>OX104069.1:62212372-62579775 GCA_944474145.2 Dicrocoelium dendriticum | reverse complement strand
CACTCACTGTTTTCGCGCGTTGTTGCTTGTGTGTGTGTGTGTGTGTGTGTTGTGTTTGATGCTTTAATGACAGGTGATGTCGTCACATAGTGTCCATGTTACATTTATGCTTGCGTCGTAGATGTTGATTCGTATACGCTTGGGTCGTACAACTTCTGGTTTCTCACATTGAACGCGATGTTTGCGATGGAAGTGTGGGCAGGAGCAACGGGACCTCCTTGTGTGTGTGTGTGTGTGTCGATTGTGTTCGCACCCGCGAGTCGACGTTGTGTGGCGGGGGGAAGGCATGCGCCATCGGTTACTGCCAGTGTTGGCTGTGGGTTGGCCCTCACATCATCGTTTGCGCCCTCTTTTGCATTGATGTTCTCGTTTGGATTTGGCTTTGGATATTGCCGCGGTTGTTGGATGCTCTCCGTGAGGACGACGTGGACTGTGCTGCTGTGTGAGTGAGTGTATTGTGCATGTTGTTGTCGATTCTGATGTTGTGCGTGGCGCACAGTGGTGTATACTGATGATCATGCCCCCGTATGACGCTGCCTGATTAGTGCAAGCGATTAGTCTTTCTGATGCGTGTAGCTTAAACCTGTTAGCTTGCGTTGTGTGATTATGCTAGAGGGTTGTGTAACACTTGTGTTGTTGCTTTTCTCGTGATTTCAGGTGTCGTCACGGTGGATGGTCGCGTTTGTTTGAAGGTGAGTCACATGGCGTTTGAGCGTGATGCAGTTGTTTGTTGTGTTGTCGTCATTGTTGCTGTTGCTGGTCGTCGCAGTGCAATTGATGGTGGTTTTAACGCAACAGCTGTCTACGTGTTTGTCTGGCGATATGTATGCGTCTTCGCTGTGGTTGTTTTGTCTGCGTTGTCAGGTTGTGTTTGGGTGATGTGTGTGTGTGTGTGTTTTATTCCGTGTTGCAGCCGGTGGCGTGTGCTCTCCGCGGACGTGTTGAGCGGCCGTGTGTAGCTGATGGATTTTGTGCGTCGGTGTGAGAAGCTCTGGATGATGTGAATGCACGTAAGGATTGGGTGGTGTGTGCATGCGAAGTGTTTGTTGTTGCTGACATGTGTTGTTGATGGAACGCGTTGCTGCTGAGCATATTACGCTAGCGTGTGTTGTGCATTAGGTGTGCACTGTGTGTGTTGAGGTGATGGTGTTATTGTTAGTATGGTGTGTGTGTGTGCGCGCACTCGATGTTGCTGAGGGTGTTTGTCTAGCGGTTGGTTAGCTTGGTGGTTGGCGATGTGAGTATTGCTGCGCATGCGCGTTTCTCGCCTTGGTAGTTGCAGTATGTTTGCTAGCATCGTGTATACTAGTCCCTGTTATTGTGCGTTAGTGTGTGTGTGTGTGTGTGTGTTTAAGAGTTGAACGTATGCTGCGAATGTGGATGCTATGCGTAACTTGTGTTTCTTTGTATTGCAGGTGGATATGATCGCGGTGTTGTGTTTGTCCAGGTTTTCGCGAGTGAAGCATGCATTCGGTGGGGTTGAGAGTGTGAGTTAGTGTGCAATTTGTCGCCTTGTGGCTGTTGATTTGTCAGTGATGAGTTCGACGTCCGTGTTTCTGATGCGTGACATTCGAGACGATCTGAGTTCAGCGTTTTGTTTCGTCAGTGCGTATAACCGAGTGTGTGTTGATCGGGCCGTGGTGTTTGCTGAATGTATTCCACTCACTGTTTCGCGCGTTGTTGCTTGAGTGTGTGTGTGTGTGTGTGTTGTGTTTGATGCTTTAATGACAGGTGATGTCGTCACATAGTGTCCATGTTACATTTATGCTTGCGTCGTAGATGTTGATTCGTATACGCTTGGGTCGTACAACTTCTGGTTTCTCACATTGAACGCGATGTTTGCGATGGAAGTGTGGGCAGGAGCAACGGGACCTCCTTGTGTGTGTGTGTGTGTCGATTGTGTTCGCACCCGCGAGTCGACGTTGTGTGGCGGGGGGAAGGCATGCGCCATCGGTTACTGCCAGTGTTGGCTGTGGGTTGGCCCTCACATCATCGTTTGCGCCCTCTTTTGCATTGATGTTCTCGTTTGGATTTGGCTTTGGATATTGCCGCGGTTGTTGGATGCTCTCCGTGAGGACGACGTGGACTGTGCTGCTGTGTGAGTGAGTGTATTGTGCATGTTGTTGTCGATTCTGATGTTGTGCGTGGCGCACAGTGGTGTATGCTGATGATCATGCCCCCGTATGACGCTGCCTGATTAGTGCAAGCGATTAGTCTTTCTGATGCGTGTAGCTTAAACCTGTTAGGTTGCGTTGTGTGATTATGCTAGAGGGTTGTGTAACACTTGTGTTGTTGCTTTTCTCGTGATTTCAGGTGTCGTCACGGTGGATGGTCGCGTTTGTTTGAAGGTGAGTCACATGGCGTTTGAGCGTGATGCAGTTGTTTGTTGTGTTGTCTTCATTGTTGCTGTTGCTGGTCGTCGCAGTGCAATTGATGGTGGTTTTAACGCCACAGCTGTCTACGTGTTTGTCTGGCGATATGTATGCGTCTTCGCTGTGGTTGTTTTGTCTGCGTTGTCAGGTTGTGTTTGGGTGATGTGTGTGTGTGTGTGTGTTTTATTCCGTGTTGCAGCCGGTGGCGTGTGCTCTCCGCGGACGTGTTGAGCGGCCGTGTGTAGCTGATGGATTTTGTGCGTCGGTGTGAGAAGCTCTGGATGATGTGAATGCACGTAAGGATTGGGTGGTGTGTGCATGCGAAGTGTTTGTTGTTGCTGACATGTGTTGTTGATGGAACGCGTTGCTGCTGAGCATATTACGCTAGCGTGTGTTGTGCATTAGGTGTGCACTGTGTGTGTTGAGGTGATGGTGTTATTGTTAGTATGGTGTGTGTGTGTGCGCGCACTCGATGTTGCTGAGGGTGTTTGTCTAGCGGTTGGTTAGCTTGGTGGTTGGCGATGTGAGTATTGCTGCGCATGCGCGTTTCTCGCCTTGGTAGTTGCAGTATGTTTGCTAGCATCGTGTATACTAGTCCCTGTTATTGTGCGTTAGTGTGTGTGTGTGTGTGTGTGTTTAAGAGTTGAACGTATGCTGCGAATGTGGATGCTATGCGTAACTTGTGTTTCTTTGTATTGCAGGTGGATATGATCGCGGTGTTGTGTTTGTCCAGGTTTTCGCGAGTGAAGCATGCATTCGGTGGGGTTGAGAGTGTGAGTTAGTGTGCAATTTGTCGCCTTGTGGCTGTTGATTTGTCAGTGATGAGTTCGACGTCCGTGTTTCTGATGCGTGACATTCGAGACGATCTGAGTTCAGCGTTTTGTTTCGTCAGTGCGTATAACCGAGTGTGTGTTGATCGGGCCGTGGTGTTTGCTGAATGTATTCCACTCACTGTTTCGCGCGTTGTTGCTTGAGTGTGTGTGTGTGTGTGTGTTGTGTTTGATGCTTTAATGACAGGTGATGTCGTCACATAGTGTCCATGTTACATTTATGCTTGCGTCGTAGATGTTGATTCGTATACGCTTGGGTCGTACAACTTCTGGTTTCTCACATTGAACGCGATGTTTGCGATGGAAGTGTGGGCAGGAGCAACGGGACCTCCTTGTGTGTGTGTGTGTGTCGATTGTGTTCGCACCCGCGAGTTGACGTTGTGTGGCGGGGGGAAGGCATGCGCCATCGGTTACTGCCAGTGTTGGCTGTGGGTTGGCCCTCACATCATCGTTTGCGCCCTCTTTTGCATTGATGTTCTCGTTTGGATTTGGCTTTGGATATTGCCGCGGTTGTTGGATGCTCTCCGTGAGGACGACGTGGACTGTGCTGCTGTGTGAGTGAGTGTATTGTGCATGTTGTTGTCGATTCTGATGTTGTGCGTGGCGCACAGTGGTGTATACTGATGATCATGCCCCCGTATGACGCTGCCTGATTAGTGCAAGCGATTAGTCTTTCTGATGCGTGTAGCTTAAACCTGTTAGCTTGCGTTGTGTGATTATGCTAGAGGGTTGTGTAACACTTGTGTTGTTGCTTTTCTCGTGATTTCAGGTGTCGTCACGGTGGATGGTCGCGTTTGTTTGAAGGTGAGTCACATGGCGTTTGAGCGTGATGCAGTTGTTTGTTGTGTTGTCGTCATTGTTGCTGTTGCTGGTCGTCGCAGTGCAATTGATGGTGGTTTTAACGCAACAGCTGTCTACGTGTTTGTCTGGCGATATGTATGCGTCTTCGCTGTGGTTGTTTTGTCTGCGTTGTCAGGTTGTGTTTGGGTGATGTGTGTGTGTGTGTGTTTTTATTCCGTGTTGCAGCCGGTGGCGTGTGCTCTCCGCGGACGTGTTGAGCGGCCGTGTGTAGCTGATGGATTTTGTGCGTCGGTGTGAGAAGCTCTGGATGATGTGAATGCACGTAAGGATTGGGTGGTGTGTGCATGCGAAGTGTTTGTTGTTGCTGACATGTGTTGTTGATGGAACGCGTTGCTGCTGAGCATATTACGCTAGCGTGTGTTGTGCATTAGGTGTGCACTGTGTGTGTTGAGGTGATGGTGTTATTGTTAGTATGGTGTGTGTGTGTGCGCGCACTCGATGTTGCTGAGGGTGTTTGTCTAGCGGTTGGTTAGCTTGGTGGTTGGCGATGTGAGTATTGCTGCGCATGCGCGTTTCTCGCCTTGGTAGTTGCAGTATGTTTGCTAGCATCGTGTATACTAGTCCCTGTTATTGTGCGTTAGTGTGTGTGTGTGTGTGTGTGTTTAAGAGTTGAACGTATGCTGCGAATGTGGATGCTATGCGTAACTTGTGTTTCTTTGTATTGCAGGTGGATATGATCGCGGTGTTGTGTTTGTCCAGGTTTTCGCGAGTGAAGCATGCATTCGGTGGGGTTGAGAGTGTGAGTTAGTGTGCAATTTGTCGCCTTGTGGCTGTTGATTTGTCAGTGATGAGTTCGACGTCCGTGTTTCTGATGCGTGACATTCGAGACGATCTGAGTTCAGCGTTTTGTTTCGTCAGTGCGTATAACCGAGTGTGTGTTGATCGGGCCGTGGTGTTTGCTGAATGTATTCCACTCACTGTTTCGCGCGTTGTTGCTTGAGTGTGTGTGTGTGTGTGTTGTGTTTGATGCTTTAATGACAGGTGATGTCGTCACATAGTGTCCATGTTACATTTATGCTTGCGTCGTAGATGTTGATTCGTATACGCTTGGGTCGTACAACTTCTGGTTTCTCACATTGAACGCGATGTTTGCGATGGAAGTGTGGGCAGGAGCAACGGGACCTCCTGTGTGTGTGTGTGTGTGTCGATTGTGTTCGCACCCGCGAGTCGACGTTGTGTGGCGGGGGGAAGGCATGCGCCATCGGTTACTGCCAGTGTTGGCTGTGGGTTGGCCCTCACATCATCGTTTGCGCCCTCTTTTGCATTGATGTTCTCGTTTGGATTTGGCTTTGGATATTGCCGCGGTTGTTGGATGCTCTCCGTGAGGACGACGTGGACTGTGCTGCTGTGTGAGTGAGTGTATTGTGCATGTTGTTGTCGATTCTGATGTTGTGCGTGGCGCACAGTGGTGTATGCTGATGATCATGCCCCCGTATGACGCTGCCTGATTAGTGCAAGCGATTAGTCTTTCTGATGCGTGTAGCTTAAACCTGTTAGGTTGCGTTGTGTGATTATGCTAGAGGGTTGTGTAACACTTGTGTTGTTGCTTTTCTCGTGATTTCAGGTGTCGTCACGGTGGATGGTCGCGTTTGTTTGAAGGTGAGTCACATGGCGTTTGAGCGTGATGCAGTTGTTTGTTGTGTTGTCGTCATTGTTGCTGTTGCTGGTCGTCGCAGTGCAATTGATGGTGGTTTTAACGCAACAGCTGTCTACGTGTTTGTCTGGCGATATGTATGCGTCTTCGCTGTGGTTGTTTTGTCTGCGTTGTCAGGTTGTGTTTGGGTGATGTGTGTGTGTGTGTGTTTTATTCCGTGTTGCAGCCGGTGGCGTGTGCTCTCCGCGGACGTGTTGAGCGGCCGTGTGTAGCTGATGGATTTTGTGCGTCGGTGTGAGAAGCTCTGGATGATGTGAATGCACGTAAGGATTGGGTGGTGTGTGCATGCGAAGTGTTTGTTGTTGCTGACATGTGTTGTTGATGGAACGCGTTGCTGCTGAGCATATTACGCTAGCGTGTGTTGTGCATTAGGTGTGCACTGTGTGTGTTGAGGTGATGGTGTTATTGTTAGTATGGTGTGTGTGTGTGCGCGCACTCGATGTTGCTGAGGGTGTTTGTCTAGCGGTTGGTTAGCTTGGTGGTTGGCGATGTGAGTATTGCTGCGCATGCGCGTTTCTCGCCTTGGTAGTTGCAGTATGTTTGCTAGCATCGTGTATACTAGTCCCTGTTATTGTGCGTTAGTGTGTGTGTGTGTGTGTGTGTGTTTAAGAGTTGAACGTATGCTGCGAATGTGGATGCTATGCGTAACTTGTGTTTCTTTGTATTGCAGGTGGATATGATCGCGGTGTTGTGTTTGTCCAGGTTTTCGCGAGTGAAGCATGCATTCGGTGGGGTTGAGAGTGTGAGTTAGTGTGCAATTTGTCGCCTTGTGGCTGTTGATTTGTCAGTGATGAGTTCGACGTCCGTGTTTCTGATGCGTGACATTCGAGACGATCTGAGTTCAGCGTTTTGTTTCGTCAGTGCGTATAACCGAGTGTGTGTTGATCGGGCCGTGGTGTTTGCTGAATGTATTCCACTCACTGTTTCGCGCGTTGTTGCTTGAGTGTGTGTGTGTGTGTGTGTTGTGTTTGATGCTTTAATGACAGGTGATGTCGTCACATAGTGTCCATGTTACATTTATGCTTGCGTCGTAGATGTTGATTCGTATACGCTTGGGTCGTACAACTTCTGGTTTCTCACATTGAACGCGATGTTTGCGATGGAAGTGTGGGCAGGAGCAACGGGACCTCCTTGTGTGTGTGTGTGTGTGTCGATTGTGTTCGCACCCGCGAGTCGACGTTGTGTGGCGGGGGGAAGGCATGCGCCATCGGTTACTGCCAGTGTTGGCTGTGGGTTGGCCCTCACATCATCGTTTGCGCCCTCTTTTGCATTGATGTTCTCGTTTGGATTTGGCTTTGGATATTGCCGCGGTTGTTGGATGCTCTCCGTGAGGACGACGTGGACTGTGCTGCTGTGTGAGTGAGTGTATTGTGCATGTTGTTGTCGATTCTGATGTTGTGCGTGGCGCACAGTGGTGTATGCTGATGATCATGCCCCCGTATGACGCTGCCTGATTAGTGCAAGCGATTAGTCTTTCTGATGCGTGTAGCTTAAACCTGTTAGGTTGCGTTGTGTGATTATGCTAGAGGGTTGTGTAACACTTGTGTTGTTGCTTTTCTCGTGATTTCAGGTGTCGTCACGGTGGATGGTCGCGTTTGTTTGAAGGTGAGTCACATGGCGTTTGAGCGTGATGCAGTTGTTTGTTGTGTTGTCTTCATTGTTACTGTTGCTGGTCGTCGCAGTGCAATTGATGGTGGTTTTAACGCCACAGCTGTCTACGTGTTTGTCTGGCGATATGTATGCGTCTTCGCTGTGGTTGTTTTGTCTGCGTTGTCAGGTTGTGTTTGGGTGATGTGTGTGTGTGTGTGTTTTATTCCGTGTTGCAGCCGGTGGCGTGTGCTCTCCGCGGACGTGTTGAGCGGCCGTGTGTAGCTGATGGATTTTGTGCGTCGGTGTGAGAAGCTCTGGATGATGTGAATGCACGTAAGGATTGGGTGGTGTGTGCATGCGAAGTGTTTGTTGTTGCTGACATGTGTTGTTGATGGAACGCGTTGCTGCTGAGCATATTACGCTAGCGTGTGTTGTGCATTAGGTGTGCACTGTGTGTGTTGAGGTGATGGTGTTATTGTTAGTATGGTGTGTGTGTGTGCGCGCACTCGATGTTGCTGAGGGTGTTTGTCTAGCGGTTGGTTAGCTTGGTGGTTGGCGATGTGAGTATTGCTGCGCATGCGCGTTTCTCGCCTTGGTAGTTGCAGTATGTTTGCTAGCATCGTGTATACTAGTCCCTGTTATTGTGCGTTAGTGTGTGTGTGTGTGTGTGTGTTTAAGAGTTGAACGTATGCTGCGAATGTGGATGCTATGCGTAACTTGTGTTTCTTTGTATTGCAGGTGGATATGATCGCGGTGTTGTGTTTGTCCAGGTTTTCGCGAGTGAAGCATGCATTCGGTGGGGTTGAGAGTGTGAGTTAGTGTGCAAGTTGTCATCGTGTTTTTTTGGATCGTTGAATCTATTAAAGGCTTTTATTTTTCTGGTTGCACTTCAGCTGCCCTAAACACATCGAAATGGTCTTGTTTTTGATCACAACTTCTTTCTAGTTGCTAGCAACCTTTCTTTTCTGTACTCTCTACATTCCATTGGTTATTTCTTTTAGTTCAACTAGTTGTGCTACTTAGTTTGTGCTTTCTTTTTATATATCTGTTTCTCCCTTTCTGAACTACGTTCATCTTCCTACTGCACGATTTTCGGTATTGACACTGTTTTTGCAACCCCGTATTTGGGAGTTTTTACGTGTCTGACGTTGTTTGAGGTTCCCTTTGCCATGCTGTTTCTTCTTGAATGATCCATCTGATAACATTGTGTGGTCTCCCTTACCTACGGTGGCTGAACCAAATTCGGCGCGACCGTGGTTACTCCCGTTTTGTAAACTGCTGTTACTCGCAGTAACGCCACACGAAACATCACGTCGGCACAGCGGACCATGGAAAGTGGTAGAAAAGCAACATACAGTGGGAGCAGTTTCACTGACTGAGCTGGTGATACACATGCGTTTTACACTTGCGTGTGTACACGGTACTTAGTCGGTGCGAAAGCTTGATTTGTCACTTAGAAGTAGAGCACATCCTTTATGGGTGAGGAGAGCTCAGGCGTGATTAACACGATACCGCGGTTTTTCATCATCCCTGTTATGGTGTGCCTCGATGCACTCGAGAATAAACTATTTATTTATCCACCGGTTAATATATCTGACCTTTGGAGCAGCAAGGATGCACACTGGGTCGCAATCAGGGATCGAACGTTTCCGCGGGGACATATGATTCCCTCTAACAGTACGGTAGTTTGGGTTCCACTTTCTGCTACCTTCTCTCTTCATTATCTACTCCTTGTATCCTACACCTCTTACTTTATGATGACCGCTTGTGAGCTAGATATATTACTCAAACTGTGACAAATTTGTTGCTCTGTAAGCTATTCGCGTACAATATCGTGGAAGCAGTCAGAAAACGGAGGATCACCTCCCTTTCATCTTATCTTCTGCTATGTCTTCTAACTTTTGGCGGCGCTGGATATTCCGTTCTTCGACGTCTTTCATCCTCCACGTTTGAGGCATGTAGCAGGAAGTACGCTGGTGTATGGTACCGCGGAAGCCGTAGATATGGCCGTAATTCAGGAGCGGCACATTCGATTGCTCTACGGTCATGTTCACTCAGGCCTATTGACTCTGGATCATTTGCTTTTTGTTCTGCCTCCTGCATGTGCATCACCTCCGACAACAGTCGGCCAGCAACCGCCCTTTCCTTGGCCGCCACTGCTGTCATCTTTTTGTGGTATTGTCTGTAGGCTTCAAGTTGTTGCCTGGTGTCAAGTCGCTCTTCTACTGACCCAGCTTCAGACATGCGTTTCACTGTATTCCTCATGTCCGCCCTTGCAGCCGCTGCCTCAGCCTCGGCCTCGGTCGCCCTACCCTCCGCATCCACAGTATGCTGAAGCCATTTCTTGTACTCACTGCGCTGTTTCTGCTTGATACGTCGGTGTTGAGCAATTTCCTTCTTCGCCTGTTCCACTATTCTCTCCAAGGTGATCTGCGTGAGGAGGTCGATCAGATCCAACTGTTCCAGTGTCATATGCTCTAGTTTTTCTCCGTAAAGTACTTTCTTCAATTTTATCCCCGCATTTTCCGCAGCTTCTCTCACCGCTTTGGCTGCATCACTCTGTTGAATCATTTGCTCAACCTGTTGCATTGCTTTGCTCGTTCGTCTTCTCGTTTGTGTGTAGAGAGTCGAGATCTGCAATGAAAGGGCAGAAATCTTTAGCTGACTCAGCTTTGTCTTTAAACTACTTGTCTTGGTTCGAGCCTAAACCGTTTGAACTCAGAACTCTCGTATTTCTATACTTTTTATGCATTTTATCTGCATCTTGAATCGTGTTTTATGTCAAAACCCACGTTTATCAAAGCCAACCCCTCAGACAATGGAAATTTCGCCGAGGTCTTTCTTTGGCATTGGTGATACACTTATTTTCCTTGCAAGTGATCTATTTCAACTTAGCTCCTCAACTGCACCCCAAGTGTCAACTTGCCATTAGTCCAGCTGTAGTACCTCATATCGGAACTGGTATTCTTTTAATTTCTTCGACTCACAGTGGTCATGTATCTTATTTTTCAATTCACATGGATCACTTTAGCCTCATATACGAAGCACTTAACTGACATTTGTGTTACCATCTTCTCGTACGTGGTTAGCTTTTTTGAAGATATCCACAACTTCGATACACACCTAGCAGCCTCAACTACTAAAAGCGTCGGGAGTACTTATGTTCTTGGACTAGGCAAAGTGGCTTTTTGCTAGTCACTGGAGTTCGTGGAAATAAGACTCCGTCTCTTAGCTGTGTACGGTACGTGTGAAACAACTTTGCGCACTGTAATACGAGGGATTCGCATTCTTCGCAACGCTGCGTTTTTGTTTTATCTCTTTGAGGGCAACAACTTGTTTTCCTGTGTCATGTTGTCAAAATGTCTAACTATACACATTATGTTTCCCTCTCACAACACACTAACAACTCTGAAACAAACACTATCCGGAGGTTTTAATCTATCCGCTTCAAGTTGTCTGCATTTTTCGCCCGTAGCGTAATTCCCTACTGCAGTCATTTCCTACTCTGATTTTTTTATACGGATATCATCGTCTCATTGAAGGACGCTTCTTCTTCAGGGCTTTCTACCAAATATAAAAAATACAGATGATGTCAAATTTGATGACCTTGTGTTTTGTCTCACAGAGTAGCAGTGTTATGGGTGAATGTGTTATCCTGTGAAGTTCCTACATCTGGAGTGCCTCTTTTTCCGATACCCTCTACCCTTTGTTAGTCTGCTTTTTCTCTATAGCTTCTAACTTGTGACATTTAGAGCCTGCACCAGCAAGCATTTTTTCATATAGTTGTTCGGGCGGTGTCTCGCTCAAGAGCTCGGACTCTGTAAAATAAAGCTTATCCAGCATGTTGCACTGCCTCACCTTAGAAATGATCATATCTTCATCTGTAATAAATTCCGTGCCATTTGGCTAAACTAAATTGCAATCCAGTCAAATGAGATTACCCAAGTATCTACCGATGATAAATACGCCTGTTTTCCGGACGCTTGCGACTCTCTTCGCTTCACGGGTGTAGTTAAACAAGTAAATAGCTGTGTCATGCACTAAACCATGATTCAAATGATCACAGACAACTTCTCTTTCAGCCTCAGAATCACTTACAACAACCTGTTATCTCGATTCGTAACTTCGTCTGATGAGGACACCTTTGGAGCTTCCACGCTCTTTCTTTAATAACATTGGATTGACCAGTACGCAAACCGATACTTGTATTTTGGGCAAATTTATAGTAAAGCCAAACTTACCTCCAGAAGCATTTGTCTGAGGAAGCAATATACGCTACGGTTGCGCCGCTCTCTGCATCCGGATTCTTTCGTTTCCCAGAGAGTTGCTTTGCACTTGACAGACGGTGTTATTGCGGCCAAAACAAGCAAGCCACTGGTAATGCCAAACACAGCCACAGCAAATGCAATCGCGACCATGATGGTGAGCTCCGTTTCGGAGAATGTCAGCTGCGTCAAAGCCTGCGAAGGAGTGCGAAGCACAGTCTTTACTAACGGGCAAAATAATTGTTTTCTCACGGAGTCCGTAGGCAATTCTCGCTGGGAGTTTGGATACTACTTAACGGCATGCAATTACCCTGTTGCCCCACCACTTTGAACTAACTCCACTTGACGGTTTCCTCCAAATGGTTCACTCGATAGCATCTCACTTCCAAGATACGTACTATAAATTGCGGTTCTCTCTCTCCAGCGCTACTGACCTATTTTTTGGAATAGTATCTATTCTAACGATTCGAATCATCAATGTTCAATGAACAGTTTAAACGCATGGTTTGATGAGATTGCGCTTATCGCTCCATTCATCTTAGGTTTCAATATTCAGCTCTGTTGCTCGCGTTCTTCCATTAGCCGCGTTCTAGACTCCATTAAAGTTCCACCTCCTCCCATGTACAAGTGCCATCGAAGTGTATATAAAATCAGCTAACTTCTGTCTCCACTTGAATTATTCAAATGAACTCATGAACACTGCTTCAGCTAGCAACCTGTTCATCGGCTTTTTTCTTTTGTTTTGGACCTTTCACTCCTTAAAATCATAACTGGTGGTTTCACTGCGGTCTACTGTCGCAGTTCACCTCAGGTACACTACCTTCTTATCAGTCTTTGATTATTTGTGACGGGTGCAGTATGTCAGATGACGCGCCATGCTTGATAACACCTACTGCGTCTGGCTAATTAACAACTGGTCTATCTCCACTAAGAATGGATTGCAGCATAAACTTGGCGGCTCGCCCTGGTTGCCACACCGCAAACTCGTTCGTTCTGTCATTGTTTATGCAAAATAAATGATTTTTCAAACTTTTTAGGGATTTGAAAATCGACTAAGCTTGATTTTTATCAAATCATAGTTTTTTTCTGTTGGACCAGGTAGAACCATTGTTGTCTACCTTCCCGTCAGTCCTTCATAACCTTTCACGGATGCACAAGACGGCAGACAGGAATCTTGCACCCTGTTTGTTTGCCCCCGTTGGAATGAATCTACTGGATTTCAGAGACGGGATAGGTACTCTATCGGACTCGAAGTAAACTATCTTATTGGTTGCTCCAGGCATTATTTCCCGCTTACACAGTCCAATCGATTCGTCGTGGTTTACTTTTATTCTAGCAGATTGCATATGAACCCAATTGCCAAATCGGAAGCTTTAGCATTTAACGCTTAGATTGCCACAAAAATCGTGTATTTTAATAGTGGATGACAACCTATCGACATGTGAGGAGTGCCGCAACTTTCAATCATACTATTTGAGATATTTAGCTTAGGTTAAACATTTCTTACAAGCTGTGAACATTTGTCATATCGGAGACAGCACGATCAGGCGACGGTCAAGCGGTATCATTTCTCGAATGCCCACCGTTGACTAACCCGCCGCGCCACTTCAAATTTTCGCAGGATTATTGATTACCCCGATTGCTTGCCTGCATACGTCTCTGCTTCGTTCAGTTCCCGTTTTTTTAACTAAAGGTTAGTCAAGTGTCTCCCTTGCTTTTATGCTTGAAACTTCATTGGTGCAACTATCGCACTTAAACCGTTGCTAACTGTGCTTTCCGTTTGCCACCTTCTCAGAGTTCTGCCGATGCTCTCTCTTTGAAGAGAGGCAATAACCCGAGAAACTTAAGTTTCTTCTGCTTCTAGCGTAAGATGCTTTGCTGTCGCACTTGTTATCTCCGGATTACATTCCATATCACAGAAGTGACGTCATTGCATCGATGTGAATCGCAACAGGCTATGATATGATATTTGAGAATTTTGTCCTTTTTCTGCTGCGCTTTAGTTGAATAAATTTTTTCTCTTGAAGAACTCACTTTTACGATAGTAATTCAGGAAAGCAGACTACAAGTTCCAATTTTGCTAGTGGTAACTAGTGTTCTAACCTTCTGATTGTCTTAGCTTTCGTTCGATCCTTTGAAACACTTTTAGATTGGCAAGGTTATTTTTCGTGCAAAATGTTATTCACTACCACACATCCAGTAGTTCCTAAACTGGAACTGGAAAATTGACTGAAAGTTTTCTTATCCGACAGTCCTGCGAATGATGGTTACTTCAGTTACACGGACAGGTAAAATCTACGCATAGCAATTTGCTAGTAGCTTGGGCGCCACCCGATTGTGTGTAGTGACAATACTTAGTCCTGTCTCAATCTCATGCGCATCCCACTTTCGTAGCTTTACGCGATTGCCGTGCAGAATTTTCTGCGATTTCACTGCCTCTTTACAATTGCATCTGTTCATCCTACCTTCTCATGCCGGGGTACATATGACATTCTGAGACTCACCTTAAAAACATCAATTGCTTGACGTTGCCCGATCAAGTACTCTTCGCTTGGCTTTAGCTTATCCAGATAGTCGATTGGTTCTGAGGGGTAATGCGTCTTCCACCAGTGCTTCCTTGGAGACACTTTCGCAGTACCATTTAATTTGGCTTCATAGACTACAGTGCCGTTGTGCAAGATACTCTGAAATATGTACCGTAAATGTTATTTTCACTGTTACTCCGATAATGTTTAGATGTCCATCTCAGTTTTTTGCTCATCCCAGGACTACCAAACCAGCATCGATTACATAAAGAACAGTTGACTTAGCGATCATCGACAACACCATTGTTGATCATATATTTCTAACATGCTGATAGTACACTCCACACTGTTATTCACAGTTACCCATACTCCCTTTAACTGGACATCTACCTTATGTATAGCAATGCGATATCACTTCAACACTTTGGTGATGATTAATGAATCGTGCCATCTACAATTCGAACAATTAATCCCCTTGCACTTGAAGCATACGCAACGAAAATGGAAGCATCCGCACGTTTTAGCAAACAGTCGTTTTCCTCTACAATTCCGTAGTGACCACTGGAGCACACTAAGGTAACCAATGACAAGTCTCATTCGTGTTTAGAATTGGCACGGGTACACCAGTCGTCGACCTCTGTGCTACAACATTCGGTTCTGTGTCCACTTATGTCAACACGAGGTAAATTAGTCTTCTGTTCGATGCACTATCCCGATTTTGCTCACATCCTAATCAAGACTACTGGCTTCAGCCGAGGTCCTTCGTCGCCTTTTCAACATCCAGAGTCGCCTTGATTGTTCATCAAACACACCTTACTATCAGTAATTGATCGTGTCCACCCCTGCGCGTAATGAGTTGGGCACACAAAATTCATAGCGTTCACTGTCTGCTTGCAGTACAACAAACGCTGCCGACGAAAGTAACAGGCAATGTACAACTGTCGCCCTGAAGTAGACGTCGGTGTCTATCAATCCGTTGATGAGGCCAGCAATAGCGCTGGTCCCCTTGACCATATTTGCACAACTACGTATCAAACAGGTTCACCAAACGCAGTATCAATTACATAGGTGTTATCTATCGATATCCTACACTGGCTTCGTTAGGCTCGAAGCCGTGATTATCCTGACGTCTGTTAATTCGTAGCTCCTTCCATTTATCAATGTCTCCCTGGGACATATCGCTTGTTTAAAACTCGCATGATGTCGTGTCATTGACTGGCACCTTTTGGCTTCGGAAGTTCATCATGCTCATCATCCTACACATTAACTATGGGTGAGAAACACCCCAGCTATTGAGTCGCAGCTGCCGTAAGTACCTCCCAGTTTTCGTCTAGAAATCAGTAATCTTATTGGGTCAACCTTTCTGTTCTCCAAGCAGTGTGCATCTCATTCGTACTGTAAATGTATCCTCAGTAAAACTTACCTTACGTATCACATTTATCATGGCATTTGAGCAGTGAGACGAAATAGCTCCTGAAATTGTGTATGTCGATGGTTTGGAACTCGGGCATGCATTACACACGAACGGGGAATCTTGGAAGTCGTTGTAGGTATTTGGCTCACATGGAACGCATGTGTATCCTCCGTGAACTTGTTTCTGATCAACGGGAAAAGGAGGGAAAATTGTCAATCCACTGAACTTTTATGTGGGGAACAGTTGGTCGAATTTACTAATGCAACTGATGAAGTGAATAGGCGATTTGCTGTTTACAGTATCGTTTAGTTTCACAGGAGGTTAGCATTTCCTTTCAAATCATATATGCATTTTCAACATTTTATACTATTAACTGCTAATGTCTTTAATCAGCGTCACAAAACGGAAAAAATTGCATAACTAAGAAGGGCTTGAGCATGACTCGAGTAACCGGTCCTACATCACGCCGATGACCTTCCTTTGAGTCAACAATTAAACGTAATAGTTACGGTAATACAGAATTGTGGTATTCTCTCGTTGAAGGAAAACTGTCCTAAATCTAGAAAGACTAGAAGAAACAGTTAGAGCTCGGTGCAGTGGGTGAAAGGGGGTTATTTAACACCTTATACAAACCGATACCCGGGGGCGGCTTCCTTACTGACGAGAAAATCAACTTGACAATCTCCAAATGATCCGGTACATCCGTAACTAAGCTTGATCGATCATACAAGCAAGATCTATACCGGGGAAAATTACCGGCGAGGAGTGCAATCAGTGAGGGAGGACACAAACAATCAAAATCTTAAAAATTGACCCGCGAGTTGCTGAAAGCACATTGAGTGGGAATGCATGGTGGAATAAATTTGTTCTTCTACGGGCTATTTCACGAATATACCTGAACCAGAGTAAATACTGGGCTGTCGAAACATCCACATATTTTAGTTTAGAATTTATGTCTATTCAGATACTATAATCTCTCGCCCGCCAGATTGCCAGTGTGACCAATCACGTATTATGTTTCCCATTCGCTGGTCACCCTCGACACGACAGGAAAACCGCTAGTGAACCAGTAATATCGATTGCTTCAGTTGGTACTTTACCCGTACTTTGGCACTCGTGTGCTCTGGACCACTTTTGTCCGCTGCGTACCACGGGATGCACTTTTGGGGTCGAGTCTGCGGCCACACCAAAGGGAAGACTAACACCTGTGACGCTGTGCGCGCGTGCAGTCGTATGGACGCTTTCGGTCGTGTCGATTGGACGATCTGACTTCAGAGAGAGCGTCTCGGCTTTCCTTCAGGCGCGCATTGGTGCGGCACATAATGTGCTGGTACTTTTAAACAAGAGCATATTTTGGAACGATTGTTTTGTTTAAAAATACCTGCAGGCCTGTAGTAGGCTTGCAAATTCCTTGTACCATTGGCTCCGTTTGTCGGTCGTCTATCTGCTGATGGCAATCGGTGTACCAGCACACTTCAATGGTGTCCAGGGTGATCAGCCAATGGGAAACATAATACGTGCTTGGTCACACTGGCAATCTGGCGAACGAGAGACATCTAAGTGAGGGATACTAAGAAGTCGATTGGTAGTTCTTGTTAAAACTGCAACCCTTGCAAGCTGTTGGAAGAGACGATTTGAAGGCTTACACGAGCGAGATGACGTCCAACTGAATAGTGATAAGAAGCGGATTGGTTGATTGTGTTGAGGTTGCAACTCTTGCAGGCTGCTGGAAGCTTGGTAGACTTATGGGTTGACTGCACGTTTGCCTTCCTTGCTCGCTTGCCTATCTGGCCACACGTGATGCGGTGTGCAGTGTAATCGTGCCACGGCGAGCAATCCGGAGAATCGATATATGTACGATTTCACTTAGGATATGCGTTTGATTGTTAAGACAGTGTGAGGTAATCAGCTACAATGCAGTAATTCGTATGAAGGTAAAGCTAGGACTTCTTCGCAAATAGAAGTTTAAAAGCATTACATTACAAAGTTCTCATGCTGTGTTTTTCCAGTTGGCCGTACATTCGTGAGAATAGCGTAGCAACGTATTGCTGATGTAGTCGGCGCATTGTATACTAAAGTCAAGTTCGCTGTATAGGTAAGACCATCAGTGGAGCTGTAGCCATTGTTCCAACGGGGAGGGTTCCTAGTGTGGCGGTGACACGACATTAGTGAGTGTTCGTTCGTCTCTAAACCTGTGCGCCACTTCGGTAATCAGTTACCGCTACAGGACCCATGGACCTGCCGTTATGTTAAGGTCGTAAGATGCACGTCAATCCTGCGTTTCAACATGGTGTTTACACTTCACTTCCAAGTGATTGATAAGCTTGAAATATCAAGTGACCCTACGGCCCTGATATACGCTGCCAAGGAGCATTGCATACGCATAGTAAGCATAGAGTTTGGAGCAATTTTCCTCCTTCAACAATGCCTCCGGAATTACCTGCTTTCCAATGAAAGATTGTTTCCGAGTAGTTGTCAAGTCGATAACAACCAGTGTCACGACGTGCACACATGACTGCTTCTAAGACTAGCTGAAACATTGGTCCATAGCAGGATTAGTAGACGTGGTTGCCTTTGTAAATGATTGCAAGCACATTGTAGGAACGCCCACGGGTGGGATAACAGTGTTTGTCTGTTCCAACTACTCACCTGAGTTACCAGAGTAAAATGCCTGCTTCGCCACTAATTATAAGTCTTGCGTTCTTTTTAGCAAGATGATGTGGCATGTTTAAACACTGTAGTCATTGTATCCCATTTAGGTGCTTCTTTTTTGAAGAATGCCGATTTCATGAGGATAGCATGCTAGTCTATGGACGTAATAGGAAGGTTCCATCAGCATTCACTGTGCTTCTGATGACTCCATTTGGAGAGCCACTTGTGAAAGCGTCTCAACATGTATGGGCGATCATATGGCAGTGAAGCGTAATTATCCTATGAATACACACGTTCCTATGACCTTTACATAAGGTCATACATGGAGACAATGGAGCGATAACTGATTAAAGGGTCGCCTATTGGTGTGGAAACAAACGAACACTGACTAACGTCGTGTCAGCGCCACACTTGGAATCCTATTAGTTTTTGTTGAGTCATCAACTGTGATGGAAGTAAGCGAACTTAGCATTTTCGTTGTTCAGCTTCAGGTTGGTCTACTAACTTCAATGGGAACAATGCCCCCCCCCATGATCACTGCAATGACAATCGCACAAAATTTTATAACCAACTTGTAGCCATTGCTGAACTACTGGATACCAGTTAGATGATTGCCTGGCTACGCCACCATGGGCGACCATATGGAAGTGAAGAGTAATTATCCTATGAATACATACGTTCCCATGACCTTTACATAAGGTCATACATGGAGACAACTGAAGCGATAACTGATTGAAAAATTCGCCTATGGGTGTGCAGACGAAGGAATACTCACTAACATCGTGTCAACGCCACACTTGGAATCCTGTTAGTTTTTGTTGAGTCAGCAACTGTGATGGAAATAACCGAACTTAGCATTTTCATTGTTCAGCTTCAGGTTGGTCTACCAACTTCAATGGGAACAATGTCCCCCATGATCGTTGCACTGACAGTCGCACACAATTGTCTAACCGCCTAGCAGCCATTGCTGATCTGCGGAATACCAGTTAGAACATTGCCTGTCTACGCCACCATGGCTAGACCGCTGAATAAGCCACCACCAGGTAGCCGCTAGCGATCACTAAGTATAGACCGCTACATGTGCTGCTTAGTATGTCTGTCCGCACTGGTTACATCTTAAGCTTTGGATAATGTGGTAGCTAGCATCTCCTCCTTTGACAGGCAGCACAATTTGCCTATTGGTCGGTTTCAGGTTAGAGACCAATCATCGAGGTTTACTTCAGATGGGCATCAAGGCAGACCAGAAGGTGGTGCTCAACCACTTTCATTGGACTGCCTGTCGCTTATGCTGGCGGCTCCTAACCGACGTCCCATTGGTTTATGTTCCATGACCAATGAGAGTGTCAAGGACGCCAAATCAGCGTTCCTGGCCTCGCTAACTTGAAAGTACGTCACGCGATTTCGAAAATGCACCATGCTAAAAGCTCGGTGCAATACACTAACATGCGTGTAAAATGGTATAGTCATGTTCTGAGACGCGCGAGCAATCACACCCATAAAACGCGCACGCGTTGGCCAGTGTGGTTGACAATGGTCACTTTCGGCTGCAGTCACTACCAGATACAAGCGGCATTTTATTACCGCAAATATAACATGAGCACTTTGACCAGCGTTCTCTGCTTGCACAACTACGGTTGCAGCAGCCTCAGCGATGAGCAACAATGGCTTTTTGAGTCCTTTGGGGTTGCGCTTTGATACTATGTAGGCTACTTTGAATGCGTCTTTATTCCGAATCTGATGGCCAGTATTGAGCAGATGATCGAGGATGGAGCTGCGTGCATTCTTAACCGGGCCATGTTTCAGTGCTTCGCTATCTGCCTAAAACCATTGGTTCTCAACGTTTTTGAGGTTGTTGCCCCCAAACCAGGTTCACTATAAGCAATTACCACCCATAAATATTATAGTCCAACAAACCAAGTAACCATTTCACTTTTGTTCTGGCTTACGGAACATGAATATTATGTTTAATTACATGTTATCATTCAAGTGAGCAAAACACCCATTTTGAGCAACCTTTATTAAATCAATAGTTGATATAAGTTAATGATATATTAATGATATGTTTGATATTGCTTAGTTCCATAAATTTCCGGTATATTTGATGCGCTTTCGGCTAATGCACACGTACGTTAATCTCCTATTTCGTTCGTTTTCTTGCTTTGGTGTGTGATCGCTTAGGAAACAGAAATCAGGAGCTTCACATTTGTTTCAAACATCACTTCCAGGTGCGTCCTGGATGACATAATCTCACCACCACTATGTATCGATACGTCCTGAACACGAATCGCCTGTTTTGTCCCTTCTGCTTTGTAAACAATCTCCCGCTCCTTCATCTGATCGGCTGACCTATGTGTTCACTCAACTCTGTAATTTGGTCCGGCAAACGACTGCCGGAACCCACAAAATAACGATCGATGAGCAAGCCGATAGAGGTACCATCTAGGTTCGCTGCTTTGTAGACTTGTATTCGTATTTTAGGTAATTTGTCTAATTCACTAACCACTCACTAATGACTAGTCACTGATGGCTAATTAATAGTGATTATGTAGTTAGTTAACTGTGTTGCTACAGATGACTCTGTTGTTAACTTTGTTTGGTGACAGCTTGATGACCCAATCCTCGTACTTGTATTTACCCCCGTAAAATGCCGTTTTACTCCTTTGGAGGTAATTAGCCTCAGGTTGAGAATCACTGTCCTAAACAGACCACTGGTCATGTGCCGAGGTACCTTGCACCACATATGCAGGTGAACTGATATAGAACAAAGGATTCGCAACGAAACGGAATTCCATCTTTGAGGCGTTACGTGATGAGCGCAACAGTTTCGACAGAGGTATGAAGTTTAGCAGCTGGATATGTTTGTTTCACTGCCAGCGATGGTCTTCTATCCACTAATTCATAAGCAATACTCCTCTTGCAAGGAACTGAAAGGAAAACATCTTTCTTGCAGTTGATGTTGCTTTAAGTTGATCAATCGCAGCGGGATATCCGTTGATCTGTAGCGTCCCGTTAATAAATTTCATTTCGGTTTCTAGCGCTTAGGGACTGCAAACTCTCGTGGCACCATGGTACAGACAACGCATAAGGTTTAGTTTACACATTATGGACACAAAACCAAGTGAGGGTGCATACTGGCCCACCCGGGTTGACTTCCGGAAGACCTCTACCTCAAGTGAGCCATCGATTCGACGTCGCTAGGAGACAGATCAAAACGGCTTCACTCTCTTTCTCTTGCTCGCTTTTGCTGACCTATTACGTTTGGCTTAGTCCTGTAGATTGCCTGACATGAATGGTCGAAAGTGTGCTATTCGCAATTGTTACGTACTTGCATGCATAACACGACGAACGTCTTACGACGTGTACCATCATGTGCGGAGCAAGGGAGGTATTCAAGTTAGGTTTCAGTTTGGCATACAGAAAAAGGAAAGACTTACAACAGCTCATTTTTACGGCATGTAGTTACATCGAGTGTCTCACCACTTCTCCAGACTGCGTTTGGCTCTGGTTTCGCGAATTTGGGAATACTTATCGAGCGACTGCAGAACCAATTAGGCCATTTCTCTATTGTGTTAACCGTTGTGACCTGTAGCTTAGATTAATTCAGACACTTCGTGTGCGTCCGCGATATTTAAGAGTATTATGCACGCTGTATTGCGCTCAATTGGTTGTGACCCTACTCCTTCCTAACCAACTAACATTCGTCGCATAACACGCAGTCACTTTAACTATAGTGCACCATATTATGACAGGTGGCTGGGCATGACAGATTTATCAGCCCCTTATACTATTCACAACAGTGTAACTTGAATGTTCACAATCCTGTCCAGTCGTGGGAAAGACCTACCGCCTCATGAGAAATTTCTTTTCAGTAGATAGTGTCAATAAGATACGATTATTAATAGCGTATTGATCTCACATTTTACCGGTTTTTACTTCAGTGTTAACTTGATGAGCCTTGTTTAACAAATGCAGTAAAGAACGTTGCAATCTAATCAAATCCGTCAACAATCGATTAGCGTTTTTAAATCACAGGCCAGTGAGCACAAAGGCAGTTGACTGGGTAGTGGCCATGACAAGATGGGACATGCACAGGTGGCTTCTGTTTAGTTAAATCCGGTTTCAAACGTTTGGTTTCAGCGACTTGAGCTGTTGCCAATAGATGTTTTTCGCGTCTCTTTGGATCTTGCTTAGAAACGATGCAGGCCACTTTAAATTCGGTGTGCACGTGCAAAGCGTCACGTGCCACAGGCGGTCGGACGACTTCATGCTCACTGGTTTGCGGCAGCGAGTTTAAAATGTTCATCCATTGTCACGTGTTGCTCCCTAACTAACTCCCGATTTAGCACCTGTGTTGAAAATAGACATTTTTGCACGCTGTGCTTTATGAACCGGTACGAAATCATCTTTAAATTTCTGCAAACTGATTGTAACAGCATCTTCTTATAATTATGTGGGCGACAGTGCGTTTGTTTTAATGGACGGTATCGCAGTTGGCTCGAGCGCAGTTTCTGCACCCAGTCAGATTAGCACTCTATTTATTGGATAAAACGTGACGTTTTGGATCTACACCAGACTTAACTCTTGATTATACATGTCTGAAGTGAAATTCCTTCGCAGGCGTTTAGCTCTTTACTATTCGAATGGGGACAGTTTACGTAATAAATGGGCACGTAACCAAATTACGCAAGTCTATAGTGCATTTTCTAGGGTGTTGCTCGAACATGCTTTTCGTATCGTCTGTCTGCCGTCCAACTTGACGCTTCGTTGCCTAGCATTTCTTTGTGTAATGCATGGGTCACACCCCTAATTCCGCAGCGCCACAGTTTACCGTTTCACAAATTAACCGCTCATTGGAGATAAAACAGTGCGCACTGAATTCAGTAATACTTACCAGATCGTATGTTTTTTGTGTCCCAACGATTTCCCCACTGTCACTCCAATCCACTGTTCGCTGTAATATGCAATATGTGTGACGAAAGGTTAGTGTGTTGGTTAAATGTGAAATGATAGGAAATATATTCAGGACTGTGAGTTCACTGGACTACTGACTATGTTAACCCACTGCAAATGCTAATACAGTCGCTAGATCTCTTATCGCTGATAACGTTGAACCAGTGTTTTCGACAGTTTTCACTCGAAAGGCACATGGCACACTATAAACCTGCCAACACCATGAGCATCTTGCTGATTAACCTGTCCCGAGTGCAATGAGATCGTTTGGTTGTATATCGAGGAATTCATCATCCGACGTAAGCTAGGTACCAGTTACCAGAGCCACATGTGGATACAACTGATGTTGAATGCGTAAACGCTTCGATTACTCAAACCTGAAAAACACCGCACATTTGTTATTGTTACTGTGTAATGAATGCAACACCGGCACCCATTTTCACTGAGAAGTTGTTCCGGTAATGGATACATTTCCACCTTCATACTAGTCCAAGTTGTGCTTCATCGTTATGTGAACGTGAGACCATGTGAGACTTCCTTGTGTGTCCTAACCGGTGGGCTGCACCGCAAGTGCTAGTGGTGCAGAAACGGTAGTGCACGTGCGACGCTTTTATGATGTGTTGTATTGATTCTCGCGTCATTGGCAGGCGCTCTCACTGTCAATACATGAAATTGGACAGTTAACGCTGCGTCCAGAAGCGACACAGTCGCCCACACTCATTTGACCTGCGGATCACCAATTCCTACTTCAACCGTTCTCTCCAATTGGTACCGCAAATCGGTTAATAATAATAATAATAGTAATAATAATAATAATTATTATTATTATTATTATTATACTGCGTATATTCTTCGATAGTGCAAGAAGCTGGCCCAGGATTGGGGACAGAGCATGGATATGATGAGGATCATGCTCATGCATAAGTGAGATATGTAATCTGGAGTGTGTGGTATCAAAATACGTTGGAATCACAACTTTTGCTGTTGCTGAGTTTGGGCGTCACCTTAGTGATTGAATACTTCCTAGTCCATCCTGAAAGAGCTTTGTAGTGATTTACCCGATGGAAACATGGTCATTATCGACTTCTGATCCAGGAAATGTCTAAGTTGAATACGAAATGTTCTCGCGTGTGCTAGACCTGGTAATGGTTAGTCGGCTATTCTACACAACAGCGTATTTAACGAGGAAGAATGGATCGAATAGCTCTCCTGATTCTTGGCACAATTAGTTTGCGAGTTTTATTGTGTAGTTTCCGAGTGAAGTTGTGTTTCACTTTTATTGTACATACATGGGAGTATGTCTTGGTTTATGAGATTGTGTGTCAGCATCAGGTTATGTTTCAGCCGTCGCAACCAAGGGATCTCGAGCTGAAACCATTGGCAACGCCACTGATAGCTCAGAGTGGGCGATTTACTGAACAAGCGTTTTGTGAATCATCTTTGCAGGTTTTCCAGGGCTTTTCTGTCACCCATACGCATGTCAAATCAAAGCTTTTCATTGTTATCAATGTTTGCCGGTGCAGCCGTGGTTCCATTTCCCTCATTTGATTGTCGATATGTCTTACTCATTGTTTTGTCGATGTTAGAAGTTTACAAACCGTTTGCCACCTGGGTCTGTCGACTTGGCTACCCGAACGAGCCCACTGACTAGGTTCGAATCATCCCAACGCAACCACTCTCAGCCCTGCTTTCACTGGTTTGCTTCATCCATTCTTTTAAATACCGTGATCTGGTGAGAAATATCAAAAAGCGGTCTACTCGCGACTTTGCCTTCTTACCTTTGCATGGGCTTTACTTGAAGATCAAAGTAGGTTAAGAGACAGTCTGCATACACTTACCTCCGAGTGCACGTTGCTCCACGTGACTCTGTGGCCTAACGGACACAATCTTGTGACTCTACTCGCCGATGACTCGACTTTCTCTCCGATTGTTTCGCATCTGGTGATTCGGCTCCGTACTTTGGTCCTCATTGTGCTCAAACTCGGGAAAGCAACTTCCTTCTTCTCTAGAACGCAACTGAATATCACTGGATCCATCCTAATTTCATAAACACAGGCAGAGAAGTATACAGTAGGGGTGTAAAACCCATAAACTAGTTGTGATAATTCACATGCGCTTAAAATGTATCGCTGATGGCGTTTCATGTCAAATGTACCGTCATTCTGCGGGGAGCACGGTTCTCCTCATTTGGGTGATCTACCGAACGCCTCCTAAATGAATAGGTTTTGCATCATCTGAGTATTATTCTCACTTTATCCATCATGTCCATCAATGCTCGACACTTGCACTAAGCTTCGACGCTCAGCTAATATACTGGAGTATTTGTGTGGATGAAATGAACGGGTCGGATTGTCGAAGCGAAACGCGATTTCCAGTCAACAACGGATAGGGACTTTCATCGTATTTATTAGTGCAAATCTGGTGTCTCACAGATGAGCTGAAAGCTGCGCTACTTGTTCCTTATCCAAGAATACCATTGATTTAAACTAGGTGTTCGATCTTTTCCCCTGTCTCTTTCATCTTTAATAGGTCTCTTCCGGTAAGCATAATCGGGTTTGGACTCGAACCTGGTGGATGTCTCCATCACTGTAAGGTTCACTACAATGCGACTCTCGATCCACATTGAGTTTGCTCATTACAATCCGTTCACACAACGAGTGTTTCAACATTACCCCTCCACTCAGTCATTCACCGCGGCTTGGTCGCTTGGGATAGGAGGCTTCAGTTTACGCCCCAAACACTCCGAGGTCCGAGTACAGTCGCTTAATTTTTACGTGATCAATACAAATTACTACAACACCGGTCGTGGACGGCAAAGTTAGGGGTGCTCAAAACCCAACGTCTTTCTTTTCTGCCATTTATCTTCACTAAGCTCAGTGGTCTCTTAATGTGTCGATCACCGATCGGGAGATTAACTTGACTTAATGGGCTCGTGGGCTTGATCAATTAACATTCGCGGTATGAGGTTTGAAACTATACCATTTCCGAGTCAAGTTAGTTAATAGAGGAAGCAAATTGGTTCGTAAGCATTTTCAACTTGGTTCATAAGCAGTTTCAAGTTGGTGCGTTTCAAAGTTTGGCTAAGATGCACACACGCACCGACGAGTAGCTTCCTCATTGGTCAAACACCGTCGGCCAACAGGATGCCGTGTGTCACTATAGAGCAGGTGTTCTCAAGCTTTTCGGCACCTGCACCCATTTTTAGCGTAACGTAGCACGATCGACCCCTGAGCTTTCCTTATCCACAGAACTAGGGTCTAATAACATAAGAATGAGGTGGAGTTCATCGCTGTACACTAAATTTGCACAGTTGTTCATTTATGTTGGCAAAAGTGAAGGCAGTTGAACTTACATGCAAATGCAACTATATTAAGGCCTACTACCTTGGATAAAATTCGTTCCGACATGCAGCGCTGACTTGTTTGATACTAGGTGTTATTGAGGAAAGCTATAACCTCGGATCTCGTTGCGCTTCAGGTCTGTCTCGGTACTTTGTTTTGTATAGATATAATGCGAGAATGCAATCTCACACAGATAAGTTGTGGCAAATGGGAGAAGGACGGCGATAGCTGTCTACCATGACAAGGTACACATCGTTCGCTTTGTATCAGAAATCACACAGAGACAGTCTGTGAAACGCTTTTTGAAAGTAAGAGTCTTAGGTCATCTCCATGCATTTTGTATGCATGGCCGGATACGTTTCTCGGTTCTGCTGTCAGCGCATTACTATAACTAACGATGTAACATACTTCCCTAGCTTTTTTACAGTTTGCGATGCGTGAAGCATGTACGTTTGGGTGTTCAATATTTCATCTCGCATGCGCTGTAAGTCCTTTTTTCTGTCTTTACAGTCCGTATGAATTTTCCAAATGCCGCTGCGTTTTAATAAGCACCATGTTTGTCACACAAGTCAACTTGTGTACAATTGTTGGACTCTATAAATCCAAAAAGAACATAAATGTTGTTGTATTTCCGCCTCTTACACACTGGTACGGAGGATCCGGTTGGCACAGACTTATATTGCATCACATCTCCGTTGCTGCATGCTCAGAAGGCACATTGGCTGGCCCAACTACTACTACATCTGAATTCGACGAAGAGTATCCCTGTGAAACATTTAGCAGTATTCCATTCTTCATTTCATGGTCCCTGTTGATGTTACATGTCTAACTACAACAATAGAGATAAAAAATTAAACACAAGAGTCCAAAACACACCAGGAATTTGGTTACTATGATAGGTTGTACTTTGAAAGAAGTATCGTAGTGAACGAAAGTGCCACCCTTTTGTAACGTCGTTGATGTAGTTTCCCTCGAGTTCGCATAATCGGCTGAGCACACTCGTTAAACACAGAAATATCCACGCTTTCCTTCTGAGCTTCCATTGAAGCGATCCCGCAAACGGGCCTCCCTTCCGGTTTGCTTATTTTTCGGAGAATAGTAACACTTGAAATGATCGCAAACTTGAGCCCTATCATATGGTATACCTATCGTTCCCCCTCGAGGGACAGAGACTGGGTTATGTGAGCTTGAGCGGACGTAGAATGACCCATCCAGCCACTGCCCATGGCATCACGGTGAAATTAACACACGACCTTACTGAACTAGGAAAGCCTCGTTCGCTCACATTTTAACTCCCAGCCAAAACAAGCTTCCTCCTTGGAAGAGGTATGTTTCCATGGGCAATGCACAAGGCTATAATGTAAACCGTTAAGCTCGATTTAAAAATTTTCACAGCATGTTTGTCATAAATTTGTGACAGACTGATCGCGTCCATAAAATTTCCTAATAGAATTATAACACTTTGGGAGATCACGCGGATTCCCTGAAAGTAGCCCACGTACCCCCTGGGCATCCGCGGACCACCCTTTGAGAAACAGTACTATAGAGATTGTTATACTCATAAATTATGCGCATTCAGACATGAAGAGAACAATTGCGAAGAAATTTCTTTTCCATAAATATCGTCAAGCGCTACAATTATGAAGTAGATAACTGAAAGTTGCAAAAAACTATTGCTAGCTATGTACAAGGACAAGGACGTCGGATGATAGAGGAAACAGTTAAACTGGGAACTTATTATGTACAGCAATTAATGACAGATTCAAACGAGTCACGATGGACCGGTGACCTTGAGGCATGCTAACTGCGTGAGGACCAGTTCAGAATTAGCGCTTGCACGAGAGCTTGCTGCTTGCATAATTCCGGCTGAAAGCGTCCGATAGCAAGAGCTTCAGCTATAGTCAGGAAGCGCCTCTTGAGTCCATTTGAGCATCGCTATGCGGCAACAAGGAGAACCGTAAAAGAGTATATAACACGACATTGATGCCATCGCAATGAGGCTGGACCTTACCCTGGTGCGATGGTTTGTGTGCCTCAGTGATCCATTGAGCTATACTGGGTGGTGCATTTTTTGCACCTTCAGAGTCACTCATAACAGATTGGTCAATGGTTAGAGGCCAGACAAACTCAGCCTCCTGGTCCTCCAGGTTGAGGGTTGGAATGAGTGTGGCGCCTTATTCCTTAAAACGGACTCCTTTTAGCCCAGTGTCAAACCCGCTGCTTTGCGGATAGGTTTTTGAACCAAAGACTTTGGTTGAGAACCCTAATCGTTCTCCTGTCTAGGTCTGGGCAACCTGACAGTATCTTGCCCATGCAATACAATGAATATCTCTTCAAACAAATTTCTGATACTCTGGCCACCGCAGAAGATAATCAACTGTGCCCTTTCTGCTGCATCGGCAGGGTGGATAGGGGTTTGGATGCTACCGCTCAAGCCTTCCCGTCTTCTTATTCCCCTTCTTGCGCTTTTTTACCCTTAGCGTTCCGTTCCAGCTGCACTTTTATCCCCCCTGTTTTTAACCCCCCAATTCTCGGCCCTCCCCCACCTTGCTTCAATAGTCGCTTGTCATTAATTTCAACTCACATGTGAACGCGGAGCGTCATTCCTGCCCTGTCAACAGGCCCATGTCCAACCAAGCGGCCCATTCCAATTCATCGGCTTCCATTTGGAGCCCTCGATCCTCCTTCAGATTGACATGCCTCAATGTTCGCACATTACTACAGATCGGTCAACAGACAGCACTTGCCCGAACATTAGAGACCCTTTTGATCGATATCAGCTGCTTATCGGAGACCCGCCTGAAAGACTCGAGCTCTGTACTCACTCTGCGATCCCCTTCAGGGGACACTGGCAGCACTTTCTCATTGCGCCTATCCGGTAACGATGCAGCTTCGAGCACCGGCAAAGCCGGTGTTGGTATTGCCCTGAGTCCCCGGGCTGAAGCTACTCTGGTTGATTGGATTCCAATCAGTAGCCGGATGTGTGCGGTCCGATTGCCTGGCTCGTCCAAAACTTCGAAGTCGCGTGGGACTAACAGGTGTCTATTCGTTATCGCTGCCTATACACTGACAAACTGTAGCGATGACTCGGTAAAGGACGACTTCTATGATCAAATGAAGGAAGAAGCTCGTACACTATAGTGCTGGCTGGGGATCTGAACGCTCAAGTTGGAAAATTATCCACAGATGATCTGCATCTGGGCGGCCAACATGGTATAGGCTCCCGTAATGATAACGGTGAGCGGTTACTTCATTTATGTGAAGATGCTCGCTTATTTTTTGCAAGCACTAATTTCCGACACAGCACCCGCCGGAGGGTGACTTGGTGCCCAACAGCCTCGAACAAGCTATGGACGCAAATCGATCACATTGCGATAAGTTACCGATGGAGAGGCTGCGTCCAGAACTGTCGTTCGATTTGGAGCAAATGTGTAGAAAACCGACCATGCACTTGTATGTGCTGACCTGCGGATGTGCTTTGGCGGACGCCCACGTCGACTTGGTGAGCGCACTGACACCAGCCAACTGGCGAAGCCAGCTGTTCTGAATGCCTACCGAAGTACGCTGTCATGCGAGCTGGATAAACGCTCACTGGATGCAATTGAAGTTCACTGGTCTCATATTCACCAGACCTTACTAGCAGCAGGAAAATCCTCATGTGGTATGTCTAATCGCCAACATGGACATTGGGTCTCTTCACAGTCTCTGGAACTTATAGATGCTCGCCGGCATATCCCGGCTGGAAGCGAACACAATGAAACTTGCACAGAGCTCCGGGCAATACTCCGTGCTAGCCTGAAGAGAGACCGCGAATCCTGGTGGTCTCCTCGTGCATCAGAGATGGAAATGGCCGCAGGCCTTGGTAACCATCGTAAGTTATTCTGGCTGATACGGGAAACAGGCAGCGGGAGACCTGGTGTTAGTGAAACTATACGTGACGAGAGTGGACAGCCTATCCACAACTTATCAAAACGTTTAGAGCGTTGGGCTGAGCACTTTGGAAAGCAATTTATTCGGTCGGAATTGTTAGATTTCTCGCCGGCCACTGATCGCCCTGCTCCGTGGGCTGTCCCTTTGGATCCACCCTCTCGCGCAGAACTCGAACGTGGATGATTTACACGAGTTACTAGTGAAACTGTGGGAGCAGGAAACCGTCCCAACCGATTGGAGCCGCTCCGTCATAGTCCCAATTTTCAAGGGAGGCTCACGATAGGAATGCGGCAACCATAGAGAAAACAGTCTGATCCCCATCGCCTCCAAATTGCTTGCCTCTGTCATCCTTCACAGACTGACTGGCACTCGTGAAAGCCAGATCCGTGAAGAGCAAGCTGGATTTCGTCGAGGTCGTGGTTGCATTGACCACATCTTCACCTTGCGTCAGTTGTTGGAGCACCGTCAAATATATTGGCGGCCCACCGTTGTCGTGTTCCTTGATATCAAAGGTGCATTCGATTCTGTGGATAGACATGCACTTTGGGACTGTCTACTCAAGAAAGGTGTACCTGAGAAATATGTGAATATTATCCGAGCATTATATGCGCGTAGCTCGGGCAGAGTGAGGGCTTACGGCAAGTTGTCGTCGCCCTTTAATATTTCCAGTGGCGTGAGACAAGGATGCCCGCTGTCACCTTTCCTCTTCAACTTCGCTGTTGACAAGGTCATGGAAATTGCGTTCACAGCACACGACTTTTAAGGTGTGGACCTGCTCCCAGGAGAACGATTTCTTGACTTAGAGTATGCTGATGATATTGTCCTAATCTGTGACAGCTCACAAACATGTCAAGCGGCACTGGACACATTAGCAATAGCTGTCCGTCACTTCGGGCTTTGCTTCGCACCCTCGAAGTGCAAAGCGTTCCTCCAAGTTTGGTCTGGACCGCCTACTACGCTGACCCTTGGTGGGGATCAGCTACAAGTCGTTCAAAAATTCAACTACCTGTGAAGTTGTATCAGTGCCCGTAGGATTGAGGATGAGATCACGAACCGTATAGCAAAAGCTCGGGGCGCTTTTGCTAACCTTCGCCACTTATGGCGCCGCAGCGACATCACACTTGCCCTGAAGGGTAGAGTGTACAATGCAGCGGTACGTTCGACCCTACTGCACGGTTGTGAAACCTGGCCGCTTAAAGCAGCGGACCTGAAGAGGCTAGTTACATTCGACCACCGGTGCCTTCGTAATTAAGCTCACATCTAGTGGGAACACCGTGTGAGCATTGAGCGTGTTCGACGCCTTGTTTGCGGCACAGGAAAAGGAAATGAACCGCTCAGCACCGATATTACACGCACCAGGCTCCGATGGCTCGGCCACGTGTTACGCATGCCAGCCCACCGACTCCCGCGACGTGCGTTGTTTGCGCGCCGAGGGTGTGGATGGAAGAAGAAGAGGGGTGGCCAAGCGATGACTTGGTCGAGAGGAATGAAGGCCCTCACTTCTGAGCTGGCCTCGGTTGCAGCGTCTCGGCTCCCTGGTTGAGGTCCGAAAGACGATGAACACGTTTGGTTGGACACAATTGCTGATATGGCTAGGAGCCGACCTCAGTGGCGTTCGTGCTGTGAGTATTTTATCCCACGCCATCCCTCTTAGCCTCCCCCTCCAACCACGATCTCGTCATTTAGCCTTATATAATTTTTCACAGTGATTTTTTTGATGCACAGTAGCCGGCTGGTAGCTTACCGGAACGATGCCCATCCGTTACCGGTAGCTCAGCCGGCTCGCACCAGTTGCATTGCTTTTTCGCCTTTTTTCTGTGTATTGCGGCACAGTAGCTGAGGTGTACCCCAACTCCAGCTAACGTGTATGATGATGATGATGATGATGACGACGACGACATCGATGCGCAGTGTTGATCAGTTGCTCCCAGATGCGATGACCGCAGCCCAGTAACTCTTCCGACTGAAGAACAGTTTGAGTGCCTAACAGTGAAAATGCACACTTATAACTGCACACGGCCAATAATATGACAGTCTTAGTGCATGTGCCACGATTGAAGTGGTTGCATTTCGAGTTAGAGGGACACTTACAGGGATAATATAATGGCACAGGCAATGAAAAGAGTGCTTGCCAAGTCTCGTATTTTGTTAGAGTGCAAGCCACAAGCACTAGTGCACAAATACAACGGTGATCCGTTCATGTACTATGAAAGGGAAGTATTATTGCAATACGCAGCTGGGAAGTGCGATCCACGGAAATGATACAGGCAACCATCTTGCGATATTTAACCTATCATTGTGACATATGAGCTCAACTTGTCAACCTGGTAAGTATAGGGCGTGAGAACGAAATATCTCGATGCACTAAATCTGCTCGCGGCCCTCCGTGAAGAATCGTACGGTTCGGGAAGTGCATGCTTTGCTGATTGCTGTCTCTCCAACAGGCACATGTGTTATACAATGGAACCCGCTTTATTGCCCACCCCGTATAGCCCACCCCGCTTTATTGACCAGTTTTTCAAAATGCAGATTCTTTTCTCATAAATAGGCTACATTTTCACCGTCTAATTGCACCGCTTAATTGCCCGGCGGCATGGGCTGTGCTCTTAACGCTTTCTCGGTTTTACGCCCTCGCTCCGACTAACTTTTATTACGATTACCCCATAGCTAGGTAGTCCGGACGATGCAAGAAAAATAAAGCCATCGGCGGCGTTTTTGAAATATCAGAGAAGGCAACCTATGTCATTCAATACACAAGCAAGCTAAATGAACAAACGGCTGTGGGCAATCCCCCAGCCTTAATGAAACTCGAGAACTGAGCAAAGTGGAGTAATTTTCCTGCTCCATACGTGTCACTGCTCTATTGGTTGCACACAAGTATGGTCAGTAACAGAAAGGATTTGTCCTTGACAAAAATGTTGCATCGCGCTGTCATGATTAATGCCGACAATGTGTTTACAGTCCGATGCGGATTTTGAGCGGTTCTCCGAGCTGAGTGATTATTGTGCAGACGTTTCGTTGCCTGACTAGGCAACATCATCAGTGCGGTTTCAAGGGCCTGGTTCGCAGCGCCTCGGATGCCCTGTGACACAAGCAAACAATAGCATCTCTCCAAAGACTCTGCGTCGACCGTTATGCACGAAATCGGAGGGCAAGAAGACACTGCTCAACATGGCGGTTGTAACAGAATATCCTACTGCACAACAAACTGTATCGTACTCGTGACCATTTTCTTTCGGTGCAATGCCCATGGTGCTTTACTTGCGTTCTGAAACTTTGCTTTACATGGCAGTTAGTGCAACGTGTATCACCGTGGTCACAAGCCGTTTGAAATCAGTTGCGGATTACGTACTGGACTGCTTGCTAGATAACGGGGACGTTGACGTATATACAGTTAGGCACAGCCTAAATTTCGTACGGCATTCCGAGGTACGGGTATTGCGTTCCGCTCTAACGCGGAACCATTTGAGGTATCCGTTACCTGGCTCCTGGTTCCCCAGGCTGTTTTCACTACTGACTTGCTTATATTATGACGGATTTAAAGCTACGTGCCCCCGAATCACGTTTCGTTTCAGGTAACCTAAAGGTGACTAAACCGCTGGAAAGCTTAGCATCTGCCATGTTATGTCATACGGACAGCAGAAGTCAACTTATGCTGCGTCATCAGGGATGTGAGGACGCCACTTGACCAACATCGAATGGTTTGCAGCCGAACAAACTAGCCCTACTTACGGGCTATAACCTGCGGTACTGATGCTAAGTATGTTGATGCAACCATTCCACTCCTGTGCAGCCATACATATCAGGTAGGCTAAGAATACTACCTAAGCGAGTACGCGCAATTCTCCACATATCTTCCGCTTTACACCGCTGCCCTCGGCTTTGTTAATAACCAGGTTCTAAGCGATAGCTACGCAATCCGGAACTGTTACCAATACTATACCGCGAAACCTTTCCCTGAATATCCTTATCGTATCCTGCGCGCCGCATCAATCATAAGGGATTTAGTGAGGCGATGTCCATTCACCTGCGCTCCTTTCCTCGTGCAAACAATTATCCTATACCCATTGTCATCAAGCTTGTTACATCAATACTCTGCAGAACGGCACACACCCGATTCCCGATACGTCTGTGATGCATATGTAAGCTGCTACGAAATCTACGACGAGAAATGAGCCAGCATTTCCGATGAACCACATCGCAGCTTATGTGTTATCAGTAAAGCATATCGCAATACCTATTTCACGGCACATATACGGAAACGGGTACGCTGAACGACGTTGCGCACTCCTTTCTAAACGGGCGCCAGTGTGTTCCACTATCGCGAAACTGCATATTGCAAGTGGGGCACGTAGTATTCCTAGCAACCACTAAGCGATGAAAAAGGAAAACACCATTTCTATGTATAAAATGATATGTTGATCACATGAAAATTAGTTACAAATCGGACATGTGAATAGCACGTCCGTAATTCCCTGTCACGTGCCGAACCATGTTCTCGCAGTGGCGTGGTGTCACACGTGATCGTGCCTCTGACACAACCTGCTCCAGGAATCTGATGCGCCACTCGCTTTGGCTGAGAACACAATCAGGGTCCCCTCGGAGCATTTCCCCATACCTGCTTGACGTAGCTTTTGATTATACTCCAGATCCCCTCGATAGGGTTCAGCGCCGGAGAGTTTGGGGATAATCGTAACATCCTCCCTGATCGGTACTGTTTTTCCTGGAACAAGTTTTCCAAATCTGTGTGGCACGGCGCGTTGATACAAATCAGCAGGCACCGTTCGATAACATCCGCACCTTGTGCATCTAGCAACTGTCGCAGCCACTGCGCACATCTTTGTTTATTTTACCTTCCACGTAAAACGGAGAACGCTATCAATGCGTCCTTTGTCATTGCTCCGACAAGGTGCACATTTTGCCCACGCCTGTTTGCCACAGTACACTGTGCTCGGCTCCCACGTGGTGAACGGCTCCGAGTTCGTGCGCAAAAGAGATTAATGTTCGTCTCGACGATCCACATCGGTTCCCTTCCTTCCGCTTGAAAATTTAATAGCTGCAGGACGAACAATTTCCGTCGCTGTTTGTTCACCTGCGTGTTCAGGGATTCAGGAATTGTATGCAACTTCTGCATCGTTATCAATCGCCCGTCAAGGTATCTGGCAACAGTACTGGTACAGACATCAACGTCGAACTCAGCTTTCAAGCGCAGGCGGAGTTTTGCAAGGGTTATGGTGGATTCCACCGACACCCACTCAACCAGAGAGTCAACTTGGCTCTCTGTCATCGCTCTGCAACGAGCACCCCCGTGTTGACCTCGTGGTTCGGTCGACTCCAGCACTCTTATCCAATTGCGGCAAGTGCGCAATTTCACGTGAAGTTTCCTTCTTCATACACAGTCAGTATCCTGTTCCTCACTTCGAACGAGTGGCGGACATACGGACCGCTTCGTGTCATTTGGTGTTGGCACAATGAGCTTTCCAGGACGATCTGGGAAAATATGGCATCACGGCTATTTAAACCAGACATCAAGTCCTCCGTGCATTTGACCCATTCAGTGTTGTGAATTCGCTTGTCTTGTTGCGACATAATTTGTCCCATGATTGTGGCCGTGCCCGTGTCTGGTCACTTCACTCGCCGCTTACGGTAACGCGTGGGGCCTCAGTGCATGTCACCCGAACAAGCGTAGTGGGAGCAGTGTAGCGCACAGCTCAGCCGCCTACTAGGCCTGTACTAACGGCTGTGGTTTGCTTACCTGAAGTGCCAGTCTGCGAATTCACGCCGAGTATTGTAGGGGTCACAACGTCGAAACATGAAGGCTTGGTAGTGCCCTACCTTCCGGACGACCGAGACGTATCCTCACTTTAACAAAGCGATCCGAATCAACTTGCCTATGCAGTGGTGAGCGAGTACTACGGACGCACGTCGTGTATGGGACCTAGGGTGTTGCTGATGCCCGGTGGTGTGACATTCACAAGTGCCTGAGGTGAGGCGTGCGATCGATAATTACCCCCGATTCACGCAGTCCAGCTGAGTGAAGCGTGATGGCAAGAATTAGACGACTGAGCCACTCGTCCGTTCACAAAACAAAGATAAGCTGCCCTGCTGACCGCCTCCATGATTATTGATCAGCTTGAGTGTGCCGGTGATGTAACGTCTGTCTTGCGGCGCGGCTCTTGTCCAAACACGTGAATAAAGACTGCCCACGTTGGTTGTAGCAATGTGGCCCTGGGGCAATTGACAGATACATTATGGCTCATATTGTCCATAATGAGCCTCAGGAGGATTCAAATTTGCCCATAGAATAGTATACGAGGTTCGATAACAAAGATAGAAAGGTATACGTCTTCCTACACTTGCGACGGACAATCCCTTCATGATCCAGCCAACATCCGCGAAGCGCTTAGTTCATCTTTTGCTACCTCCTTGAGCCTGGAGACGACCCCATTTAATGCAAGCATTTGGGTGCAAACAACCAACGCTCGCTATAACATTGCATTTCCTATCATTGCTAACCAACATGTAAGAAATACTAACAAACCATCTTCCCATCTGGATTCTTATGGTATCTCACATACCATCAAAAGTTTGGGAGGGCCTGACATGTCATTACTTGTGCTGAATTAAGCTACTTTCCAGACTAGTGGAAAACATCGACCATTTGGTGAGCAATTACTGTCAATTATTTATCTTCGGGCCATTACAACCATATTTAGGGTTAAAAAAGGAGCAAAATGGACTCAGTTAATAAAGATTACGTGCGTGAAAAAGCGAAACAAGTTAATTACATGTTACGGAGTTTGACCTAAGGCCGTTGACCTAAGTAGCCTCCGTTTTCGCAGGACAAGGAAGCTGAAGAGCCCGGATTAGCATCTTTTGTGAGCAAAAGGACAGTTGAAATGAGCGATTGCAACTAGCTTTGGCCGTCGCAAGTGTAGGAAGACGTATACCTTTCTATCTTTGTTATCGAACCTCGTTGGACATAGGCCTGTTGACAGGGCAGCAATGACGCTCCGCGTTCACATGGGAGTTGAAATTAATGACAAGCGACTATTGAAGCAAGGTGGGGGAGGGCCGAGAATTGGGGGGTTAAAAACAGGGGGGGGGTAAAAGTGAAGCTGGAAGGGGACGATAAGGGTGAAAAAGCGCAAGAGAGGGAATAAGAAGACGGGAAGGCTTGAGCAGTAGCATCCAAACCCCTATCCACCCTGCCGATGCAGCAGAAAGGGCACAGTTGGTTATCCTCTGCGGCGGCCAGAGTATCAGAAATTTGTTTGAAGAGATATTCATTGTAGTGCATGGGCAAGATACGGTCAGGTTGCCCAGACCTAGACAGGAGAACGATTAGGGTTCTCAACCAAAGTCTTTGGTTCAAAAACCTATCCTCAAGGCAGCGTGTTTGACACTGGGCTAAAAGGAGTCCGTTTTAAGGAATAAGACGCCACACTCATTCCAACCCCCAACCTGGAGGACCAGGAGGCAGAGTTTGTCTGGCCTCTAATCATTGACCAATCTGGTATGAGTGACTCTGAAGGTGCAAAAATGCACCACCCAGTATAGCTCAATGGATAACTGAGGCACACAAACCATCGCACCAGGGTAAGGTCCAGCCTCATTGCGATGGCATCAATGTCGTGTTATATACTCATTTACGGTTCTCCTAGTTGCCGCATAGCGATGCTCAAAGGGATTCAAAAGGCGCTTCCTGATTATAGCTGAAGCACTTGCTATCGGACGATTTCGGCCGGAATTATGCAAGCAGCAAGCTCTCGTGCAAGCGCTAATTCTGAACTGGTCCTCACACAGTTAGCAGGCCTCAAGGTCACCGGTCCATCGTGACTCGTTTGAATCTGTCATTAATTGCTGTACATAATAAGTTCCCAGTTTAACTGTTTCCTCTATCATCCGACGTCCTTGTCTTTGTACATAGCTAGCAATAGGTTTTTGCAACTTTCAGTTATCTGCTTCATAATTGTAGCGCCTGACGATATTTATGGAAAAGAAATTTCTTCGCAATTGTTCTCTTCATGAGTATAAGAAGCTCAATAGTACTGTTTCTCAAAGGGTGGTCCGCGGATGCCCAGGGGGTATGTGGGCTACTTTCAGAGAATCCGCGTGATCTCCCAAAGTGGTATAATTCTATTAGGAAATTTTATAGACGCGATCAGTCTGTCACAAATTTATGACAAACATGCTATGAAAATTTTTAAATCGAGCTTAACGGTTTACATTATAGCCTTGTGCATTGACCATGGAAACATACCTCTTCCAAGAAGGAAGCTTGTTTTGGATGGGCGTTAAAATGTGAGCGAACGAGGCTTTCCTAGTTCAGTAAGGTCGTGTGTTAATTTAACGTGATGCCATGGGCAGTGGCTGGATGGGTCATTCTACGTCCGCTCAAGCTCACATAACCCAGTCTCTGTCCCTCGAGGGGCAGCGAGAGGTATACCATATGATAAGGCTCAAGTTTGCGATCATTTCAAGTGTTACTATTCTCCGAAAAATAAGCAAACCGGAAGGGAGGCCCGTTTGCGGGACCGGTTCAATGGAGGCTCAGAAGGAAAGCGTGGATATTTCTGTGTTTAACGAATGTGCTCAGCCGATTATGCGAACTCGAGGGAAACTACATCAACGACGTTACAAAAGGGTGGCAATTTCGTTCACTACGATGCTTCTTTCAAAGTACAACCTATCATAGTAACCAAATTCCTGGTGTGTTTTGGACTCTTGTGTTTAATATTTTATCTCCATTGTTGTAGTTAGACATGTAACATCAACCGGGACCATGAAATGAAGAATGGAGTACTGCTAAATGTTTCACAGGGATACTGTTCGTCGAATTCAGATGTAGTAATAGTTGGGCCATCCAATGTGCCTTCTGAGCATGCAGCAACTGAGATGTGCGATGTTTCTGTACTACCTGATGTGATGCAATATAAGTCTGTGCCAACCGGATCCTCTGTATCAGTGGGTAAGAGGCAGAATTACAACGACATTTATGTTCTTTTCGGATTTATAGAGTCCAACAATTGTACACAAGTTGACTTGTGTGACAAACATGGTGCTTATTAAAACGCAGCGGCATTTGGAAAATTTCATACGGACTGTAAAGACAGAACAAAGGACTTACAGCGCATGCGAGATGAAATATTGAACACCCAAACGTACATGCTTCACGCATCGCAGACTGTAAAAAAAGCTAGGGAAGTATGTTACATCGTTAGTTATAGTAATGCGCTGACAGCAGAACCGAGAAACGTATCCGGCCATGCATACAAAATGCATGGAGATGACCTAAGACTCTTACTTTCAAAAAGCGTTTCACAGACTGTCTCTGTGTGATTTCTGATACAAAGCGAACGATGTGTACCTTGTCATGGTAGACAGCTATCGCCCTCCTTCTCCCATTTGCCACAACTTATCTGTGAGATTGCATTCTCGCATTATATCTATACAAAACAAAGTACCGAAACAGACCTGAAGCGCAACGAGATCCGAGGTTATAGCTTTCCTCAATAACACTTAGTGTCGGAACGAATTTTATCCAAGTTACTAGGCCTTAATATTGTTGCATTTACATGTAAGTTCGACAGCCTTCACTTTTGCCAACATAGATGAATAACTGTGCAAACTCAGTGTACAACGATGAACTCCACCTCATTCTCATGTTATTAGACCCTAGTTTTGTGGATAAGGAAAGCTCAGGGGTCCGTCGTGCTACGTTACGTTAAGAATGGGTGCACGTGCCGAAAAGTTTGAGAACACCTGCTCTATAGTGACTCAATGCATCCTGTTGGCCGACGGTGTTGGACCAATGAGGAAGCTACTCGTCGGTGCGTGTGTGCATCTTAGCCAAACTTTGAAACGCACCAACTTGAAACTGCTTATGAACCAAGTTGAAAATGCTTACGAACCAAGTTGAAAATGCTTACGAACCAATTTGCTTCCTCTATTAACTAACTTGACTCGGAAATGGTATAGAGTGGCGACGGTACAGGATTTGGCTGGATGGCTACTATCACGGCAACAACAGGCGTATCTGGAAGTATGTGGGCGCAATCCACGACATTGCCAGGACGTTTGCGGAGAGAGTCAACACACATCATGTGACCGAACGCGACACTAGGACATCCGTGAGACCATCAGCCCGCTAACGTAGCGACGTGTCAAATATTTGTGACTTAGTGTACCATCTACGTAGCGCAACATTCGGTGCTCTGAACCCAGTTTGACTTCATTGGGCTACGCTATAACCTAAACACGCTTGTTATATCCGTGCCGTTAGATATCATGTTGGCACGATAAAAAATGCATCAACACTACTGCTAAAGTCTTATGAACTCGGGATGAATGTGCTTCGTAACACCATATAGCTTATTCCTATGCATGAGTTGACCATGTATGTGCAGCCCGGTTAGAATTTTCGGTCTTTCAGTCTATCTGCATTCAGCCTATCTGACTTACTACGTGCACACTACACTTTGATTCATTGACTTCGCCCAACTAGCTTTCACCTCCGTCAGTCAGCTTCGGTAGACCGCGCCAAATGGCCCGCTGTTGACTAACTTATTTTTGCCCCCTGTTCTCACTTCATCGCCTTTGATACCATCCATACCTTGCATACGATTGTCATCTTGCGAGCCTTAAAAAGCCTGTAGCGTACTCGATACGGTTGTATCACCATCATTACTATAGGTCGTTACCATCGTTATCGTTATTGTCCTAAAGAAGTCACCACATCTGAACTAAGCCACATCTTTTACCAGTTGACTGCGTCCGGAGTACAGTCAATACTCCAACCCAAGGTGTTAAGCCGGACGAAACCAGAGCTGTGTAATAAGATGGTTATTTGCGTAAAAGACAATCTCAAAAATACTGCAACCACACGTGCGCGGCACTCAAGGTCACATGAACAAAGAATCCAAATTAACAATCAATAATTACGGCAGACGGATGCACGCGTTCAGCATCCAGCCATGCGCATCGTTTGGGTTCGCTGATCCATTCGCCAGGAGGTGCCTCTCCTAACACTTCCCCGTTTGAAGTCCATTGTCATGTGATTTCAGCCTGGAGTTAACCTGGAGCGGCGTGACAGGAACTTGGCAACGATCGGGCCATCTTCTGGGTCGACAATCGGGTGAAAGAGAGGTTGGCGGATTGATAGGCTTATCTTGCTGAATAGCCTCTGTTTTGCTAATTTGAACTCGTCCAGCAGTAACTCAAGAGACGTAGTTAGAGCATATTCTCTCCTGTCAAATGAGATGTAGCTCGTGAGTTGTTTGATGTGGCGGATCCATCTATCATCGCCTACGGCCACTTCATAACAGGCACGGTCATATCTTCTCACAACCAATCCAGGTGTCTAAGAGATTTGGTTGTTTTAATAGTCCTTTGCTAACACTTTCTGTCTAAATTCGAAGTGTCGTGGTATAGCGCGATGCCTTCAGTTGTACTGGTGTTCCATTATCCACTTTCCCTCGAGATTGGATCTATCCGGCGGCCTTACTAGATCTAATTTCGTTTGAGGCCTTCTGAGTAGGAGTGATCCTACTGGAGGCTTCCCTTCAGGCGTCTGTGGATTGGGTTTAATCCTGTATGTTAACCGAAAAGTTTGTAGGACCTCTCGGATTGGTCCGTCTCACTCCGCTTTGAGCAGAGCCCTCTTGAAAGTATACACAAATCGTTCAGCTTTCCCATTTGACTGTGGATGATAAGGAGATGAGCGCAAATGCTGCATGCCCTGTACCGCACAGAATTCAGCAAAATTGGACGAGGTAAACTGGGCCCATTGTTGGATACTACTGTTTCCGGAAACCCGAACCATCTGAATACTTCCTTGAGCACTGTAATTGTAGGCGACGTTGATGTGTTCGACATTTGGAAGATCTTGCGCCATTTACTGTATGCATCGGTGATAAGTAAGTAGTTCTGTCCTTTGACTGGTCCTGCGAAATCAAGGTGAACCCTTGAATATTGTTTCATGTGCTTTGTCTAGGAGAACAGTTCGCATTTCCGTGGCGATTCTGCTGCTAAGGCACAATTTGAACAGGAATGTGTTAACTCCTCGCTAGAGCTTGCATGCTATTGTAACCGGGGTGTCCATTATGAAAGTGATGTAAGACTTTAGGTTGTAGTTCCACTGGGATGACGACACCTTCACCGAACAAGATACAGTCTTCGACGACTGATAGTGCATTTCGTCTCTGGAACAATTGTTATAGCGGTGCGTCGGAAAATTTTCGAGGCCAACGGGAGTAGTAAAACATGCTCACCTGTGACAGCAGCGGGTCCCGTAAGCTGGCGTCTTGAATCTGACTGAAACATATTGGAAGCTGGTTCACAGTATCTGAGAGTACATGTTTAAATTCCGCTTCGATTGAGACATTTGCAACGACAGTGTCTTCTGGTTGGTGCTGTTCGCCTAACAACCGTGACAACGCATCGGTCTGACAAATATCGCTCGTCAATCGGTACTTGATCTTGAAATCGTACCCCAGCAAAGTTGTCGCCCATCTCTGCAGACGATTGGCCATATACACAGAAATTCCTTAGAGCCGAATATAGCAAGAAGCGGTTTGTGGTGCGTTATTAAGGTCAAGTGACGGTCATATACTATTTTGTGGAAATGTTTCACTACAAACACAATAGCGCGAGTTTCCTTGTCAATTTGGCTATACTTTCTTTCTGCTGCTGTCAGTGAACGAGTGGCATGAGCGACTAGTTTCTCAGACCCATCTGGGCAAATGTGGGAAATGACTGCTCCAACTCCATAGCTGGGTGCATCTGGTGCCACTACAATTGGCAGTTTTGGATCGTAGTGTGTTAGCATCAGTTCTGAGCCTAGTAACAATTTGTTGCTGTTGAAGGCTTCATGACATTCGGGACGTTCTTCATCAGCAACCGGTTTAATGGTCCGCGTAGGTCATGCATGGACGGCAGGTAGGTACCGTAATAACTCACCATACCTAGGAATGATCTCAACGTCGCTGCGTTTTTCAGCGGAGGCATTTCCTTGATCGCCTTGATGTTTGATGGATCAGGTCTTCGTCCATTTTGGTCAATGATAAAACCCAGGTATTTAATGGAGGTTATGAAAAACTCACTTGTCCATTTATAGGCGAAAACCATACTCCTTAATTCTGTCAAGCACGAGTTCCGTTCGTTGGTGTAGTTCTTCCTGGTTAGATCCCTAATAGTGATTTCGTCCAGGTATGCAGCGGCATAAGGTATTCCCTGTAGCATCGTATCCATGATCCGCTGAAAGATTGCGGGGCCGACTTAGGGCCAAATGGTAGGCGTGTATACTGGAATAGTCCTCTGTGAGTGTTACTCGTTAGCAAGTCACGCGATTCTTCTGACATTTCAATCTGGAGATATGCGTCTGACAAGTCCAGTTTGACAAAACACTTGCTACTGTTCAGATGTACACAAAGGTCCTCAGGGAGAGGTAGAAGGTATTTTTGTTCTTCTAAGGCGGCATTCAAGCCAGTAGAGTAATCTGCACATAAGCTTTTCTTTCCGCTTGGTTTTTTGACCAGCATAATGGGGACTGCTCATGAAGAGAAATTCCTCGGTTTGATAACTCCGTAGTCTGTCAAGTTCTTGGTCGACGATTGAAACCACTGCACATGGAACTGGTCTCTCCGGTCGGAAGACTAGTTTTGCTTTTGGCCGCAGGGAAGGATTGGTCTTGGTTATCGTGCACAATCCCAGACCATCTTGAAACACCTGCGGATATTTCCGCTGTAAAGACACCGTCCACTCTGCAGATGCGTCGCTTCCTTTGTCGCATACGGAATTCAAGGGAACATCAAGCAGTTTCATATTCTCAATCCAATCGAGACTGAGTAACTTTAGCTCGGGATGTCTCGTTATGTAGCATACCCCTATGAACTGACAATCTGAACATTACAGGACAATAGATTTCACCGGTCAAGTCCAGCGGATTTTCTGAAGTGTTGGTTGCAATCCGAGTTGTGTTTTGAACAGGTGGCTCACCGATTTTCTTCCAAGCTGTCTCGTAAATGAGCGTGATGTCTGAGGCAGTGACAATTTGGAGGCGTACGGGCACCTGCTTCACAACCGCTGTTACCAACCTGCGTTTTGCGGTCCCGGTATCGAAGGTAGCAAATACAGGATAAATTTGAAGTCTTTGTTTTGTTAACGATGTGGGGACAAATGTCTTGACAGGTTTGGTGTAAGCCTTCTTGTTGAAAATGGTTACACGGGAATGATCCTCTTTGTGCACCCATTTGTTGCATTTCCGACAAAGATGCTTCTTGAACAGGCATTATTTAACGAAGCGCCACTCGCCACATGGTCAGCATGTGGATGGTGGTCTGTTTCAATTCATTAAGTTTTAGACCGTCACTGTACTCCCTCGCTGGTTTGATACCACCAACACATCCACGGGCCATAGACTGTGATCTTAGGCAATCATGTTCGTATTGTGCTTCAAGTTGGTTAATCTCTGGCATTCGGAAGTGATGAACATGAAGATTGATGGACGGGTCCTGCTCAATTTTAGTAAGCAGCCTCATGCGTATTTCGGCATCCTCGCGCGCTTGGAGACCGCAAACGAAAATTAAGACCTTGAACTGATCGTCTGACATCTCTTTTAGTCTGGAACGCTTGCAATGACGATTGACGGTACTGGCGTAAGTTACGAAAGTGTCTGACGCGCATTTAATGAGCCTTATGCAGCTGTACCCGGACGCTGAATAAAAAAGACTGTTCACTAAAAATGTCATTTAGCAGAGGTACAAGTTGGTCAAAAGTAAAATCTTTGGGCATGTTGGCAAAATAAAATTGAAAAACGTCGTGCTCCTCGGATCCCAGCTTCCGCAAAAGCAAGCTACACTTCCATCCGTCGTCAGCATCATTGAATTCGGACGGGAAAACCTCTTCGTATCTTCTGAACTAAGATTCGAAGGTTAGGCCGGCATCCGGGTCATAATGAAACTCACAAATGCTGTTCGCAATCGCACCCGCTGATGATTGCTACTTTTCATTGGTTGGTCTTGCTTAAACCGCAAAACGCTGAAGGATATTTTCGTGCAATCGTGTCTGGTTTTCTTCAAATTGCTTCTGTTGATGTTGAAGTATTGCGATAAGTTGTTCCACTGCAAACGACATAGTTCGTCGTATTTTCCTCGTATCCAATCCAACCCTTACCTCAGTCGCCCGTTGTTAAGCCAGACGAAAACAGAGAAACAGAGCGGTGTAATAAGATGGTTATTTGCGTAAAAGTCAATCTCCAAAATACCGCAACCGCACGGGCGAGGCACTCAAGGTCACCTGAACACAGAAACCAAATTAACAATCAATAATTACGGCAGACTGACGCACGCGTTCAGCATCCAGCCATGCGCATCGTTTGGGTTCACTGATCCATTCGCTAGGTGTTCCTCCTAACACAAAGAATTTAGGTCCCATAAATCGCTCAAAACAGTCAGTGGACCAATCAAATTGCAATCAGTGCGCGTACCTTCACACAGCATTCTATTCGTTGAGTGGCCAAGTTCAAACTAGCCAATAACATATCGGACGCTCATAAACCATGGAGTGCCAGCAAAGGTTTTACAACCGGCTCCACATGAAGCATCGTGCCGTGCGCCGCAGACCGGTTACGCCTTAGTTGGCATATGGCTGCGTTCGACACTCAGTCGGTATTCGTAACCTACGCTGAAGTTAATCCCACTAAAACCAGGAAAAGCGCGCGTAGCCAAACTCACGTATCACTGCTGTGCTAGCGGTGATACGTGTACTCTTGAATGGGCGCCTTGTGCGCAGTGTGTCAGCGCGTGCACAATGGGCGAGCAAATGAAACGTATAATTTCGGAGACTGACTGTCACGTGTGGTTGCGCGCAACTCCCCACTAGCTTGACTGATATGGTGACCAAACTCGTATGCACCTCAATGCACGAAGTATCCTGATTTCACATGTCAGAACAACTGAAGATAATTACAGCGAATGTGCAGGTGCGACTATGTGTGACAGCAGGTGCTTGTCCACTGACTGGTCGCATTCACAGGATCAGGTAAAAGCGGGGAAAAGTCCGCGCGGATCACCACCCCGGGCTGGAGTGAAGCCGGGCGCAAACGCGGGCCTGAACATGTGTGGCACACGGACCAACAAAGGAGAATGATTGACCGAAGTAGGTGGTGCAGACAAGCGCAGGGTCTACATTCGGTCTACGCGATCTCACAAAAACATCTTTGGTGCGCAAGCGAAATGTCCGTCTGAGACGAGGGCACGCGTAATCGCGGAGCTAACAACGTTGAATTGACACTTCAGGGTGCCCTTCGTAAGAGATCGATTAGCTATCTCATTACAATACCGCCTCGGGCTATTTCGACCAGATGGTATCGGCTAATAAAAGTATACTGAGTCTGTGCCTCCTGGACAGCAGTTTACAGTGCGTGATCTCCGAACCTGGAAGTCGCCATACATAATTAGCAGTAGCGCACGAGTCGTTTTACTGCGTTACTCACGTTTTCTGTTTACCCATCCAATTGGTTTACTGTATTCATGATAGACCTCAAAAATGGAGAATTCAGACGCATCAGTGGTGACAGTAGTTCAGAATGTCCTACCTTGTCCACCGATGGGAGGCAGCGTATGAGACGATGATCCAGAAATCCAAAAGAGTCACCTCCCAGCTCACGGGCTTGATTGGGGCAGTTCAATAGTCTCAAGCCCGATAATCGCAATCCGTCGACTTTGCTCCGTGAAAATCAGCTCGTTGCTGATCCTTTTTGAGCACCTTTGGGATAAAAGACCTGTGGCATACACGTCTCCCAAAGCCGTTGCCAGTAATGCTGTCCATGTTTCTAGCCAGGCCCCTGAAATGACTAGCCACTACAGCAGATGCTGGCTTCGAACGTTTTTCACTGCAAACAACCAATAACCTCAGTTACTTATTCACGGCGATGGAAAACGGGTGTCACGCTCTGAATCGCCAAACCGAGTTGATCCTCGAGACGAGGAAATTGCGCTACTTCGCAGTAGGCTAGCAGGTATGAATTTTTCGAAGCACTGTCCGACGTTGACCACGTTTTGACTATCGTTCATTGCAGTCCGTCTGTCTGCGCCAATTATATTTCGTTCGACGCAAAAGAGCAAACTGTCAGCGATAGGTTCTCAGCCAGACAGTACCGAAACCATCGATGAGTTGTGTTGGTGCCATCGTCAATATGGCGGCAAAGCTAGAGGTATTTTTGTTCGTCGCAATCAGCCGACAATTCAGGTATCTCGACCAGCTATCCGGAAAAGCACCAGACGGCCGTTTCGCCCTATTGGGGCTCATAAGTGGTGCGCATCCGTCGGTCCTCTGCGGAGGATCGAACCCATGACTGCTAGTGGCTCTTGCCAACTGGCCCGCAGCAAGAGCCACTAGCAATCATGGGTTCGATCCTCCGCAGAAGACCGAAGGATGCGCACCACTTATGAGCCCCAATAGGGCGAAACGGCCTTCTGGAGCTTTTCCGGATAGCTGGTTGACATATCTGAATTGTCGGCTGATTGCGACGAACAAAAATACTCACCAAAATCCTTCCATTCATAAGTAATACCAATTCGCCCGTACGGATTCCACAAAATGGTATGTCGATTCATAGCTGCCGTAACCGGGAACTCCTGACGCCGGAAGGCCGACCGCTGTCATCTGTATGGCAGGTGCCTGCATGGCAGTGGAGGATGCGTCGGGCTATATCGCATTTAGCTAACAATTCATGATAGTCAGATGCCGTCCTCCATGACGCAGTTGCATAAGCTGCGGGCTAGTTTGCAAGAGCCACTAGTAGTCATGGGTTCGATTCTCCGCAGAGGACCGAAGGATGCGCACCACTGATGAGTCCCAATAGGGCGAACCGGCCGTCTGGTGCTTTTCCGGATAGCTGGTCGACATATCTGAATTGTCGGCTGATTGCGACGAACAAAAATACTCACCAAAATCCTTCCATTCGTACGTAAAGCTAGAGGTTGTCGGGCTCTGCATTAGTCACGACTCAGTCGCCGCAGGAAAGGCGAATAGCCCGCATACTAGCACTACCAACGCATCCAATCATAACAAAACACCATCTGTTTTACATTAAGGATCGGGCTTTTCTTGCGTCACTTTCTTCATCTACACGGGAGCGAAAGTGAGCGTCATCCCTGCGAACCCAAACGACAAGCACTAAATGCCCACATACAACCTGAGTGCGGCCAACGGATCACCGATAACTTCATAATGAACCTGGACCTAAACCTCCGCTTAGGATTACAGTATGTTTTCACGGTTGCCTTGGCACTTCGCAAATTTTCATATCGATTTCTTCCACCATGTTGGACTGCGGTAATGCTTCTCACCACGTGCTTTCAGACGGTCATACTAAATTAAGGGTTGTGCACGTTATTTCAGACGCCCCGATTATCAGCCCTGTTCAGCGAATCGCCGACGCACCTTCAGACTATGCGAGTCTGCTCTCCGAGTACCCGCGACTAATACGCTTAGCTGCAGAGCTTCCACCAGTCACAAGATATGTCACTCATCACATAGTCGTGCATGGCCAACCAACGAGTGTCCGATCCAGATGACTCGCCCCAAATAAGGTGCGTGCCGCACGAGCTGAATACGACCACATGCTTAAGCTCGGTGTCATCAGACCTTTCAACAGTCTATGGGCGTCACTTATCCTTACTGTCCTGCGGGAGGTCATGGGGGACTGGTGAATATTGCGCCTTGAACACGGTTACCACTCCTGATCACTATCAGATCCCACACATCATGGATATCACGACTAGTTTGCCAGGTAAGATCGACTTGATACTCGCATACAGCCGAATTCCGGTAGCAGAGACCGACATCGCGAAACCTGCCGTAACGACTCCGTTTGGGTCACTCGTGTTTCTGCGCATGCCACTTGACCCTAACAATGCCGCACAAAATTTCTTGTACCTTATCAACCAAATTTGTCACATACGTTTATCTCGACGACGTCCCACTCACGAGCTCCCCGCGCGAGAAGCACTTGCGCCACGTGTGGACCCTTTATGACTGTTTATCCCAACACCAGGTGACGATCCACGTGGAAAAGTGTTCTGACGGTACCGATCCGGTCGGTTTCCTTGGCCATCATCTCTCCTGCAGGTCTCATGCCACTGTTTGATAACATTAGGACCATCATCGACTACTCTGGGCCTCATTCGTTTAAATAGCTCAGATACTTTGACACTTCGTCTGCTGTTTCATACATGACTGTGCATCGTTTGTGCCTCCACCTTATGTACCTTCTCGTAGGGAAACGCAAAAGAGTACGCTTTTTCTGTTACAACACGCACTGCATTCCTGAACGTGGACCATTACGGCCAGTTATCTCATCGTTTAATTCTTACCGCAAGCAGATGGTTGATACAAATTTACTATTTGTGATTCCATAGAAACATGTCTTTCTTCTGTAAACTAAAATCAACAGTGCACTTCCATTATTGCATTTTACCAGTGAGATCGGGGGCGCGTGAAAACGGGCCTTTTTGGATGTTTTGCTAAAGCGAAAGCACGGTAACTCCCTAGAGACCGGAAACCTACATGGGTCGACCAATAGGCACCTTTGTAAGTTTTGTACTTTTGTATCACGAACGGAACTTAGTTCGTTGTTTGTATTACTGTGACGCCAGAACTTGTGGGCCGGGGACGCTGAATGTGGAGAATGATCGTATCCTCATTAATTTGGAAGAGAACGGATCCCTTGTTCAGTACATCAGAATGCTCGCAGCGATCCATGTGCACCTGAAAACCGCTATAGTCGTGCCAGAAAGGAGAGGTTGTGCATGATTTACTGCAGAGGCATCTCAGTCGCATTGACCAAGACCTACCCAGCCGTCTACCTGCGCATGTTTGCGCAGACGGTATCGCTTGTTACAAAATTTCTCAAGGATGGAGTCCTCTTTAGTTTCAATCATACATTATATATCGATTTACTTGTACATGGGGTGTAAGGTATCTCTGACACACGACCAGGTGTCTGTTAATACGGGTAACAGAGCACTGTCCATGGTCGCTACGAATAAACGCGGCTAGAAGCATCAACTACACTATCACAAAGTGTCACCTCCTAAGAGGATATAAAGTACAGATGGCGGACGTGTTTAAAATCTACTCCGTGCCACTACGTTATCCCAAAACGCTCGGAAAGAGTTTCTTGGATATGGCTGAAGCAATAATCATCATATTGATCCAAGCCGAATTGTGCAAGTATAGGGCCGTCGTACAAGCCCCTCCGTAATTCCCCGAGGTCGAACAATGTCAGTGCACCGTCAAGTGCGTGGCCTGCTCTGAGTAATTCGATCCAAGTGTCAGGCAATTTTCCCGGCTTAGCTAAACGCTTGCGGCCTGCATGTCTTCAACCCAAGTTTCAGCAACTTAATGTGCCGTCTGCTTGCTACTTCTAATTACAGTGGCCTAATGAGAATCACTGGAACAAGTCTCCCTACAAATTGGACTTCTTATTCTAACGTGGACATAATTCATAAGTGCCCAGTTTACTCGACTTCGGGGTAAAACTTCCTCGCCGCTCACCACAGACATTGAAGGGCTTTAAGGGGCCATACTATCGCCAAACCACTTTTCCACCTACATCGCCTCTTTACCTGCCTCTGTCGAAGTGGTATTACTGAAATATGCAAGCGACATATTCTTGGCTCTGCAACAACCGGCCGCAGCCTCATCAAGTAAATTACAAACCTATCTGGACAGCCTTGTATTATGGTCCAGAGCTCACTTTTTATCGCTGAATGCATCAAAATGCAACAACGTCATTTTCCCCCACATAACGGCCATAGTCATCAACAACTTCTCATGGAATACCTCAAACTTCACATAAATGACGAGAATTTGCACTCTTTAGTGTCAGTGCAGCACCTATGTAACACTCAGTCGTGATGTTTCCTGGTCACTTCGCGTTAAGTGTGTCTTCACAATGGTGAGAATTCTTTCATTTTACGCCCTTCGTTTATGATCTTCCTCTCTATCCCGCCAATTAATTCTGAGATTTATCATCGCATGTGTCTTAGCCCTTTGAACTTATTGCTTCACTGTGATATTTCCTGCTTTTCTAAAGAAGCACTTCAAGGTTCTAGGTAAGTCACTGACGCAATTATCTCGATGTAGTGAAATTCCCCAGCCCACATTTGTTGAGCTTCTTTTGTCCGCTCATGCCAATTCATACATAAAGCTTGCTACGAGAATACTAAGTGGCACAAATCTCCCTGTTTTTGGTGTACTGTCTGAGTGTGTATCAACATCCACAACCAGACATAAGTATAGATGCATTTTTGCCTGCACAAGAGCATAGCACTCATTCGATATTCCATATAGGGCATGCTTTTTTGTGCGACCAGACATCTGTTGTCTTGGAGCTTAAAAACAATATTGCGTCGTAAGCATCTTGTTGTTTATGCCACTTATTACTCTACTTGTATATTCACTGCTTTATTTCCTTTACTATGCTGAGAGCGTGTGGGTAACAGCTGAATATTCACGTTTATGGGTGCATAAAGCAATTTCTTGAATTGAATTGGAACCGCATTGAAATGGAACTAGTTTTTAATGGCCCCATCCATTCCTGTTGCCTAGAAAACGGTTAAACCATTTCAAGATCAAGGTGAAATCAGTTCTTTCCGTGCTCATCGCTGCTTCATAACCATTACACGTATCCGACACTGATGCAATCAAGGTGTAATCACTTTGCATCATCTAGAAGGGCAATTAACCATAGCTAAGCACCCATCAATCATTTATGCATTATTGTTTATTCCATTGGCTAAATCGGTGCTTAAGCTGTTAGCGCTATATCAGGGTCTCTGATGTGAGTTGGCTTCGGCCCCCAAGTTCATCGTTGAAAATCACACCCAGACTACACGTAAAGTGAGCCACATCCGCTTTGAGGTCTCGCTCCTTGTGTGCATACCAAGTCAATCAACGCGTTCCCACGCATCTAACTTAGCAATCTCTCCCTAGCACACCTATTGAAATGTTGAAAACCGTTAGTCTTTGGCTAGTCATCTATCTTGTGTATTTAATAATTACTTCCAGTGAGTTAACGAACGTACCGTAGCCCAATGATTGGTATCAGAGTTGGACAAAATATTTCATGCGTGTGTGATTGAATGCCCTTCGTAAAGTTGCATCGATCCGCCTCCACTAAAAACAGTGAGGAAGACACATGCTTAGTTTTGATAAGGTAAGTAAAAGCGAATGAGGCCACTGTGACTACACGAAAATGCATGCACCTACAAAGGGTATCCAGATGGACGATAATTGCTGTTTCATTTGTCCTAAGTAGCAGAGCATCGTTGACATAAGCTGGGACTTCCGGTATGTTTCATCCTGCACATTTTACCTGCTCCACAGTGGTGATCGGACTTGTGTAGGGAACTGGTGACTTATTGATCTTCCTAGAGACAGTGTACTTTTCCCTATTGCACGGTACGATGATGTGCCGTTTGTTGTGTAAATGAAGTCTGTTGCGGAGAGCCAGCAAACACAACCAAACGTGTGAGACCAACGCGAGGCGCAAGTCCTGTACTACTGATGGTACACTGAATACATGCTGTGTACTGTTGGCATTTGGTTGCTCCAGGCAATATTATCAATGACCCTCTACGGTGGCACGTAACTGTACCCAAGGGAACTTCGCGCCTTGCTCTGAAGATTCTGAAATTTGAAACAAGGAGTTCCCTTTATAAATCTAACCAGAAATAGCAGAAGACGTAAGCTGTGAGATGACACAGTCAATTCGTACGTTCTCCTCAGTCACGTACAAGGCAACTAACAATTTGAAAACAAGCAAGATCGGACGCAGTCGATTGGTGGTCAGCTGATGGCGAACTATTACGACGGCACTACCACGGTAGGCTCAATGTTACTGTAGACTGCCTCTTTGCGCAAAGTGGCGGTCCCTCATTGTAATCTGTGAGGCTGAGCACGATCACCGCCTCCCATATCTCAACGTTTTGCTCATACGAAGGCCGGATGGTTCCATCAAGCGGTCAGTCTACCGGAAAACAACTTGGACGGGCTAATATCTACATTTTAAAAGCTTCTCACCAATACAACATAAACGATTTCTGGTCCGGAAATTGTTCCATCGATCTAACCTAATTTGTACGCCTGACACACTTGAAGCAGAAGGTGATCTCCTAATTGGAGGATCAAGTTTAGACTACACGTCGTGTGATCGTTGTGCGATTCACCTTGAAGTGAACCTTAGTCACTGCGACCACTGGGACCGTAGTCAAAACAGATGGAAACTGGGTGTTGCCCGCCCGAAAACACTGCACAGCCACGACGCATTTCGACGTCGTTTCCTCTCACAACGTGTAGTCCAAACTTGACCCTCCAATTAGTCATTTACCGTTGTGCCAAGCGTTGCCTGCCGTGACCCCGGTAGCCAGTGGGGTAGAGGTTTTCGCTACTATCCCGGTGGTTGCGGGTTCGAGGCCTGCTATCTCCACCTGATGAGATAAAATTACATCGAAACGCGTCGTGGTTGTACAGTGTTTTCGGGCGGGCAACACCCAGTTTCTAAGGTGATTTTCTTTTCGACACGTTGCAATCCAATGGTCACCCTTTACATTTCCTAAACGAGTCTGTGACACTACGAAGCAAGAACCATTGACGACCGTCTAGAAGAAGTGGGTTTTTATTGAGCTGCCGTTCAAATGTGACCACATCATAAAAGTCACCACAAAGCGGTTAAGTACCTCTTTGAAAATGCGTATAGTTCGGCAGAGTTGCGGTTGCTCACATCGACAAGATCATTGCTTATGTGCTTATTGAAGACACCGACGGCGAAACAGTGCATGTCCCACTGTCTACACAAATCTACCTGTAGCTGCGAGAACAGCTATGTTGGGCGCACTGACCGAAGTCTAAGCGTCTGGATCGATGAGCACATTTCTAAGTGGTTGATCAAGCGAATGAGACCTCAGACGATGGAACCGGGTGAATCCAGAGGCAGGATAGCTTGGCAATCACGAGGCATCTACTGAACACTGACCACCAGGTTAACCCAAATGACTCATTCACTGTCCTCATGCGTAACCAAAGACCACATATACTCAAGCTACTTGAAGCCACTGTAATCGATCGCGAGCGGCCGCCTCTGTGCCTAATCAGTTGACAGTAACATTGAGCCTGCCGTGGTAGTGCCGCCGCAATAGTTCGCCATCAGCTGACCACCAATCGTCCGCATCCAAACTTGCTGGTTTTCAAATTTTTAGTTACCTTGCACGTGACTGAGGAGAACGCACGAAATGACTGTATCATCTCACAGCTTACGTCTTCTGATATTTCTGTTTAGATTCCGAAATTGTAGATAATGGTTGTGCACGATTAACCGGGATCGGGGTACATCGTGTAGTCTCTTCAGGTGCTTGCATGTGACTAGTAGAACGATTGATACACAAAGCAAATAGTACATCTTCTAAACACACATCACTACTGTTGGAATTCTGATGACCAGCAATCGTCCAACGCCAATCAAGAGCATGCTTGGATAACGTTGTTACCAAAATCAACACAAGGTGCGATTGTTAACAATTTAGAGTTGCCTGTATATAAGCCTGGTATCTGAGTGACGAACTTGTCGTCACTCTAATACACAGGGAGCCTTTTGAGTGTCGATAAAGCTGTGGGGTTTGTGCATGCTTTGGTTAGACAAAAACAACCAAATGGTTGTTCTGGTCTAGAGTGCAGTGAGTGGCAAAAATAATCCTATGAATAAATTTGGTCTAGTATAAAATGCCGTTACTTTAGAACTTACTGTAACGGATTTCTCGTTCTGTGTCCTGATCCGGATGTTCGGTTATACGTATAACTGCGCAATTCATCATCTTTTCGATGGGCTCTGTTAGTTGTATCGTGACGCGTTGTTTTTATGGCTGCTACTGATCACGTTTTTATACCCGTTAATACATACCAGCATTATTGTGCGATCGATTAACCTGTTTTTGATATTTTTGTAAGGCTGTGCCTTTTTGTACCATTGGAATCTTATATCAGGTTTAACTAACTGAACGTAATATTTTCCGAGGATTCTCGGTTTCTCCATGTTCGTCATGGAGTTAATAGACACTTTTATTGTGGCCAGCATAGCTTCGGGAGTGTACTAGAAAAAGTTATTTACTGTGGCAGGTGCCTTCTATGATAACGCAATGTTCGTTCACGTTTGGACGAGGAGTTGATTGATGTACCTTCACTTTGGGCTAAATTGCAGTGGATTTGTTTTCTTTGTGTGTGCTTAGTGTACACCTGCTCATGTTTGTTGGGTGGGGAACTTCTGATTCATCATCGTCCTGTCACTGATGTGCAAACTATCGCTGACGAGAACCACCTGCGTAGATTCGACATGGCAGAGAAGATTATCCGGGAATAAAGATCTATCATTGATGCACTGCGAGCAAAAGTTGATGATTTACATTCATATTCATGCAGTATGTGTGTAATTCTGAAATTGCTATGAGCAGGCAAAGAAATGTGCGCTTTACAACCGGGAAGAACCGTGAATACCGGAGGTCAGGGATAGGCGTGATTTGTATGGGAGACGTGTTCATGATATCCTCCCTATTTTGGTGTATCGGTGCTCGTTGACATCAAACGAATCCATCGAGTTGAAAGTTGAAAGAATGTAAGCGCTTAGCATCAGGCCTCCTAAAACCGATTTTTGTGTAGTTTGCGAACCCGATGTATCGCGATCTTCTTCTTAACAGAGTGGGCCTATTAGCTAGTCAAATGGTCGAAATCAGGTGGCTCCAGATACGCTCACACTGAGACAAAACCACCTCATTAGTACTGTTGAACAAAATGCATCGGATCTGTTGTGCCGATGAGCAGACTTAAATCAGAAACATCTTGTTGCGGACTTCAGTATGGAAAATAGGTTAAATGGAGCTCGTGGGGTTCACTCTCCCCAGGCGGATGTTCTTACCTGCTTCTATTTCACCCTTCTACAGAACACGACCACAGTACTGCTGGATCTTCGGGACCCTACTAGAAAAGTAGATCCTTCGCAAAATTTCAATGATATATCAATGAGGAACATGGCTCCGAATTTTCTGCCGACGAGAATTTCGGTTGTGTGTGACTCATCGAGCACGACTACCGCCGCCATTTCAGGGGCAACAGAAATGAGATCACCAGATACGGGGCTTAAAGAATCTCTCTCCGACGACATTCCCAGGGGTATACAGTCATCGTAGTTAAGTACAGCTACAAGGTTTAGGGTTGATGAGGTCAAGATTACGCACTCGAGAATGAGAAACAGGTTGAGACCCCAGTTACCAAAACAGCCAGAGTAGGCGATGTAAATGCCAACTTCTGCTGCAGCTGTGTACAATCTCTGTGGGCCGGTTCCGTTGTAGAAACGTGGGTCCCATCCACATGCCTCACGGTCATATTCCTTTCGGTTTACACGGGAGATAGGATGTGAATGAATGAGGCTGTGGGTCATGCAGCACAAGCCACCCATGGTCAGCCTTTAGCCGCAGGCCTTCTGTGTCTGTCCTATGGAGGCCACAGCGACAGGCCGGCCAATCCTGAATCGGTTGCCGCCAACCATATACCCATCAACGTTTTTGTGCTTATCATGTCCACACGACGTGGTCCATAAAACAGCTACATGAGCATTAGATGATCGAAAGCATCTAAATCTAACACAGTGTCTTTCAAGAAGTTACTCTAATTCGGCGTGAATTTTGATCTAAATCAAGTCCAGCTAGTTGGTCTACAGATGGCTGGAAAACACATGACAACCTTTTCCCCTTTTCGGGATTCGTCGTGTGTACAAGCTTGCCGTTTTTCTAGAGGTTGCAAGCCAACCTGTGATCATCTATCACTGGCCTAACAGTTGTTGGCTGGAAGCTACTCTGTCAGTCTGACTGCTGGCGCCCGTCCGCAGCTTGAAGTTATGACGGAGTCTCACGAGGCCAGATTCTGCGACTGGCCTTACTCCATGTCCAACGAATATGCATTACTGCTCTTGTTCGTAGTGATGTGAATTTGCCAATTATCTATGCAGACACTTTGTAGCGTTAGTGCTGCATTCACTATCTATTCCAAAAGAATCATCGTTATTTGCTACGTGTCTAATATCACATATGTGATTTGGCTGGGCAATCTGGCAACTGCATGACCACAGCAACCATTGGGTAGAGTGTGGCCTGCTGTGCACGTTGCCACCGAATCACCGGAAGGATGTTGGAAAAGTTACTGTAAACCTGAAATGGGCTAGTGTGCTAAAACGACACTGCAGTGTTTTAACCGGACCAGCTCGAAGTCTGACTAGACAATCATTCTGTACATAAAACTTAAGTCGCCTGGCTTCTCTCCTATTCTTGTCCACATCGCAATCGCCTGCTTATCGGAGTAGCTTGAGTATATTGTCAGAAGGTTTCGCGAACGATTGTATGTTCGGATGACATCTCTCCGTAGTTGAATTACCTAGACATTTGGTGAACTAGACTGCCAGTGAGTAACCGCGTTAATCGTTTTATGGGTGATGAAATGTGTTATCACCGTGCATACATATGTACATTTAGTTCCGAGACTCACTCTGCATAATCTCTTCGTTTGTTTGCAGATAAACTTCGTCATCTGTTGTGGAAGAGAATACAAGTTGATCACAGAAGTACCAAAAATGTAGTCACACATCGTGTCAACCGCAGGCGGTGATATTAAATGGATACATAAATGCGTATATTACCCGACGGGTGGGTTGCGTTCCTATTTGTGGAACAAACATTTACACGACATGGCATTTATGAACTTACCTTCGTTAGGGATCAAGAATGCAATAGTTTGTAGAACGTGTCATAAGTAACAGGTTAATGGAAAACTAGTTTTGTCATAATCTTCTCGGACTGGATTCTATGAATGCACTCGTAGACTGCTGAAGATCGAAAATTTTGACCAAGTTTAGCATGGACGGAAAAGTTTTCAAATGATGTCTAAGTATCGACATTCTCTCGTTGGTCCTTAGTTGCAACTATAGTTCATTCCACAGAGTGGCGTACCTCACCAAGAAGAAAGTAAAGCGAATATTTTACCTGGTCTTGTAGAATAATAGTAGACACCTCCCACTACGAGTAGGCTAGGTTGAGCCGTTTTGTAAAACGCCTGGTTGAGAACACTCGCAAATATAGTATACTGTAGCAAAGAGTGCGGTTGCTTTTCAGTCGTTGAAGCCAGAGTGGATGGTTGGAGGTAAGAACATCGTTCCTCTTAGGTAGGCGTTGATGAGCGCCCCATGATCATTTTAGTAGATGAGCGCTGGACGTTTTCCAAAGCAATTATCTTTGTCTTACGTAGGTGTCTATGTATGGCGATGTAGTACTCTGGCGTAGGTCACTTTGAATGAATCCAGTCGTGTTTGGGATAATGAAAATGACCTAGTGATGTAGCTTTTTGTTGTTCTGCTTTCGCTACTTGATGTAAGATGTGTTCGGAGAAGCTGGAGCTACTAGAGTATCGAATTCCCACGTCCCAGAAGGAGTACGCGGTTGAGATGGGGTTACCATTAACGGTGATGGTATAGTGCATCTATGGCAGCATATCTGATATTTGTCTGCTGAAAACCTTCACTCCGTTCGTCTAAGGATGATAGATCTTCGTGTATGTTTTTAGGCATAGCTCCAAGGGCTCAGGTGGAAATGAGTACACTATTTTGATGTCCCCCACAAATAGAAGTGAACACCCGTGTCCAAATGAGGAAAAGTAATGAATCAAATGCACTCCCCTGAACGACAGCGCTAGTGACAATTGAGGGAGCAGAACAGTGTTCTGCTCTTTGTGTTCCATCGTTCAGATATGCGTCGAACCAGATCAATAGCGGGTTGCCGACTCCATAGAACTCAACCCCGGCCAACGGTGGTTTGTGCTGTACGCAATCGAAGGCTTTTTACATATCCAGAAGGATGAGGATGATGGCCATGTCACCATCAAGCGTTGCTGTAGCATGATCAAGGAATTGTAATCGATATGGGACACAATATGATATTTTAATGAACTCGTTATGTCAGCTAGTGAGATGGTCTTGCCAAAAGCTGAGTGACGCAATTCTTATTGATTCTTTCCAAGACTTTAGCGGCGGCCGAAGTATGGTTTATCGGCCGGTAATCTGACATCCGATCTCGTGGACCGCCTGTTTCGACATGACTAGGATATTTTTCTTCGAAGCAGGAAGCAGCCAGTGTTTAATGATAGGGTAAAATGTTAAGCTTGAACAATGGTACCTTTTCGACGCTTAGTTTTCTAACTGCAAGGGGAATACCATCAAGTCACGGTTGCGGAGTCGACTTGATGGATGTGATAGTCATCTATATGTCCTTTGGACTCAGAGGGATGTTACTGACTACCACTTCGGATTTTCTGGGGACTAGAGGACAAGATACATATGATGCAGTAATGAACGAGCGGCAACATCGAAATTCAGTGCTTCACATATTTATGCTGTCAGCCTTGACCGCAGCGTATTTCAAAAGCTGGTTTGGAGTCTCTTAGTGTTGTTACGAATTTCTTCTTCTGAGTAACTGCATCAAAGCACTGGCCTTCTCTAAATTTTTGATGGCTCGGTTTTTTAGGCAATTCTAGACTACTGTGTTTGGTGCTCAAGTTCCAGGAAGGTTTCGTGTGTTTGAATTGATGCGACATGTCACGTGTTGCTTATTGATCAATGACTGACGCTGGTTCAAAATGTATTGATTTACACTATGAATGCAATAAATCGGGAAATGCTGTAGAAACTGAGGCTACCGTTTGGAGAAATTATGCGTTTGAGAGTGTATCTCCCCCATCGATTTCTCTATGTCTGTCATAAGATGCCACACTATTTGAATTCGAATGTTACCTTCTGTAGGTCGGATAGGTAGGTGGCAGGATCTTTTGTGGATAGTTGATTGGTTTGCTATTAATTGCCCCAGACTCGGTCCCAATATCATATGAGGAGATGCGACAGCATACCATTTTCCTAAGTCGATTTAATGAGTGTTTCTCATAAACTGATGGTTGTATAGGCGTTATCGGATGTTTGACATTTCCATGGAGTATTGTTGGGATGCGGTGCTCTGCAAAGTCATCTATTCCTAGTTGAGACATGGGATTGTTCCTGTGGTATTCAGTAAGTGGTAGTTCATTCTGATTTCCAATATTTTTTAGGTTCATAACGCAGTTATGTTCTTAATTGGTGCCATATTTATAGCTTTAATTACGTTGTGTGTGTGCCCAATATCTTTGGTCCTGACCGCGTCGGCATTATCTTTCAATCATACCTTCTGTGTGGATGTGGGGCGGTGCCAGCGCTTTGTCAAGATCCACATCACTGTAGATACAATTGGTGTAAGTGTGTGAAGTATGCGTTTCTGAATGATTTACGTACAAACCGGCTTTTGTTGGGGCTTTTGGTCATTTCTGATCAAAATGTTCTTAAAGTCGGTTCGTGCAGCAATGAGTCCTTCTTTATGTACAAAATCTCCAGCCATTGCCTTAACTGGGAATTTAAGGAGAACGGAGCATGATCTCATTGTCCTCATCCTATGGAGCCTGAGACGTCGACAGTTTGAGCAACTCCTACTGCACGCCGTGAGCGAAAGCATTTTTGTTTTTATGTACTCAATCTCTCGGGTGTGTTGAATGTAATCGCATTCTTTGAAGTGCCTAAACTTTCTGGAGTCTCAGTTGTAATAAAGGATAAAACAGGGCCAGCCGTGTGAAGTGTATTTAATTTCACGTTCTCTAAAGGTTCAGCTGAGCTTATAATACAAGAAGGAAAGGACGGTCCTATTTTGCTCCAAAGCGCGGCATTTCTGTTTTCATTGAGCTGCGTAATTCGTCAAAAGTAATGACCTGGTTCTGCATTTCAGCCACAGTATCAATCCTATCGTCAGGGGGAAAAGCCACTTTTATTTTTTCGTTGTCTTAGTTGAGGCCCTTTTCTTTTTCGAGGCCTCATTGCAGAATACTACTGTTTCCTATTTTCCTTTATCTTAGCCATGTCATTACGCGTGTTAGTAGAGCTAGAAGGCTTTCATGGCGTAGTACAAACGGTTAAACCCATTGCAAGTCAAGTGATTAGCATCCAAATTGGTAATCAGTCTAGAATTGAACACTCAGAAAGCAGCATAGGGTTTGTTTTATGTTTGTCAAATTAGAAGAAATGCGGCATTAAACAACCGTACCGATCTTCGCAATTTCTGTGTACCGGTAGTCGTTACTACCTGTTGAATGGGATGGTTAGAGGTCAATGTGTCGCCAAGTCGCGTTCAGTCTGGGCGGGTAACTCGGTCTGGTCGATGGAGAGGATGCGCCTGATACCGCTTGTTTGTGGAGAACTTTCATACACTAGTCGAGGCACGTGCGAGTGGTCATGGGATTGGCACCGCGTCGCAACTCAGGTGTTTGTTGATCGATCAATGTGGAAAGACAGCATGCGTCATTTCAAAATTGGGAACATGGTGTACGCACGAGACTTCCGAGGACCGAGGATGTGGTGGACAACCCTTCCATCTTTCCATCCCGTCTCTCCGCTTCGCTACATCCGATTCTGGCCGGCCATGAGTCATTCGAAAGCGTGCGAGTTGCTCTCCCCCAGCTGCATCACTCGACCCGCGTTCACTCATGTGGGCTTCACTAGCGGCGTATTTGTTTGATTCATTGCGTTCTCCACAAATACCTCCACCATTGTTCTGGGCCCAGGTTCGTTACCACCTGTCGCCCGTGATCTGCTGTCAGCTCGATCCGCAACGCTCGCAGAATCTTGTCTCGTCTCATCCATTGCGCGCGTTGTTGACGCTCTACAATCCCGTTTTTGTTGTAGTTCCGGTTCACGAGTAGTCACTGGTTTCCGCCGCCCTACAACCGTCTATTCCCGACGTTGTTCTTCCCTCACGTACCATGGTCGCAGGATGGCGGCGTTCACCCAGCACTTCGTTTCTCCGCTGTCAATTTGGAAGTGTGCTTTTTTCGATCGAGTACGGTGTAGGGGCCTTTCCAGCGTTCCATGAATTTGCGCACACCTGGCCCTTCATTATCTGGCCGAGCGTTGTTCTGTACCATGACTCGTTCTCCAATCCTGAACGGCCTCTAGCTGTGAGCTTCATGCTTGGCGTCGTAGTTCCTCTTATTGCGTGCTTCTCAGGCTTTGGTTCATTTTCTAATAATCATTTACAGTCGTGCGTAATGCCGTGCCGGATGTTCCCCTCACCCGGTTTTGCTAAGCAGGTATTATTAGGAGGACAGCTCTTAGACATTCTTTTATTGTGAACGAGCTTGATAGCCAATATTTACTCTTCCTATTTTCTATTCCTTGACTCTTGTTTAACCGCTCTACTTGGTTAGCCCGATTGGTACACCCACGTCATTGTTAATGGATGCTCATCGTCATGTCCTTTTCACCAGCGTCATTTGTAAGAGCCTGTTCCATTAGTTTTTTCTTTTCATCACTGTTCTACTTGGTTATGTTAGAGGAATATTTAGTTGTCACATGCTTATTGTACTAGTTTTCAACTTTTGGGTCTGCATTCATTATTCTCGTTTGTTTCGTGACCTTTGTTTAAACGTTGCATTTCGTCATTCTGATTGGCCAGTGTCCCGTACTGTAAATGGACGTTCGCTTTACGCTTGGAGTGCAATGATGCTATTTTTAAGGACATATGCGATTCGCTCTTGAGTACACGGTTGCTTATTCGCCGTTGCATTTGACGTTTTTCCTTCTGTTGGTTGGCTCAAGGGTACTTTAGTAGCTTCCCTTTATTTTGCCCGCAAAACTATATAAACAACTGTGATTTCATGTATACAATTCTCCTTCTGGCTCGTCTTTGTACTTATTCTTGCGGTCGTGGCGTGAAGGCGTCAGCGGCGACATAACAGGTATCGAGCGCCATCCGTGGTTTTCGGCTAAATGGTACTTCGAATGTCGAAACCTTGATGCTCGATTGCATGCTGGTCCGGTACGCAAGCAGAACTTCAGACAATGCTCCCTCCCATGCCAACTTCGCGCAGTTTATCCACATCTTCATGGTTCGGTTAAGCCGTTCGGTCATTCCGTTGGCTTGCGGGTGGTATGATGAAGTTCGTCGCCTCTGGATGTTCCACTTGTCCAAAATCGCCTTAAATGCTTTCGACTCGAAGCAGGGCCCTTGGTCGACGAGAACACATTGTGATATTCCATACCTTGCTGGCACATTGAATTCGAATGCCTGCGACACGGTCACGCCTGTCTGACTCTTGGTTGGCCTGACTTCCACCCAGCGAGTGAACTGGTCGAGCATCCCTAGAAAGTATCTGTTTCCTGATCGACTCACTGGTAAGGGCCAAAAGACATCCATTCCCCAACACTGAAGTGCCTCATTGACTTCAATAGGTCGCATAGGTGGTCTCGATGCATCTATCTCGTGACTCGTGTGACTATTTGGGCATCCCCGGATGTACGTTGCGACGTCCTTCTTTATGGTAGGTCAAAACAATCTTCTCCGTAGCAATTCAATGACTCTTTCGAATCCCATATGGGCACCATCATGAGTTATTCGCATCACCCGCTCTCACAGATTCGGTGGAACAAAAATTCATTCTGGTGATAACTTGATGATCTTTGTGCAGTTCCTCCACGCATACTTTCGTAGCCGAGGCGGTATAATACCTGTGGACCTCCATAGGAGGCAATCCTTCTCGTGACTTAGTTCCGTATATTGAGTCCCGTCACATTTTCGGGGCGATCTTGGGAAACCAACCGATTAACTTTACAGAGAAGTACATTACTCTCGGTCTCCCAGCGGATATCCGCGTTCAACATAGGCCTCCTGGTCAAGTGTTGCGTTAAGTGGATGAACTCTATTAGTGCCAGTACACAACCTGGCGGATGTTTCAACGGCAACCGGCTCAAGACATTTACAATCCGGTTTACTTTTCCAGGGACATAAGATGTGGTTTAATTGTAAGCCAATAGCGGTACGGCTGGAGGTGGCACATGAAGCGATGTCATCTTGTTGATGCGTTTCTTTTTAATAAGCAAGGCTAATAAGGTTTTATGGTCAGTAAAGATTTTGTAACTTCTTTCCCAGAGATACGGGTGAAATTTCTTAACCCCGGATACAGCTAAAAAGCCTCCTTATCCAGTTGTGCGTAATTCTTCTCTGCCTGCGCTTAGATCCTAGTGGCCAAAGCGATGGGTCTCTCGGTCTGATCATCCGCATTGTGGGATAGTACGGCGCTGAGCCCTGACGCTGTGGCGTCACATCGGGGAGTGATGAGCTTCCTCGGGGCAAAATATACTAGACGATTAGTCTTATACATGGCTTCCCAGACAGTATCGAATGTTTGTTCTTTAACTGACCACTTATACGGCGTTTTTTCCTAGTAAATTATAGTGTTGCGCGGTTGGTGGTCAAATCAGGTTGTAAAAGAATGTAGTGTGTTAGCATACCAAGAAAGCATTGTATTTCGCTGAAGTTGCATGGTCTCACAGAGTCAGACATGGACTGGATTTCTTCGCTTAGGGAGTGCAAACCATGTTTATCCAAACCAAATCCAAGGTACGGGACAATTTCTGTGAAAAATACACATTAAGATACTTTCAACTTGAGTCCACTGTCTTCGAGACGATTCAAGACCGTCGAAAGCGATGTCATGTATTCAGGGTCATTGCGACCAAAAGTAAAATGTCATCAGATATGGGCATACACCTAATATTCCTTCCACCGAGTTGTCAATAATCCTCGAAATATTGCCGATGCAGGATGTATTCCAAATGGAAGTCTGTTGTAGTGGAACAGACCCATGTGCGTATTGATGGTTATCTCCATGGAGGGAGAGCTCATGGGGCGCTGAAGCTTGTGGTGACAAGATCTTATCAAATAACCGACGGGCTGCTGCTAATGTTGTGCTGTGGGCTCATGTCCTGGACGTCTCCTCGTGGCAACCGTTGCGTGGGAGTTGGCTTGTGCCCTTCTAACTTCCAAGATCCAAAACACCAGTCTCGCACGATTCAGTGAACTGATCGTGTGCTAGACCCGCGGTCTTTCGGGTGTACATTTAATCAGAGGCTTTGGCTGAGGACCCGAGTCGTGCCCCTATCAGATGTAGGCGCAGTCGCAGTAACCTGGTTGAACACCCAAACAATGAAGTATGTCAATATTAATAAATCCATGCTGCAGCGGCCTTCGCGCAGTGGCCTTACGAAAAGCGTCGCATTATCAGCTGCATACAGCGGTGTGGATAAGTGAAAACATGCTACTGTTGACGTCTCTATTCTTATTCCCCTGCACATACTCTCCGCAACCATGTTTCACTTAACACATTACCTCCTTCAATCCATATCGTAACCACACACACGGTTGTCCGCCAAGGCAATCGTATGTCTCCGCGCAAAGCACTCAAAATCGGTTACTGGAACGTGCGCAAACTACTGGACCAGAATTCGAGTGAGCACCCCGAGGGACGCACTGCCCTCGTCGAGATGAAACTGGCGCGCAACAACATCGATATTGCGGCACTTGTCGAGACCCGGCTCGCTAAGCAAGGTAAGCTGCATGAAGCAGGTGCTGGCTACACATTATACTGGATGGGCAACGCCGCCTCAGCATCACGTGAACATGGGGTCGGATTTGCAATATCCGATCGTCTAAATCGCCAACGAGTGGGTGAACCAGCTGGCATCAGCGCGCGATTAATGACTGTTCGCCTACGACTCGGAAGAGGTAAGTTTGCCACTTTTATACGCTCATACGGTCCGACCATGTGTTATCCTGACGACACGCGTGATCAGCTCTGCACTCAGCTATCCTCCGTGATACGGTCTGTGCCGAGGATGGGTGATTTCAACGCGCGCGTTGGGCGTGGTGCATCGGTGTGGACAGATGTCATCGGTCTGTGTGACATTGGTTCGGCGAATGTGAACGGTGACAGGCTGCTCTCACTGTGTGCCACTCACGGCCTGACGATCACGAACACTCGGTTTGCACTGAGTGCGAGTGATATAGCAACTTGGACGCACCCACGGAGTGGTCACGCTCACCTGCTCGACTATGTCATCGTATGTCAGCGTGATATGCGTGAAGTGCGCATGGCACGTGTACTGCGTGGAGCTGAGTGTGGCACTGATCACAAATTGGTGCGGACAAAATTGTACACATATATGCGTGAAAATACGTACAGTTTGCCTGTCGTAAATCGGAGGCGTAAACTTAACATGCTCTCTGTCGATACAGTGGAGAAGCGTATTGAGCTGGAGAAGGCGATGGCTGCACGCCTGTGTGATGTAGAATGCATAGCCACAGTGGGCGACCTCTGGCACCCCATTCGCGACCAGGTGACATCTGCTGCCGAGGAGACCATCGAGCTGACTGGTTTGATGAGAACAATGCGACGATTGGCGCATTGGTGTGGGAGAAGAATGCAGCATTTGCTGCACATGTGGCAGACCCCAGTGACTTGGGGAAGAAGAGACAGTTTCGTAAACTTCGACAGCGATTGACTCGAGAACTCCGTCGCATTAAAAATGCATGGTGGACGGAGAAGACGAAACAGATGGAATGCTACGCCCAGCGCCACCAACACAAGGAGTTTGTTGACTCCTTGAAGGCGGTGTATGGACCGAGATTGGAGCCGCTGAGGACGCTAATTGATGGTAACTCAGGCGCTAGCTGCACACAGACTGCAGACATAGTGCAGATCTAACAAAAACAATGACTATCTCTTAAACGACCGTTCAGAGATCGACTGGCCTACTTTGAACTGTCTAAAGCAGCTCGAGGTGTAGGTGAGTTTGATGGACACGCCGACACTGGATGAGACGCAGAGAGCACTTGCTCAGCTTCGAAATTGCGAGTGTGTCGGTGCTGACGGGATCCCGCCTAATGTATTAAAACATGGCGACCTGCGTTGGTGACTGCGCTGCACCAATTGGTGCAACGCGTGTGAATTGAGAAGGAGGTGCCTCCTGAGCTGAAGGATGCCATTGTGCTACCACGGTACAAGGGCAGAGGGAGCAAGCAATGTTGCACGAAGTATCGTGGTATCAACTTGCCGAGTTGTGCGGGCAAGGTGATTGCCCGAATTCTGCTCAGCCGCGTCGTTAGTCAGCTTTTGGAACGTAAAGTGGTGGAAGAGCAATGTGGATTTCGTTCTGGTCGCAGCACTATAGATATGGTGTTTGCGGCTCGTCAGTTGCAGGAGTAGTGCAGAGAACGACACCAGCCATTGTGTTCGCTTTTTGTTGATTTCACCGAGGCATTCGGTACGGTGAACCGCGAGGTATTGTGGCTGGTGTTGGGTAAGTTTGGTTGCCAGCGTAAGTTTGTAAGTTTAATAAAATGTCTACACAGTGGTATGCGGGGCGACGGTGCAGCTGAGTGGAGAGACCTCGGCTGACTTTGCAGTTGTCACTGGTGTGAAGCAAGACTGTATCTTAACTTTTGCCCTGTTTAATATATATCTTCATGCAATGATGCCTTGTGATTTTGATGCGGCTTGTGCTTACGGTGTTCGTGTGGAGCGCCGTATTGATGGTGGTTTGCTGAACATTCGTCGTTTCGGAGTGAGAACTCTAGTCTTTGAGACAACTATCTGTATGTCGCTGTTTGTTGACGACTGCGATTTTTGCACACAGCGCGGATGATTTGCAGCACTTGACTAGTACTCTGGCCGTGACAGCGGCCAAATTCGGGCTCACCATCAACTCAAGTCAGACTCTGTCTTTCCAACCTTCAGCAGGAATGGAGCCCGTGGGCCTGCTCTAAATCCAGAGTGCTGACGAAGTGTTGAAAACCACACCGAGATTTTGCTACATTGTGGGTGTAATAACAAACGGCCTGCAGATGAGGAAGCTGCGAATCTGCGTACTCAAAGCGGCTGCTGCATTTGACAATCTGGAATGTCATTCGTGGAACAACTACAATCTCACTGTCAAGACGAAGCTGCTGGTGTTCAAGTCTATGGTTCTGTCCGTTATTCTATACGACAGCGAAAGGTTGACGCTTTTTTGGAAGGATCTGCGTTTCCTGGTGCGCTTCCATGAAGAGTGCACCGCATTATGCGCATCGGCTGGAGTGACCGAATTTCAAGCACGGAGGTGATCCGACGCAGTGGCATATATGTAGTGGACTGCATAATTCTGTTGGGGCACTTGAGGTGGTGCGGGCATATTCGCCGCATGGATTCGACCCGTATACAGAAACAGCTACTTTACGGCCAACTGAGTGCAGGGAAGCGGCAAGTGGAAAACGGGTTACGTCCCCAGGATATGATCAATGATCTATGCATGCGCACTGAATCAGTGGAAGTTTTAGGGCGGACAGCTGGACACACCTTGCAACTTTCCACGCATTCATGATCTTGCATTCATGATCTTGCACCTTCATGATCTTTTCTTACACCGTAAAACTTGTTTGATGATACTTGTGATTATAGTCACCATTATACGCTTAGCGAAGTTGATACAGAAAAGGAAAGCGATTGCAGCATTTTGTGGAAGCTTCAGGAAGCAACAGAATAAACGCACCATTTGAGCTTTTAAGTACTGCTTTGAAATATCCTTTTGGGGAATCTGACCCCAAGATTTTGCTCTTGCTGTGCCTCTTCTTTATCTGATCTATTAGCGTTGTAATGGGTGAGCGTTTTTTCTAAAATCTCAAGCTACTTTTGCTCAACCATGTGGTCAACAAGGCGCACAGACTTGGCAATTCTCTCCATATAGTGGAACTTTGCCGATGGACTGAAGTATGGCAGAATTATCGATAACTTTGCCGGTGAAATAAAGAAAAGTTGGTTTGTGCATTTCATATATGGATGCTATATCATGACAAAAGTCCATGACTTATAACAGCACTGCAAAATTAGCTCACTTGTTTTATAAAAGTAAATATTTCAAGTGCATTTCGAACTATTGAATGTTAACGGATTTCCAACTACCAGCAAAGGAGGCGAAACTTTTGCCGCCACCCGGGGCCACAAACGCAGTTGCTATACAACTACTGATGAGTTAACTGGAACATAGATGCAAAAACGGTGAATTCACATTGAGTTTGAGATGGCGAATACAAAATTGGGGTCAAAGGCGCGACTCACAGGAGACATTGCAATACTGCATGGCCAACGCGGCATAGACTGGCGATCTTGTATTCATCGCTAAATGTGTAGAAATAAAGCAAATGAAATTCAGTAAGCATTTGTGCTTTCTAGATGCACCGACACGATTGCCAGTTTAGTATAGGTCTTATAATTTTGCGTCTAAGGTCAACAGGAGTTTCTTCCTTCCAACATGAGGTAGAAAACATACCCCAGTTTGTTCGCGCCAAAAGCATACCACATTGCACGGCTGCGTCCGAAGCAGCAAATAGTGGTGGGTTGAAGGAGCCTTAGGTGAATGTGTACTTTGTTATTCTATCGAGATTCCTGTCTGATACGCCTATTCGTGAGCATAGACCCAGTGCTGAGAGCCAGTAGTATGTGCATTTGCCCAAGATAAATCCGATACCCGAGGGAACAACACTCTGGTGCGCACGCCTGTCTCTATGACCCATATCGTCCCACACAACCAGTAAATCCAGCGTGACCACATCGAGGACCTTGTAGAAAAGGAAGGTTGATAACCGATAGGCGAAAGGGATCGTTCCCTGGATGAGTTCAGAGTTATAAAATAGCAATGCGCTTCAGTGTGCCCTACAAATTCGATCGTAGCCTCTTATTCACGTAATGAATAAAAGCCCCAAAAGCTGACTGACCATTCAGCTTTCCTATCTGGTAAAAGCATTTGTTTCATACCTTAAGGTTAATAGCTGTCCTGTCAAATCTTTATGACTGCTGACGTGAATCAGTTAACTACGAACTAGGAATGATGGCACAAGATGATCCGAACTGTCCACATCAGGCTGAGAAAGCAATAAGAAAAGTCAATCTAACCTTTGGCCTATGACAGCGGACATTCAGAGGGTTTGACCCTTCCATTATCTCTTAGATGCTTAGTGCAAGAAATAGGCCCTATTCAAAAGACGCCATCCAATTCTGATAGCCCTGGTAAAAGCATGATCTTGCTACAAGCGAGATCCCACAACGCAGGGTGACCAAGAATATGGACTAGTTATCTCCGTTCCCAGCCTAGAGTAAAGACGCTTAATATGTAAAACAGGCAGCATTATCATATACATGCTTAAAGGATAGTGAGACACCAAGTCCAGGTGAATCCCAACCATATTTGTCGATGCCTGAAACTTAGCTAAAATACCACGCTGTGAGGCTGTTAAAAAACCTCCTGGTTGTTTCGACGCTTAGTTTGAACGGACGAATGGACTTTCACCGATAGTATCTCATCCGTTTAGATTTGCCGGCAGGTCACACAATCCACTCCTGAGGATGACTGCAAAAGACTGAAAGTCTCACGTGTGAGTCACAATTTGGTAGGCGTCCAAGCGAAAGCCGTTTTCATATTTTAAAACTCATCCTCACTCTGTGCAAACAACGCCTAGATGCCATGGAACAACGTTCGTATGGTTGACTTTCACACTTGGGTTTTCGCCTTGAAACGACGGATGTTCAACAACACACCATCAATACGGTATTCCACACAGAAACCATAATAATTAGGAGCGTCAAAAGCACAAAACATCATTGCATTTAGGTAACTATTAAACAGTGAAGTGATCAAGACACAGTGTTGCTTCACAACAGACAGCTGCAAAGTCATCCGAAGTTTGCCCATCGAGTTGCATCCTCGCCAGTATACCACTGTACAGACATCCTATTAACCTTACAAACTTACTCGGACAACCAAACTTACCTAACACTAGCCACAATGCTTTCCGGTTCACCGTGTCAAATGCCTCCGTAAATTCAACAAACAGCGAGTACAATGGCTGACGTCGTTCTTTGCATTTCTCCTGCAACTAACAGTCCGCAAATACCATATCAATGGTGCTGCGGCCTGAACAGAATCCACCTTGCTCTTCCGCCACGTATGGTTCAACGACCTGACTGACGCGGCGCTTGAGTAGAATTCAGGAGATCATCATCCTCACATAACTCAGCAAGTTAATACCACGACAATACTTGACACATTGCTTGCTCCCTTTGCCCTTGTACAGTGGCAGCACAAGGACATCCTTCAAGTCAGCCGGCACCTCTTCGTCAAAGCACACCGAGTGGTGCGGTGCATTTACCAACGCGGGTTCGCCGTGTTTCAACAATTCCGGCGCTGTTCCGCCGGCTCCAGCACATTTGTCGTTACGCAGCTGAGTTAGTGCTCTCTGCATCTCATCCAGTGTGGTTGTCGGTAAGACCACTTCATCGGTTGTCGTTGCAGTCCGTGCAACACAGCCCACTCAATCTCTGAACAGTTATTCTAGGTATAGTCGAGGGGCTTTCACCATAACTGCATTAAGTCTGCAGTCTGTGTGCAGGCAGCGCTTGAAGTAGCATCCAGCAGCGTCCTCTGCAGTTGAATGTGGGTCCAAACACTGCCTTCAAAGCGTCAAAGAATTTCTATTGTTGGCAGCGTTCAGCGTAGCATTTTAGCCACCTCACCTTCTCGGTCCACCATACAAGCTTGATACGAAGGGGCTCTGGAGTCAACGTCCGTCGCAGTTTGTGCAAATGACCACTTCTCGCTGTTAGCAGGGTCCTCCACATGTGCGGCGAATGCTACACTCTTCAACGACATCAATGCGCCAATGGTCGCACTGCTGTCGTCAAACCAATCGGACCACTTACAGCTTGCGCGCCCGACGGTTTGTTAGGCAGCAGCGCCACTTGTTCACGGATGGGGTGCCACACATCACTCACTGAGGCGATGGATTCGGTATTGCCTAGAGGGTAGCCCTCGCTTTCTCCAAATCCATTCTCTAGGCAGCATTACCTGGAGAAAGAACGTTAAATTTGCGCCGGTTCAGGGCAGGTGAGCAATATATAGATGTACGAACATATATGTTCATGTGGACCCGCACCAATTTGTGATCAGTGCTACACTCAACTCCACGCAGTACATTTGTCATACGCACTAGACGCGTGTCAAGCTGGAGTACGACGATATAGTCGAACAGGGGAGCATGACCACTCTGTGCGTGCGTCCAAACAGCTCTATCACTTGCACTTACTGTAAAAGGTCTTTTCCTGATAGTCGGGCCGTGAGTGCCACACAGCGAGTGAGGCCGAGCACCGTTCACATTGGCAGTGCCAATACCATGCGGACCGATTACGTCTGTCCATAGCGCGGCATCAAGCCCAACGCGCGCTTCGAAATCACCTTGTAGGAATAGCCGGTCGCTACTCTGCCTAGTTCGTATCACGGAGGATAACTGAGTGTAAAACTGATCCCTTGCGTCATCAGGATAGCACGTGGCTGACCACGCATACTAGTAGAAATGGCAAATTCACCTCTTCCAAATCCCAGGCTACGTGTCATCAGTCGTGTGTTGATGCCGATCGTCTTTGCCTCTAGCTGGTCAGTTATGCGGTCGGGTAGTGTAAATCCGACCCCATGTTCAAGCGGTGCTGTTGGGAGGTTCCACACTCAGTACGACGTTTCACTAACACCAATCTCAAGCAGCTTGCGTTCATCAGCGTGCCATGTCTCACTGTGTGCGACAATGTCGATCCCGCAGCGCGCGGGTTCCATTGCGACCAGTGCAGAGCGTCGTTCGAGTCCCTCACTCATGTGCAGCTCGTGTAATGTGCTCACGTTTCAGTAAACGATGTTGAGTGACTTGCTCGGAGGCATACGATTGTCGTGGCGGACAATCGCTCGCATGTTGACCTCTGTTAGAGGAAGTAAGGAGTTGGTTAAAATAGGGACGGGAGATTTGGTGCAGAAGAAGAAATGTGATGGAGGGCTTCAGCGGTACTATGTGTTCGCGTATCCATTCCGTTATGTGCGGCAGATGAGGCGAACCGTCTCGCTCCACCAGCACTGCGAGAAGGCAGATGCAGCACGACCTTATCAGTATTGCTGTACTTCGTCGGTTGGTTTTGGAATGGTGTGCTGCCAATGCGTCCACGCCAGACAGGAAAACGATTCGGGTCCTCAGCCAAAGCCATTTTACTCCCGAAAGGCAGCAGGCCATGTGCCATGAGTTAGTGAACCGACTAAACCGCTTGATCTGACTCTTAGATAAAAGAAGTGTGCAACGGAGTTCCCATCCAACGGTTGCCACGAGGAGGCGTCCAGAGCATTAACCCACGGCACAATACTGGGAGCAGCGGGTCGATGATCTGTCAGGATCTCGCTACCACAAGCCTCAGCACATCATGAATTCTTCAGCTAAAACTCATGCTTACACGCACTTATTCACACACCAGTCACGTGTATCGTGATGATCACAACAGTCCCCCACCGCTAGATTAGGAGTATCCAGCTTGCTAGCGTTCTACACTCCCCTCCTCACGAAATGACCGCCAAGGCTGTACGGTAGGTCTATTAGCGTCATCTTTTTCGGCAGTGGTTCGAGTGATATTCTTAGGGGTGTAGACGATGGACCATTTCTTTATTCCTCTTCTGGACCCACAGTCTGTCGTCGCACTTGGTCCAAATGACGTCGAAGTACCCATGCGTCTTCCAACTCTGCCTCCACTGTGCAGACACTTCTTGATCTCGTAACTCCCCGTCCCACGTTTGATATGTTGGCCAGAGTTTATGATACACTCTGTCGGCTGTCTCAACCACACGAACCTTCGTTCTCATGTTACAATGATTTATGTTGTAGCGTCGCTTCGTCGAAGACTGGCGGTTAGCGACCGTGCAATGCATGTCGGGTTTAATTGGATCCAACCGAGTGAGCAGATGTCGCCCCATCAGAAGTTCACACGGTGGTTGATCTGTGGTAGCGTTTGATTTGATGCGGTACTGAAGTAGGAAGTTGTTGAGGTGGATTTTTAAAATTCCATACTGTTGTTTGGCCACATCGCGTGTGATTGTCGCAGCCGCACTGTCTGCTTAACCATTGGACGAAGGGTGATACGGTGCCGAGATAACGTGCTCCATTCCATTTTATCACAAAAATTGTCCGTGCCGGTCTCTAGTAAACGACGGGTCATTATGTGAAAATACTCTACATAATGCACTATGTGTATCGAAGATATTTGTATAGTGGGCGTCGCAGTCATAGAGATGGTTTCCAGAGCTTCGATCCAGTTGGAATGTAGGTTAAATACAACAAGAACCATGGAGCCGTCGATGGGTCTATAGAAGTCATTGTGTATTCTTTTCCACGGACGAGAGGGCCATTACTATGATGACATTAGTTCGGACGTTAGGATAAATTATTCACTTGGAAGCTACTTAATTACTTATTTTAATTTACTGCGGCTAGATGCTGCGACAGGAAGAGCCGGGTTTATGAATTTCGCGTTATGCAGCTGCTCAAGCGCGGCGGTCGGCGGAAAGCTCCACGCAGATACTGATCCAATGATTCCTCCAGGGACGAACACTAGGCACAACATGGAGTCCCAAAAGGTCGGCATCCGATTTCACTGCCGCCAACCACCTTTTCATTTGTCCACCACAGAGACGACACTAACCCTGGCAAAGCGAGGGTGAAACCACGGTCCTAGTGAAGTCAGTGTCTGGTCTGCGGAGGACGGGACCGAACCACAGAAGTCTACAGCGTTGAATGAGCGTTGTGAGCTTCGGAAGACCATAACAGCACTTACGGATTTCGTCATTGGCGATAAGCTCATACCACTGCGTTTTCAAGATAAGCCTTATACACCAATGGTCAATGACTTCCAGCTTCCGGGTGTCTTCGGATCGCAACGACCATGCTTCGCAACCATAGAGTAAAATGGCATGAATGGTTGCTGAGAATACTCCGCTCTTCCTTCGCAGCCTAATTTCCGTCCTGTGCCACAATGTGTTTCGCAGTTGTAAGAAAGCTGTTCTGGCGCTGTCAATGCGATTCCGGATTTCGGATGTAGCCTTGACCATTGGGGAGTATATTGGTTCCAAGATACTTGAACTCATGAACAGATTCTATGAGTTGTTCACTTAAGGAGAGCGACGGAGCGGACTGGGTGGCTAACGATGGAAAGGTCCGCTCAGCTCGGCTCTAAGGCGCACCTACTCTACCGCCCAACTACGACTAATCCACACTACACGAAGGATTCCTCTCCAGAGCTGTCCGAGTACCTCGCCAATCAATTCGGCCTCTAACATCATCTATCAGTTCACTTGCAGTTGCGGTGACACTTACATGGGCAAGACTGGTCGCCGGCTGGCTCAAAGGATGGTAGAACACTTCCCATTGTGGCTAAGACGTTTGCTCTTTAACCAAGGCGGAGTGGATCAAAGAATGAACCGGAACCCTGCCTCGTCTATCACCAAACACCTCATGACGACTCGTCACTAGGTGAACCCAATCGATTCATTCAATATGTTATTGCGTAACAGGAACCCGCCGTTGTTGGCAATTGGCGAGGCGCTACTGATAAGGTTGAAGTGTCCCGTGCTCTGTGCCCAGAAACTATTGAGGCACTCAATTAGATTGCCTTGGGCCCGATTACGTCATTCTCATCAGTTTTATCTGCTTATCTATGTTACTAAGTGGGGACCCTATATATCGCGTGTTTTGTTTTGCCTGTATTGCGTAGAGACTGACGAGAGCAAGCGAAATGTTAACATATCGCAACCTATGTCTTCTTACTGCCTTAAAGTAGCGAAGTATTTCGTCTTGTTGATGTTAATTTCGAGGCGGACCGTAGAGGCTGATTGGTCAACCCGATTTAGCAGTGACTGTAGTGAGATAGCATCTTCCGCAAAGATGGCAATATCGTCAGCAAATTCGAGGTCTGACAGTCAGAAGTCAGGACTAAGTTGAACACAATGATAGCCCTCAAGGGCATGCTGCATAACCCAGTCGACTGCGAAGGTGAACACCACTGGAGAAACTGGGCAACCATGCCGTAATCCAGTACTGATGTCGAATTCCTTTGTTTCTTCTCCATAGACCCTGATCCCGACATTCGTGCATCAGTAGTATGATCTCATCAAGTTAACGAGTTTAATCAGCACGCCACCAGCAAGTAGGATTCTAAAGTGTGCTTCAAGGTCGGCTGAGTCAAAGGCAGCTCGAAAATCAACCAAGCACACAAACGTGGGCTGCTGGAACTGGTAGCGGTGTTCGAGTACTCGACATGAAGATTTGGTCAGTTCAGCCTCTGCCCGGACAAAAGCCACCTTGGTTATTGCGAGTTCGCAGGTTCCTTTCATTGGCAAACCGGGAAAGCAAGATTCATGCGAAGGTTTTGGCAGCCACATCGATAAGACTAATCCCGCGATAATTACTGCACACAGTTCGGTCACCTTTTTTGGGAACTGGTAGTAGTGCTGAGGTACTCCGCGAAGAAGGACAAATTTCGGTCTCACCTATCAAACAGAAGAGCTCGTGAAAATAGTCAAGGAGGGCTGGTAGACAAGATTTGTAGATTTCCCCTTGGATCCCGTCCGCTCCCGGGGTTTCTTCGGCTTCAAGCGACGAACGATGTCTGCAATTTCTGTGGGATATGGCAGTGAGCAATCCGGGTCATATCCTGGTTGAGTAATCTTGAAGTGGGCGCGGTGGTGTGTAGTTGGTGGCTTAAGAGGTTGCTAAAATACTCTACCTATCTGGTAAATTTTCCTTCCGTATTGAGGATGATTTGGCCTTCCGAGTTGCGCAGTACCGGCTGTGGTGAATATGGCTTACCGGAAGCTAAACGGACGAAACCAAAGACTTGACCCAGATTGCCAGAATTTGATACAGCTTCCATGTTGCCTGTGATGTCAGAACAGTAGAGGGTATGATCATTCCGTTTCGACATTCCACTTCATACAGGATATTTCCTTTTCTTCCTTTGACAATTCCAGGAATCCAAGATTTATGTGTATCCCTGAAGTTGTACATAAGGAATAGGTCACTAGGATGAAAATATCTCACTCGAGTACCGTGCTTACGATTGAACTGATGTGCCATTTTCTGGTCACGCTCATTAGTCTCCTTTATTGGAAGCATGGCATCTAACGGTATACGTAAACATCGACCAATAAAAGTTCCGACGGTGACACTCAACCTGTAGTGGATCAGGTAGGGAGTTCCCGAATGAGCAGCATAGACAAACTCAGTTTCCTGGCCCTCCTGGTTGTGTGCTGGAGTGAGGGTCGCTACTTACTCCATAAAACGGGCTCTCTGTAGTCCAATGCCAAAACCCCGCTGCCTTTCGGTAAGGTTTTTGAACCCAAGATATCGGTTGAGAATCCTAATTGTTCTTCTGTCTGGGTCTGAGCAACCTGACAGTATTCTGCCCACGGAATACACTATGACCTTTCCATTTAACAATCTCATGATGCTCTGGCCGTCGCACAGAATAATATACGGCGCCCCATCTGCTTCATAGAGCAGGACGGATAGGGGTTTGGATGCTAGTGCTCAGCCCTTCCAGTCATTTTATCCCCCTTCTTGCGCTTTCTCATCCTTAGCGTCCGGTTCCGACTTCACTTTCATCCCCCGTTTAAAATCCCCCGATTCTTGGCTTTCCCCTACCTTGCTTGTATAGTCGCTTGTCTTCTAGTTTCAGCTCACACACAATCGCAGGGCGTCCCTCCAATCCAGTCGACAAGTCCATGTTCAAGCTAGCGGACAACGTCAGTTCAGCAGTTTCCATTTGGAGTCCTCGATCATCGCTAAGACTGGCATGCCTCAACGTGCGCATTTTGCTACAGATTGGCCAACAGACAGCACTTGCCAGAACACTCGAGACCCTATCGATCAATATTTGCTGTTGATCGGAAACCCGCGTGCAGATTCGAGCTCCGTGCTTACTCTACGATCCCCCACATGCGACACTGGCAGCACATCCTCATTGCGCCTGTCTGGCGATGACGCAGCTTCAAATGCCGATCAACCTGACATCGGCATTGTTTTGAGTCCCCGGGCTGAAGATACCCTGATCGACTGGAGCTCTGTCAACAGCCGGATATGTGCCGATAGGTTGGCTGGCTCGTTCCAGGCTTCGAAGTCGCGTGGCGACAGACGGTGCCTTTTTGTCATTGCGGCTCACGCCCCCGCAAACTGCATCCCCCATTCGGTGAAAGAGGATTTCTATCACCAAGTTAACGAGCTTCTTCGTTACAGAAGTAGCACGGATACTGTGGTGCTTGCTGGTGATCTACACGCCCGAGTCGAAAATTGGTCCTCTAATGACTTTCATCTGGGCGGCCAACATGGTGTAGGCTTTCGTAATGATAACGGCACGTCTTCATGTGGCAAATCAAATTGTTAACCTAGACGTTGGGTCACTACAAACTCACTGTAATTTACGGATGCTTGCCGACGGATTCCGGCTGGAAGCGAATACAAAGAAACTCGCAAAAATCTCAGGACAAAACTGCGGGCTACGCTGAAGATAGACCGCGAAGTCTGGTGGTTTCATTGTGCATCGGAAATGGAAACAGTCGCTGCCTTTGGTAATCATCGCAAGTTATTCCATCTGATAAGGGGAAATAGGCAGCAGGAGACCTACTGTTAGCGAGACAATACGCGACGAGAGTTGACAGTTTTTCACACAGTTTTTCAAAACACTTGGATCGTTGGGCCGAACAGTTTGCAAGGCAATTTAACCAAACTGAGTTATTGTTTTCTCTTTCGGGCATTGAGTGCCCTTATTTGCCGTCTCCTTAGATCCGCCCTCACCCGCAGAAATCGAACGTGATATCAGACTGTTGAAATCGCATAAGGCCGCTGGTAGAGGTATAATTCTCCCAGCTCTCTATAAATTCGGGTGATCTTCTCCGGTGGATGATTTGCCCGAGTTGCTAATGGAACTTTGGGAGCAAGAAACTGTTCCAACAGACGGGAGCCACTCCGTCATAGTCCCGATTTTCAATGGAGGCTCCCGTTCGGAATGCAGCAACCATAGAGGGATCAGTCTGATCTCAAATGGTTCTGAATTGCTTGCCTCTGCCGTTCTCCAAAGACTGACTGGCGCTGATGAAGGTCAGATTCGCGAAGTACAAGCCCGGTTTCGTCGAAATCGAGGCTGCATCGACCACATCTTCACGTTGCGTCAATTGTTGGAGCACCACCATGCTTATTGGCGACCCAACATGGTCGTGTTTCTCGACATCAAATGTGACTTCAATTCGGTGGACCGATGTGCCCTTTGGGACTGTCTGCTGATAAAAAATGTGCCAACTAAATATGCAAACATTATCAAAGCGCCTTACGCGCATAGTTCAGGCAGAATGATGGTTTATGGCAAACTGCCACCGTCCTTCAATACCTCCAGCGGTGTGAGACGAGATTGTCTGCTGTCAGCCTCCCTCTTTAACTTTGCTATTGCTGAAGTCATGGAAACAGCGTTCGCTGGACACGACGTAGAATGTTTGGAGCTACTTCCTGGTGAGCGACTTCTTGACTTGGAGTATCCGGACGACATTGCCCTCATAGGTGACAGCGCCCAAACGTGCCAGGCTGTAATGGACCGATTAGCACTGGCTATCAATCGTTTTGGGCTATGATTTGCTCCATCGAAATGCAAAGTACTTCTCTAAGATTGGTAGGGACGCACCCCTGCGTTAACCCTTGGTGGGGATCAGCTAGAGGTCGTTTGGAAATTCAACTACCTGGAAAGTTGTATCAGCGCCCTTGGGATTGAAGCTGAGATTACGAACCATATAGCAAATCTCGAGGTGCTTTTGTCTATCTTCGTCACCTGTGACGCAGACACGACATCACCCTCACCCTGAAGAGTAGAGTGTATGATGCAGCCGTCCGTTCAACCCTCTTATACGGCTGTGAAACCTGACCCATCAGGTCGACAGACATAAAGAGGCTCTTCAAGTTCGAACAGCGCTGCCTTCGCAGCTTAGTTCATGTCTGGTAGGAGCACCACGTGAGCAATGCGGGTGTTCGGCGCCGTGTATTTGGTGAGGAAGAGCGAGTGTACCGTTCATCACCATTGTATCACGCACCAGGCTCAGATGGCTGGGTCACATGTTGCGCATGCCAGCACACCGAGTCCTGCGATGTGCACAGTTTGCGCGTCGGGGGTGAGCTTGGAAGAGGAAGTGGGGAGACCAAGCGATGACTTGGTTGAGAGAAATGAGAACTCTCACTTCGAAACTGGCGTCGGTTCGTTCATCCCGATTGCCTGGCTGGGGTCTTAAGGATGATGAACACGTTGGGTTGGACACACTTGCTGATATGACTAGGAGCCAGCCCCAATGGCGTTTGTTATATGAGTTCCTTTGTCCATCACCTTCCCGCTTAGCCTCCTCTCCAATCATGATCTCATTCTTTAGGCATAATATAACTCTTCTGCGGCAGGATAGCCGTCAGTTAGCCCTGCGAAACGATGCATATCCGTTACTGAGCACCCAGCCGGCATGCCGCTGTTGATTTTTCTTCCGCATGTCTTTTGTATTGCGGCACAATAGATGAGATGTGTTCCACCTGCAGCTAACGTGTATAATAATGATGATGATGGTGATGATGATGATGATGATGATAATGATGATGATGATGATGATGGTGCTGTTAATGATCATGATGACCATTGTCTGGATGACTAAGCCGAATAGGTCAACAGGCTGCACTCGAACGCATGTTGGACACATTGGGTACTGACTTACGTTGTGTGTCCGAAACTAGGTTCAATGACTCCACGGGATTGTTGGATTAACTGCACGCGGGCTGTCCTCTTGCTATTGCTTGCACGCCTCCGGAGCCGCTGATGCAGCCCTTAGGGGTCAAGCTGGTATATCATCATTCTTAGCTCCAAGGCTGCGTCATCGTTTGTTGATTGGATTCCGGGGAACACCCCGTTTGTCCACAGCAAGTAAGGTTGATTCACAAATTAACCCAATACGCTACTTCTTCGTGATTTTCGCTTATGCTCCAACTGACTGCAATTCTGATGCTTCCAGGAACACATTCTATCACGAACTGAACGCACTAGTAAGCAGTCTTACTAGTTCAGATATCACATCACTTGCAGGGGATTTGACCGCATAACTATGGAGTCTGGGCGCTTCAGAAACTCAGCTAGATGACAATTACTGGTTTAACTACGAACGGACTGAAAACGGCGAGCGACTGTTACAGCTGCGCACGAAGCACCACTTTTGGATACAGTGGGCACCGAAGTGCTAATAGATGTCCTCCCGTAGCTCGCCAGCGATGGGCTCAAATAGAACACATTGCCATATGTTACAGATGGCGTGGTTCCATGCTGGATTGCCGCTCATTCTGGAGTACTTGCGTCGACTCTGATCATGCCTTCGTACACTGTCGTCTTTCCTTGAATTTTACCGGGATGCGCACCAAGCGTCGCCCTCGATTGGCAACTGAGAACTTATCTCAGTCCTCGGTCAGACAAGCCTAGCAGGATGCACTGCGTACCGAACTTTCGCTCTCTTGTCATGATGATACTGAGCTTTGATGGAATAGGATCTCGACCGCCACGCATGACGCAGGAGCATCTGTTTGTGGCACTATCAATCGTTACCGCACCAGGAACTGGATATAGGGGAGCTCGGTGAACCGTTTGGAATCCAGCAACAAACTCCCAGCTGTTTCCGAGCACAATGTGACCAGAGGAACTACTAGGCGTAAACGAAAGCGGAGCTTGCATGCTAACAAGGAATCCTGGTGGACTAGCCTGGCTCAAGAAATGGAAGAAGCAGTAGCAGTAGGCAATCACCACAAGCTCTTCCAGCTGATCCGCACCACTAGTCCCAGAAAACCAGGCGTCAGTGAGACAATCAGAGACAGCTCGGGTGCACTGAGACACAATTAGGTGCAACGTATGACTCGTTGGGCGGAACAACTTCAAGATCAGTCCAGCTTGCCTCCTGCTCCCGGACCTCTTCCTACTCAAGTGATGCGAGAAGAGCCATGGCCGAATAATTAAGAGGCTCCATTAGAAGCTAAGGTGCAAAACCCGATCACGTCACACAATCGTCTTCGTGCTGCTGGCCCAGATTCCCTGCCACCTGCACTACTTAAGGATGGTGGTGAGGTTCCCTACAAAGCACTGACCTCCCTATTCAAAGATATCCGGAAGGAAGAGAATGTTCCGGCTAACTGGAGTGAATCGATCACAGTGGCAATATACAAAAGGTGTAGTTGCACTGATTGTGCTAACCACAGGGGTATTTGCCCAACACCAATTGTGACACAATTACTGGCCTCAATTCTCATTCGTTGCCTCACAATTGAGCGAGAATCACGGCTCAGGGAAGAGCAGGCAGACTGCCGCTTAGGACGGAACTGTATTGACCACATATTATCGCTGCAGCAGTTGCCAGAGCAGCTCCACACATAGATCAGACAGACAATAGCTGTATTCCTCGAGTTCAAGGGTGCATTGGATTCAGTTGATCTTTTCATTCTGTTCGAACTCCTGGCGCGAAAAGGTGTTCCCACGAAATACGTGAGCATCGTACGTGTCATGTACTCGAAGATTACAGGCCGCGTCAGTGTCTACGGTGAGCTGTCGAATAGCTTTCCGACAACAAGTAGCGTTCGTTACGTGTGTCCGATTTCTCTGTTTTTCATAACGTCGTGGACCGCACCCTGGAGTGCTCCCTTACAGAATCCCACGATATCAGCGTCGGGGTCCTATCTTGTGAAAGGCTAGTTGATCTTAATTAGGCAGAAGATGTCGTCTGTCTTTTAGACGGTGTTGCAGCGATATAATCAACCCTGGATAGCCTATCTAGATTGGTCCCATCGTTTGGCATGCGCTTCGCACCTACAAAGTGCGTTCTTGCTGCAGGACCACCAACCACTTGATGACCCCTTGACGCTTGCTAACGAAGAACTCGAGATGATTGATGGATTCACTTGCCTTGGCAGCTGCATCAGCAACGATGTACACATAAAAACTGAAGTCATTTCACGTATTGCAAAAGTTCGAACTGCTTTCTTGAATCTGAGACAACTTTAGCGACAGAAATGAGTTTCCCTCCGTTTGAAAAATCGCGTTTACAAGACAACAATGAGGGCCATCCTGCCCGATGGGAGTGGGATTTGGCGCATTCGGTCTGAGGTCCTAGGGCGCCTTCAAGTCTTTGATCAAAGTTATCTGCGATGCATTGCTGGTGTTGGGTGGAGCCAGCGTGTCCGCAAGAATGATGTGCTTAGGCGGGTGCTATTCAAGCTATTTCTTTAGGATAACAGATGGCACTGAATAAGTTGCGTTGGTTTGGGTGCGCACTACATCTGCCCGACTAGACAACTATAAGTTGGAGGACACAATGGTGAAGAAGGAATATCAACATAGGCTTCGTGAAACTCTCGCTCTCTCTCACACTCTAGACGTTGATCAACACTGGTCAAGTCTACACCAAGTCTTGCTATCGGCCGGTTTGTCCAGTTATGGCCTCGCTCGTTCCACTCCCAAAAGCTGGATTTCGGGAAGATCCTCGGAATTGCTGGATCGCCGACGGGCGGTGACTGTTGGCGCAGAGTATAACGAACACTGCCGGTCTATTACGCAACAGCTAGAAGCAAGCCTTCATTCTGATCGTGAATCTTGGTGGTCAAAACTAGCTGAGGAGATGGAAGCCGCTGCATCAGCTGGCGACTTCCGCCGTCCATTTTGCATCATTAGGGCCATCGGTTATAATTCCCACGCTATCAGCCGCAGGATGCGCGTATCATACGGCACGAAGATCACCAACCTTCACAGACCATGGGGTCGTTGGGCAGAGCATTCCGCTCTTCACTTCAACCACCTAACACAGTCCCCTATGACACCATTAACCCCAATGGATGATGCTTGGCCTGTCTCCACAGTCCCCCCCCCCAAATGAAGCAGAGAGCTGAAATGCAATCCAATTTTTGAAATACCACAAGGCTCCGGGTCTCGACAGCCAACCACCGGCTCTATTCAAAGCTGGCGGCAGTGTACTTGTCAGCGAAATCCTATCGTTGTTCACGAAAGTTTGGGCTGAGGAGAAGGTTCCGAACTCATGGGGAGAATCGGTCATTGTTCCGATTCACAAAAAGGGCTCCAGCGACGATTGCTGCAACTACCGCTGAATCTTGTTAATCACTGTCGCATCCAAAATCATCACGTCGGTCCTACTTCGCAGGTTTTCAACAACTAGAGAGGAGGTTTCTCGAGAAGAACAAGCCGGATTTCGTCCAGGCTGTGACTGCATCGACCAAAGCTTCAGGCTTTGCCAACTTCTCGAAATTCGTCACATCCACCGGCTGCCAACAATCATAGTGTTTTTGGACATTTGAGCGGCATTTGATTCAGTAGATAGATCTGCTTTCTGGAACTGGGTACTGAAGAAAGGTGTGCCCGACAAGTTTGTAACCATCCTGAAAAAACTTTACAGTCACAAGTCGGGCAAAGTCAGGGGCTTACGGAACGCTCTCTTCTTCGTTTGCTGTGACCAGCGGTTTTCGCCAAGGTTGCCCTATTTCACCTTTCCTCTTCTATTTCGCCATCGAAGATGTTGTCCAAAGAGTACTGGAAAGTTTCCAGAACTTCGATGTTGAGCTCCTCTCTGGGGACAGAGTCACCGACTTGGACTACGCCGATGATATAGACTTGCTGGAGGATGACCGACAAACCGTCCAGAGCGCTTTAGACCGCTGAGCGATGCAGGCGTCTAAGTACGGCTTATGCTTCACTACGGGAAAATGTAAAACGCTGCGCCAGGACTGGCAGGTGCTGAAACCTGCGCTCACCATTGCTGGTCATGTTCTGGAGCAAGTCCCTTGCTTTACTTATCTAGGGATTTGCATCACGGCTGGTGGCAGTGTTGGAGATGAAGTCTCACAACGGGTTGAGAAGGCCTGCCTTGCATTCCTCAAACTGAGACATCTACGGCGTCGTCGTTATGTCAGTCTCAAGCTCAAGGGCAGGGTGTACAATGCCTTTGTCCGTGAAGTACGCTTGTACGGCTGTGAGACTTGGCCTATTCGCTCAGAAGACATGAAGCGGCTGTCAGTCTTCGACAATCGCTGTCTACGAAGGATTGCACGGGTCTGGTGGCAACACCACGTAAGCAATCCGGAGGTGAGAGACCGAGTGCTTGGAACGAGCAGTGCCAGTCTTCAGGACGTTATTCCCCGCTATCGCATACGTTGGCTCGGGCACGTTTTGCGCATGCCAGCCTATCGCCTTCTACGTCGAGCGCCATTTGCAGTCCCAGGGAGCGATTGGAAAAGTGTCGCGGTGGACAGTCAATGACGTAGAGAAGGAGCATGAAGAATATAACCTCAAGATTGGCGGCAATCAGACCATTTTGTCTTCCAGGTTGGGTACCACGAGATGCTGTAACTCACTGGTTGAAACATTGGGTGTCATGACCTACAAGGGACATCAGTATCATCAATGTGTTTCTGCCATTACATCGCACCTTCAATACACCCAAAAAATCTCAGGAAACAAAAACAAACAATCAAAATGACGTGTGCAAAATTAAAAATGTCGTTTTCCATTTTTATCGTATTTCGTATTTTCTTGCTCTCCATCATTTTCTTCTGCCATGGTTCTGATGGCACAATGTCTGTCAACAGACTGAATATATGGTTGGCGGCATCCGGTTTCGGATTTGCCTGTCACTGTGGCAAGCCACAGGACGCCTGCGCCTACAGAGGGACCTTGCGCTGTCTTGCGCTGCACCACCTACAGCTCAAACCACACACCCCATATCCAGTGTAAACCCGAAGGAATAAGACCGGGAGGCATGCGGATGGGAACCACGTTTCATCAACGGAGCCGGCCCACACTCCTTCACAGGCAAACACAAGCACGATGTATTTGGGAAGCAAGCGCACACAAGGCGGTGGCTGGACCGTAGTCCGCTCCACACTGAGTGCATGGAACCACTCTTTGATCCTAACACGGCCACAAGTACCATGCACCCCGTCCCCACCAGCAAATACCGACTGTCTCCTAGAGCCAGTATGGACGAGGTAGTGGGTAATAGACAGGTAGGCACCTTGTCAACATGCACATCCAGCGCAGCCACACCAGGGATATGAAGCAACAGCCAAACATTTGGGCGAAAGCTAACGAAGCAAATAAATCGATTACTGCATAAGGATACGTGACAAAATTCTTAACTTAATGAGCAGATGGAATAAGTTATATATATATATATATATATATATATATATATATATATATATATATATATATATATATATATATATGCATACCCGGTCACCACTTACGTAGGATGGCCTTGTTTGATCTGCCAGAGGTAGGGTGGCGCAAGGCTCAAGGTGGACAAAAGTTGACTTTGTAGCATGAAATGAAATCACTGACGACCAAGCCGGGGGACATCGATCCTGAACTGGCCCTAGGACCTGCGTCATCAGTCCTACGAAAATACGACCGGCAGCTGACCCCGCAAGTGCGGCATAGACCGTCACCGGATACCAGCATTCACACACACGCTTCGGAGTACTTATGCCCTCACCTGGTTGTATACCAATGCACAAGGTCTTCTCAGCAAGCTAACCAAACTTCGATGCGTCAGATGTCCATGCCTTCGGACTTAGTTATGGTCACCGAAACATGGCTGAACACGGAGATCACGTATGCTGAGATTGTACTACCCGGAATGAATTCCATACGAAACCACCGACCTAGCAGATGAGGGGTAGTGCTCCTGTATTATCGATCCGACCTGCATGTTGATGTCATTGAAGACCCAGCAACGCAAGTCGTCGACGCTCTTTGGTGTCGTATGCACCTAAGACGTCGTGATGTTTGTTTACTGGCAATAGTTTACCGCCCTCCAATGTCCACTTTGGAAATGGATCAATTCCTAGCTCCCACGATGAAACGAGTCCTGGCACGACCATAAGGTCACGTCCTTCTGGTGGGGGACTTCAACGGGCACGCAATCAAAGTTACAGCATCGCACTGTGAACAATCCAAGGCGAATTTGCAAGTGATCGCTGGTGTACCTCTGTAGAACCATGTCATCTCTCCCACGCGCTTCCGAACGGGTGACCCACCCTCTGTTTTGGACCTTGAGCTCTCCGACGAGGAACTAATGGTCGACACCGTGACCATAGATGTATTACTTGGCCGTAGCGAGCACGCGATGTTGCTCTTTCGTTACATCTCTTACTCGGAGTACATCAGTGAGAACAACCTGGAAACCTGTCGTTACACATTACGATATGCTGTCCAACTTCGTTCATGAAACTGACTGGTCCTTCATGGCCGAGAAGCTGCCCAATATCACCTGGATGTTGTTCGTCACCTAATCCACTGAGCTAGTAGCAAATGCGTCAGAAAGCAAAGTCCTACGCTCGAAGCAAGTTAATTCGTTCCTGAGGAGCCGTATTAGAAAATGCATGGCCAAAAGCGAATCAGTTTGGCGCGGTTAAAAATCTCTCCAAGTAACCTGACCTGGGATGCTTACACAACTCAACGAAACCACTGAGTCGAGTTGATCCGCGAAGACAAACTCCAGCACCAAGAGAACTTAGCGTCAAAATTCAGTACAAATCCCAAGTTGCTGTATAGACACGTCAACTAGCTCCGCAGAGTGCAGCGCGGGATCCCGCTTTTACGTGCAACAGATGGTCTTGTGCAAACCGTACAAGATGCAGTCAACATGCTTCGCCAACACTACATTCATACTTGCCGGAGTGAACCAACATTTCATCCGCTTTCGACACAGCTTCCATCGACACCAGGGTTAAACCAGGTATCGTTCACGACAGCTAGTGTGATGAAAACGCTAATGTCATTGCGCGTGCACAGCTCACCTGGTGTGGACGACATCAAACAGAAGGTCTTAAAGATAGCGGCCATGAACCTTGCCGAACCATTAGCTCGGTTCCTTCAGCGTTGTCTGGACGAATTACAGTTTCCAACAATGTGGAAACATGGAATAGTCACTCCTATTTATTAAAGTGATAATCATTCGGAGCCATCGAAATACCATCTAGTGACTCTCCTCACAGTTTTATCCAAAGTAATGGAACGTGTAATTGCAGAGTCGCCCATGGGATATCTTGCGAGCAACAACATCCTCGCGTCACAGCAACACGGATTCCGCCGAAATCGATCCTGCACTACAAACTTGCTGCTAGCTCGAGCAAGCTGGACATAGTCATCGGATGCCAGAGTGGGAGTCGTGGTTGTCTACCTGGACTTCTCGAAAGCGTTCGATCGCTTGGACCACCGCATTCTCCTGCCCAAGCTTCGAAGCCATGTAATCGGTGACCCTATACCCGGTTGGATCGCTCAGCGTCAGTTGGATGTGAGAGTACGCAGCTCCATTTCCGAACCAATTGATGTCCAGTGTGGCGGGCCTCAAGAATCGGTACTGGGGCTACGTTTATCCCGCACATACATTAAGGATCTTGACAGTGTACTACAGTCGAATTACTTACTATTTGCAGATGATATCAAAATTTGGCATGATATCAGGACATCGGTTGATCACATGGCATTGCAAAACGATATCGACAGGGCTTATGCTTGGTCATCCGACAACCGGTTCTAGCTCAACGTGATCAAGTGCAAAGTCGTAAGCATAGGCCATCAGCTTATCTATGAATGGTATAGGTAGAAATTCGTCACATCTATGAATATCGACTTAGTATTACCCGTTACAAAGTGCTTCCCATGAAAAAGACCTCGGGGTGACCGTGCAGGACGACCTTGGTTACTCGAGACAGGCTGAAAAGGCATCACAAAGAACCAGTCAACATCTTGGACTCTTATGGATGGATTTCGACAATTTTGAGCCATCAATCTTTCCGAAAATGCTGAACACTTACTTGAAGCCTGATGTGAATATTCGATACAGGCCTGGCGTCTCTGACACAGAGGCGACGTCGATGCACTTGAAGCTCCGTAACATAGAGTTACCAAACTCGTTGGAGGATTGTTTCATCTCTCTTACCAACGCAGACTGCAGTCCTTGAGATTGTACAGTGGGGAATATCGACGTCATCGAGGAGACCTAATCCTGGTTTACTTAACATTGATAAACCTAACACGCATGTCGCAATCTGTTGCAGCTGAGCCGAAATACCAACCTGAGAGGTCATCAGCTCAAACTGGCTACGCATTACAGTCGACTTGATTCTCGACGCAATGTTTTCTCCCTCCGTGTGTCCCGTGCCTGGAATACCCTCCCAGCTCATGTTATTCTTGCCCCTACATTAACGCTTTATAAAAAACGCCTTGATGAAACGCTTTCAAACTTGCATTATTTGATATAGTCCGTACCCTTTGGAGGACAAAATAATGCAAACCTAACCTAACTTTAACAGCTCTCTATAATATTTTGCGTGTACACATCCCATTCCCACTTCAAACTATCGTTATGCAGTAGTACATTTAACTCGGTAGACGCTTGAAATAACCATTTCCTTATTCGATGGTCCTTTAAATTTTCGTTTTTACTACTATTATCCTACGGGACTTTCAAGCACATGCTCTTTTACTCTTGCTAAATCATTGTTCATTGTTCAACACAAGGAATTCTTTGACTCATTGAATGCGCTGTTTGAACCCATCTTGCAGCTGCTGAGGACGCTTGTAGATGCTACTTCAGGCGCTGCCTGCCCACAAATTGCAGACCTACTGCAGACCTGGAGAAAGCACTTACATTATCCCTTGAACAACCGTTCAGAGGTTGAGCGGGTTGTGTTGCACTAGCTAAAACAACAAGTGATGAAGATCTTTCTTGCCAACACAGCGACACTGGATGAGACGCAGAGAGCATTTGCTCAGCTGCGAAACTGGAAATGCATCGAAGCAGACGGGATGCTACCGGAAGCGTTGAAACACGGCAGACCCGCTTTGATGCGTGCGTTACACCACTTAGTACAACGCGTGTGATTTAAAGAACGTGTGCCATCTGAGTCGAAAGATGTCCATATGCTACCACAATACAAGGGCAAAGGGAATAAGCAGTGCCATGAATTATCGTGGTCTCAATCTGCTGAGCTATGTTGGCAAAGTGATCGCACGAGTCCTGCGCAACCGACCAGTCACAGGTCGTTGAACTGCACGTAGCGGAAAAGCAACGCGGACTCTGTTCGGGCCTCAGCACCACAGATATGGTGTCCGAACTGATTAAGTTGCGTCGATTTGGGCACGTACTACCAATGCCCGGTCACCGCTTACCGAGGAGGGTCTTGTTTTGTCTACCAGATGAAGTGTGGCGCAAGGCCTGAGTTGGGCAAAAATTAGCTTGGCAGCGGGAAATGAAGTTACTGACGACCAACCTGGGTGCCGTCAGTCCGTCTCGTCCTCCACGCTGCAGTCCACGTGACTCGCCTTGTGCTTGGCTGGAGACGTCACAGGATATGGCTTGCAGTCGGCACCAGTGGCGTGTCTGCTATCGTCTCCTAGTCGGATTGCCTGTTACCTGCGTGGAAATGGCTGATTATGACGCGAGGGAGTGAAAGCCACAGGGGTGCCCTCTCGTCGATACCGTCTTATCATTGCACGGCTGCCAGCTGTTTGTGACCGTATGTTGTTGACACAAGGTGTAGGCGCTTCGACCCTGAGTGTTTGTTTAGATTTATGTTTTACCCTTGGTCCCCTTTCGCTGTTATTGTTCCTCCTTCCGTAGGTCACGGTGGCTGTACGGTAGTGAAGTATCAGTTCAAGTATCTGATGTGTTGCTGTTGATGATGATGATGTTCGTGGCTCGTCAGTTGCAGCAGAAAGGTTGAGCGACTCCAGCCATTGTCCTCACTGTTTGTTAACTTTACTAAAGAAGTTGACACGGTGAACAGCGAGGTACTGCTTCTGGTGTTTGGTAAGTTTGGTTGTCCGAGTGCGTTTGTAAGTTTATTAGGATGTTTGCACTTGGGTTTTCGGGAGGGGCAACTCGATGTACAGATCTCGGATGACTTCGACGTTGTCTCCGGTGTAAACTAATGCTGTCTTTTGGCCACTGCCCTTTTCAACATTTACCTAAGTGTAACCATGGCTTGTGCTTCTGATGCTGCTTGTGATTACGGTATCTGTGTGGAGCACCGTATTGATGGTGGACTCTTGAACATCTGTCGTTTCGAGGCGAGAACCTAACTTAGGACAGTTCTGTGTATATTTCTTCCAATGATACTGGTTTTGAGCCATGTTTTCAAATGTGTCAAGCCGCTGTCACGCCTCATCCTAACTGGCAAAAGATAACATCCAAGGCACCAAAAACAAGCAGTGATAACATTTGTCGGCCAATCCAGTCGCCTCCTCCAGGTACGGTGATATTTTACATGTGGCTTTTGGGCCTTTCTATTCCCTGCTTCCTTGGCTCACTTTGCTCTGACGAAGCTGCGGGCCTAAGCCCAATGAGAGTTTTGAGATTCCATCCGCAGGGAACTATCTCCAACACCGATTTGGTTTTGCGTAATAGCATTAATCCAGCCGCAGCAAAGCATATCTTCCACGACAATAGCGAAATCTGAGGTGGAACAAATTTGCCTTTAATTTTGCATGAGATGGGGATATCATAGACCCATTCAACTAAGCTTTCCTCCCCTTTCCAACACCACCAACACTGACTAAGGGGCGAATCGGTCTTGTCGATTACCTCCTTGATTGTTCGAGCTCCGCTAGGCACCTGACTGCCATTTCGCGTGCGGATCTGGTATCTCAGTTAAGTTGATGTGACATTTCTACCTATTAGCCAATATCGCCTCGATTCGATGTCAGCAAATGTGCTACGTTCAGCATTGACTAGGTGAGTGGCACGCATCGGTCCCCCGACCACGGGACGCTCGATTTGGTTTGGTGGAACTTTCGTCTCTGGACTCTCACCGTGTGTGAATGATTGTAAATTGCGAGGCTCTATCAGTCCGTAAGCGGCATAAGAGGAGGGGATTACATGTTCCCACTGCTTCCAGCACACGATGACGGTTACATGACGCCAATTATTAGAGAAGGTACAGCTGTCCCATCTATATTTAGGACGTGTGGATTCTAGGATCGAACCTCGCCATTGGTCAGTCTTACAAGGTAACGTTCCACTAGTCTGTCACTCAAAAATTCGAGGAAGAAAGAATGGATGAAAAATATGTTTTTGTTAGTTCATGAGATTGCTGCTTGAGTGATGTCTATGTTTATAACTAACATAAATCTGTGTATGTGGCAGCAACAAAAGTAGCATTCACATTCAATGCAACGATTAGAACGAAAGTTTCCCATGAGTCAACGGCTACCGAGGCGAAAGAAATGTATGCATAATATAATAAGCATGTATGTTGCTCATTGTTGGCTAAGATTTAGAAATTACGGCTGGAGACAATATTGAAACCCTCGTATCCGAAACCCGCAAAATCGTCCATTAGGATAGCAAGTTCGTGACTTCTGTAATAAAAAGAAACCTAATTGGTATAAGCTGTTGGTTATTGTGTAAAGATCAGTTAAATACGCTTGCACACCGGCAACTTTATAAAAAGCACTTCCTTATCATCCATTCCGTTGGCAAACTGGCTGAACCTTACCGACACATATAACTAACTTTTCTCATTGTGAACTGGAGGGAGGCCTCTGTTGAAGACTACATACTATATCGAGAGTTCGCTATCTAGGTCACATCGATCGTATAGATGTCTGTCTAAGGCTATTTACCACTTACCACCAGACCAGAGATCTCGTTCCCTCACCAAAACACATAACTAAAGACCGCGCTTCGTGTGTTCCACGGTGCGGCCCGTTGTTTGTGCATGCAATAGCGCGCAGCTGAAGATTGTGGCCACGTTTGCGCGGTCATGCTTGTAAATTCTAGCTCATTCGCCGTCACCAGCAGCTACTCATACAGTACGTCCGATGGAAGAGGGCCGATGAACGCATTCCGGAATGTGAAGGGCGGTTCATGAACCGATCGCGGCTCGCTAATGGTGAATGCCGGTCATGTACGATAGTTGTCCCCGCCATCAAATGCTGAGCGGAATGGCGTGGGTGCGCGAGTGCAGACACATTAATTTCGCTCTAACCTTAGTGGTGAAGACATACAGCATCCTCCTCATACAAGTGGTTTAGTTCAGGCATCAGCTGAGTGCAAGCGTAAAACTGGTGAGGTAAAGGCCGGCACGCCGGCAGTTCGAGCGAGACAACTAAAGACAGTCACATGACACTGTCCGGCGATCGCTAGCTGTCAGCTAACCTCACTCTGAATGCTGAGCGCGGAAGGTCGTGGAAAAACGTTCATCGACCCTCTTCCATCAGACGTACTGTAGTTCCCAGCCATGTTGTGGATGTAACGCTCCAATTATTTTCCTCTGACAGCTACAGTCTCCGGAAGTTCGAACATATTTCTTCAGCCGGAGGCTGAATAGTGGCTTCGGTCTCTGTGTGATCGAACTGCGGGGCATTCGCTCAGCGGCGTTCGATAGCTGTGTTGGATTACATTGGTGTTATCAAAGCGATAGTTTTGCCCTATCTGTGGTGTGCTTTTATTCACCCACAATTTTATTGGATACGCAACTGCAATTTTTATTGGCTGACGACCTCTAGTACTCCAAACAATGGTCTAGCACTGTAGATATGTCCAAACTACATGGGCCTAATGTGTCCGCAGTAAAGTCAATCTCATCCGGGGAATGCCCTGAACAGACCTCGACCCACCTTTGTCCATTACCGGTAGACTGATTGGAAGGAAGAATTCTCTCGAACACTGTTCTTTTTCTCGTACTGAAAGAAACAAAAGAATACTCCCTGTAAGATACATTGGAGGTTAAGGGCTCTCGTTTTCTACTCTTATCAATTACTCCATCAGTTAGATAGCTCGGATATACGCCTGCTTGGGGGCCCTTTCGGTTTACTGATCAATGTCACACATAGCACACAACCTAGCCAATACTATGAATGTGGCTTGTTTGCTTTTGTTCCACTTATCGGTTGCAGCAGTTTGTCGCATCCAACTGGAACGTGTTTAGTATGCAAAAGTGTTGGTTAGAGGCGAACCGGGGAATTTAGCATCAGATATCTCTGACGTCCTCAAAGGCTCTGACCACTCCCTTAGCTCTCCAATGACATGGAGACATTCGTGTTGCAACTTGCCATTGGAACACGCGTTATCTCCTCAATTGCTGTACTATGCTATGCAGTACCACTGTATCACGATTCGACCAGCTGTATGACGGCCATATTTCACCGGCGCTGATCATCAGGTACGACACTCTTGTTGAAGACATTACAGATGCGAAAGAGCACACTGTTTAACGGATGGCTGGGTTGGGGTAAACTGCGACCTGTGCACCCTGGGGCAGCTTTGTTTCTTCTTGTGCATCATGATACGTTAAGTGCTAATCGTGTGAGGAAGTTTATCTATCGTCGTTAATGTGCATTTGTGTGCTGAAGTTGCGTTAACGAACGCTGTTGCTACGGCATGTCAGGGTGGCTTATATTGCATGTGGTGTTTTCTAAACCCAATGGTTATTTGCAACCACCAGGAACTTGCCCACAAACCGCTTTTGTCTACCGAAAACGCGTCTACTTAGCATGTGGTTGGGTGCATGTGCTTACCTGTGATGCACTCCATCCGTGCGGACGGTCCTGAGTTATGTGCTATTTCACACGGTGAGCTACAGGGGAGTCCAGAACTGGCAAAGTTCAAGAGTCTGTTGGGGGCGGGGGAAGCGGCAGGTCACACTGCGTGAGCTCGTTTCGTTTGGACCAATCACTATCAAGCCATTATCACTTTTCGGTTATGAGCATGGGGAAAGCAACATCAACGCCACGATAGTGGTACCGCAAATGACTTACTGGTCGTAATTCGGATGAATGCGGTGCGGAACAGGGACGGAATCCCTAATGAACATTACTCCCGCGGCGGACTGATGGCACTCCCTTTCCAGCAACCAGCGAATTCTCGAAATCCGGCTGAATGATGGGCCCGTTAATTCCATTTCTGGCCACGATAGAAACTGGGATGAACAATGGATTATCTAGTGGAGTCAACATATAATATAGGCAGTGCTTCAAAGTATCAACGGTTAAAACGATTAATGGTGTGTCATGAAATCCAATGTGGGCAGGACCGAGTGGTGGACGACATCGCTGCACAAACGGGATGAAAACGGCAAACTGTTGCACTTGGAATACATTTGTGCCAGATCAACCATTGTGCAATGATCTTCAAAATGCAGCTGACCGATTGACAGCTTCTTTATTTGCGTGCTTAGTTCTTGGACATTCGTACACCCGCAAAAGAAGTTGGAATGGTAGAAAGTAGAGATGCTTCTTTGAAGGGGACTCTACGCAGTTTAGTGACAGTTACTGTTGTGATTGATAATGTTCTAACTCCCACTTAGTAATAAGAAGACAGAATTGGCACTGCCTGAAAACGTTTACTTGCACAACTGATGTCACAACCAACTGTTCGGGAAAGCCGTTAACTACTCACTTGGTTAAAAGCAATCGATGCTCACTTGCCAGGTGGTTGGTTGAAGTTCCAAGCTAACATACAAACACATGTGCTGGAAAACGATCGATTTTTACGTGTGTCGTCTGGCTGACATGCGTGTGATCTCTAACGTCTTCCCCGGTTAAAAATAAAATGTTGTACGTAAGATCTTTTGCTTGGGATAACATTGAGGCACTGAATTGGGGGGCGGGGACGTTCGCGTGTAGGATTTCTTTGCTCAAGTTCCACTTTTATGCTCACACCAACGCGCTGCTCCGGTTGTGGTTCCATTGGCTTAGGCAAAGCAAATGTATCTAAACGAATGTTTAAGGGACTCTCCGTTATGTGATTTTGCTGAACCTGTTCGGGTGTATAACGAGGTTTGATGTGATGCACATGACGTGGTCAATCGGTTTCGACATTCCATTTCATACAGGACATTTCCTTTTCTTGCTTTGACAATTCCGGAAATCCAAGCTTTATGTGTATCCTGAAGCTGTACATCAGGAATGGTTCACTAGGATGAAAATATCTCACGCGAGTACCGTGCTTATGATTGGACTGACGTGCCATTTTCTGGTCACGCTCATTAGTCTCTTTTGCTGGAAACATGGCATCTAACGAAATGCATAAACGTCGGCCAGTAACAAGTTCCGACGGTGATTGTTGCTCTGGGAGACCAGGATTTGGTGTTGAGCAATACATTCGTATGGATACATCCAAGTTTGCAACAATATCTCCCTCTCCTTTAAGGTTAAACGGAGCATGTTTGAATGTATCCACAAACCTCTCATTCTGTCCATTGGACTGGGGATGATAAAGGGGACTGCGTATATGTTGTACACCCATAGATTGACAAAAACCGGTGGACTCGTTCGAGGTGAATTGTGGACCATTCTCAGTGGCCATTGCGTCTTAGGAACCAAGCTGTGCGAAATAACGATGAAGAACTGCGATCGTTGAAGCTGTCGTTGGTTGTGACACAAACTATTGCAGAACATTTTGAGTATGAATCAACAATAACCGGAAATATTGTTTATTCTGTGGGCCTGTATAATTCACATGAATTCGCATACCGGGGGCAGGTGATTTCGGCCAAGAATGAAAGGCAACTTTGATGGGGGTTTTCGTAGCCTGTGTACATTTGGGACAACGATGAACAGCGCCTTCAATATCCTTATCAGTATTTGGCCAATAAGCATAGCATCTGGCAAATGATTTCATTCGTATACTTCCCTGATGTCCGGCGTGAAGCATTGGAATCACTTTTGTTCTGAGATTTTTAGGAATCAAAATACCATCTGCCAGCAATAAACAATCGTCAACTATTCTTAAGGCATCTTTACTCAAAAACTCTGTTTTATTCCCACGTCTGATGGAATTCTCGATAAACCGTTTCGAAGATAAATGACTTGTTGTAGACAGCTATCTGATCACGTATCCTCATAAATATCATTGTACGTAATTGGTAAGTTTCGTATGGACTCCTCGAAAATCGATTTTGTTTTGGCATCAACTTCAGCTGAGGAACTGGCTGTGTCTTCACGTGGCTGCGAATTCGATCTGTTAGCAATCAGGCGCGAAAAGACGTCAACATTGTCAAAGCATTCCGAACGGATACTTTTAATGACAAAATCGTATCCGAGAAGTATTGTTTCCAATCGTTGCAAGCGATTTGGAGCGTGAACAGGAATTCCTTTCTTGGTACCAAACATAGACAGCAGGGGTATGTGGTTAATGCATAACGTGAATTTCCGACCACGCAAAATTTTAGGAAACCTTTTGACTTCAAACACAATTGCTAAATTTTCTTTTCATTTGGGCTGTAATTCCGTTCAGTTGTTGTTAACGTGCGTGAAACCTGACTGACTGCTTTTCACCTGCCATCCGGAAACTGGTGTAAGAGTGTTGCTCCAATCTCGTAATCTGAAGCGTCAGCACCAACTATAATGGGTAGTTGCGGGTCCTAGTGTGTAAGTGTAAGATACGAACTTAAAATGCGTTTTATTTCATCAAATGCCGAGTGACAAGCTAGCGGCCATATCCATCTTACAGAGGCATCTGTATTGAGTGCAGATTAGGAACAAAGTAATTGTAATAATTATCATCATCGTCACCATCATACACGTTAGCTAGAGGTGGGGAACACCTCAGCTACTGCACCGCATTACACAGAAAAAAGGAGAAACAAATGCAACTGTTGCAAGCCGGCTGATCTACCGGTAACGGAAGGGTATCGTTCCGGTAAGCTACCAGCCGGCTACTGTGCATCAAGAAAAATTACAAATGCAGAATTATATAAGGCTAAATAAAGAGACCGTGGTTGGAGGGGGGAGGGGTGAGACAAAGAAACTCACAGCACGAACGCAACTGAGGTCGGCTCCTAGCCATATCAGCAAGTGTACCACTTAACTAGTCCCAAAAACGACTGAAATCTTTTCATGTCCCTTGGAGCTTGTAACTGATGCATCCAGTTATCACGAAATGACACAGTAGCACGATCCTCAAATAGCAAGGATGAGGAACTTTTGTTTCCGGGTTACGTCAGTCACACTCTACCCTTGTGACATAGCCACAGGATTTTGCGACACTTAACATTGTCTCCTTTGCATATCGCAAGTTGTTGACATCGGATACCGAAGCCCGTAACTTGCCTCGTCCAGTTGGTTGTGGCAAGTTTTGTCGCACCAACGCTGACGAATTCGATATGGTAATCGGGGAGCACATGCGCGACCGAATGGACGTACTTAGCATGAGGCGATGATTGAGCAATAGGACGCCTTGACACCTGACCACTGAAATATGCAGACCTGATCGCAGTGAGCAGGGGGTGGTCGTTGACCAGGCAACGGAACGCAGCCGATTGTGAATTGTTTAGCATAACTCACTTATGATGAATGTGGAAGGTTAGATACGATCCGTGAAGTATGGGAGCCGTTTCCCATCATATGAATGAAAACACTGCGCAAGAGATACTGGCGATTCGCTACCTGCATTAGAACAAAGCGCATAGTTGCGCTCCTCATAGTCAGTGTAAACTGAACCCATAGCAGTACGGGGTGCGATAAAGTGGGGCCGGGCCAGAATGAAATATTTGGTAGTCAAGAGATGCAGTTGAAACACTGCTTCAAAACACTTGGCGGTTAGCATCGATTGTTAGCGGGAAATCGGAGTGGGGCAAGGTTACAAATGATGGAGCCACTAACAGGCAATGTTGCAAACCCATGGGCGAAAGACACGGTACATTACATTGTGCTCCCCGTTATAGGTGTCAGCATACATGACTGAGATCATGTAGTAGTTGGTATGCCATTATGAGGTCTCCCCGTGGCGTCCACTGAGCCATCAGAATCCCTGCAGTCGGTCGGATACGGAAGGTGCCGTAAACCCTTGGCAACCTTCGTTGTCCGGAGTCTTTCGAACGCAGCGAAGTCGTGCTTTAACCAGGGTTGCCAAGTCTTCACAGCTTATTCGACTTAGGACTACGTGGGCGTTCAGCACCCGGGAGAAGATGGAGGAACCTACACTGTCGAGTACCCTTCTCAAGATGTCAGCATACTGGTTGCCTCTTGTTAAATCAGACTCTAACTGTCTGGAACAACAATGGATAGTTAAAACGAGAAGATAGGTTTCTTATTATCGGAATATCTAATCAATTAGGCAAAACATGGTTTTCTACAGGCCTGGTTAGATGCAAATTTCCAAATGGACATTCTTAAACACACTACAATGACTGCTGATGCTGACAAGTCAGTTGTAAATATATCTAACGATATGGGTAAACCATTTCACTAAATTCCAAACGTTAGATCGCGGGACGTGTTACATTTTGTTGTCATCCTGTAATTGATTATATCTACCGACCTCCCCGAGCAACCCATCATGAAACCTAGTAGCCAATATATGCTATCTACACGGTTCCAAGCACCGCCTACAAGTCCAAACTTATGTGTGAATATTTTAATGCGCCACAAGTTAACGGGTTACTGCCTGGACCTTCGGTCTAAACGCGACTAGACGAAATGGGTGTGCTCTATCCACTTCAATGGCTAAATCACATATGTCAGAGGACCCACCGGAAATGCCGATAGCCTAGATTCGGTATTCACCATGAGGATCCAATGTACTTGTGCACTCATTGACAGTCCACTACCGGGCTGCGACCATAACATGGCGTTTTGTATCGTGAAGTTGTAACGAACTAAGCCACTCCAGTATAAAGTTGCAACCCACGCATAATATTCACCGAATTGACTGGAATGTATTTAAGGAACTTATATTCACTATGAATTGGGTGTCATCATTCTGAACCGGTGAATTTGTCAACAACGTTACTACGTATACTGATGTACTGACACCTGGGGTAAGGAGCCGCAACTATAGGCAATGCGACAAACACACACATCTGAATAAGGCTGAAAGCAAACTGAAGAAACTTAGGGCACCTTATCACAAGGCCAACATTGTTGCTACGCAACCATATATACATTAAGCCAAATTAAGGTATGGGACCTGTTTACCAACTTATGAATGAAAACACTGCGTAAGAGATGCCTGTGCTTCGCTACCTGCATTAGGACAATATGCGCAATCACGGTTGATGCCAAAGCCACGAATTCGATAGGGTAACAAACGATTTCCCTTCGTGATCAAACGAATTTAAGTTAACAATTCACGAACATAGGTGGGAAGTGGTATACAGTCTGTTCGTTTACTAATTACGCTGAACGATCCATCAGGCTTCTGGCACACGAGAAATCAAGTATGTAGCGGGCAACCGAACTGGTAAGTAGCTTTGGACCCTTTGCAACATGTTAGAGGTAAGGTGTTCGGCACTTCTCGCTGACAGCCTATTCTCAGTACGGCCACTGTAATTGCGGTAGCAAGTATTCTAACAATAAGTGTTTTTAACGTTGTAGTCGGCTAGTTTCCTTAGGGTAGGCTCGATTACACTGTCAGGCGTTTGGCCAAGTTCTGATACGGTGCACGTACCATTGAAACAATAGCTGGTAAGGGGATGCCTTCCTTGTGGATTTTCGGCAGTCCTTACAAATAAGGAAGCCGCGACACTCGAGTGATCAGTTGTGTCAAAATTTTGTGTGATTTCATCCCACCGTCGTTAAGGCCTTTAGTTCACGAACGTTTGATTTCCAAACCTGTTCGGTTTCCTCGCTCTCCGTCACATCAAGAACGAATCGACTAGAGTCGGGGAGAAATTATTGCATTTTCTACATGTAGGCCCTGTTTTTGCGTTATGATTACACCTGATCCCATATATTGTCTCAGTATTACAACCTTTTCATTGCGTAGCTATTACGTTAAGGACTTGCAATGATCCTTCGTCAAGGTACGTCACTTCTCAGTGTCACTAGCGCATGACTGTTTGGTAAGTTCTACCCTCGTAGCACTAAAACAAACGCTTGCCTCCTCATTGGTCTGTGTTCAACTGGGAAGATGTTCGTTCGAATGTGCAAACTGAGCCTCGAATGCTATTCTACCACATGGATTTGGTGGAATAGAGAAACTGAACCATAGGGACAAGTTTCAAGTTGGGGGCGACCTGCGGGTGAACGGATATGCCGAGTTATTTATGACCTGACACCCACACTCAAAACTCTAGGGGAAACCATCAACTGACATTCGTAAGAAAAAGAGAACATTGGCCTGCGCACGAATTCAGTCGATAAATCTTTGCATAATACGTATATTTATAGATTATCCATGTAATGCTCAGATCAGTCAGCGAAGTTCGAAGTTCCCGCCGGCGGTTTGCGTACAGTGCAGCATTCGCCAAAGTACCAACTGTGATCCCGCGACATGCGTGTAAAATGCTCTGCTTCAATTTCCCAAGAGAGTTTGGCTTGGTTTTATAAAGCCGCTGTTTCAAGTTACCCCAGGGGGAAAACTGTAACGGCTTTAAATCTGGTGACCGAGCGGGCCACTCTATAGGTCCTCTCCGCCCTATCCAACTGCAAGGGAACGTCTGCTTGAGAAAATCGTGCACCGTTTGTGCATAGTGTGCAGATGCGCCATCTGGTTGCAACCAACAGGTAGTTAATAAGCCAGCGGCTACCAGTTCCGGAATGACACAATTCTTCAGTAATTCCTTGTACGAGGATGTCAGAAAGCGTAAGGAATTAGTACTGTGAAACAACAATCTACCGGTTACATTAACGGAAAAGCAAACTGATCCTACGATTTTTTTTGGCCAGTTAACAGCCCATAATATGAGCATTCCGCTATGTTGTATACGTGAAACGCTGCGTCGCCTTGGATTACACCTTGCCCAAAACCGTTGCTTCTGCGCGCTGTGCAAACGGTAAAAAGAATTGACTGGATGTCCGTGGCAATCAAAAAACCTGCGGCAAAAATAAAACCGCTTCTTCGAAACATACGGGTTTAAATCCTGCACTTGACAGGTGCTATACTTCCGTGATTTCCTTTTCCTTTAAGATGGACAGCTTATCTGGTGGTGTTGCAATACTGGGCGAGTTTACGAAAGCTCAGGTCGCAGCTTCTGGACACCTTACGATTAACCACAAAAGGCGAAAAATCATCCGTGGTGATACGAGGCCGCCCTGTATTTTTGGCGTCGCGCAAGCTTCCAGTTTTCTCATATTCGCTCACCAGCCTACTAGCATACCGTCCGTTAATGGGCCGCTTGGTACTGTGGATAGCGTTGTACTGTCGAGCAGTTTGCTAGGCCTTACACCCGCACTCACCATACAGACGAAAGATAATCACTCGCTGAGTAAGAGGCACGTAGCGCGATTAAGATTGATGAGGGTAACTTGGTGCCGGCGGTATATGCTCGTGATCCATCGCCCAGCCAGTGATCCGATAAACAAACGATAAGGATTTCACCACTTCGCCTAGTCATAGCCTGACTCCTGTGTGTGTGCCTGTCAGTCCCCAATCGTATCGGAGTCAGGTTATTGTGTGCTTTGGATACTGTGGTCGGCTGAGTCTCCGCGCCTGATTGGCCGTCAGCCGATGCAGTCTGCAGTCCAGTCTCCACTTCGCATGCGGCTCGACAAAACGGGCAGATACGGCTTCGACACAGCTTACCCTCAGTCTCATGGACACTTGCACTCCTACGCAGCGTGACGATTGGCCGGGTTTAGTTTAGAGAGAACGCGGTATCCTTCAGGAGCTCACTGATGCAACACAGACGTGCGGCTGGACCTATTTTATCAGACTAGCTGTATACTCTCTTGGGTCTTTTGGCAGAATGTAATTGCAATATCTTGTGTGTTCAGAACATCTAACATTTTGCATTAACAGGCGTACTTTTACTGCTTCATCCAATTCTGAACGGTCGACAAGAAACATATCTCCATATCTCATGTACCAAGCTAACAATGTATTGTCGCTGCCTGGGTCGTAACTGAATTCTTGAATTCTATTGGCCAATGCAACTTTGAGTTGTGAATCGCTTCTGCCCTCTGGAACCTCTGATTTGTGTTGCGAAATTTCGTGCGAGAACTTCAAATAATTTTTGCTGTTGACCCAACTGACGTGGCTGATTTTGTAACATTTGCATGATAACATTTTGATCAGCCATCTCGGTCGCCAGACTGCTATAACCCGCTTAGCATTAAGAAGACAGAATTTACTCTGCTTTGAAAATATTTACTTGCACAACTGATGTTACAACCAGCTGTGCGGGAAACATATGAACAACACACTTAGTCGAAACCAATGGATGCTCACGTACCATGTTATTAGCTGAGAGTTCCAAGCTGGAAATCGTGCGTTGGAAAGCGATCGATTTGCAATTGTGTTGTGTGGCTTGCATTCGTGATCTCTCTAACAGATCATCACGAGTCACGGTCTCTCAAGCGATGCACGTGGCTCATGCATTAATAATGTGTTTAACCAAACCGATCTTGATTCGGTTGTGTGCGCCCATTACAGTCATGTTCCTCGGTATGTCGTGTTCTTACAATAGCTACGCAATGGACTAGTGATGGGTCAGCATTTGCATCTACATTACCGACCCAGCTGTATCCTGCCCATAGACTTTGGCTTCGATGTGGGGTAATGTTGCAGAGCGCCGGAAGTCATTATTACTGTTCTGTCATAGGGAAAACGGTAAAATCGTGTGGGTAAGTTAAAGGCCACCCTCACGTGAACTCCAAGATGCCACAAATATAGGTGCTTCAAAGAGAACCCCAGAGGCAGATAGGTCTGAATCCGGCAGCATCCCGCGGGTGTGCGCTACGAATGAGTCTCAATAAGACGAATCGGCCGTCTAGTGCTCTGCTGGATGTGTAGTATCTGTCTGCCTGAGTCTAGCTGCAACGAATCTTCTCCAAACACACAACGAATCTCCCTACTACTCACTAAGGAGCAGCCGACAATGAAGACTACACCACTGAAATTGCGGGGAGATACTCGTGACCATACTTGGCATCGAGCTGATGAATGGCATAGTAAGAGGTTAAGGCAACTGCACTCAATGGGAGTGCTATACTTTAAAAGGCTCAAATCAAAGTCGCCAAGCAAACTGTTGAAGGCAAATCTTTTCACTCGATTTCTTACGCTCATCTTTGTCGGACTTCGAAAAGCCGAATGGATAATGCAGCTTAGCTTTGTAGCTTATGGGGTAACAGTCGCGAGTTCTAGAACAACGGATTTGAAGTAGGACTGTGTATGTTCCGGAAGTCGGAGGACTCCGATTCCACTTACACTTTGCAGAGAAAGAAAAGTAGCACTAAGTGAGATACCTCTCCACTTTGTGTTCGTAAGTCTTCCCAGTACGAAATAAGAACATAGGCACCACCACTTACGACTACATGCCAGAAGACTGTGCTCTCAAATCCAACCGACTGTTCAGTACCGCTGGTTTTGAATTGTCTTATTGCCAGTATGATGCAAAGTATATTCACTAGGCCACAACATGGAGTAGTCTTCGTTAAAGCACGTTAAGCCAGCTAATATCAGTGAGTGTTTCGGTTCGGCCATCAATCCACCTTCATCATCCAACCTGTTGGCCGTGGTTTAACCCACGCGGTATTATTCGCTTGACTGGCAGTATGGAGTTTGAATGTCTTCTGTCACTTGGTACCGTCCATCCTCTATGTGGTTACTGGTGAAGTTGCTGCACTCTACACAAATCGTTGAATCAGTGCAAAGTGCGGTATCATTTGGGTAAAAACTTGTCCGGATGGAGCTCATCACAAACTTGACTTATCTTTTCGCGTCAGCACCCTCAGCTTAACAATCCACGATCCTCAAGGAGTCGTGACTCACCCTGCTCCTTGCTGCTCCCTGTGAGTTAGGAGTGAAGATGTGTAAATCTCCCTCCTCGGTAGGTCATTTGGTTGCCGCTTGGCGAGGTCGTTGTCGGTTGCCCTCGGATTACTGCATACCGCATTTCCGTTGCGTTTGGACTGGTGAGGTTGCGGACGTCGTAGTGCTAACGCTGTTACCGTGATGACAGTTGCCAAGTCGCACGAACGAAGCCAACATGCAGTCAATGAACAGTAAAGACAATCAGCCCCACGAGCATGAAACGACTCCGTTTACACGAACAGAGTCAGCAAGGGAGAATTGGGTTTCAGTGCTGTAAGTCAGGCACTCTTTTGGTCCGGGTCAAAGGTATAAGAGTTGTCCGCACTCGACACGAATACGGAGCGGTCGGTGCTTCGAGAGGTGACAGCTGACAGACAGACCGAGCGATCGAAACCAACAGAGCCGGCAAGTGGAAAGACAAGCAACGCCGCCGACACAACAAGGCGCTCACATTTGTAAAGGACAAAGTGAACCGACCATAGATGATCCAAACAACTGCGAAGGAATGATGAGCGCGAGCCAATAAACTCAAGTAGATGATCGGAAAGTGTGTTCAGTGAAGAGGGATTAAAATTTATGTACAGTATAACATGATACTGTGTACTTTAATAACCGAGTTGGATCGCTGCGCAGTTTGTACTTTAATTTTTGAACGGCTGCTTCGACAGTTACATTTACACCTTCAGTACAGTTGAATATATGAGCGAGGTGCAACAACTCATCCACTAGTTTCTATAAATTTTCACGTAAGTGCACCCCATACGAGTGCGCTTTCAGGGTATTGGAATGCGTAGGAAACGTTTCTGACCAGTACACAACGACCTCAGTAAACTGTCACCTATTGGAGTGTAAATCAGAGTATCTGAATGGTTTTCTGACTCTCGTAGTTGGTAACGTCTATGTAGCTCCAGACACAGCGTTGTCTGAGCTGCAAGAGTTTGAAGACCACCTTACCTTGGAGTTGTAACAAGAATTGGAATATTCCACCTGTGTTCTCGCACGAGAATTCAATAGAAGTGACACAACTTTCATCAACGTCATGGGTTTAGTCGATTTGGTGAAATTCCCCACAAGACTCGAGGCATATTTATATTTAGTCTTTGATAACAAACTCGAAATATTTTTTACACAAAAACGTGCATCTCTCGTCAATTTCGACCACTGCATAGTAAAACAATGCCCCAAGCTATACGGTAAAACTAACTAGGTTGCGCTGACCAAAAGACCATCCAGGACTGTTAATCGACAGAAGATCGCAGTAGATAACATCGAAAACCAAATCAACGCTGTCTTTAACTGCCTTTTCAATTTTCATAAATGATGATTTGTCAGATCAATGCGAGCAGCTCACAGACAACATAAACGTCTGTTTTGATCTGTGTGGTCCCATTGAGACCATTTATTTGCGAAATGACAGATTTTCATCTCCATTGCTCAAGCAACTGAGGAGGAAAATAGAACAGGCTTGCAAACATAGGCTAACTGCTCGTGTTAAACATCTGTCTATACCTATAAAAGTAAAACAAAATGCTTAAACCCTCTTTACATTCAGACCGTTTTAGACAACCACACTTGCCGTGACCTATGGATTCTGCTAGAACAACTCTCCGGAAAGAATTCTTTCATAACACTTATCAACGAGGATGAACTCAACGCTAAGTTCAGCTTATCACCACCTAACAAACACCCCTTGCCTTCGTTCACCACTACTCAGAATTAGGCGAAGCCTTTACATTGGCCGTCGCCTTTTCATTGAACATCATTTTTACTTTGTCTACTCTTGGTATAATTAGTTTTATAGGAATAATATGACATTATTTTTCCTTCAAAGTATTTCCAATGGCAATGAGACTGATATGTCGAATACTAAGCCCGGATACTGCGCATTATCAGCGGGCTGTTAGTTTTGGCCACCAACATTGAAACCAGCTAAGAGAAAATGTTCTCTGTCGGCAGGATAAAAATATCAGGATTCTTTTTATCAGTATGCACTCAGTGCTCAAGAATACAAGCGCTTTTACTTGAGTGACACCAATGCACCCTTTTCCCTTTTAAGTATCCAAATATAAAATTTTGCATTTGTCAACTTGTCAGTTTACTTAATCCGCAGTTGTTACGGTATATTGCTGAACAAGCGCTCTCTGGGCGCATAAAGCTTTCTTGATTTGAATTGACTTGAATTTAATTGCTTCCGAAAGCAGTTACCAGGAGCTCAAAAGCCTGAAGCTCATCAAGGCTAGTGGACCGCATACATTATCAACAGTCGCTCTGAAACAATGCGCAGACGTTTTAACAGTACCTGTGATAGAAGTCTTGAATCGGTGCTTAACGACGGGTACCATTCCCGACATTTGGAAATCAGCCAGAACAACACCAGTGCCAAAAAAGATTTCGGTAATGTCGGCCAATTGCGTGCACCCCAGCGCTGCTAAAGATATTGGAAAAGCTGCTGATCCCTTAGATTTTCACAGGCAATCATATTGATGCTGTCAAACAGTCTGTTTATAAACCAGGGCGCTTTACACTGGACGCTGTTTCTTATTTGGTGCATTCCATTGCGTTAGCGTTGGACAACAAATACAAGACCGTTCGACTCCTATTTCTTGATTATACCAACGATTTTCGTATCATTGATAGTTTGTCTGAGAACGACGTCCCTCCTTGTGTGTGTAATGTGATGCGTGATTACTTCACATATCGAACCCACTACCAGCGAAGACTGAAGATGCTGGGGAATTTTTTCGGACGCTATCGAAGGCTGCGCGGCGATCTCATATTAACGTAGCTCAGGGGTAACTGCTTAAAATTGAAGGAACAATATAACCGTCTAGAGTGTCGACGTAATTACTTTTCCCTTCAGGTTTGCCAACCCTGGAGCGCACTCCCAGACTCAGTTGGATCCTCCCTTACCTTGGACGTTCACAAAAAACCACTAGATGTTGCTCTTAGCATCCAGCATTTTGGTACCTCAACTCTTCTATCGTGAATTACGCCAAGTATACTATTCTACAGGATTTATGTATCAAGTGGAACCAAGTGAGTGACCATATTTTACTTTTCTTGCGTCTTATATAATCGATCACTACACTCCAGTGTATTTCTGAACGTGTACGCTCGATTTTTTATATTTTACACTGATGTAATTTATCAGACTATTTATCTAGGCAAATGTTCGGTAGATGGACCAGATATATTTTGATTTCATCATATTCACCCCAACCATCCTACGGGACGTGTCAAGCACTTGCGTTTATCACTTGATAAATTATTGTTCATTGTTTATTGTTCTGTACTCCCACCCAATTGTGGTATTTTGCAGGGAGCGATCCTGTCCTTCTTTCTATCCACCGCCTACGTTGAGAACCTCCCTATTCCATCAACGTTCATAGGCTGTAAGTATACTGATGACGTTGTCCTGGGATGCATAGCCCCAATCATCGAGAACTCCTTGAAACTCCAAAGATGCTTAGATGAACTAGTGAACTGGTTCAGCTCCAGGTCCCCCCTCTCTCAACGCTTCCAAGTGTTGTGACGTAACGTTCTGTTTTCTGCATCCCAACAGACAGTAGTCCCTTGTGCACATCTCTCCTCCTATGATTGTGATTAACCAAAGCATACCCCGCACATCTACCGTAAAATATCTAGGAGTTTTTCCATCTCACAATTTATCTTGATCTACACATGTTCTTGAAACATTTAAAAAGTTGAAAGACTCTCTTTTTACGCCCTCAGAATTAAAATGCTTTCCGTTCCCCGTACTTTAATTTTACGACTTGTGACTGCATGTGTTCTCTCTTACTGCTTAAACCGTTCCCCGGTTATTTTTCCAGGACTGCTTCAAAAAGATTATGCCATTGTCTGTTCGCTAAACTGTATTTCTCGTTGCTCCGGATTAGGGAAAACACGCTCATAGATTTTATTGTTAACCGACATTTCGATGTGTACATCAACAATTCATCCAAAATCTTAACTGACTGCTCATACGCTTTACACGATATTCTTGTCAGCAGTACATCTACTTCGTCTACACGGACAAAATTTGAAGTTTTACATTCTCGTACCTCGTCGTATCGTAACTCAATACTGCCTATTCTATCACGCTTACTTAATCGACCCAACAGAAGTGGAATTCCGCTCGCGCGACTGCATGCTTGCATGAAGATGTCCATTTTCCTTTACTACTTTTAATTTTGATTTCTCAGTGATTCTTTGTTATGTACTAAGCCGCAGTGTTGATGTACAAATGCTGAAAATGCACTCAGAAGGGTGGAAAAGGTAATTTGACTTAACCTTAGTTCGGTTGAAACCAAAAAACCCAACTGTGCTCGCTCATGTTACTTTTGCGCATTTGTCTACAGCGATGTGTGAGTGGGATAGGCCGAACTAAGTTCAGGGAATCGTTCATCGCATTTCAGTCACTAACCCCTGTAGTATAAAGAGAGCACCTGATGCATGTGGCTTGGCCTTCACTTCACTGTATCCAAGCAAACGTGTTGATAGCTATCTTTTGATGTATGTTCACCCTGTACCAGCACGAGCTCCGGTTTCTAGCCAACAGCGATACTGTCTGTTAGAACTACACAGTGAATCCATGTTACTGAGGAGCAAAACGTTAAATCCATCGTAAAATCCTGAATGCGATTTTATGGCAGTTCAACTCTACTGCAACCTCTACTTTTGCTGCAAAGAGAAGAGCCAGCAGGTTACGTTTTTGTAATGGAAGGTGCACCAATCTCACTCTTCTCATCGAAGTGATGTTTGATGAAATTGCACTCTGAAATCTCACCTTCGTTGTGAAATGACCAAATTCATGGACAATCTGAACTTTCTCTCTAGAGCATTCAAGTGTGGCGTAACTAGTGTTTGTGACAATGCCCGTTTCGCTTGTTCTCCATGCATGCCGAAACAACATGATGGGCTGGACCATTTGATTGCCATCCGAATCACTCAGCCTTGCCGGTTCGGCCACCAATATAAGCAGCTCAGCAGGTTCGTCCACTTCAGCGCGTAGTGCAAAAACCCCGTGCAGGAACGCGTTTGTCGTGGAAATATTATGAGCTATTGTGTTTTGCAGATTCACATCAAGCTGCATAGCAGAAATGACGGTAGCAATTAAAAGGCTGAACGTGCATCATATCGAGCAAATATAAGAGAAGAGTATTTGGTTAAAAGGAGAATGAAACAAACTTCAGCCGGAGTCTAGATAGCGCGACGCATTCAGTGGACTGGGCTGTAATCTTGTGCTACTCCCAATGTGCACTGTTTCACGGTATTTTTACTGGGACTACGCAAGAAATTTCTCAACCTAGCTAAGACCGAATTTCTTCAGGTGGAAAGAAATATTAGTTTGTTCTTGTATTGTATTGCTAGTGGAAATAGAGCAAAAACCCACCCTATTCAACTGCACCTGCCACCGAGTACGCTTATTGACAAAATAATTGCCTTCATAAATGAAATATTTAACAACAGCAAGCTGTGTTGGACCGGTAGGTCATCCGATAACTAAAAACTGTTTCTACTCCGTCAATGACATCCAATCCCAAGTTCAGCCTAGCCCACCTTCTGTTCAGTGTCGAGTAGCCATCAAAGAGCCAAAACAAAGTGGGGACAACGATCCAAATCTGTTATTTATAGAGCAAAGCAGTGTTCATACTGTATATAAGTGGGGGACGCTATTTGGTCACGGTTCCTCATACTGATTAATCTCGATTCTTTGCGTCTTCCGCAGTTCGTCTGTTTTCATTGCTCCGTACCTTCCGCTCACTCCGACCGAACATTATTCCGTCTGTGTAGTCCGTCTTGATTCATGCTTGGACGAGCTAGCCCTGATTTGTCTCTCTGACCAGCGCAACAATTGGTCCGCTCGCTGCTCTTCCACCAATTCTTTTCGCCGTTGTTCGTAACTAAGTTGCACTTTGTCCCCTCTAGATTGACGCAATCCTGATTCCTCTCTCTTTGCTGTGTCCACGAGTGATCATCAGTTTGCGTCGACAGCATCGACTGATTGCTCTATTCCTGCCCACAACGCGTTGGTGGTTTTCGCTCAAACAATCATCACCTCGTTTCTATCTTCGTTTTTTGTTGAACCAGTGAAGAGCAAGCCGGGTTTCGTCGAGGTCGTGGCTGCATTGACCACATCTTCACTTTGCGTCAGTTGTTGAAGCACCGTCACGTGTACTGGCAGCCCAACTGTTGTCGTGTTCCTCGATATCAAAGGTGCCTTCGATTCGCTGGATGGACGTGCACTTTGCGACGGTCTACACAGGAAAGGTACGCCCGAGAAATATGTAAATATTATCCGAGCATTATATGCGCGTAGCTCGGGCAAGTTGTCGTTGCCCATTAATATCTCCAGCGGTGTGAGACAAGGATGCCCGCTGTCACCTTTCCTATTCAACTTTGCTGTTGACGAAGTCATGGAAAGCGCGTTCACAGGACACGACTTAGAATGTGTGGAGCTACTTCCAGGAGAACGACTTCTTGACTTAGAGTATGCTGATGATATTGTCCTAATCTGCGACAGCTCACAAACGTGCCAAGCGGCACTGGACAGATTAGCACTAGCTGTCCGTCACTTCGAGCTTTGCTTTGCACCATCGAAGTGCAAAGCGTTCCTCCAAGATTGGTCTGGACCGCCACCTACGCTGACCCTTGGTGGGGATCAGGTAGAAGTCGTTCAGAAATTCAACTACCTATGAAGTTGTATCAGTGCCCGTAGGATTGAGGATGAGATCACGAACCGTATTGCAAAAGCTCGAGGCGCTTTTGCTAACGTTCGCCACTTATGGCGCCGGCGCAACATCACGCTTGCCCTGAAGGGTAGAGTGTACAATGCAGCAGTACGTTCGACCCTACTGTACGGTTGTGAAACCTGGCCGCTTAAAGCAGCGGACCTGAAGAGGCTAGTTACGTTCGACCATCGGTGCCTTCGTAATTTAGCTCACATTTGGTGGGAACACCGCGTGAGCAACGAGCGTGTTCGACGCCTTGTTTATGGCACAGGGAAAGGAAATGAACCGCTCAGCACCGTTATTTCACGCATCAGGCTCCGATGGCTCGGCCACGTGTTACGCATGCCAGCCCACCGACTTCCGCGACGTATGTTGTTTGCGCGCCGGGGGTGTGGATGGAAGAAGAGGAGGGGTGGCCAAGCGATGACTTGGTCGAGAGGAATGAAGGCCCTCACTTCTGAGCTGGCCTCGGTTAGAGCGTCTCGGCTCCCTGGTTAGGGTCCGAAAGACGATGAACACGTTTGGTTGGACACACTTGCTGATATGGCTAGGAGCCGACCTCAGTGGCGTTCGTGCTATGAGTTTCCTTGTCCCACCCCATGCCTCTTAGCCTCCCCCTCCAACCACGATCTCATTATTTAGCCTTATATAATTTTGCATAGTAATTTTTTGATGCACAGCAGCCGGCTGGTAGCTTACCGGAACGATGCCCATCCGTTACCGGTAGCTCAGCCAGCTTGCACCAGTTGCATTTTTTTCTCCTTTTTTCTATGTATTGCGGCACAGTAGCTGAGGTGTTTCCCACCTCTAGCTAACGTGTATAATAATGATGGTGTTGTTATGCGCTTCATATGATTTACCACTGCATGAGACTTACAGGCTTTGGGGTACAGTGGCAAACGGCTGGTCCCTCTGATTGCTGCTAATTCTCTTGTTATAAAAAACGTTCCTGTTGTTTTCTTCTGAGCAGCACTCGATTCCTTCGAACGATGTTGTTCCCGACCTTGATTTCACAACGCTTCTCCCCATTTCAGTCCTCAATCACTCCGCTCCTCACATGGCTATCCAATCCAAATATCGGTTTCAACCACACTTCGTTTTCCAATGCTATCGGTGGAAGGTGTCTCCATCCACTAGCATAACAAGCTTTCTGCCGTAGCAGCGGATGAGTTGCAGCACATGACTAGTGCTCTGGCTTCGACAGCGGCCAAATTCGGGCTCACCATCAACACAAGCAAAACTGTCTGTCTCTTTCAGCCTTCACCGGAGGTGCAATCTTCAATATTGCCGCAAATCAGCATTGGTGCTGAAGTATTGGAAACCACCTCCCGCTTTTGCTACCTTGGGAGTGTGATATCGACTGATCAGCAGCTACACTTTGAGTTGCGTAATCGCGTGTCGAAGGCGGCAGCGGCATTCGGGAAGCTTGAGTACCGAGTGTGGAACAACCAACAGCTTAGCATTGGCACGAAGCTGATGGTGTACAGATCCATGGTGTTGTCTGTTCTTCTATACGGCAGTGAAACGTGGACGATATACCGTCGGGATGTGCGATATCTCGAGCGGTTCCATCAGCAGTGTCTGCGACGAATTTTGCGGATCGGTTGGGGCGCCAGAGTTGCAGACACGGAAGTGTTGCGCCGAAGTGGGATGTATGCAGTGGACGGCATACTTTTACTGAGACACCTGAGATGGCTCGGTCATGTGAGCCGTATGGATTCGACGCGAATACCGAACCAACTTTTATACGGTCAGCTGAGTATAGGGAAGCGGCACGTGGGGAAACCAAAGTTACATTACCAGGACATGGTTAAAGTGGGCCTCACACGTTCTAATCTTGATTGCAGATCACGGGAATCGAAGGCGGTTGATCGTGGTGCATGGCGCGATCTAATCACGAAGGCAGTTGCTGAAGTGCGGGAGAAAGCCCTCATGCATGTAGAGAAGAAGCGGCAAGTGCGGAAGCGGCAAGCACCAATGAATCGTACTCCATCGACATCGAACGCATTGTGCTGTAGAACATGCGGTCGCGAGTGCCTTAGCCAGGCAGGCCTAGTGAGCCATGAGAGAGGTCACTCGGGACCACTGCCAAAGCGACGACGGGTCCCGCAGTGAACGTAGGCAGCACCGGCGCAGCGTTTGTAGGCACGCTGAATTCGATTTACTAACCGCATGCTTGCATGCTAAGTCTCTTTATTTCAGGTGGTGGGTTTTCGGTTCTCTCCTAATGCCTTTCTTTCTCATATAAATGTCTAGCGGGCCATGAGCTGTGCCATTTAGGGACACTACAGAAGCGACGACGGGTCCTGCAGAGAATTACGGTGAGCCAGCGCAGCGTTTGTAGGCACGCTGAATTCGATTTACTAACCGCGGGCTTGCATGCTAAGTCTTTTTATTTCAGGTGGTGGGTTTACAGTTTTTACCTTAATGCTTTTCTTTCTCATATAAATATCTCCCTGTACTCTATTCCATTAACTTGCACACATCGCTTCAGCCAATTGTATTCGATTTCCACAACATTTTTGTGTTCGCGGAATTCCGTGAACTATACTTCCTGACCTCGTGCACTTAGCTAGGATCTGTTTGTAAACAACTTATTACATATGCTATTTACTTAAGGTTTATATCACCGTTTCCTTATGCATTAATCGAGTTTTTCTCTTTTTCTTTCTCTCTCTCTCAAGTGATTGGCTGTTGTTTGATATCCCCGGTGCGGCTGCGCTTGATGTGCATGTTGACAAGGTGCCTACCTGTCTATTACCCACTACCTCGTTCATACTGGCTCTAGGAGACAGTCGGTCGTTGCTGGAGGGGACAGGGTGCACGGTCCTTGTGGCCGTGATAGACTCGAAGAGTGGTTCCATGCACTCAGTGTGTAGCGGACTACGGTCCAGCCACCGCCTTGTGTGCGCTTGATTCCCCAAATACAGCGTGCTTGTGTTTGCCTGTGAAGGAGTGTGGGCCGGCTCCGTTGATGAAACGTGGCTTCCATCCACATGCCTCCTTGTCTTATTCCTTCGGGTTTACACTGGATATGGGGTGTGTGGTTGGAGCTGTGGGTAGTGCAGCGCAAGCCACCTATGGTCCCTCTGTAGGCGCAGGCGTCCTGTGGCTGGCCACAATGACAGGCGAATCCGAAGCTGGATGCCGTCATCCATGTTTGGTCGCAACCTTCACTGAATAAATATTATTGCGCGTTATCGTTTAAAGCACTGATGAGACAATACGAAATGCGTGCATTTGCCAGCCTTCGTCTTCTTACTGCCCTTTTCAAAGATGTCAATGTCTGAGCAAGGATTCTGAGCAGAATCGAGCAAAACTCTGAGGTTAGGCTGCAAGAAGTGACCAAAGAGTGCCAGAACATCATGAACCTGAAACATGGTGCTGCAATGATTCAACAGTCATCCGGCCAGAATAATCAAGGTCTCATCTGTACCGTCAACCGGAGTCCTCAGTAAAAACAATTCACATGAGTTCAGGGCCTTCTAAACCCCCTTCCGCCTGGTGGTTTTTCAGGGAGTGGCACTTTGCGTGCAGCTGCCCATTCAGAAATCACGTGTACAATTGTTGCGGTGGAAGACGTCACAAAGAATCGTGTTGCCTTGCAAGTCGGCCTACCATGAGCGGAAAAGGGTGTCGAATTCCGATGATTTTCCGACGTAACGGCGTAACCAAAAATGTGACGGTGACTTCCGAAGTTGTCGGTGTCAGCAAACATAAGTACACTGTAGTGAAGATCAATGACAAAGAAGTCAAGCTGCAGGTGGCTAACGTGTCAGACATTACGCTGATCTCTTGGAACACATGATGCTGTGGCGACCGCTGCTTGTCCCCACTAGCCACACAGCACAGGACACATCGGGAGGTGCCGTGAAATTACTTGGATAGTTGCCCTCTAAGGTTACTTTTCAGGATCCACGCATTCACACAACCTGCTTTGAGCCTGACCAGTCAAAACTGAATGTACTGAGACTCGATTGGATGGACAAGTTGAATTTGCTCGACCAATCAGTCAAAAGCATATACCAGCAATTGCAACTCAAGCAACTTACACAGATGCCAACGATGGACCTTGGACGAAATCGCAAAACTAATGCGACGCCATGAACGTTGTTCAAACGCGGTCTCGGATGTTGTCGAGTAGCCAGTGCGGAGCTGAACGTCAAATCAGGAGCCAAACCAGCCTTCAGACTAAAAACACCCGGTGCCGTATGCAACTAAATCGCTAGTGCAAGCCGAGGTAAATCAGTTGCAACCCGAAGGTATAATAGAACGAGCCCACTACGCAGAATAGGCGGTACTTATTGTTGTGCCAAAGAAACGGAACGGTAAGATCCGAATCTGTGCTTGTTTTTCAACAGACCTGAATTCTGTGTTGGAGACGCACCAGTGCCCATTGCCAGTACCGAAAGACTTATTCACCAAACTCAACGGTGCCAAATGCTTTGTAAAAATTGACCTAGCTGACGCGTACTTGCAAGTCCCAGTTGCCTAGGAGGTCAGAACATTGCTAACTGTTAAAACCTAACACGGCTTTCGCAGACCGTTAGTGCTCTTATACGAAGAGCAATTAGGGGCCCTTCAACGCAGACCGAGTCTTCATTATTGTAATCTACAGCAAACGCCAATCCTTGGCATCGACCGAATTAAAGTCGCTCATTTCGTATTCGACACTAAGATCAAGGACGATTATAGGTCACCAGTTCCGCAACTTCCAGCCGAACTGGACGGCACATAATCTGCAGCTCAACAGACTTCGCGACATGACGCAGCTCCGAAATAGACCGCAGCTACAGACGAACCCCAGTAGTCGACTAGGTCCGGTTGACGTCTTAAAGATGGGCGTCCTTTTCCTTTCTCCGTACTTTCATTTCCTTTTGGGCAGACCAAAACGCAAAACACAGCAACCTTTTTGTAAACCAAAAAGGGAAAGCTTTTGGAATAACAAAACAGTTTGCGTTTTCTCATACTGTCGAACTCGGTAAATGCTGTCGTTGTTCGTTTGTTCTGGTCAAGTGCGCGTGCTTGATGTCCTGCTTTTTACTTCATTTTCCTAGTCGAAACTCTCGAACCCTCAAACTTGACCGGACATCACGTGGCCAAACGTTGTATGATCGAACACAAACTTTTCCCTTTTCTCGTACTCGTAGTGAGTACACGAGTGGGAGTCCGCTAAGGTCCGATCGCATTGGTGCTTCTTCAGCAGCTGCATCAGGTTTCACACTTGGTCCGCAGATGTCCGGCTGAGGAGGCACAATCCACCTACAATCATGACTACTTCTTCAAACTTCCACTACATCTTGCATCGGCTCTCACGCAGATTATCAAGGGGCGCCTTCTCAGGTGCCTACGTCAGGGAGGATAAGCGCCTCCCTTCTTTCTTCCCTACTTATCTCTCTTACCCCCTTCCAACCCCTATTACTAACTTACTTTCAATGTTCCCCAGCTTAATTGACAGCAGCCGTTATGCCACTACACCTTTTCTCAGTTAATTGCCTCCATAACGCTTTCAAAGTTAGCGTTAAGGAAATAGGTTTCGGCCATACATCTTTCAGAACTCGCCTTAACGCAATCAAATATCATCCACCTGGCGCGAACGAACCAAAACGCCCCACTCGTTGGGTGACCAATCCCAACTCAACCAATGGCATATCAGAATAGTTTACGACATGAGTTACCAGAGATGTTTGGGGGTGGCGCAGATCGCGTGCGATTTGGTGAGTGCCCAGTCGCGCTCGAGACTCGTATTCAGGCTTGATTGGCTACACTGAAACTACACACATGCTAGGGGGTATACTCGCAAAACTCACATCATGCCATCTAGGCTTAGCCGTCACGAGTGATCATGGTGTTTGGCACTTAATCTTTCAAGCATTTCCACTTATACGTGAAATATGATTGCGCGGTGTGTCCGCCCATTTCATCGCTAAGCTGTCCGGCGCACCCATGTGAATTAGTGCGAATTAATTGGCCCTTGGGAATAATGACATGAACTAGCTCACAAATATCGCTCTAGATGATCAGCTGGCATGGAAGTTGGGCTAGTGACACCGGAGGGACGTGGAGAGCGTGTGGACCGCAATGTGGTTCGGCGTGTCGCATACTCACTGAGCGCAATATTGAAACGTCCGCGTTTGATGGATGTAGCGATTCGAATCAGGATGAGTGTGCGCGCAGTGCACATTGGCATCCTCACCGAGGTTTCGCTCGCCTATTGCCTTTGTTATGCCGTTGTTCGATCGAGGTTGCTCCTGGGGAATATTTCATATCCTTGCGTCATGGTTCCCATTGCGGTTGCTAAGACATGTAAGTGCCTGAGTGGTTCCTCCAACCGTTCTCACACATGAGTTGTATTGTTGCGAAACAGATCGAATGTGGTTTTGTGTGCGTAGGACAGCCGACAAATCCTCTCTATCAACAAAGCCTCACTGATGACAAGCAGCTTCCGACTACGGTTACGTGATAACAATTTGCACGAATCCACCGGGGCTTCATTGGAGTTTTATGGATGGACGAGGTGCGGGCCCTGTTCATCACTTGGTCCACTCAATCATGATGCCACAGGGTTGGCATAAACCACATTAAAAATGTCCAACCATCCCGTGAGCCTGTTGAACTGTGTACGTAGACCATACCACGTAGGCTAAACTGTCTGGCAATGTACTCTGGCGTTTCTGAATCACATTGATTTTGGGGTTGTACTTAAGTGGTGCTCAAGTAGTCGTGTATGTGTGCGATGACGCAGACCCGGTTTACTATCAAATGCCTTTCACAAATGATTGATGCCCAGGGCACCGATGTCACTGATAAGTGTCTGCTTATATGCGACCGCGCACCATTACACACGGATCTGGGACGCGCGTTCCAAGATGAGCATTAACCACCAGGAATACTTGCGACTCACAATATATTCGTCCTCCTTGAACGCAATAGATTTCCGCAGCTCGTGTGGATGCATCACTTTTATGCAGGCAACGTACGCAAATCTGACGTACTTATATAAGAAACCGTGATGGCTGAATCCTTCCACGCACCGTGCACTACCAAGCAACCTAAGGAGGACAACACATTAGGAAGAACACCTGGTTGTCGTGTAACACGCATATCTGGGGATATCTTCTTTGTTCGTTTCCCTTTTGCAATAACACTATCTTTCCTACCTCGGCCAAGTTGTGTGCTAACTCCGCCTCGTGAAAACGTTATTGCAAGAGCTAGGAGATTTTGTAGTCTGTACTCACTAAATACTGAATAGAAGTGTTTAAACAAAAATTACTTTGCAATGGATGTCCTGAGAAAATCATCCAAGTGAATGGCAAACCCTAAAATAGCTGTCAATTCTTACTGTCACGAAAATGATTGTTTTCCTGTTTCTACTGCTCAAAGAGCATAACGTCGCGAGGGATGCTTGACAGTAAAGCAGATCTACCGTATCGCGGTTATACATGACCACACTTGACCACAACACATCTACACTACCCAAAAAGTGTTATCATGAAGAATTGCCAGAGTACATTGCCAGACAGTTCGGCCTCCGTGGTATGGCCAAGTTCATGGGTTTAACTTACTCAAGGTATGGCTGACCATTTCGGAATGTAATTAAAGCCATCACTGTTACAACAATATTAAGTGGACCAAGCGACGTACAGGACGTGTGCCTCATCCATCCCCAAGCCTCAAATGAAGCCCAGATGAATTCGTTCAAGTTATTATTATGTAACCGCAGTCGGAAGCTGCTTGCACTCATTGAAGTTTTCGTGCGAAGGACTATTCGTCAGGTGTTGTGCATTGCGCAAGAACTCACCCTTGGCAAGCAGTTTCCGACTGCGGTTAGATAACAATAACTTGAACGAATTCATCTGGGCTTCATTTGAGGCTTGGGGATGGATGAGGCACACGTCCTGTACGTCGCTTGGTCCACTTAATATTGTTGCCACAGTGATGGCTTTAATTACATTCCGAAATGGTCAGCCATACCTTGAGTAAGTTAAACCCATGAACTTGGTCATACCACGGAGGCCGAACTGTCTGGCAATGTACTCTGGCAATTCTTCATGATAACACTTTTTGGGTAGTGTAGATGTGTTGTGGTCAAGTGTGGTCATGTGTAACCGCGATACTGTAGACTGATTTACTGTCAAACATCCCTAGCGACATTATGCTCTTTGAGCGGTAGAAACAGGAAAACAATCATTCTCGTGGCAGTAAGAATTGACACCATTTTTAGGGTTCGCCGTGAACTTGCATGACTTTCTCAGGACATCCATTGCGTGCAAAGCGAAACAGCCTTCCAGGTGTTGTTCAGAGTCCGAAAGGCGACCCACTAAGACATTCATGTAACCAGTAACAATCACAGTCTCAGTAGTTCCTGGTGACGATAAAAGTGGTCCTTCATACCCTCTGAACTGCAGTCACTGGGGGCATAAACAGAAGCATTGAAAATGCACGATATCCTCAGACGGTTGTTATTCACCGCAATAGAGTTTCGAGGTCCAACAGCACACATACGGCTATTGACTTGCATTCAGTCGAGTAGATTGCATTCTGCATGATTGCTGAGGGCGATACGGGTAGCATAATAACCTTGAGCTATTTACTTCGTATCGACAGAGGCGCTTAGATTGTTATCGTTGTCAGCAGATTCGTCACGAAGCGGTTATCTTGTATATGTGTTTCGGAGACAGCACACACCACTATCGAGGGAGTGTATAGTGAGAGTTAGTGCTGCTGTTGGCCGCTCTGAAAAAGTGCCTGTACGTCAAATGAACCATTGAGAAATGGGAATCTCGGTTCGATAGCTTTAGTTACGAGATCAGTGACAGTCCCTTGCGCAATAAACGGGGGAGAAGAGAGTGGTACGGATAGAGGAGAAGAAGTGTTGGCGACTGGGTCGAGAGGGCAGATTCTACTCTCCTGCTGCCCATGCCGGAAGAGGGTTGTTGGTTGAGATGCCCTACAATTAGCCGTTCACTCAACAGTCTGACGAACAACGCGGTCACGTATATGGAGGTTCACTTGAGTGATTCCATCCAGACCATTTGGCCAACAGCTTGACCCACAATGTAGTGGGGAGGTGGTCCAACTGGAAAGCGTGATTGCAGTGTCTCATTGGGATCTGCTTGAGGCCTGTCAGATGCAGCCTTTGAGAATCTAGGGCAAATCATGTGTGACCACGGGCAACCGCATGTGGGGATTGACGGGTTGACACCTATTTCACCAGGAGTTGCCTGGATCGAAGCGAGCGGTAGCAAACCATTAAGCACCGCGTGGTGCACTCCCACGATCACAGACAATGCGTGGCACTCGCGCTCTACGCCAATCCAGCTGTGAGATACTCTAACACCTGTTGTATCCCGTGGCTGCTGTAAGGAAAAAGGATCATGAACCTCTACCAACCCTCGAAGAGGATTGTGAGACTGAATTAATCCGAGCTCTAACCATTGACACCTTTGGTATGAGCAGTCCTAATGGCACGTAGAAGTTGTCACTGAGCGAAGCTCAATAGGTCACGAAGATAGGCAAACTATCGCATCAAAATAAAGTCCAGTGCAGTCGCGTCGCCATGGGCTTCGTTTCTCGGCCATGTCGCTGTTGTACTACGTAGTATCAGTCTGAGACTTGCTTACGCTTACGAGATCAGTTTCCACTTTTCTAACATACTACAAGTTATTGAGGATAACAACGCTTATTTCGCAAAAAGTTCTTAATTGTTCGACAGCTGCGCATCTGAAGGATTCAATTCTCATACGTAGGGTGACTAAACGCGTGTAAGATACTCTTCATACGAAACCACATCTTCTACGTCTATAGATTCGAAAGGTAGACCCTACTGTTCTCTATAGTCGAACGTGACCTACGTCTCTGTTTCGGGATGACGGGTTGTTCTGAGCAAACAAAAATGACATTGCCACGTGGAACAAGTAATTCAAACAAGGCAACCAAAACTGAAGCACGATGTCACTGATCTGGAGCATACTCAACGTCGGGGTTTCCAAGTGCGTCGTTGGAACGCGCAATTTGCCATGTGATAAGAGGCGAAAACACGGGTATTACTGATTAGCTGATAATCTGCTAAGGCTTAGATTGTTCTGAGTTAAACAAATCATGTGCGCCGCTATTTACTGCAGTTTAGCAATAACACCTAACTGAGATCATTCCTTGAAACTGGCAGAATAGTATAAACGCCCCGAGTGTTGCGGAATTATTTTTTCTGTTCGTGTGTGTCACCCCTGGTAAAAGACCACATTCGATCTGTTTCGCAACAATACAAATCATGTGTGAGAACGGTTGGAGGAACCACTCAGGCACTTACATGTCTTAGCAACCGCAATGGGAACCATGACGCAAGGATATGAAATATTCCCCAGGAGCAACCTCGATCGAACAACGGCATAACAAAGGCAATAGGCGAGCGAAACCTCGGTGAGGATGCCAATGTGCACTGCGCGCACACTCATCCTGATTCGAATCGCTACATCCATCAAACGCGGACCTTTCAATATTGCGCTCAGTGAGTATGCGACACCCCGAACCACATTGCGGTCCACACGCTCTCCACGTCCCTCCGGTGTCACTAGCCCAACTTCCGTGCCAGCTGATCATCTACAGCGGTATTTGTGAGCTACTTCATGTCATTACTCCCAAGGGCCAATTAATTCGCACTAATTCACATGGGTGCCTCGGACAGCTTAGCGATGAAATGGGCGGACACACCGCGCAATCATATTTCACGTATAAGTGGAAATGCTTGAAAGGTTAAGTGCCAAACACCATGATCACTCGTGACGGCTAAGCCCAGATGGCACGATGTGAGTTTTGCGAGTATACCCCCTAGCATGTGCGTAGTTTCAGTGTAGCCAATCAAGCCTGAATACGAGTCTCGAGCGCGACTGGGCACTCACCAAATCGCACGCGATCTGCGCCACCCCCAAACATCTCTGGTAACTCATGTCGTAAACTAGTCTGATATGCCATTGGTTGAGTTGGGATTGGTCACCCAACGAGTGGGGCGTTTTGGTTCGTTCGCGCTAGGTGGATGATATTTGATTGCGTTAAGGCGAGTTCTGAAAGATGTATGGCCGAAACCTATTTCCTTAACGCTAACTTTGAAAGCGTTATGGAGGCAATTAACTGAGAAAAGGTGTAGAGTCGAACTATCTAAATCTACTCGAACCACCCACTGGACGCTTATCGGTAATAGTCCCTTATAAGGCCACGCTGTCCCGTTCCCCCGGCGAGGTTCAGCGTTCGCACTCTAAGATAAATAGGTCAACGGGCTGCATTTGAACGCATGTTGGACCCACTGGGTATTGACGTGTGTTGTTTATCCGAAACTAAGGTCGATAACCTTAATGGGGTTGTTGAATTAATTGTGCCCGGCTTGTCCTCTCGCTATTGCTTGCATGCATCCGGAGACATTGATGCGGCAATGACTGGTGAAGTTGGTGTGGGCATTCTTCTCAACTAAGAGGCTGAGTCATGGCCGGTTGATTGGATTCTGGTGAGCAGCCGTTTGTGTGCCGTCCGTTTGACGTCATCAACTAAGGTTGTTTCACGAAGTAGCACATTACGCTGTCTGTTTTTGGTTTCCGCTTATGCTCCAACTGACTGCAGTTCTGATGCTGCCAAGGACACATTCTATCACGAACTGAACGCATTAGTAAGCAGTTCTACTAGTTCATATATCACAGGACTTGTAGAAGATATAAACGCATAACTAAGGAGTCTGGGTTCTTCAGAAGCTCAGCTAGATGACAATTAAGGTTTAACTCCGAACGGACTGACAACGGCGAGCGACTGTTGCAGCTGTGTATGAAGCACAAGCTTTTCATAGTAGCTCCACTTTTGGACAAAGTGGGCACCGAAGTGTTAATAGGTGTTCTCCGGTAGCTGGCCAGCGATGGGCCCAGATAGAACACACTGCCATAAGTTACAGATGACGTGGTTTCATCCTGGATTGCCGCTCATTCTGGAGTACTTGCGTCGACTTCGATCATGCGTTGGTATGCTGTCCTTTTTCACTGCACTTCATCGGGAGACACACCAATCGTTTCTTTTGTTTTGCAACTGAGAATTTATCTCAGCCATCGGTCAGGCAAGCCTACCAGGATGCATTGCATACCGAACTTTTGCTCTCTTGTCATAAAGACACTGAGCTTTAGTGGACTAGGATCTCGACCTCCATGTACGACGTAGAAGCACCTATTTGTGGTATTAGCGAACATCACTGCACCAGTCATTGGATATTCGAAAAGTCGGTGAATCTATTGGAATCCGGAAGAAAACTCCCGATTGCCTCTGAGCACAATGTGACCAGACGGACCACTAGGCATTTACCAAAGCAGAGCCTGCGCGCCGACAAGGAAGCCTGGTGGACCAGTTGCGCTCAAGAAATGCAGGAGTCTGGAGCAGTAAGCAATTGTCCCAAACTCTTCCAGCTGATCCGCACCACTGGTCCTAAAAACTAGGCGTCAGTGAGACAACTAGAGACAGCACGGGTGCCCTGATTCACAATAAGGAGTGCCGTATGGCTCGTTGGCTGAAGCACTTTCTAGAGCAGTGCAGTTGGCCCCTTGCTTCCGGACTTCTTCCTACTCAGATGATGCAAGTTCAGCCATGGACGGTTGGTTTAGAGGCTCCATCGGAGGTTGAGATCCGAAATGCCATCACAGCCCTCAATCGGTTTCGTGCCGCTGGCCCGGATTCCATCCCACCTGCACTATTTAAGGATGGTGAGGTCCGCTGCAAAGCACTGACCTCACTGTTCAAACATGTATGGAAGGTGAAAACCGTCACAGCTAACGGGAGTGCATCAATCATAGTGGCAATATACAAGAAGGACAGTCGCATCGAATGTGCTAACCACAAGTGTATTAGACAAACGCCAGTTGCGACAAAATTACTGGCGTAAATTCTCGTTCGTCGCTACAATGAGGAGTGGTAATCCCGGAGTAGAGAAGATCAAGCAGGCTTGTGCCCGGACGGGGTTATGTAGACCATATATTCACTGCGGCATGCGATACACACCGCAAACCGAAAATAACCGTGTTCCACGATTTCAAGCGTGCGCTCAAATCAATCGATGGATGCATTCTGTTTGAAATATGTGCGCAGTAAGGTGTTCCCACGAAACAAGTGAACATTTTACGTGCCATGAACTCGAACACGACAGGCCGCCTTAGGTTCTATGGTGAGTTATCAGATATCGTTCCGAAAACAAGTGGCGTTTGTCAGGGTTGCCCAATTTCCACATCTTTGTTCGCTCTCTTCGTGGACTCAATTCTAGAGAGTTTCCTTGCGGAACCTTACGATGCAGGTGTTGCGGTGCTGCTTGGTGGAAGGCAAGTAGATCTTCATTATGCGGACGATATTGTATTGCTGTTTAACGATGCTCGGGCGGCGGAATCAACCCTGAATAACCTGAGTAGGGTGGTTCCATTATTTGGTATGCGTTTCGCACCTTCAAATTGCAAAGTGTGATTACAGGATCACTTGAGGATTCATAAACCCTTGATAACGAGGAACTTGAGATAGTTAAACAGTTCACTTGCCTTGGCCGGTGCATCAGCAATGATATGCGTATAGAAACTGAAGTCATTTCACGTATTGCAAAATTCGAACTGCTTACTTGAAGCTGAGACAACTTTAGCGACAGAAATGAGTTTCCTTCCGTCTGAAAAAGCATGTTTACAAGGCGACCATAAGGGTCATCCTGCCCGATGGGAGTGGGATTTGGCCCATTCGGTCTGAGGATCTAGGTCGCATTCAAATCTTTGATCAACTTTGTCTGCGAAGCAATGCTGGTGTTGGGTGGCACCAGCTTGTCCGCAACGATGATGTGCGTAGGCGAGTGCTATTCAAGCTAGTTCTTTAAGACAACAGATGGCACTGAATAACTTGCGTTGGTTTGGGTGGGCATTACATATGCCCGGTCACCGCTTACCTAGGATGGCCTTGTTTTGTCTGCCAGATGCAGGGTGGCGCAAGACTCGACGTGGACAAAAGTTGATTTTTTAGCATGAATTGAAGTCACTGACGACCAAACTAAGTGCCGCCGGTCCGTCTTATTTTCCGGGCTGGAGTCCACATGGTTCGCCTTGTGCATGTCTCGAGACTTTAGAAGACATGGCTTGCCGTCGAAACTATTGGCGCGACTACTGCCGTCTCTTTCTTGGACTGCTTGTTTAAAGTGTGTTTTTGGTGTTATCTCCAGGGTAATGGCTGATAATGACGCGGGGCAGTGAAAGCCGCAAGACAGCGGTGTTGCCGATGCCGCTTTATCTTTGCACGATAGTCAGCTGTTTATGACGATAGGTTGTTGACAATGTGTATGCTTCTTAACGCTGAATGTTTGCTTAGGGCATTAAACTTTTTATTCCATGGGACAACATGATTGTACGACAGCGAAGCATAAGTTCAAGGGGCTGATGTGCTGTTGTAAATGATGATGGACGAGATAGTCCCACGCTCATTGCTCCACTAGTTTGACCCACTGACCCGTTGAAACTGTGACCACATTTATTCACTGACCCGCGTTACCTCAAGCCGAACGTTGACTATTGCCACCATAGTAATAACCTTGAATTTTTCGCAAACCAGCGCCATAATGTTCCTAGAGTCCACTATTATCTGATGAACTTTCAAGTGTATAAACTACGAAAATCTTGGTTTTACTTTATTCTAACAATACATTTTACTGTTCCAAAGCAGCTATGCTTCTGGGTATATTTGATCATGCCTTCACTTGTATGCCTCCTTCTATCGAGAATATACTATTTATTTATGTATAACTTCAGTAGCGCAACCATTGTACTGACTAACAACGTAAGTCCTTTTTGTTAGTGCAATGAAGCAATAAATGTAGATATTTATTTTTTAAACTTTTTGTACAGTCAGCATATGCGGAAACAAACGGGGGTAGGTTAAGTGTCTCGGTTCACCGTGCAAGAAATCTGGAAGCGCCTAGCTTTGGCTCACCAATAATCTGGCCACCTTACATGCATTGTACCTAACACGTGCGTCGCCACCGCTGAATCTCACAGTTGAGCATTGTAGTTAGACGTCAGCATGACTTGAGGCTCAGGTGTTTTAGCGGCGTTGTGTGCAGTTTACTCGCGGTATCTCCTATACACATATTCACAGTTATTGTGCATATATTGGTGAACGCAGTTAGCCACCTTACCTACGAAAAGTCTGTCTTTCAGATACACCATTGTTGAACAGATATGGAATCTTATTCCTTTGTTAGTGCCGCCGGAAAGGAAAAGGAACTACCCTCTGCCTATAATATTCTTTTCGTCCAAATCCATTTCGCGGTATATTTTCAATGTGCTTTTAGCATATTGTGAAACGTGTGTTTCACTACCGGTTTCGGGCGTCCACTATTCAACAGTTACATTGCTGTCTACTTGCAAGCGGTGTTCCCAACTTCCTTCTCTGTGCACATGGCCTTATCTGTGAAACACAGAGATCGGAATTGTAGTGCTGTGTCCCATCTCTGTCCGCCGGCTGACAAAATATCGGTTCGGAAGCTAATCATTCTTGCAACCAGAGCAGTCAAGGAATGGCGATGTGCAACTCCATGGTGAGCTATTTCAGATGCTTCAAAAACGAGCTTCTCTTATCCGCTTTTGTGTTCAAAATGTGCCATCAACTTGATACCAACAACTTTTGACCATTTACTTGAGTTTGCGAGTATTATGTATAAAATAGTGGACATTGACGATCTAATGATAACACCATATTCTTGAGTGGCTACTTCCAACTGAAACCCGAGCTAAAACAATATACAGTGCAATGTCGGTAGTTTCAACCACCTTAAGCTTCGGCCACTCCCTAGGTTATTCTCTTCGGTTAAACAGCGTTCCACCATATCCAAACGCGTCGCATTTTGGCACCTTGGTGAGGAGTACGCTAACGTTACCATAGATCATCGTTTCATCTTCGCTTCACACGGACTCACGACACTTCTTTACAAACGTATTCGTTCACCATATCAACGGCTACATTATACCAACGACTGCATATAGACCAGTAAATGCAAGCTGTTGCGAACCCGGTAACGTTATCACAATTTACGCGGTACACTTCCGCAAAACTCACTGCAGTACATTATGCATTGCTGTGCAGATGCTGATTCTAACTTCATCATTAAGGACGATCAACTGCAGTTAATAGGTAATTCGGCCACACCCACCGATTACTAACGCATTGCTCCATGATAGCGCGCAGTGAAGCACCGCACGCATTATTTCACCTAGGCAATATTATCCACAATCGATCACACGTAGACACCACTAAACATAGGTCAAACCAAGTGAGGTTAACGGACTTGTCTGCTAGATTGCATGCAGCTACCTTCAGTGAAGGCAATCGATACTGTCTCATTGTGGAGCGCACTTCAGGTCCGGTCGTCTATGCGCAACAGTGAGCACTATGAACGCGGATGGAATATCTCCGGCCCCCCAGTTCTTTGTTGTGTGTCTTGATGCAGAATAAGTGAGTGGGTGAGAGTTACAGTACTTCCTCAACCTTCCATAGATGCCGCGTGCTAGTCCGCACCTCATCCTTTAGTGAATGAGCTCATGTGTTGTTTTCACGTCCGCGTGTGCATCATGTGATTTGTTGGCTGAGCGCAGTCTACTCGCTGCACCATCAGATGCAGATGTTCTGAGTACTCTGGCACTGATTGCAATTGGTCAAGACGATGGGCACGCATTTGCGCCAGCGCGCCACTTAGATTCAACATGATGTGCTTGTGGGTTGAGTTCAATATGCTTAAAGAGGAGCTTGATTCCGTTATGGATTGACTTGAGTCGTAAAAGGTATAGTGGTCTTGTGTCATCGTTAGCACAGTTGCCCAGCCACTCTGTGCAGTCAGGCCAATACTGTACTCCAGGGTAAACGACCACACTGCTGTTCCTACATCCTAGGCCAAACCGATTCTGCCTTGTCTGTCCAGCCGTGGTCAGCTATCACGAGCCTCGGTTTCCGTCCGTTGGTCCTACTTGGGTTACACACATTCAAGCTTCCAGCTACCATCACAAACGGTAGAGGAAGACAGCAGGAATCCCAAAACGGTCTAAAACCGGTCATTTATCACGTCAGACCATGGAAGAGACACATGCCTGCCGAGATCGCTACCTCCTCTGTACGGTGGAAATCCAGGAATTGGTAAACAATTGGCGTAGCACACAGACTTTGGAGCTCCATTGCCGTTTTTAGCAAGTCCCATGATCGCCATGAGTGATGTGCTTTTTCAGTGTTGCCCTTTATTGTGAAAGTCCTTATTTCAGGGATAAACGGTTTGTTGATAAAGTGCAAGCAGCTTACAAACACAGTAAAACTCGATTGTGCAAACTTTTGCTATGTATTGACCGTCCAGCATCATCACTAACGACATGGCAGCGACGGTTATCTAAGCAGCGGAACTTTGTGTGACCGGTGGTAGAAGCCGTTAGGCTCGCATCTGATCAGCCTGTTTCATTGCACACGCTACTCTCATCACATTATCCGCTAGCAATCTTTATCCACTCATGAATCTTCCGTATACACACCTGTCGGTATACAGTATGCATTCAGTACACCAACCACCTTACAAACAGCATCCTGTCCTTTTTGACAGCACTCCAGTACACCCTCAAATCCACATTTAAGCACTAAATTGGTTTCCTATGTTTCATTTAGGGTGATATATACAGTGATCAGGCCACAGCACTGGAATGGGGAGCATTCGGTCACCTGATTTCATTCATTGTATAGGTAATCTCTATAACACCTGTTGTTGTTATGTTGAGTAATCCAGGTAATTTCATCGCTGTGCCTCATCTAAGGGTTCAACATCCTGTACCCTAGATTTGTTAGCTCATAGTTGAATCCCTGTCTCTGCCCAGTTGGTAAAACGCTGCGCGCTCCACCACTGGCGTCAGATCCAGATTAAACTTATCATCATGGTAAACAACAGTACCTCAGACATTTGAACTGATAACACTGTTCGACATGAGATAGGGTGTTGCTAGTAGTACCAAGAGGGCTAATTATCAATATGCAAACTAAATGTTTCTATCACGTCGAGTTTTTGTTTGCTTTCAGTTTTTCATTTCAGCTACGTAGTACATCCCATGCACCGAGTGATCACCTGTGATTGGTCGAGTGGCTCCCTGTAACCGTATAAAAAAGTGACCTTGGCCATGGTAACCGCCTGATACTGAAAATTAATTCAGAGCAGTGTTTCCTTAATTGATATATTGTGCATGGCTCAAGGACAATGCTGTGTCAATGACCGAACTCATTTTGGTTACGACTATGGACTGTCTACTACAGTCGCATACAGACCCAATTCTTCACTACTGAAGTCCATCTGCCATGCATATTTCGGGATTAAACAGGGAGATCAGGATAAGAAGTGGGCGGCACATATTGTTTGTGTCGTGCGATCTTTAGCTGACACAGCGAATCAAGTGCAAAGGCAAGATGCGCTGCAAATCTCGTGGTGTGGAGGGAGCCAAAGGATCAAACGACAGGCTACTACTAGTAATATGCTTGTCCGTGAGGTCAAACTGACCCACCAACTATATTTGGCTTGTAAATTTGCCAACACTGCTAAGCTCCTATATAAGCATGTTAATATCATTAGGAAAGTGAAACGCGGTATCCCCACACTCAACACGGCAGTCGGAGTGGCACAGAGTGCTGAAGAGGCAGCGAACGCTCTACGGATGCAGTATGCCCCAATCTTCCAACGAGACGTCTGCCACTATTACATATCTACACGCCCAGCCCCAATTTCGGCACTTACTAACATCGCTTTACTGCCACTTCCCTGTTGAATAAACTACTCTCACTACGCACCTACAGTTCTCCCCGAATTGATTATACTCACCCGAGGGAGCTGAACGAAGCAGCAACAACGCTGGCCAAGCCATTATCGTATTGCTTCCAAACATGCTTGGAGCAGCAAACTTTGCCTACCATGTGGAAACATGGTTTAATCACTCAGATTTTCAAAAGTGTTAATCGCCCGGAACCCGCCAACTACCACCCAGGGGTTCTCCATCCTGTGCTCTCAAGGGTGATGGAGGCAATCATCGCTGAGGCTTTAGTAGACTATCTAGAACACCCCAACATCACAGCAACCAAGCAGCACGGTTTCCGCCAACACCGTACATGCACTTAAAATTGATTGCACGCGGTAGTTGGACGGAATTGGAGGTTAAAGGTAGGGAGAAAGAGGTCATTTAACTTGAGTTCTTCAAGGTTTTCGACAGACTGGACCACCGCATTATGTTTCACAGGCTCGAAAGCTAGGGAGTTGGGGATCCTGTGAAAGACAGCAACAGCGGTTAAAGTTACTGGCAGTTTACAGCGTACGGCACTGACAGTCACATGGAGAACTCATATTGGTGTACCAAATATTGTGTGACCCAATCGTGTATGCAGGCATTTGCTGAGACAACCACAACACTAAGTTCAGAGGTAACGTATTGAAAACTGAGTGAGCAATACAGTGGATTAGAATGCTGACGGAATTGCTTTTCTATTCGGGTTTGCCAACCTTGGAACTCTCGTGAAGCACTATCGTCTTTTCCTTACCTTGGACGTCTTTAAAAACGATTGGATGTCGCTCTTAGCTTCCATCACTTCGTTAACTAATGTGTGATACTGTGGAAGTTTTCTATGATATGCTCATGCTGGCCTTAGATATCACATGAAACAGATGCATGAGTGGTTTTCCTTTTCTTTTTCTCATAGAATACTTCAAGTACAACTGCTCACATTCAATTCCCGTTTCGCATTATCGTTATGCAGCAGCGTATTGAAATGGGTAGACGCTTAAATTGATGATTCACATAACTTTTAACTTGCTCCTTGTCACCTCAACCACCTGGCGGGATTTATCAAACACCCACATTATTTACCCGTGATACATCATTATTCATTGTCCAAGCCTATTGGTTTGATTGTCCCGGAGCACAGACATTAAACCCCGGTTGGCCAATTGTACGCCAGTGCTGCGTATTAAACTGAAGATTCTAACAAGGACATTAGAAACTGTAATGAGAGTAGCAAGAGGAACGGAAGAATGAAGGTGGACATCAGTCCATTTTCAGTTCTTCATCACGCTTTATTCAGCAGTTAGGGCACTCTGCTGAAGCTGCAGTCTAGCTGATGCAGGAGGTGATTGCATGTCCGTGAAAATTTATTCATGATTTTAAGAGAGCTGGGATATTCACAAGGCTCCCCAACACTGACAGGCGAGCGACTCATGCCCTTCATCTAGGCTTGTGCCCAATTACTTCGTCGCAAAACCGCGGGAAAATTGCAGCTATCCGATTTTGCAGAAACAGACATTTGCTATTGAACCCTTTACCACGTAGGAACAGGAGACTGACTTCATCGGACCTATTACTATTAACCGTTCTAGTAGAAATAGACCTCAAGGATCGTGGGTATCATCCATTGTTGCTCGATGTCTAGAAGAGATGCGCAAACCGCTGTATCATGTTCCGTTCCAGTTTCCTTGCGACGGCGTCAATAGGGCTGACACACGATAGAAATTTTGGTAACCATTATAACGTGTTCAGTATTTAGGTCCCCAATAGGTATCTTGGTAACAGGTATGAGGTCGGCGGGAAACAGCGGCGAATACCTTGAAATCAGTTATGTGGTTTGATGGAATCCACCAGACTGCTTGTTCCATTAACATGTGACAACGACACGAAGGACGAAAGCGCATCTAACCAAGACTGACTAATCAGCGCTAATCTATGCACGTATCAATTGTGTATTCTGTGTATGTCTCAGATGTGTGACGCAAGGGTATACGTGGCAAATGCTGCAGTTCTCTCCGAGTTTGTCCGTGTAAACACCGTACCACCGGTAAAAGAAGACTCGGATGCGTTTCAGGAAAACAGTGAAAGCAGCAAATTACCGTGCAAGTTTCATTCAAACAGAATGCCTGAATGGAGCACTGTGGTTCATCATCTCGACCAAAGAGGATGGTGGATTTGCTCATGGTATCTTTTGGCAAGACAAATATGGCAGTGAATCCTCGGGAGGGTACAAATGCATCTCGAGTAGAGGTACTGCCTTAAAAAATCAAAGAAAAGGGTGATATGAGTAGAGGATAAACATTTCCCTTCAGTGATCAATACGTACTGATTTGCACATACAGGAGAAAATGCATTACAAAGTCCTGCTGAAGTCGGATAAAGTGGCATAATCAAATATGGTTTACCAAAAACACTGCACCAATGTCCTACTGGGTGTTGCTTCCATTGAATGAAAGTCTGCTTATGCGTATTGATGTGGCACTCTTCTTAAAGGTCTTCTGGGAACATGGCGTGAGCGCCGATCGGCAATTTCCAACATCTCAGCTCCCCTGGTTTTAGCCACCAGCCTGACCGCTACAGGCTCCGATTTATTGGATTGTGCTTACGGTGCAGCTTAATTCGATAGGCGTTAATGTGGAGACGGCACAAGACTAATTTGAGATTGGGTGGTCCTAACTGCATTTTAGGTGGATCAATGTTGAGTGATGCCTCTATTGATCAACTTGCTGCTATAAAACCATCTCATAACGTGGTGTATTTCATGTAGATCCGCTTAGTTGCTCATCCCCCAAGTCAGTTACCGTCACTCCGCATAAATTAACGTGCTGCAACAAGATGATGGCACCTCGTCTCGTTTCATTTCGTGGGGAATTTTTTAATCACCCATGGATTTGCACTAATATTTCATTTTTTCCACTCCAAGCTATCTGTCCTGGTTATGAATTGTAACATAACTTTACCGTGTAGCTTTTTCAGAATCAATGTTAGTGAGGACTGCTTGCTGTTGGGTAGGAAGGGAACTTCGAATGCTTTCTTCTACGCCACTTGGCCGAACGCGTGTGTGACAACTAGTTAATTCCGTTAAGCAGCTGAACTCTTGAGTTAGGCATTATATGACCCGCTTGATAGCTTGATCGAACACCAACCCTAGGTGCAACATTATTTAACACGTACTCTACCAAACTTTGGTCATCTGGAGAGGTACTGGAGCTCTGAAGTTATGCTTAGAGATGATCTCTTCTCCATTTAATCTGGTTGGTGTTTCTAGGTAACACTTGCCACGTACAGGCTGGGTAAGACATTTGCGATCGAAAGCGCGACAACCTGTTGTGTACACTAATCTGATGACAGAGCGAGTAATGACTACTGACTTACAACACCCTCTACTCATATTTAGCACAACTTTCTTTTCAGAAAGCATTTTTGTCAATACTGAAAAGTTGCTTTAAGGAGTTTACAGACACGACGTAACAACACAAAAGCGCTGGGAAATACGACAGGTCTGAAGGTGCCTCCTTCTATAGACCCAATCGGTAACCCACAGAAATCAGTAGAATCGTGAAAGGCTGTCAGATCCAACCATTAGGTGCACTAACAGTCTAATGCTCTGATACTTTAAACCCCGAATGAGGTCAAAAATGCAAACAGGAAATGCCGTCAAATCGGTTGGAGACTCAACAGCTCTCAGCATTTGCAAAATAGAAGCCCTTGGTGCTGAACAGGCGTGCTATGGATTTCAGTCTGCTCAGATCAGTAGGTAACGACAAGAGTGTGGAAAGCTGATACTAGCATGCGATGAGATCGATACGCACAACTGTCTGTCGGCCAGACTAAGCGCTTGATAGGGACAACGGCAGAGTGAGGCAATTAAGAGACATGCACTACTATCTTGGTCTCTCTGGTATAGGTATACAAACAGCAGTATTCTATGGTCGCGGTCGTGTTTGGGTGGGTGGAGAGCCGCCTATCGGTGCCATAGTGTACGTAACCCCTACGGCCGACAGTGTTCTACTTGTCCACTTGGGTCCTCATTGATACAGTTGAGACTAATACTTGCCCCAGTCTTTGCTTTACTGATTGGGATGATAGGCAGTTGGAGATATGTGCCCGGAATACACCAGAACCACTAAACAAATGATGTTTGTAGGTTCCGGCAGTGTGAGCTTGACTACGGACCACCACTCTGGCTTCTAATTCACTTACTCTCAAAGGTTTCCGATCCAGTGTAACAATATGTGGCCCGATACTGTTCCGCATCAGTCTCTCCATAGGATCTAAAAACAAAAAGCGGTTTCAACAATTTGTGGTGGCCTGTATGCAGTTAATCCAAATGCAAAATATACTGATTTTTATGCCCATCCTGTTTAAATGATGCAGATTTCCAGGTGCCAAAGTCCTAACTCAGCACATGTAATTCGGTGCATTCGGCAAAGTGAGCCAAAGCAAACCCAAGATTCCGCAGCGCGCAGCTGATTTAAAATGTTGCACTACTTCCTTTCACCAGATAGTCGGCTCTGCGTTTAGCATGATGTTTTCTGACCTACAAAATTCTACCCAGCCTCTTTTTGTGAGTCCCCAAAGCACATGACGTAACGGCATAGACAAATTCAACGGCCCAAATAGCGAGCTTTTACTTGCGTGGAGTACTGTAACAGAGACATAGTACCCTCGCAGTCTACGTGACAATCACTTATATAATTAAGATCTGATTTCTATGACTCCTGACACGCTAGTTCATGACCAGCTCAGTCATTGCTTGAATAGTTTGCAGAATGTTCCGGAGCGAGGGTCATAAATTGACCGTGGCCGCCTCTACCATCAGAACAATGAACGCCGTGAGCAAAGCGATCAAGGCTCTAGTTCGTCGTTTGGTTCACAAATTATTGTTGCATGTTTAGATCGGGGCGGGTATGATCAACTATGAAGGATGGAGTAACGCAGAATCAATGTCTTCCCGACAGCTGTGTGACCGATCTGTCTAGAGTAGACAAAAATAATACTGCAAATGTAGGGCTGTAGCTAGTTATTTATCTACTGCTCCACGACTGATCGCAGTTTTCTAGCCTAGCAACAAGAGCGATCGGTCTCGAATTGATTGGCATTCACAACCGATAGCATGGGAGACCCACTTCTCACGATAGAGACAAACTCGTACTACTGAGCACTCACCCAGTCACCCAGCCCTGGTTCTTCAAGTGGAAACTGGTCAACCATGACTTTATCAAGCTCTATTGGATAACTGGTCAAAGTTTCGAGCACGATTGCCAACCGAGATCCGGCTAAAGGCAGCAGGCGTACAGCCACGAGTCGTAAGCAATTCGATGACCGAGTGCAGCGGTGCTACATCCGCGAAGCACTCTCTGTTAACAATGTTATTGCCAAATCCCTAACAAGAGTTCCGTTATCACCTAACTACAAGGGCTGCGGTCCAAGGCTAATGAAGGTAATACTACACTCCGAGGGAATGACGCAAGTTCTGTTGGATAGCTGGTTAAAGTTTCGAGCTAAGTTGCCACTAGAAATACGGCTAAAGGCAGCAGGCGAACGACCAAAAGTCGGAAGAAATTCGATGGAACTTGCAAACGCTGCAAATTTTTTATTTGCACAGTCCTTCGGAGAGACCGACACAACAGCGCCCACGTCACAAAGGAGGACCGAGCACAGCACAAGTGAACCATCAGTTCAGGAACGCTCAATAATGTCATGTAACACGACTGAAATACACAAACCAAAAAACGATTAATTGCCGGCCACCTAACGGCCGGCTTAAAAACGAACACAAACTTGACATCTATCAATGAACTCCTAACAACAAAAGCCCTATCTTGCATGTACACAAACGCTCAAGGCCTTCGAAGCAAGTTGGCCGAACTTAGAGAACTCCATGCCTCCCAACCGCGGGACCTCGTCATGATTACAGAGACATGGTTAAACCCTGAGATAACCGACTGTGAGATCAAGTTACCCGGTATGTCGCTGCTTCGGACCGATAGAACCGGAATGGGTGGCGGTGTGATTCTTTACTATAATACAAGCCTCCGATGTGAAGTTATCAATCACCCGGAAATCCGAGCTCCCAATTCGCTTTGGTGCCGCCTTTGGTTGCGAAACAAGGACACATGTCTACTAGCCGTGGTTTATCGCCCGACAAACTCAACGTCGGAAATGGACTCCAAACTGTACCACGTTTTTAAGTTTGCTTTGAACAAGTCCTACACCCACATTCTTATCGCGGGAGACTTTAACGTGCACGACATAGAAACGCCGGCAACTGACGGTACACAGTTTAAAGCCTGTTTGCAAGAACTTATTGCTAGCCACCCTCTTTACAACCACGTAACCTCTCCCACCAGATTTCGAACTTCTAACAAGCCGTTGATACTGGATCTTGTGCTAACTAACGAAGAACTCATGGTTGGAGGGATAGTTACAAGCACACCACTGGGTCGTAGTGATCATGTCACTCTACTCTTTGAATATATATGCTATGCCGAGTACCCGGAAAAGGAGGAGGACAAAGTGCACACTGTCACGCACTACAATGTGTTGTCCAAGCTTGTTAAGGATACATCTTGGACTTTCTTAATCGAATGCCCCCCAGATCTGGCCTGGGATATGTTTACAAGGACTTTGAGCACACTGGTAGCGCAAGCATCGGAACAGAAGTCCTTCCAACCCAAAAACCAGAGTAAGTCATTTCTGAGGAGCAGAACATGTAAATGTATGTCCCGGAGGGATTTGGCATGGCGAAATCGCCAGGGTTGCCCGAATGCCGAAACTTGGACTACATACGTGACACATCGTAACTTCTGAGTGAAACTGATCCGCGAAGACTAGGTCACGCATCAGCAGAAGTTAATGAAGCGATTCTGCACTAACCACAAACTCATGTACAGGCACATTAACGGCCTTCGAAAGGTAAAGCGAGGGGTTCCGGCGCTAGTCACGGCTGATGGATACACGCGGTCAGCAATGGAAGCAGCTGATCTCCTACGGCTTCATTACTCTCAAACGTTCCAACAAGTGTCCAGCCCAAACATTCACCTCATTTCTAATACTCCACCATCTGGTTTAGAAAACATCACCTTCACTACGGAGGCTGTGTTGAAGAAGTTGTTATCCTTGCGTATCCACAGTTCTCCCGGAGCTGATAACATCCGACCAAAGGCTCTACAGGCAGTAGCTAGTGAGCTAGCAGAACCACTGGCTGTTTTCTATCAGCGATGTCTAGAGGAAAACCTTATTCCACCAGTATGGAAGCAAGGGGTCATCACTCCTATCCATAAAGGAGGTAGCCGCACTGATCCTGCAAACTACCGTCCAATAACACTACTTCCCGTACTATCCAAAGTGATGGAATCAATCGTCGCAGACGCGCTGATGCAATATTTGGAAAGCCACAAGTTAATAGCCCCAGAGCAACATGGCTTTCGTCAAAAGCATTCGTGTAATACTAACCTATTAATTGCACGTAATAGCTGGACTGAAGCTGTTGATGATGGAGTTGGAGTAGATGTCATCTACCTGGACTTTTCAAAAGCGTTTGATCGTTTAGACCATCGAGTTCTCCTTCAGAAGCTTCGGAACTACGGCATTGGCTATCCAATCTTGAGTTGGATTAGCAATTTTCTACCAGAACGACGGCTAGTGGTGAGAGTCCGAGAATCATTTTCTCATGCAATCGACGTGACGTGTGGAGTACCACAATGCTCGGTTCTTGGACCTCGTATATTCTTGGTGTTCATTAACGATTTGGCGAGATCAATTACTTCCGATTTCTTATTTTTCGCTGATGATATTAAGATATGGCGAAGGATCAGAGGACCGGGTGACCATGAACGGCTCCAGCACGATCTTAACACAGTGTCGAACTGGTCACTTCAAAACGCTCTACCGTTCAATGTAGACAAATGTCGCGTAGTACAATTACGCCATGGACATAACTACACCTACATACTTGGGACAAACGAATTGCAGAATAGCTCCCAGGAACGTGATCTTGGTGTGATCGTACAGAGCGACCTCAACTGTTCAAAACAGGCTGAGGTAGCTGTCAAAAGAGGCAACCAGCACGTCGGCATGCTGCGAAGGGCATTCGGGAGATTTGACCCATCAATCTTCCCAATGATGCTCAATTCCTACGTGCGCCCGCATGTTGAGTACGCAATCCAAGCTTGGCAACCTTGGTTGAAACGCGACCTAGAAGCGATAGAGGCACCACAACGAAGAGCAACAAAAAATGTGAAGGGCCTGCGCTATCACTCTTACCACCGAAGGCTGAAGTTGCTGAGAATTTTCAGCGGACGTTATCGAAGGCTGCGCGGCGATCTCATATTAGCGTATCAAATATTGAGTGACCCCAACCACGTATGCCGCCATTTGCTGAAACTTAGCCACAACACGCAGCTCAGGGGTAACTGATTAAAGTTGAAGGAACAATATAGCCGTCTAGAGTGTCGACGGAATTACTTTTCCCTTCGGGTTTGCAAACCATGGAACGCACTCCCAGACTCAGTGGTATCCTCTCCTACCCTGGATGTTTTCAAAAAACGATTAGATGTTGCTCTCAGCTCCCAACATTTTGTTACCTAAGCTCCTCTGTTGTGGATTACGCCAAGCATGTTTTCAACAGGACTAATGTATCAAATGGACCTAAGTGAGCGACCATATTTTATTTTCTCACTCCTTACCTCAACTATCACTGCGCCCCAGTGTCTTTCTGAATGTTTACGCGCGATATTTATTTTTCATTTTACACTGATGTTAATTATCAAAGTATTCATCTCGGCAGACGTTCGATAGATGACCCAGACTTATTTTACTTGCATCATATTCACCGCTACCATCCTACGGGACGTGTCAAGCACTTGCTTTTATCCCGTGATAAATCATTGTTCATTGATGGAACTTGCAAACGCCGTAAATTTGGTATCTGCACAGTTCTGTGGAGAGACCGACACAACAGCACCCACGGCACACAACAGGACAGAGCGCAGTACGAGCGAAACTAGTACACAGGAACGGTCAACGATGCTATGCAACCTAACTGACGTTCATAAACCAAAAACAATTAAAGACCGGCCAACTAACGGCCGGCTTAGACAAACACAAAGTTGACATCTATTAACGCACTCCTAAGAACAAATACACTATATTGTATGCACGCAAACGCCCAAGGCCTTCTAAGTAAGTTGGCCGAACTTAGAGAACTCTATGCCTTACAACCGCGGGACCTTGTCATAATTACAGAGACATGGTTAACCCTTGAGATAACTGATTCTGAGATCCATTTACCGGGTACGTCGCTGCTTCGGAACTGTAGAACCGGAAGGGGTGAGGGTGTGATTCTTTTATAATACAAACCTCCGATGTGAAGTTCTAGAGTACTCAGAAATTCGTGCTCCTGATTCACTCTGGTGCTGTCTATGGTTGCGAACCAAGGACACATGTTTACTAGCTGCAATTTACTACCCACTAAACTCTATGTCGGAAATGGACCTCCAACTGAACTACGTCTTTCAGTTTGCTTGCATATTCTTATCGTTGGAGACTTAAATGTACACGGCATGGAAATGCCAGCAACCGAGGGTGCGCAGTTTAAAGCCTGCTTGCAAGAGCTAAGTTCAAGCTACTCTGCCTACAACTACGTAACCTCTCCCACCATATTTCTAACTGCCAACAAGCCGTCGATACTGGATCTTGAGCACACTAATGAAGAACACATGGTCGCCGGGATAGTTACAAGCACACCATTGGGTTGCAGGGACCCCGTCACTCTACTTTTTGACTATATATGCTACGCGGAATATCCTGAAAAGGAGGATGACAAAGTATATACTGTCAGGCACTACAACGTGTTATCTACGCTTGTTAAGGATACATCTAGAACTTTCTTAACCGAGTGCCCCCAGTACGTCGCCTGGCAAACATACACAAAAACGTTTAGCATACTGGTAGCACACGCATATGAACAGAAGTCATTCCAAAGTAAAATCAAATATAAGTCATTTCTGTGGAGCAAAATACGTCAATTTCTGCCTCTCAGGAATTTGGCATAGCGAGCTCACAAGAACTGCCCGAATACCGAGACCTAGACTGCATATGTGGCACATCAAAACTTCTGCGTACAATTGACCCGCGAGGAGAAGGTGATGCATCGGCAGGAGTTAATGAAGCGATGCTGCACGAATCTCAACCTCCTAAACAGGCACCTCAGTGGCCTTCGTAAAATGAAACGCAGCATCCCAGCACTGGTCACAACTGATACGTGCACGCGATCAGCAATGGAAGCAGCCTATCATCTACGGCTTCACTACTCCCAAACTTTCTAGCAAGTAACGAACCAAAATATTCTTCTCGTATATATTACTCCACCAGCAAGTTTATGCATCACTTTCCCTGCGGAAGCTGTGTTGAAGAACTTGCTATCCGTGCGTATCCATAGTTCTCCTGGAGTCGACAACATTCGACCGAAAGCTCTGCAGACAGTAGCTATTGCTCTAGTAGAACCACTAGCCGTAATCTAGCAACGATGTTTAGAGAAGAACTATGCTCCATCATTATGGAAGCGAGAAGTCATCACTCCTATGCATAAGGGAGGTAGCCGCACTGACCCTACCAATTACCGTCTAATTAAGCTAGTTCCTGTACTATCCAACTTTATAGAATCAATCATCGCTGATACGCTGATGCAGTATCCATAAAGCTACAACTTAAAAACCCCAAAACAACATGGCTTCCATCAAAAGTGCTCGTGTACTACTAACCTACTAATTGCGAGTAATGGCTGGACGGAAGCCGCTGATGGTGGAACAGGATCCGATGTCATCTACCTGGACTACGCAAAAGCGTTTGATCGCTTAGGCCGTGGAATTCTTCTTCACAAGAGTCAGTACTACGGCAATGGTGACCCAAGTGCCTACACGAACGTTGGTTAGAGGTGAGAGTCCGAAAATCTCTGTCCGATGCAGCCGATGTGGAGTGCAGTGTAGCACAAGGCTCGGTGATATAGCCCCTTCTATTCTTGGTGTTCATAAACGATCTAGCGAGATTAATTGTTTCCAAATTTCTATTTTTCGAAGATGTTATCAAGACATGACGAGCGATCAGAGTATCGGACGACCACAAACGGCTCCAGCGCGATCTTAACACGAGTTCGAACTGGTCAGCTCAGAAAGCTTTACCAATCAATGTGGGCAAATCCCGCGTTGTGCAGTTACGCCATAGACACGACTAAACGGATTTACATGGGACATACAGATTGCTGATCAGCTCCCAGGAGCGGGACCTTGGTGTGCTCGTACAGAGTGACCAATACGGTACAAAACAGACTGTGGTAGCTGCAAAAGGAGGCAACCAGCACGTCGGCCTGCTGCGAAGGGCAATCGGGAGATGTGACCCCTCAATCTTCCCAGTGGTACACAATTCCTACATGCGCCCTCACGATGAATACATCAGCAGAATCTAGCGGAAACGTTTCGTGTTAACAAAAGGCTTCTGTACAGATATGTGAACAGCCTCCGGAATGTGAAACGTTGTGTTCCCCCACTAATATCAGCAGATGGACGAGCTCAAACCACCGTGGATACAGCTAACGTTCTACGACTCCAATATGGTCCAAGTTTCCGAAGTGCTACCAGCAGGTGTAACACACCTGTTCCAAACTCCCAGGTACCAGTAGTTACACACCTCATCTTTAGTTCGGCAACCATTTTGCGGAAGCTGCTATCGTTGCGCACACATAGTTCCCCGTAGTTGACAACCTTCTCCCGAGGGCAGTGCAGGTGGCCGCTACGAGGATTGCTGAACCATCAACAAGATTTTTCCAAAGATGCCTGGACAGACAGCAGGTCCATAACATGTGGAAGCAAGGCATCATTATCCCGATTTTCAAGAGTGGTAGCCGTTCAGATTTCGCCAACTATCTCCCCGTGATTCTGCTCCCGATGCTCTCAAATGTGATAGAATCGATCATAACTGAGGCTGTAATGGGCTATTTGGAAAGATCTAACATCATACCAAAGGAACAATACAACTTCCGTCAGCGTCGGTCACGTACTGCCAATCTACTTATTGCCTGTGGCAGTTGGACCGAGATAGCCGACAGTGGGATCGGCATGGATGTCAGCTACTTAGACTTTTCTAAAGCCTTTGCTCGTATAGATCATCTTATCCTTCTCCAAAGGCTGCAAGCGAACAGAGTTGAGAACCCTGTCCTTGGACGGATCGGAAACTTCCTCCTTCAGCGGCGCCTTCAGGTTCGAGTTCGGGGCTTATCTTCTGATCCAAATGTTGTGGACTGCGGTGTTCCACAAAAGACATTGCTGGGGCCGCGGTTGTTCTCGTAATTCATTAGCGACCATGCGAGTGTCATCAAGCAAAATTTCCTGTTTTTTGCCGAGAACATCAAAATATGGCGGACAATTGGCTATCAGGAAGATCACGATAAGCTGCAAAGAGACTTAGACCACTCCTTTGAATGGTAAAAGGTAAATCTATTTATGTTTAACACGGACAAATGCAAAACCGTGCATGCGCGCCACAATCCCACGTACGCATATAAGTTGGGAGACGACATGCTGAAAACCGTCTCACAAGAGCGAGACCTTCGGGTGGTAATGCAAGATGACCTCGGCTGTTCAGCACATTTCTTGAAGGCGTCCAAAACCGCGAACCATGTTGGTCTGTTACGGAGGGCGTTCGGGTGGTTCGATCCCTCCATTTTCCCCCAAATTCTCAATGCACATATGAGGCCGTACGTAGAGTTCGCGATACGGGCTTGGCAACTCTGGTCAAAACGCGATTTGGCTGCGCTAGAGGCCGCCCAGCTAAATGCAACGAAAGATGTGAAGAGGTTGTCCCACCTGCAATACCACAGAGGACTGAGAGCCCTGGGAGTGTACAGCGGAATATACCGCCGTCTACGGGGTCATGAAAAAACCCCGGTCGCACCTGCCGCCACCTGAAGCTTAGCCGTAACACGGAATCATGTGGTCATAAGTTGAAACTTGCCACACACTACACTCGGCTGGAATGCCGCCGGAATTATTTTGCCCTCCAAGGTTGTCAACCGTGGAACACTATTGCGACTTTTGTCATCTCCGCGCCCACGCTACCCATTTTTAAAGTACGACTGAACGATGCTTTACACCACTTACATTACTTGAGTTGATTTCTATTCACTGAGTGCCGAGGTGGCGGGCAAACATTGTTCTCACCAACCCCACGAACTCGGGTAGACGGACATGCCTTTGTGTTAATGTGGATAATATGGTGAATCAACAGATGCGTTTTTTCCCTTTGGGGCAACTTTTTTGAACTAGCGGTATTCCCCCAAACCATCCCACGGGACTTGTCAAGCCTTGGCGTTTTTATCCGTGGTATGCCATTGTTCCATTGCCACCCGTGCTTGGCAACCTTGTCTGACCTATAGATGTCAGAGATACCACAACGAAGAGCAACAAAGAATGTAAAAAGCCGATGAGTTCACTTTAATCACCGAAGGCGGAAGTTGCTGGGAGTGTTCAGCAGACGCTACGGAAGGCTGTGAGGCCATCTCATACTAGCGTACCAAATATGGTAACTCCAAATAAGTATGCCGCCATTTGCTGTACTTTAGCCACAACACGCAGCTCAGAGGTAACACTTGGGGATTACGCGAGCAATAAAGCAATTTATAGTGTCGATGGAATTACTTTTCCCTTCTGGTTTGCCAACCCTGGAATTCTCTCTTACACTCATTTGTATCCTCCTGTACATTTCACATCTTCGAAAATGAGTGGCTGTTGTTCTTAGCTCTCAACACTTCGTTACCTAAACCATGTCATTGTGGTTTACGTTAGTCGTGCCCTTCTGCCGGATTAATGTGGGACACGAACTCAAGGATGCAGGGCATAAGTGAGCGACCATATTTTACCTCCCTCACACATTACATTAAAGGTCACTGCACCCCGTGTATTGCTGTATGCTTACACTCGATGGGTAGTTTACATTAACTTTACCTTTCAACGCAATTATCTCGGCAGACACTCGGTAGGGGATTCACCTATATCTGAAGTTCATTGTATTCACCCCAAACATCGTACGAGATATGTCAAGCACATGCTTTTAACCCGTGATACATCAGTGTTCATTATTCAAACGGTACACGGCTGGCTTACCGGAACCAAGGAAATTCGTGGGTGCGCAGCATCCTGTTCAGCATTCCAAACGGTTCGGTGTCCAGCGTTTTGTCAAAATGAACTCCACGATCATCCCCGAGGTCTGGTGAAATTATACGCCGTATACTGTCGCAGTCAAAAGATATGTGCTGTAGAGATGAACCGGAGAGGAACTGTCAGGATGGGAGTAGCAAATGTTATCTAACGAGAGGAACACAATCGGTTAGTGCGTTGGTTTTCTAGGTTAGCTTTTAAAAGATTCCAAAACCAACCCAAAATTCTATGAGTACCAATCACTTTCTGTTGCTATCGAACTTTAAACCGCTCACAGCTGGTTTTACTCACTTTGCAGCAACTGCCGTGCAGTGCCGCTTTATTAGACGATTATCCTCAGTGCATGCTGAGTGCCACCCGCACGCTCTGTCGTTCGCTCGCTCGTCCATCGGCTCAGAGCACTGTACTCCAATACAGGTTTCGTAATCATTTACATTCATCTAATAGTGACAGAAGGGTTTCGATGTACCCCGGAACATTTGGGATGTCGGCAGAAACTCCTACATCTTAACCATAGGGTTACGGCGGTAGCAGATTTTTTCGTTTATTCATTGGCCCCAGTATCTTCTAAATGCCTTGTCACACATAGCTGCAGTTTTTGGAAAAATGGACTCCATATGTATAAAAAGAGGTGAGAGGGATAGCATTCGCGTGGAGTAAAATTGTGAGCTCCAACCAGAAACAAGGACCATAAACAACTGACGGCACCAACGAACTGACATATGAAAACCAGCGTCAGTGACAGCGTAAGAAAACGAAACTCCGCAGTTATGAACGCCTACACAAATATACCATCATTCTCATCACTGATCTATCATCAAATACGCACCATTTATCGCGGACACCGCTCAGAAGGGAATGGTTCAGTAAGTAGTCTGCTCTCATTGCTATCCGATAAAAGTTTAATCAAATGTCGGCTTTTTAATTTCCTGATTATTCAATCTGTCTGATGGGCGTGACTAGCATTGCCGAGACTAATCGTTCATTTACCCAGAGACTGGAATTCAGCGCGGTGACTGTTTCAGCTCCCATGGAATACACTAGCATCAGTCAGCTCAGAGCAGGGCGTGTCCCAAGCGTGAACATTTTTCTGTTCGGATCAGGCTAGAGTGACATCAGGCAAACACCCAGTGCTCAATGAGTTAGAAATCTCTCAAATTTCCCCCTAACCTTGACCTAGTATTGATACCAAACAGATATCTAAAACTTCGCATACTTCACATTGACCAAAGGCGCAACAGGAAAAGCATACTATAACAGAACATTTTATGTCTAACAAAATGTCAACCACAATTTTTGGGCTAGGTCCACGTTCCGTTATGAACAATCGTGTTGCTTGTATTGGTCACTGTATTGGGAACATGGGCTGAGGTTTGGCACTCAACTGAGTAGCAGATCAATGCATCTAGCGGTAAGCACAAATCACTTGCTGAGCACTGAGCACTATGTCACTCGTCATCGTGATGCGCAGTCACCGGTCCCACGTTTTCAAGCTACTAGAAACCATTGTCATCTGTCTATACCATTTATCAATTGACTGCATTATTAACGCAATCGCTTTCATCCGTAGCTCAGTAGCTTACATCCTTAAAGCAGGAACTACAATCCGATAGTCCCGAAAATTGCATCCACGACCTGAGCCATCCGCACGTGTAGGTGCACACCAGGATAACAACATAAGATCGGTGGAAGCGGGGCTTGTTCACGAACTGACTCCAAACGCAAGAGTCTGGTATGTGAAGGTAAGGTGAAGCCAGCACAGTTCCAAACGAGTACAGAGGTGACAGTGACATGTCCGGAACACGGGGTCACACCCCTTGGCTTGATCGGGTCCCTTATGAATGAAGTCAAAACGGTCTCACAAAAAGGACTTGAGCGAGCGAACGAGATGTCCGTTGAGACGAGGGGCAGATGAGTTACGGATGACCAGAGGGAAGGGTGTTTTACTTCACTAACATCGGGTTCCATCAAGCGAAGGGCCGCAGCCCCACGTTCCGGACTTGTTCACTATCAGGTCTGCGTTCTTCCGGAACTATGCTGATTTCGCACCTCATGCTTTCGTGTTTGAGACTAGTTCGTGAGCAAGCCCTGCTTTCACCCCCTTACTGTGTAATGCTGAGGCGCACCTACACGAGCGGTTGGTTGAGGTCGGGGATGCAATTTTTGTGATTTTCTAAGTATAGTTTATGCTATAAGGATGAAAGCTGCTGCACCGCGGATGAAGGCGATTACGTCAAGGATGCAATCAGTTGAAAAATGGTGTAGAACGATCAGTGATGCGTATGCAGTAACAGCTGGCTGCGAAGCTGAGTTTACCTTACTAGGGCGATGTGTACCAACAACTGGCCTGCTATCCATCTCTTATGACCTCATTTTCGTATAGCTATCGTTGCACGTTTGTGAATAACAAGCGTGCCTGAAATGACTGAGTTGTCTCATAGTCCACAGCTCCCGGTCACATTGTTCGGTATTATAAAGCAAAGTTTTGTTTCAAACAAAAAACGGAGTCGCGACTTAACAATGCGAAATGATATGTATGCCCATAGGTACTGGCTTATGAAGGATGTTTTAGACGAGAGTGGTCAAAACCAGGACTTGTGTTCACCAACACCAGTAACCAGGTGATTTAGTGTCCTTTGAGGCAATGCGGCACTTGTCAGATTTAAATGGTACAACAACAAACCATCAATGGACTGCGGGTCAATGGTTTACGGAAAGCAGACAGGATCATCGGGTATTGTCCCTGGCATGAGCATACCTTGCCACCTCGGAGACTCCCGTTGATCCGCGAAGCTCACGAAGACGGTTGTGTACCCTTTGCTAGGGATAATATTCAGGTCCGAGCAAAACGTATATGTATAGAAAACACTGTTTTACTATTGGACCTGCTCCCATTTAAGAGTCAGCTGTACCAGTCTGACACTACCTCTTTCACACCGCACTTCCTCAGCGTCTACCACACTGATTTACAGGATCTAAGACATAGACGTATACTACATGGCGTTTCATCGCTTGCTTGGGAGTGGGTTGTCATGCCCAACAATCTTTGGTAGCTCTGAGTTCCAGCCCAGCTCAGGCTATCTCCACTTGATGGATACAAACCAGGACGAAACCGCCATCGTGGTGTGCCAGTGTTGGGAGGAGTAACACCGAAATATTTCCATTTCGGATACGGTCCTCGCGATCGGAATGACTTAGGTTTACCTCAAAGTGAACCGAGGTCTCAATAGAGGTTGCGTGTCCCAACCCAACCATACAGTGTGTCCCACAAATGCAGCTTTGAGTTCCTTTCCGCTGTGCCAAGCGTTGCCTCCGGATCTCAGTAGCATAGTGTTCAGGGTGTCAGTCGTGAAATACAAGGCTCTGAGTTCCATCCCCACTCCGATTATCGCCGCCTGATGGGTACAAACCAGGACGAAACCGAGGTAGCGGTGTGCCAGTGTTTAGAGAAGGCACTGAAACATTTCCAATTCGGATGCGGAATGACCGAAGTCCACCTCAAAGTGGATCGATGTCTCAACAGAGGTTGCTTGTCGCAATCCAAGCACACAGCGCGTTCGCTAAATTCAACTTTGAATCGTTGGTAGCAGTTTCAGACCCTCCTACTAGTGAAACTAGGTTGACGTAGAAACCGGGGTAAAGAGCTAGCTCCCAAATGGGTACATAAATAACTTTTACACACAGACGATTGTTGAGTAACCATGGCTAGTATGCACTACATATGGTTGAAAGCAAACAAATCTGGAATTGCCTGCCATTGCGACTTCCTCGGGGACAGCCACAGGACGCTTGCGCTTATAGAGGGGTCATGGATGGCTTGCACTGCACCACCCACAGCTCCATTCACACATCCCCATATCCAGTGCAAACCTGAACAAATACGACTGGGAGCCATGTGAATGAGAGCCACTTTTCATCAACGCTCCCGAACCAAAATCCCTCAATATGCCCAGCAGCAGCATTCCTATCTATCTATGTAGGGAATCATGCTTACCAGACGTACACAAGGCAATGGCTGAACCGCAGTACACTCCATAATCAGTGGAATCATATTTGCGTGTAAAACGATCACGAAAACCGTGTACCCCGTCACCACAACAGCAATTCACAGTCTACTAGAGCCAGTGATGGTCGTGGGAGGTGTTAGAGAGATAGCCATATTGTCAACATGCACAGTCAGGGAAGCCACATGTAAATATTAAAAAAGCAAAGATGTCAGAATGAATGTGCACGTGCTCCAGAAACCAGCGGCAAAATGCATGCCGATTCCCCGGATTGCAGGCGTTCAAAACCTGCACTTGAAGTGTACTGAATCTGAGAAATTTTCCTTCCTTTTATATTCGGTGTACTGCATATAGGGTTGTGCCACAGTGCTGTGCGATCCGACGAATGCTGAGATCGAAACTTTCCGACACTTCACTGATTACAGCGCAAGCTGAACAGTCGTCCGTGATGACGCGAGGCAGTCTGGGTTTCTTCATGTCGCACACACTCCCAGTTTGTTCGAACTTCTTTACTAGTTTAAGAACGTGCCGGGTGGTGACGGGACGCATTCTTGCGTTCATAACAGTGTCCCTTCGTGCAATCGATGCACAGCCGAATAATCGGCCCGCGCTGATTAACTGGCACGTTACGTGACCCCAATTGCAGTGTCTGTTCGTGCTCCATCACCTGTTATATTGACACGACTTGTGCTGGATAATATTGCCCTCACCTAATCCAACACACCCGGTTCGCTGAGATATCACACACGCCGCCATTGTGATATCGCGTTTCAGCTTGCCTAAGCCGACTTGAATGGGCTGCTGGCTGTTTCGCTTTGCCCAGCGAGTCACACTGAGAGCCCTCGATCGCTCCAGCGCCTACGGTTGGCACTCAGTGCGAAGTTAGCTAACAGCTAACGTGTTGTGACTGTCTGTACTCATCTTGTTCGACGACTAAAAAAGGCTAATGTGCCTGCCTGTCTGTACCTCACCAGCTTACGCTTGCACTTAGCTGATCCCCGAACTAAACCACTCGTCTGCCGAGAATTCCATATATCCTCACCACTAAGATGAGAGAGAAATTCATGTTTCTGCACGCGCGCACCATGGGCAGTACGCATTTTGCAAAATTCGCTAAATATTAAGTGGCTATTGGATTGTGCGGACAATAATTGTAAATGACCGGCATTCACTATAAGTGAGCCACGGTAGGTCCATGAGTCGCGCTTCCCATTCTGGAATGCGGTCACTGGCCCTCTTCCACGTTTCTCTCTTTGGATTCCTACATATACGCTGTTTACATATGTGATTTCTTAGTAACCTGTCCGCATTCTACTTTTTTCTATTTTTTTTATTTTGTCTTCGCTTTCCCACCACTTAGTCTCCCTGTAAAAATTTTTTACGTTGGTTGTTTGGCGAATTTCCCTGCACTTCATTTATTCTCTCTTGGAACTTGTTTGTTTACTTATCTTACACTTTTACCAGAGGCCTACCTTCTAGGCTTTTCACACCAATTAGCAGTGTTGATTTTCTCTGGTTATGTGGCTCATGTATTCCATGTGAACTTCGATGACTATAAGATTATGGTATCTCAAGTCGGATCCTAACAGTTGCAACCTACCACTGTTGCATGGATCCGGTCCCAGTCATATGAGCTAGGGTCTCCTGCGGTATCCCAGCTCGCATATAACGCTTAACGCTGTATCGGTACAAATTGGCAGCGTATCTTTGGGGTATACTACTGATACGGTTTCAGGGACGCGCCCGGTGTGATGTGGGTGTATGTGGCTTTCGACAATTTGAACTCAGTTGAACCGACTTAATAGCCTTCTGCATGCCAGCTGTCCTACAGATATTTAGTTCGAGGCGTGAGGTCCTTCCAAGTAGCATGCCGTGGTGATCTATGGCTATGTTTAGTAGACAAACATGGGAGCATCAACGACACCCTTATTGGTGAGCGGTGAACGGCTGTATGTGGTAGCAATAACAGGGAAGTTGGTGCCTAATTGTTTTTGTCCTCTAAATGCCACTCGACCATAAACTAGCAAGCACTTTCACACTTCCACCTTTAAGACTCACCTGTTTTGAGGTAAATTGCAACGTGATGTTAATTTGCAGCGGATTACTTCCTGGGGATCTCGCAGTCAACACTCGGTCAGCAGCTTCCATCTTATCTTCCCTGACGAATGACGATGAGGTATTATCTGAAACATTGGCACAAGAGTACACAGGGCATCCCGGTAAATGGTGCGATGAAACGTAGCAGTTAAAGAGTGGAGAGGTACGTCACAGCATCAAATCGCATGACTGAGAGTAGATTATTGCAAACTGCGAGGGTTGCTTTTGGGACAGTTTGCGAGCTCACCTGTTGAATCACCTTAGAAGGAATCAAGATGGTATCTACTGACATGATTACGTACATCGAGGGTACAATTTTCAGTTTACTACTGCTCACTGTCACTGTATTGTAACTAAAACGTGCCATAATTATCCACTCACACCCCTACTAATGCGTGATAAGACATCAATAAGTAAACGTACACTTCGTCACTTGGTTGCGTCTGGCAAGTTCCTTCAAACCCCACTTGGACTGCAATTGGGCATAGAGTATGGGCATAGAGAAATGTAGGCACGTACGTAGCCCAGCAACGTAGGCCGGACATTCGCATGAGCACGCCGTCACCCGCGCGATGGCGGATTGCATGACGGGGTGGGAATAGTAATGCCGGAGGTCACCAACTGCTGGCTAGGATGGAGCAGGTGCAATGTAAGAGAAGGAGTGTGAGCATGGTCTGCCTCAACCTTTACAACAAAGTTTGCGTTCGCATTCTGTCACGGCCGGCAATCGGAGTCCCTGAGGCAGCTATCTAGGCGCTTGATAGTGCAAACCATTGTGTACCTTAAACACCTGGTTTGTGCTGACTAAGAGGCACAAAGAATGGGTTGCGCATAGAATGGGAAGATCACGGTTGCCTGTGATCGGACCACGAAATCGCATGTGAAGCAGTTCAAATCGCCAATCTCACTGATGCGATGACTGGTGCGAACTACCACTCAATGAGGATGGACTTTACCGTGGAGTGATGGTTTGTGTGCCTCAGTGATCCATTGAGCTATACTGGGTGGTGCTTTTTTGCATCTACAGAGCCACTCATACCAGATTGGTCAATGATTAGAGGCCAGACAAACTCAACCTCCTGATCCTCCAGGTTGGGGGTTGGAATGAGGATGGCTCCTTATTCCTTAAAATGGACTCCTTGTAACCCAATGCCAAACCAGCTGCCTTGCGGTCAGGCTCTTGAACCAAAGGTTCGGTTGAGAACTTGAATCGTACTCCTGTCTAGGCCTCGGCAACCTGACAAAATCCTGCCCACGCAATACCATGAACATTACTTCCAACAAATTCTGGATGTTCTGGCCACCGCAGAGGACGACCAACGGTGCCATAGCTGCTGCATCGAGCAGGGTGGATAGGGGTTTTGATGCTACTGCTCAAGCCTTCCCATCTTCTCATCCCCCCTCTTACGCTTTTTCACTTCACTTCACTTTACTTCACTTTTATCCCCCTGTTTTCAAACCCCGATTTTGGCTCTCCCCCAAATTGCTTTGATAGGCTGTTACCCTCTAGTTTCAACCCACATGTGAACACGGAATGTCACTCCTGCCCTGTCGACAAGCCCATGTCCAACCAAGCGGTCAAGCCCAGCTCATCAGCTCCCGTTTGGAGCCCTCGATCTTCCTTCAGATTGATATACCTCAGTGTTCGCACATTGCCACAGCACGGTCAACAGGCAGCACTTGCCCGAACAGTAGAGACCACGACGATCGCCATCTGCTGTTTATCGGAGACCCGCCCGTAAGCTCAGTGCTCACTCTGCGATCACTTCAGATGACACTAGCAGCACTTTCTCATTGCGTCTATCCGGTGACCATGCAATTTCGAGCACATGCCATGCCGGTGTTGGTATTGCCTGAGTCCCCAGGCTGAAGCTGTTCTAGTTGATTGGATTCCAACCAGTAGCAGGATGTTTGTGGTCCGATTGGCTGGATCGTACAAAGCGTCGAAGTCACACGGGACTAACAGGTGTCTATTCATCATCCCTGCCTACGCGTCCACAAACCGTAGCGATGATTTGGTAAAAGACTACATCGATCGGCAATTGAACGAGTTCCTTCGCCACAAAAGAAGCACCGACACTGTTGTGCTGGCGGAGGATCTGAACGCTCAAGTTGGATAGTTGTGCGCTGATGAAATGCATCTGGACGGTCAGCACTGTGTAGGCTCCCGTAATGATAACGGTGAGCGGTTACTTCATTTGTGTGAACGTGCTCGCCTATTTCTTGAGAGTACTAATTTCCGACACAGCACCCGCCGGAGGGTGACTTGGCACTCATCAGCCTCGAACCAGCTATGGACGCAAATCAATCACATTGCAATAACTTACCGTTGGATAAGTTGGGTCCAGAACTGTCGCTCGATTTGGAGCACATGTTTGGACACGACCATGCAGTTGTATGTGTTGACCAGCAGATGTGTTTTGGCCGACGCCCACGAAGTCCTCGTGAGCGCATTGACATCAGCCAACTGGCGAAGCCAGCTGTTTGGAATGCATTTCAAAACACGCTGACATGCGAGCTCAGTAAGAGCATACTGGAGACACTTGAAGGTCACTGGTCGCATGTTCACCAGACCTTACTAGCAGCAGCTAAATCCTCATGTGCTAAGTCTAATCGCCAACATGGACATTGGGTCTCTTCTCGGTCTCTGCCACTTATCGATGCTCGCCGGCATATTCCGTCTGGAAGCGAACACAATGAAACTCGCAAAGAGCTCCGGTCAAAACTCCGTGCTAGCCTGAGGAGAGACCGCGAATCCTGGTGGTCTCATTGTGCATCAGGGATATTAATGGCCGCTGTCCTTGGTAATCAACGAAAGTTAATTCATCTGATACGGGAAACGGGCAGCAGGTGACCTGGTGTTAGTGAAACAATTTGTGATGAGAGTGGACAGTCTATCCACAATTTGTCAACAAGTTTGGAGCGTTGGGCTGAGCATTTTGAAAAGCAATTTAATCGGCTAGAATTATTCGATTCCTCTCCGGCCAGTGATCGCCGTGCTCTGTGGGCTGTCTCTTTGGATCCAACCTCTCGCTTAGAAGTCAAAGGTGAAATCGTACTGTTGAGGTTAAATAAAGCCTCAGGATCAGATGGTCTTCCTTTAGCCCTCTTCAAATTCAGTGGCTCTGCTCTTGTGGATGATTTACACGAGTTACTAGTCAAACTGTGGGAGCAGGAGACTGTCCCAACCGACTGGAGCCTCTCCGTTATTGTTCCCGTCTTCAAAGGAGGCTGACGATCGGAATTCGGCAATCAAAGAGGAATCAATCTGATCTCCATCGTCTCCAAATTATTTGCATTATAATTCTTCACGGACTGACTTTCGCCTGTGAAAGCCAGATTCGTGAGGAGCAAGCCCGGGTTCGTCGGGGTGGTGTTTGCATTGACCACATCAACACTTGGCGTCATTTGTTGGAGAACCGTCACATGTATTGGCTGCCCACCGTAGTGGTGTTCCTCGAAATCAAAGCTGCTTTCGATTAGGTTGATCGATGTGCCCTTTGGGATTTGTTACTCAGGAAAGGCGTGCCCGAGAAATATGTAAATATTATCCGAGCAGAATACGCGCGTAGCACGGGCAGAGTGATGGCTTACGGCAAGCTGTCGTCGCCCTACAATATCTCCGGTGGTGTGAGACAAGGGTGCCCGTTATCACCTTTCCTCTTTAAGTTCATTATTGACGAAGTCATGGAAATCGCGTTCACAGGACAAGACTTAGAATGTGTGGAGCTATTCCCATGAGAATGACTTCTTGACTTGGAGTATGCTGACGATAATTCCCACCTCTGTGACAGCTCCCAGACATGCCAAAATGCAGTGGACAGATTAATGCTGGATGTCAGCCACTTCGGGCATTGCTTTGCACCATCGAATTGCAAAGCTTTCCTCCAAGATTGGCTGGGACCGCCTCCTTCACTGACCCTTGGTGGGAATCAACTGGAAGTTGTTCCGGAATTTAACTACCTGGCATCTTGTATCAGCGCCCTTAGGATCGAAGACGAGATCATGAAGCGTATAGCAAAAGCTCGAGGTGCTTTTGCTAGTCTTCACCACCTATGGTGCCGGCGCGACATTACTCTCGCCCTGAAGTGTAGAGTGTACAATGCAGCGGTACGTTCGCCCTTACTGTACGTTTTCGAAACCTGGCCCCTTAGATCAGCGGACATGAAGAGGCTAGCTACGCAATTTGGCTTACATCTGGTGTGAACACCGTGTGAGCAACGAGCGGGTTCTACGCCTTGTTTACGGCAAAGGAAAAGGAAATGAACTGCTCAGCGTCGTCATTTCACGCACCAGGCTCCGGCGGCTGAGCCAGGTGTTGCGCATGCCAGCCCACCGACTCGCGCGACGTGCGTTGTTTGTTCACCAGGGATGGGGATGGAAGAAGAGGAGGGGTGTCCAAGCACTGAATTGGTCGAGAGGAATGAAGTCCCTCACTTCGGAACTAGCCTCGGTTGGAGCTTCACTTCTCCCTGGTTGGGTTCCGGAAGACAGTGAACACGTTTGGCTGGATGCACTTGTTGATATGGCTAGGAGCCGACCACAGTGTCATTCCTGCTGTGAGTTTCTTTGTCCCTCCTCATCCCTTTTAGCCTCCCCTTCAACTACGATCGCATTACGTAGCAAAAGATAATTTTACATCATAACGTTTCTTGTTGCCTAGTAGCCGGCTGCTAGTTTTCCGGAACGATTCCCATCCGTTGCAGCGGGCTCAGCTGGCATGCAACTTTTTTATTTCTTTTCTTTTTTCTTTTGTGTATTGCGGCACAGTAGCTGAGGGGCTTTACGCCTCTAGCTAACGTGCATAATAATAATAATAAGATTACCACTCAACAAATCTTCAATGTCTCAACAGTGCGAGAGATCGGTGGTGCGGAGATACAGAGCGATGGTACACGATAGTGTTTCACAAATTATGTCGTCCAACATAGGTTTAGTGCAATTTCGCTACAACAGGCTCTGGCTAATGGAGGTAGGTTAGCATGCTAGGAAGAAACGCTGAGGAAAAGGTGTATCTTTTTTATATAATGACATTTATAGGTCTGCTTTCGTCACTTGGCAGTCATATTTACTGCACTTTGATGTTGGTCTCATCGATGAATACAAGCATATTTTGACTTGGAATACGGTCACAAATGTCTATAAGGCAAAAATGTCCATGTTCAAATTGCAGCAGCTCTCTTTCACAATCAGTAACGAAATGCCACAAATGTTAAGTATGCGACATTTACGCCATTGTCGAATACTGTTTCCGAAGGCTGAGGTACCCGTACCGTAAACATGCTATGATGCACAGCAATATTATTATTGACAGACAGTTGAAACCCACGTGATTTACCACACTTTCTGATGTTTTGTTCTACAGCTTGGTGTAGGCAGTGAGAAAGAAGTTCTCTCTTATCTTTGGTTTCGTCCTTGAAAGTGTGATGTTACACCTTACATCACAAATGGAATAACGGCCATTCTACGTCATGGACAAATTGACCGTTGTGATGTGAGCACTGTTAACTATGATTCTGAACACAAAACATAGTTACGGTCATTCTTCGCAGTTAAGTGGGTCGCAGTCCAAGGATAGTTCAGCGTTTACTGTAAACCAGTTTTGTGGAGTAACCAAATATCCCTTTGGTAAACGGGTGTAGATTTCGCTTAACAACCAGTTTGTTCGGCTTTAACATGTTTGCGCTCACCAATGAATATTATAAAATGGTAGACAGGGCTATGCTTTGTGCAACAGGAGCCGGGAATTGTGGAGGGTGTAGGAATGACATAAATCCCTAGGTCCTCCGTACTTGTGATGTTTGGAAATCACCCTTCTTCGAGTAGTTGAAGGGGTGCGAGTATCCAGGCCTAAATCACAAATGGATGTGATTTTGGAGATGTACATACCATGCAGTGTAAGGCTGTTGAGTGTAATGTGGCACTTATACGATGAGATATCGTACCTATCTGCCGAAAGTGACGTTTGCCACATTTGACACCAAGTTTCAATAGAAGTAAGATCGTATTGAATATGTTGTGAAGCCTTCTGTGCGTCCGCATGTCTTTGAGAATAAGTGACTTTTATCACGTCTGCAACCAAGAATGTAGTGTCATGCTTCATGACGTTAAAGATATCACCAACATAAATAAATAGTAACGTACTAAGAACACTCCATTCCATGAATCCATCAATGGCTGCTTTCGGAAGTGAAAAACAGTTGACTACTTGTACAAATTGCTTCCAAATCGAATGGTATGCCGACAGCTAAATGAAAAGTGGTCCGCGATGCTAACAATTCGTAACATGTTTAGCAATCTAAGGTGTGGAACTCGGTGAAATACTTGACTCATCTAGTGCTATATAATTACAACTGACTTTCCAGCATCGGTAACCATTATTGTATCATTAATAAATTGTAGTCAGAGAGTCGCACAAGACAGGGTCTAGCAAACAATGTTGGGCCTTATTGATGAGGCATTCAGAGAATAAGAAACTAATCATCTCTTTCTTAATCATTCGTTTCATCCTACTGGACATTATGCGTGTGTCCTTTATCAGTGGATAATTAGTGAGTTCGTGAGCCGACCCATTTTTCTGTAGAGCTATGGAACTAGACGTTTTCTACTATGTTGGGCACATCCCATTATTTAGAAATAGGGTACAAAAGCTGCGTGGCAGCGATGGCCAAACATTACCGGCCTTTTTAAAGAAGCCTGAAGGTATCCCATCAGGTCCTTGTGGGAGGAATGGATTCAATCGCGAACTATGTTCCCTAATTTTCACCATGATGAACTCTACATCACATAAAAGTGCACTGTTGGGCAGTGAAGGCATCTTGAAGCTCGACGGACAATTCCAGCTAGCGTTGAGTATCATTCACTACGCAGAACTATTAACACTGAACTAAAACAGCTCCGCCCGAAGGATCACCAGGCCTAGTGGACGTGACTGGTCATTGATATGGAGCAGGCGGCGGGCTCGGGAAAGTTCCAGAAGATTTTTCACCTGATACGATCGACTGGCGGCAGAAGGCCGACTGTGAGCGAAGTTTTGCACGAAATCAATGCCGAGTCGATCCACTGTCAAAAACCTTGACTTGTACTTTGGGTTGAGCACTGTGCGAAGCAGTTTAACTGGCCAGCAGCACGGATGTGTTCTCGATCAAGAATCATGGACCACACTGTTGTATTACTGCTTTCCTTGCTATGTCCATCAGCTCCACTAATGGACGGCCGAACATACTGATCAACTTCTCTGGACTCTGATCAAGCATTGGCTCTCGCTAAGGTTTGCATGCGTTTCGGAGGATCACCCAAGCGCATCACTACCGACCGAATGTCGCAAATCTACGAAGCCCTGTGATTGTAACCAAGTAGTAAGCCTCACTGTCAACATTGCTTGGCTCAACTCCTGGTGATGACCTTGTTTCGTAGTGGTCGCAGATCAAAGATGCTTTATCTTCCGACAGTATCGAGACTTGTGGAGTCGCCAGTCACCCACAGAAAAAATGTATTTCCATCGTCTCTTTGTCACTGAAAAACAAATGCCGTTTGATCCCGTCTGATTCCAGCTATGGTGAAGAACGCCAATCCCTGAGTCAAGGGTTGCGCAGGGATCCGCAAACGGACCTTAAACCTTGATTGTGTGAACGCGCTGAAGAGATGAAAGTTGTTGCTTGCGCTGGTAATACCAGAAAAATCGTCAATCTCATCCGATTCACCGGTTATTCGAGCTGGTGTAAGTGAAACAATATGCGAAGAGTATGCACCTTAATCACCAATCTTCAAAGACAGGTGGAGCAATAGGCCGAACATTTTAGCTCGCAGATTTGTTGGTCTCCAGCTCCATTTGCTTCATCTGTCGCCCGCACGGTTTTCCAGTGCTCTATCTCAACAGATCCTTCATCTCACCAGGAAATCGGTCAGGAGCTCTGCCATCCGTAGCGTTATAAAGCCCCCGGCCCTGAAGGTCTTCTTCCTGCTCTACGCAAAAACGATAGAGCTTTGCTCGTTCGACAAAGCACCGCTTTGTTCGGTCGGAGGAGAAAGTTCCATCATTTTGGGATAAATCGATAGACGTCTCCATATTCAAAAGGGGCATGTGCACAATCTGCTCAAACTACGGAGTCATTAGCTTAGTTCCCGTCGTTTGCAAGCGTCTAGTATCCAACATACTTCGCAGGCTATTTGCAACGCGTGAAGCGCTGAAGTGAGAAGAACAAGCTGAGTTTCGCCATGGTCCCGGCTGCATCGATCAAATTTTCACACTGCTCCAGGTGCTCGAGCACTGCCATAAGTATCAAAGGCTAATAATTGCTATGTTTTTGGATATGCATGCAGCCTTCGATTCTGTCAATAGGACTGTACTGTGGCACTGCCTGCTGAGGAAGAGCGTCCCCGCGAACTTCCCCTTCATACTACGCGATCTGTATAGCCTAACCTCGGGCAGAGTTAGGGCTTATGGCAAGCTTTCATCAACCTTTGTGGCATCCAGTGGAGTTTGATAACGATGCTCTATCTCTTCATTCCTATACAACTTTGCCACTGATGCTGTTCTAAAGAATGCTCTGGGCGATCCGTTAAACGCTGGCATTGAGCTCCTCCCAGGTAGTCGAGTTGCTGATTTGTACTATGCTGATGACGATAATGGTGTCGATACATAGGCCGTCCAACTTGCACTAAACCGCTTAGTGACTGAAGCAGCAAAGTATGGTATGTACATTTCGCTATCCAAATGCAAAGGTTTCCTTTTAAGACCATCTGGTGCTTGTCTGCACTAGCATTTGGTTGTGAAACACTGGTGGTGTGGTGAGCTTTGTCTACTTGGGAAGTTGCATCATTGCTTGCTGGGTGGTCGGAGACGAGATTTCGATGCATACCACAAGAGCATGCCTCGCTTTTTCTAGGCTGAGGCACTTTGACGTCTCTAAGGCTTTCGTCCCTCCATCAAACGGCGGGTCTATAGTGCAAATGTTCTGGCTGTACTGTTTTACGGATGTGAGATCTGACTCAGTAGTACCGATGAGTTGTGCAGACTGTCTGTCTTCGAGCACCAATGTCTGCGGTCCACTGCCCGTGTGTTGTGGTGACAATGTGGAAGATAGACAGCGTGTCTTGGGATGAGAAAGCTACTCGCTCGAGGAGCACGTTTCAGTGCATCAATTACGGTGGCTTGGACACGTATTGCGCTTGCCTGTTCAGCATTACGCAGGTCGTGCGTTGTTAACGGTTGGTGGACAAAGCAGAAAGAGACGGTCTGGTGGACAGCCTACAAGTTAGAGTAGTCGCATTAAAAAGAGAACAAACAGTTGGCCTTGGTCCCTTGTTGTCGATTGCCTGGTTGGGGTCCGAAAGATGCGGATATTTGCTAGTTGGAGACATTGAAAGCCATGGCTCAAGCTCGACCTCAGTGGCAAACGCGTGCATCGACGTGTTGCGGTGACCCACTCATAATCACTATACACATCAGCTAGAGGTGGGAAAACACCTCCGATATTGTGTCCCAATACATGAAAGAAATACATACATATATACATATAACACAATAGACAAAGGAAAAATAGATATAACAGTTGCATGCCAGCTGAGCTACCAGCAACGGATAGGCATCGTTCCGGTAAGCTTCCAGCCAGCTACTAGGCAAAAAGAAAATTGTTATTTATTTATTATGTTTTACCCCAGGAAATGAGATCGTAGATGGAGAGGGAGACTAAAAGGGATGGGAGTCACAAAGCAACTCACAGCAGGAACGCCACTAAGGTCGGCTCCTTACCATGTCAGCAAGTGTATCCAGCCAAACGTATTCACTGTCATTTGGACCCCAACCAGGGAGCCGTGAAGGTCCAAGCCAGGCTAGCTCCGAAGTGATGGCCTTCATTCTTCGCGACCAAGTCAGTGCTTGGACACCCCTCCTCTTCTTCCACCCACATCCCCGGTGAGCAAACAACGCAAGTCGAGGAAGTCGGTGGTCTGGCATGCGTAACACGTGGCCGAGCCATCGGAGCCTGGTGCGGGAAATAACGGTGCTGAGAGGTTCAGATCCTTTTCCTGTGCGTAAACACGCTCGTTGCTCACGCGGTGTTCCCACCATATGCGAGCCAAACTGCGAAGGCACCGATGGTCAAACATAACTAGCCTCTTCAAGTCCGCCGACCTTAGGGGCCAGGTTTCACAACCGTACAGTAAGGGCGAACGTACGGCTGCATTGTACACTCTACACTTCAGGGCGAGAGTCATGTCGGGGCGCCGCCATAAGTGGCGAAAGTTAGCAAAAGCGCCTCGAGCTTTTGCAATACGATTCGTGATTTCATCTTCAATCCCACGGGCGCTGATACAACTTCCCAGGTAATTGAATTTCTGAACGACTTCCAGCTGATCTCCACCAACGGTCAGCGCAGGAGGCGGTCCAGTCCAATCTTGGAGGAACGCTTTGCACTTCGATGGTGCAAAGCAAAGTCCGAAGTGGCTGACAGCCAGTGCTAATCTGTCCAGCGCGGCTTGGCACGTCTGGGAGCTGTCACAGAGGTGGGCAATGTCGTGTGCATACTCCAAGTCAAGAAGTCGTTCTCCTGGGAGTAGCTCCACACCTACCAAGTCATGTCCTGTAAATGCAAATTCCATGACTTCGTCAATAGTGAAGTTGAAGAGGAAGGGTGACATCGGACATCCTTGTCTCACACCGCTGGAGATATTAAAGGGTGGCGACAGTTTGCCGTAAGCCCTCAATCTGCCCGTGCTACGCAAATATAATGCTTGGATAAGATTTACATATTTCTCGGGCACACCTTTCCTGAGTAAACAATTCCAAAAAACACATCGATCAACCGAATCGAAGGCACCTTTGATGTCGAGGAACACGACAACGGTGGGCCGACAATACATGTGGCGGTGCTCCAACAACTGACGCAATGTGAAGATGTGGTCGATGCAGCCACGACCACGACGAAACCCGGCTTGCTCTTCACGACTCTGGCTTTCACGAGCGCCAGTCAGTCTGTGAAGGATTATGGAGGCTAATACTTTGGAAGCGATGGAGATCAGACTGATTCCTCTATGGTTGCCGCATTCCGAGCGCGAGCCGCCTTTGAAGATGGGAACAATAACAGAGCGGCTCCAGTCGGTCGGAACAGTCTCCTGCTCCCACAGTTTCACTAAGAATTCATGTAAAGCATCAATAAGAGCAGAGCCTCCGAATTCGAAGAGAACAGGAGGAAGATCATCTGGTCCTGCGGCTTTGTTCAACTTCAACAGTCCGATCTCACGTTCGACTTCTAAGCGAGAGGTTGGATCCAAAGAGACAGCCCACAGAGCAGGGCGATCACTGGCCGGAGAGGAATCGAATAATTCTAGCCGATTAAATTGCTTTCCAAAATGCTCAGCCCAACGCTCCAAACGTTTTGACAAATTGTGAATAGGCTGTCCACTCTCATCACAAATTGTTTCACTAACACCAGGTCTCCTGCTGCCCGTTTCCCATATCAGATGGAATAACTTACGATGGTTGCCAAGGGCAGCGGCCATTAATATCTCTGACGCACGATGAGACCACGAAGATTCGCGGTCTCTCTTCAGGTTAGCGGGGAGTTTTGCCCGGAGCTCTTTGTGAGTTTCATTGTGTTCGCTTCCAGCCGGGATATGCTGGCGAGCGTCCATAAGTTCCAGAGACCGAAAAGAGACCCAATGTCCATGTTGGCTTTTAGACATATCACATGAGGATTTGCCCGCTTCTAGGAAGGTCTGGCGAACTTGTGACCAGTGACCATCAATTGTCTCCATTGAGCGATTGCTCAACTCGCATGTCAGCGCACTTTGATACGCATTCAGAACAGCTGGTTTTGTCAGTTGGCAGGTGTCAATGCGCTCACAGCGTCGTCGTGGGCGTCCGCCAAAGCGCAACCGCACGTCAGTACATACAAGTGCATGATCGGTGTCCACACATGTGCTCCAAACCGAGCGACAATTCTGGATGCAGCCCATCCAGCGGTAACTAATAGCAATGTGATCGATCTGCGTCCAAGGCTGGTTCGAGGCTGGTGGGCGCCAAATCACCCTCCGGCGGGTGCTGTGTCGGAAATTAGTGCTCTCAAGAAATAAGCGAGCACCTTCACACAAATGAAGTAACCGCTCACCGTTATCATTACGGGAGCCTACACCGTGTTGCTCGCCCAGATGCATTTCATCAGTGGACAACTTTCCAACTTGTGCGTTCATATCCTCCGCCAGCACAGCAGTGTCCGTGCTTTTTCTGTGGCGAATGAGCTGATTCAGTTGGCGGTAGAAGTCGTTCTTTACCGCATCATCGCTACAGTCTGTGGATGCGTAGACAGCGATGATGAATAGACACCTAATGGTCCCGCGCGACTTCGTAGCTGTAAACGAGCCAGCCAATCGGACCGCACACATCCGGTTACTGACTGGAATCCAATCAACTAGCACAGCTTCAGCCCGGAGACTCACGGCAATGCCAACACCAGCTTGGCCAGTGCTCGGAGCTGCATCGTCAACGGATAGATGCACTGAGAAAATACTGCTTGCGTCACCTGAAGGGGATCGCAGAGTGAGCACAGAGCTCGAGTCTTGCAGGGGGGTCTCTGATAAGCGGCAGATATCGATCGAGAGGGTCTCCAATGTTCGGGCAAGTGCTGCCTGTTGCACGATCTGTAGTAGTGTGCGTACATTAAGGCATGCCAATCTGAAGGAGGATCGAGGGCTCTAAATGGAAGCCGATGAACTGGAATGGACCGCTTGTTTGGGCATGGGCTTGTCGACAGGGCAGGAGTGACGCTCCACGTTCACGTGTCAGTTGAAATTAGAAGATAAATGCCTAGCAAAGCATGTTGGAGGAGGGCCAAGAATTAGGGGGATGAAAACTGGGGGGATATAAGTGAAGTTGGAAGGGGACGGTAAGAGTGAAAAAGCGTAAGATGGGGAATAACAAGAAGGGAAGGCTTGAGCAGTAGCATTCAAATCCCTATCCACTCTGATCGATGCAGCAGATAGGGCACCGTTGATTATCCTCTGCGGTGGCCAGAGCATCAGCAATTTGTTTGAGATAATATTCATGGTATTGCGTGGGCAGGATTTTGTCAGGTTGCCGAGGCCTAGACAGGAGAACGATTAGGGTTCTCAACCAAAGCCTTTGGTTCAAAACCTGACCACAAGGCAGAGGTTTTGGCATTGGGCTACAAGGAGTCCGTTTTAAGGAATAAGGAGCCATCCTCATTCCAACCCCCAACCTGGAGGGACAGGAGGCTGAGTTTGTCTGGCCTCTAACCATTGACCAATCTGGTATGAGTGACTCTGAAGGTGCAAAAAATACACCACCCAGCATAGCTCAATGGATCACTGAGGCATACAAACCATCGCACCACAGTAAGGTCCAGCCTCATTGCGATGGCGGTGACCCACTACCTCCCCTTAAAAAAGCAAACTAAAAAACAAAAACATTGAGTGGTAAACCGTACAAAAATGCTGCCTTTTCCTTCTTGTTCATCTACTTTTCTACTCCGCCATGCTTTCCACGGCACAATATCTGTACCACAGATTGTGTGCTGTATGTATGTATTATTTGAGCGTCATCAAGTATTTAGCCGGTCTTCTTAGACCTACGTGTTGCGTTTGACTCAGTTCACCGAGCTGCTCTCCGGAGCTGTCATTTTAGAAGGGGATTGCCTGAGAAGCAAGTCAACTTTCTCAGAGCCATCTACTCTCGAACCTCGGGCAAAGTGTGAGTGTAAGGCGAATCTTCACCCCCTTAGTACCACCAGTGGTGTGAGACTGGAATTCCAAGCATCACCCTTCCTGTGCAACTTCTCTATGGATGACATCCTGGAAAGCGCTCTGGAGAACTATGGAACCAGCCACGTTGAGCTGCTTCCGGAGGGACCGACTTCGCGATTTGGAGCACACAGACGACTTCGCCGTAATTTGCGATTCCTCACAGGCGGCCCAAAATCTACTGTGCAACCTGGAGGTGTCTGTCTCCTGGTTTGGAATGGCCTTCATCCCTTTGAATTGTAAGGACTTCATAACTTACTAGCTAGGAACTGCTCCCACCCTCACCCATTCGGGTTATTATCTGGAAGTGGTAGACAAGTTTGTTTACTCCAGAAGCGGCGTCAGCGTTAGCGGTTTAAAGGATGAGGTCTCTTTGTGCGTCTCTAAGACTCGGATTGTGTTTCCTAATCTCCGTCATCACTGGCGTCGACGCGCCCTGACTTTATCCTTGAAGGGCCGAATCTACATTACCACAGTGAGATCGGTCCTACTCGACGCTTGCGTGACTTGGTCTGTTGGCGCAAAGGAAGTTCAGAGGATGTCTGTCTTTGGTCACCGCTGCCTTCGAAGAGGACGATAGAGGACGCTAGAGGACGATAGCAGCAGCACATTAGTAATGAGGATGTCCACCGAATGATTTTCGGTGCAGACAGACTTTGCTCACCGCAGAGCAGCATAATTTCAATGCACAAGCTTCGGTGGCTTGGGCACGTGCTTCGCATGCCTCATGAGCGTTTGCTTCACCGCACAATCTTTGCGCGCACAGAAGTCTGCTGGAACCGAAGTCATGCTGGTCAGCGAACGACTTGGGCCAAACGTACGAAGGCGTTGACCACACATTTGGCCGCAGTCGGGTGCTTTCGACTCCCTGGTTTGGGGCGCAAGGACCACGCGCACACATGGCTGGACACCCTGTCGGTGATGTCATGAAATCGTGGGAAATGGCGAACCTGTTGTAAGTCTCTACACCTATAACAGAAATTCAATACTTCGCTGTTAACCTTTCACTATTCGTTCATTACTTTTGTATTATATTTGTCCACACGTTGTGGCACGCTGTTAATTGTGCTGTATATCAATTGTGCTGTATATCAATATACATATATATATATATATATATATATATATATATGTATATATATGGTTGGCGGCATCCGGTTTCGGATTTGCCTGTCACTGTGGCCAGCCACAGGACGCCTGTGCCTACAGAGGGACCATGGGTGGTTTGGGCTGCACCACCCAAGGCTCCAACCACACACCCGATATCCAGTGTAAACCCGAAGGAATAAGACCGGTTTGTTTTGCCTACCTGAATAATGTTCTATTAACTGGCCATGTTGCTTACGCTAATTACGCTTATCTTCTGTAATTTTGTTGCGTTTGTAGCATTTTTAGGTAACTTGTGGACATTTCTTACTTGTCGCGGATTCGTTGCTAACGAACTTACTTCATATGGTTATTTAGGGAAGAGTTATGCCACCATATCTGTATGCATTATTGGATTTACTTTATTTAAGCTTGTCGTTTAAAGTGAATGGCTGTTGCTTGATATCCCCGGTGTGGCTGCGCTGGATGTGCATGTTGACAAGGTGCCTACCTGTCTATTACCCACTACCTCGTTCATACTGGCTCCAGGAGACAGTTGGTCGTTGCTGGAGGGGACGGGGTGCACGATCCTTGTGGCCGCGCTAGGCTCAAAGAGCGGTTCCATGCACTCAGTGTGGAGCGGACTACGGTCCAGCCACCGCCTTGTGTGCGCTTGATTCCCCAAATACAGCGTGCTTGTGTTTGCCTGTGAAGGAGTGTGGGCCGGCTCAGTTGATGAAACGTGGCTCCCATCCACATATATACATATATATATATATATATATATATATATATATATATATGTGAAACAGTCTACGAATAGATTTAGAGCCATCGAAAACCATGGAACTCAACGAAAGGTACAGATATTGTAAAACACAACACGGAAGAGTCCATGGTTTCGTTAGTGGGCAAGATAAAACCCGGTTGCCCAAACCGAGGTAGGGTGTCGATTTAGGGGCCAACAACCCGAGCCTTTGGCCGAATAGCCTGTCGCAAGACAGCGAAGCGAATTCAGGGAATCACGCCAATTGGGAGCCTGTGATTGACTGTTCACTTCGTACGCCTTTCGTTAGTTTGTTTGCCAAACAGGAGCCCAATGTTCTTGAAAATATCCGCACCAGGTTGCTGTAATACCACACCTCGCCTGCATGAAGCAAGCGGCAATGACTTTATTGAATAGCAAAGCACATCCGCCACGTCGCAGTGTTGTTAAATGGACATATGTGAAGTTTTATAGGGAGCACACTTGGCGGTACCCACGGAAGCCGCGGATTTGTACTTTACCATGATGGACTATACTATTGCTTCAGGATTGCTGTGTTATAGCTGATCTCTATGTGAATTTTGCACCAAAACGTTACTTTTGGTGTATTTTTCTATCTGCGCAAGTTTGGTGAATATTCTCCGGAATAAATGAGAATATCCGTAGCTCGGGGTGTGGATGCGGACTTTGAGCGGTTCTCCGAGCTGAGTGATTATTGTGCAGACGTTTCTTCGCCTGACTAGGCAATATCATCAGTGCGGCTTCAGGGGCCTGGTTCGCAGTGCCTCGTAAGCGATTTCAGTGTCCAGGTGCTTATTAATCGAGTTCTGCTTTGAATGCCAGGCTTCAATGAACTCACGTGTTTGCCGGCTTGTAGCCCTTCCGAGAATACTGACATGCTCTATGTCGAATCGATGGTTCTCAGCATCCATATGCACTGACATCAGGGAGTTTTGATCGTGGCGACGTATGGCTAGGCTGTGTTCGTGTAGCCTTGTGCCAAGCGTTCTCCCAGTCTGTCCCACGTAGTATTTATCGCAGTGCCGGCAGCAGATCTTATAAATCACACCAGGTTCTTCCTCTTTGCCAAGTTTATCTTTCACTTTGAAGAGTTTACTGCGAATGGTATCCGTTGGCTGGTGTGCAACTTTGACTCCAAAAGGCAATAAAAGCCTCGCTGCCATTTCAGAGATACTATTGATATAGGGAAGTGTTGTTCTCTTTTCAGCTGTTACGTTTGTCGAGGTGTGTCGAGCAACCTTTTGTGATGCGAGGCAGCGTGGAATTAAGCCTTTTTGGTACGAGTTCCGCTTGGACAGATTAAAGAGATGATCTTACACTGCCCGTCTCAGCTGCGGTGTGCTACACTGGGTTTGTGCACGTTTCAAAAGAGTTTGCACGCAGTTACGCTTGTGGGCTGCCGGATGATTGTTGCCGTAGTTTAGGATCTGGTCACGGACACCTCGACAAATGTAACAGCTGAAAAGAGAACAACACTTCTCTATATCAATGGTATCTCTGAAATGGCAGCGAGGCTTATATTGCCTTTTGGAGTCAAAGTTGTACACCAGCCAACGGATACCATACGCAGTAAACTCTTCAAAGTAAAAGATAAACTGCGAACCAGGCCCCTGAAGCCGCACTGATGATGTTGCCTAGTCAGGCAACGAAACGTCTGCACAATAATCACTCAGCTCGGAGAACCGCTCAAAATCCGCAATATTCTCTGGGTAATTTCGGAGATGACACTAATTGGCCTAACTACCGTCTGTGTTCTCCATCTTTGAGTTTTTCCACAGCAATCTTACCTGTGTCAGCCAGACCACTATCTTGACCGACAGCGTTTGGTTTCCGCCTACTAGTGTCGACGTTGCAACGCAGGACATCAGCAGAACTGACAGGCACAATGGCACCTACTGCTTGTCCACGGAAAGCTAAGCCTATTGCTTCCGAAATGAACCTTAGTTGTGGCGCAACCAGCTGTGTTAAACTTGTGCGATTTGATATAGAAGGCAGGAATTGTCGAAAATATTTTATCCTCGACACGCTCGCCTTAGTCTCAGGCGGATAAAAGGCGCTTAATGGTACGGCTGATTCTTTATGGTTCCGCATTGAGTGTATGTCTATTCCACTAGTCGGACACATAACTGTGTTGGCAGAAAGTGCGATAGGCTGACAAAAGTTGTAGAGGGAGCAGCAGCCGTGAAAGCTGTCCCACATGAATCAGACAAATCAGTGCCTCGAAATCCATGCTGAACATCAAGCGCCAATTAAGAACAGTGTAACCGGGCCGAAAATAAGTTTAATGGTCCAGAGTTAGCCACCCTGACACTAGCGGTTGCTCATAAAGATAGGTTCGCCACACATTCTTCAACAGAATCACCCGCCACATCAAACACTATTAAAGGGCCGACAATATACGCGTCCGTTGTTGTTACCCATATGACGGAGGCACCTCCCATTGCAACCCCGTCCGCTGCCGAATGAGTTACTAATACCAATACTACAACGAGACTCCAAACCCCATCATTTGTCCAACCGAAGAAAGCAGCCACTGGTCCCTGCAAAAATGAGAACATGAAACACTACCATAATTCTCCAACTGTTATATGCTCTAATGTGACTGAATCCGGGGCGAACACCACGAAAGGTAAGATACTAGACGACAGAAAATATTGGGACTCCCTGTGTCAACTACTAGGGATTCAAATTAAACCAGCCAGTATGATGCGCCGCGTCCGTCAACCAGACTCCGTACACTACGGTGAACCGAGGTTACTCCAGGTAACACTTCAGTCAGGCAATGAGGCAGAGGCAGTTCTCTTGTCAGCCACTTACCTCCGTACCACCACATGCACTGTTCGAATATTTGCAGATGTTCCTTAGATCGAAGGCCAGAAATACAAAGAAAATCCGGATGACTTCCGTAAATAACAAGGCGCAAAATCCATCCTTGCTCACGGTGTCCCTGAGCCCCAGTCACTAAGCGAGTTAGAGGCCAAAGGGCGTGATTGGGATGAATGAGGTTTTATTTGTGAAATGCTCTCACTCGAAAATATTATTGCCAAATCGACAGCAAGTTTACCGCTATCACCTAACTACAAAATGTGTGGTTCCCGAGTGATGAAAGTACTATTGCACTCCGAACTGATGGCAGAACATGTGATCTAAACGTGACACAAAAAGCGTAAAATGCTGTCATCCTAAGTACGTTTAAAGGCGATGAGCACCGGGCCACAGATAGAGAAGGTAACACTGTGCAGACACTTTGCCAATACAATTCCGTCACCGTATATCTCAGAACGGAGACAATAGCAAAACACGTTGGTAACTGAAGCAGGACAGAATGGTCACCCTTTGGTTGGCGCTGAAAGCTGTATACAACAACCTGAACTGGCCCTAGGGTCTGCTTCATCGGTCCTGCAAAAAAGCGACCGGCAGCCGACCCCGCAAGGGTCGACATAGACCCTCGCCGGAAATCAGCATTCATAAACACGCTTCTAGCCACCGCTGACCTCACCTGTTCGGTATGACTTCCATACTAAACGATCGACCTAGCAGTGGAGGCGCAGTGCTCCTTCATTATCGATCCGACTTGCATGTTGGTATCATTGACGACCCAGCAAGGAAAGTTGTTTATTCTCTTTGGTGTCGTATGCACCTAAGACGTGGTGATGTGTGTTTACTGGCAATAGTTTACCGCCCTTCAATGTCCACTTTGGAAATCGATCAATTCCTCGCTTCCACGATGAAACGAGTCCTGGCACGACCATAAGGTCACGTCCTTCTGGTGGGGGACTTCAACGGGCACGCAATCAAAGTTACAGCATCGCACTGCGAACAGTTCAAGGCGGATTTGCAAGTGATCGCCGATGTACCTCTGTACAACCATGTCACCTCTCCCAAGCGATTCCCAAAGGGTGACACACCCTCTGTTTTGGACCTTGTGCTCTCCAACGAGAAACTAATGGTCGACACCGTGACCATAGATGTATTACTTGGCCGTAGCGAGCACGCGATGTTGCTCTTTCGTTACATTTCTTACTCGGAGTACATCAGTGTGAATAACGAGGAAACCTATGTCGTTACACAGTACGATAAACTGTCCAACCTCGTTCAAGAAACCGACTGGTCCTGCCTGGCCTAGCAACCGCCCAATATCACCTGGATGTTGTTCGTCACTTAATTCACTGAGCTGGTGCCAAATGCGTCAGAAAGCAAGGTCCTTCGCCCACAGCAAGTGAATTCGTTCCTGAGGAGCCGTACTAGAAAATGCATGGCCTTAAGCGATTCAGTTTGGTGCGCTTACAAAGTCTGTCCAAGTAACCTGACCTGGGGTACTTACACGAATCGCAGAAACCACTGCGTCAAGTTGGTCCGCGAAGAAAAACTCAAGCACCAACAGAACTTAGTGGCGAAATTCAGTAAAAATCCCAAGTTGTTGTATAGACACGTCAACTAGCTCCGCAGAGTGCAGCGCGAGATCCCGCTTTTAGGTGCAACCGATGGTCTTGCGCACACCGTACAAGATGCAGCCAACATGCTTCGCCAACAATTCATACACACTTTCCGAGTTGGATCATCATTTCATCCGCTTTTACACAGCTTCCATCGCCACCAGGGTTAAACCACGTAACGTTCACAACAGCCAATGTGATGAAAAGGCTAATGGTATTGCGCGTGCACAGTTCACCTGGTGTGGACGACATCAAACCGAAGGCATTGAGGACAGCGAGCGGCTATGAAGCTTATCGAACAATTAGCTCGGTTCTTTCAACGTCGTCTCGACGAAATGCAGGTTCCCAACGTTAGTAAACATGGACTAGTCAGTCTTATTTACTAAAGTGGTAATCATGCGGTGGCCGCGAAGTACCGTCCAGTCACTCTTCTCACAGTTTTATCCAAAGTAATGGAAGGTACAATCGCAGAGCCGCTCATTGGATACCTTGAGAGCAACCATATCCGTGTCACTGCTGCAAGGATTCCGTCCAAATCGGTCTTTCACTACATACTTGCTTATAGCCGGACTAAGCTGGACAGAGTCAGCCAATGCCAGAGTGGGAGTCGACGTTCTCTGCCTGAACTTCTCCAAAGCGTTCAATCGTTTGGACCACCGCATTCTTCTTCACAAGCTTCGTAGCTATGGAATCGGTGACTCTTTGCTCGGTTTGATCGACAACTTCCTCATTCAAGCTAAGCTGAATGGGAGTGTCCGCAGCTCAATTTTCGACCCAATTGACGTCCAGTGTGGCGTGCCGCAAGGATCGGTACTGGGGCCAGGTTTATTCCTAGTATTCATTAACGACCTTGCTAGTGTATGGCAGTCTAATTGCTTATTATTGTAGATGATGCAAAAATATGGCATGGCAGCAGCACGGCGCATGATCACATGGCATTGCCGAGGAATCTCGACAGGGCTTGTACGTTGGTCATCCGATAACTCGCTCCAGTTCTACGTAGCAATGTGCAAAGTCGTATCCCCCAGGAAAGCGACCTCGGAGTGAGCGTGCAGGACAATCTTGCCTGCTCGAGACAGGCTGAAAAGGCAACAAAAAGAGCCAGTCAACCTCTTGGACTTACGGAGGACTTCGGAAGTTTCGAACCATAAGTCTTTCCCCAATTTCTGCACGCGTACGTGAGGCCCCAGGTGGAATATGCGATCCAGGGCTTGGCGTCTCTGGCGCAAGCGAGACGTACATGCACTTGAAGCTCCACAACGTAGCTCGACCAAACTCGTTGGAGGATTGTTTCATCTCTCCTACCCACGCAGACTGCAGTCCCTGAGATTGTACAGTGGTGAATATCGACGTCAGCGAGGAGATCTCATCATGATTTACTTAATACTGACGAACCCGACTCATCCATGTCGCCATCTGTTGCAGCTGAGTCAAAATACCAACTTGTGATGCCATCAGCACAAAGTGGCTACGCACTGCATTTGACTTGACTATCGACGAAACGTTTTCTCCTCTATGTGTCCGATGCCTGGAACACCCTTCCGACTCACGTCATCATTGCCCCTACATTAGCGCTATTTACAAAGCTTCTTGGTAAGACACTTTCCAACTTGCAGCATTTAAGATAGTTTGTTTCATTCGGAGGATGAACTAACGCAAATCAAAACATATGCTTAATGGCCCTCTCCGCAACGTGGCGGTGAGGATACATGCAGAAGTGTCCTGTTGAATATTATGGATGTATCTAAACTGGATTAATCCATCACCTCTGTCGAATGAAGCAACACATGAGTGGGCGTTATCGTTTCCTTGTTTATTTCTTACGCAGTTACTGAACTGTAACTGCTCCCATACTATTTTGTGTGTGTACATCAAATTCCCATTGCAAACTGTTAAGCAGTAGTGCATTTAAATGAGTAGATACTTAAAATATCGATTTACTTATTCGATGGTCCTTTAACTTTCAATTTTTACTTCGACCATCCTATGAGACTTATCAAGCACATGCTTTTTTAGCCGTGATAAATCATTGCTCTTTGTTCTTTGTTTATAGATTGACCGTGCAGTTGAAAGCTTGCCTAAATACGCTGCAATAGTTGAACTTTTGGTCGAAGTGAATGCGACTGTGACGATGATCATCAAGTACGTTATGCACTTCAACTTGACTAGTTCGAGAAACTTACCGGAATCCTACGTTCGCATAGCGAACCAATGTCTCTGTGACTCCACAGACAGTGCCGTTATTCAAGCCGCGAATTTGAGCAAATACATTCATGGAACTGAAGGGTGCTCTGCAGCAGGTCTCCAAAGTCTTGCTAATCACACAACAGCATTGGCAATTGAAGGGGTAATGTCGCAGACTAAGCGATTAACCAGCATGTGTGGAGTTCACCGATCATCATTACCTTGAGCAATATCCTCGATTACAATGTGTAGACAACGCCGAACCCTTGCTGGCCGTTTCCGGGAGACGTCTTTGCGAACTGTGCCTCACAGCTAGTCATACCTCTGCAAATTGCAGATCCCCTTTCGGTTACTGACTCAATTGGCGTGAGTAGAAACATCCTACTCTGTTAAAGCGAAGCAAAGATAAACCAAGCAACTTCACCGTGAACAGCAGTCAAAGAGGTAGCTGCGTCTCTCGGTCGGATGGCTTTCGGTGGAGCGAAGCTTGCAATTTCGTGCGCTTCATCACAAGTTATTGCAAACTTCTCTCGCCTGCGCTCGATAGCAACTAGTTTCGGGCTGTTGGTGTGTGCATCTGGATACGTGTACGAAGCTGATTCATCGGAATATTTAGGCAATTACAAGGTTCGAGCTAGTCTAGTTCACAAAGATTCAGCTGCCACTGGCACTTGATGAAAATCCTTCCTAGGCGATAAGGTCAACAAAACGGCTTTCACATTAGTCTTGACCAAACAGTTCGGATTCGGGACGCGATGTGCTCTTCGCTTGTTGATTGGTTGCATTAAATTCGGGTGAACCGACAATCTTTCAGTCTTTCCGACATGATTGTGATATCGGAGGCCGCATAACTTTTCAAGCGCGCATGCCTTCCATTGATAGTTATATTCTTTGTTCGGGTTCTGACACCGTCCGTGATGTTGGTCATCATTCTCTTTGTAAAATATGGGTAAGTCTTCTTTCGGGTATCATTGGTAGGCATGAAAGGTGACCGGGATCTAAAATGGTTTCTTTACCCACGTGCTCAACATTTCGGATGGACATGTTTTCAAAATGGGCATTATCTCAAGAAGTGCCACTCTCCGCATAATCAACAAGCAAATGGTGGTTAGCCATGAGGAAGTTTCCTATGCTAAATGCCAAATCATTGGACTGTGTCTTTACAACCTCGGCCATATCAGTATTGTGATGCAAATCAATGATCATGTGAGCGTCTGTACTGACAGTTTGCGGTGTTATCCGGGTCTCGCTTCCCAACCCGAGGCTTCTGGTTCGGATTGCAGCATCCTTGCTAGACCTTAGATGTAAGTCCAATCAGGCAGTTAAACTGATCTTCAGTAAACGATTTTGCCTTCTCCTGATACGCTTCACTGTCGCTGTTCATTTTGTGCAGCTTTAGCCGATTGTACTGATTGGCGGAAAACGATGCCCGATTACAAATCACCTCATGAGTCGGGAAAGCGTTTCATCAAATCTGTAATCGTGAGCATTATTGGGCAAGATAAAACTGATTTATCTGTCGTGCTCCACAGTGCCGAGGTTACACAACAGTAGCCATGCTTTTTATGTATCACCAAGATTTGACTAGTCCATCTCGAAAAAATGTTAATATCATTTGGACCATATGTATAAAAATCTCCCATGAATTAAAGACGAATTTATTGACACTATTGATTATCGCATCAACGGAAGGTTTTTAAGCATGTGATACAGTCGTAGACTGCAGCGATGCTGTTCGACTGACAATCTCGATCATACGCAACTGCACGGTTTTTGCATTGTTGCTGCTTTTGTAGCAAAACAACTTTCAAGTCGTCTTCTGAGATCAACGGCTTAAGTAACTTTGCCTTCGTCACCAAAATCTATTGTGTTTCAACTGACACAAGGATGCTTGACACAGCTACTCGGACCACGGACCAGCCACTTTCCAAATCAGAAGACAAGGCCACCAAACAACCCTCAACTGAGTCCCAGAAAATACCGCGTTTTTCACTATCAAAAAGCCCTGATTACAGATTTCACTAAAAGTGATTTAAAGAAAGGTTTCGGGGTACCAACGCATACCGGATACAAGAAAACACTCTGGTTGGCTAGCTCATATCCAAGAGTACTGTCATTGGCCAACTCCAAATAAAAGGGCGCTCTTATTGTTTGGCTTCTGGTCAATGAGATTCAACCTGAGTTGGTTCGAGCTTCCGTTGCGACTACAAGCATAGAATCATGTTTGAATAGCTTCTATGAACTGACACCCTTGACAAATCCAGTCTCAAATCTACTCGCAGTGGTAGGAGTTGGATGAACTGGACCAACTCCAACAATCTTATTTTAACCTATTCGTCAGCAACTGCTAATTACAGACTAATTTTCGAAGTTCTTTTTGCATATAACAAATGTTTACGAGCAGACTGGTAAATAGGCGTAAGCTTTGCGTCGCCTGAAGAGTCCCAATTGAGCTGGTCAGCATGCACTAATTATCATTGTCCTACCAGCTAGTTCCGCAAATTGTGATCAAAAAGCCGCCACAGTTTTAGAGACCCATGTGGTTTAGTGTACGTAGCTTCAGACACGACCAGTCCAATCGGAAAACGATGGTGACAACGAGTGCAATAATGAAAACAAAGATCTCCATGGAAAAATCAAGAAATCACACTAGGTACAACGACTTCTAGACAAGTATCAACCACTCTGACTGCATTAACGCTTACCGGCGTAGTACCCGTATTCAGAGTCAAACGCCACAATTCTGCGGATTTCTCCACTTGTGTACCGGACGTTTCCTAAACAATGCAAGTAAAACGAACATAACTACCCAAAAAGAGTATCAAAACAACTTGACATGTGGCGCACTTTGTTATTCCCTTCGGCTCTACTTGTCTGTCGCAAATCCTTTTGGTTATATTTCTTGATGTGCTAGACGAATTTATGAGCATTACTGCGACCATGAATGGCGAGGTTGGACGGAATTAATGAATGGGACGTTTAGTTGCATAAATGGCGCCATAAATTGAAGTTTTAGACGTATCATCACTGCCTAACTAGACAAGACGACGCCGCAAAGAGTCGCGAAGATGAAGTTCTGGTGCAAGAGAAACCATTAACGGCATGTCCTCCTTAACCCAAAGGCAACGCATAGTATAAGTCTTACGGTTTACATAAGGTTACTTCACTTCCCTTCCCAATAGGACAGCCATCTAAGTGGCTGTAGGTGGATAAATATTTTGAGTAAACTGGGATATACCAAATAAACAAATACTACCAACCTCTTGAGGACGCATATATTGATGGCTTTGCCGCTTTCCATTAAATATATCATAACAAAGTACCTGTAATAATTGGTGGTGCATTTGAGAATCAAAGTAAATATTGTGGTGCCGTTCAAAACTCGAACGAGCGCCTCTGTAATCAGCCAAAATATGTCAAATTTGCTCCAACCTCTGCTTCTCTGGACTTTTTATGGCTACGCACTACACCATCGTATTTCTATAACTTGGCTGACCTATACTAAACAAATGGGAACTTTGGGGCACTCTGTATGGCCAAAATTTGTGATATATATATATATATATATATATATATATATATATATATATATATATACTAACATGCGGCCGCACGTAGCCTAGGCACAGTCGGTCTCGGAATTAAAGAAATGCTTGGACAAAATCTTTACCGACATGAAGTATGGGGATTACTGTCCAACTTAAAAGATCATGGAACGTGAGTGATTTTCGGTGTTTTTATACGAAGGCAACACTTGTAGTGGCTTCTATCCAGTATTTAGTATTCAAAGGTGAATGAATACAGTCAGTACTCGTTACTAGTATTGAATTTCACCGCTTGTTTCTCTTGTTTGGAATCTTAACATTGACCCGCTCTAATCTATCATATGTAGACGATGACGGGACAATTAGTAAAAATGGAAATCCGTCTGGAATGGTACCGAAAAACGCTATATACCAATGGAATTTCTATTGGTTTTTTTCTTTCTTTTTTTAGTACGGAAGGCATAACATTTGTTTCAGCACATCTCAGCTCACTCTACCGGACTGCGGCGGGTCGATTCATCTATGTATATTGCGCCAACCCGAAGAATTGAAATGCTTTAAACGAAGAGTAAGATTATAAACAAAGAGACATTCGGCGGGTTCAAGAATCGCAGAAATTTATGACCGATGTGTGGCCAATCGTTATAAAATCTGTGGTATTCTTGTTGCGGAAGTGCTTTCCTAGTCAATCTATGTTAAAACAGTCTTTTCCACAGTGGTGTAGTGCGTCCCACTCTGGGAAGCGACAGGGACCAGCCGAGTTTATTCGCTCAGTCGGTTAACTTATGCGCCATGTTAACGCATCAATTGTAACTGGTGGGATTTGCATAGCCGTATAATGTCTGGATAGCCAAAGCATACAGACTGGAGCACTTATTAGGCTGACGGGCAGTAAACAATGTCATTGTCGGTTTTCGTTTGAAGTGATCCAGGTTATGGGAGGATGGAGTATCGAACATAACGTCTTACATAGAGGTTGACAAAGCAGGCAAGAGTACGAAGTTTTCGTATAATAAAAATTGTACACATATGACGGGCAACTTGAATTGAACCAACCAGCCGTTGCACCTGTCCTATCTGATCAACATTTCGACTTAGAGAACGATATGCTGGGATGTCAAAGATAATCTATTTTGCGCCCCTTATAAAGCTTTTTACAGGGCACACTCCAGTGTGTAGAACTTATTTTCAGCACAAGTGAACCTATCTTTGGCAGCCATAACATCGTATGGAAAGTCAAGTAAGCATGCAACAGTTTACTTCCGTAGTTGGCCCATCTACAGCGGCTTTTTACGCGGATCGAAGCAGACGATTCGGTTTGCCGCTTAGACAGAGCGGTCAGCTGCTAAGTATAATAACATCCAGTCGTCGCAGTACTCATGTGTCTTCTACAGTTAGCACTCACCATTTGATGAGTAAAGGTAAGAACCGAACTCGGTAGCATCCCACAGGTGAATGGGTGAACGCCAGCTTGTATCGGAATAACACACCGCATAATTATATGAACGAATGAACAATACGAGGTTATTTGTGTTTCTTATTGAATGGCACCAATGTACGTGCTAAAAATGTTACATTGTTGACCTAATCCAAATGTCTAAAGGTGTATCCAACATTGCGTTTGAAGAAACTGACAAATATGTGCTACAAAGTATGCTACTATAAAATGTGCACCTACACCCAATTACATGGAAACAAGGGTAATCAGATTTGGCTTCCAAACGAATGAAGAAGAGGTAGCCGGAATCACTTACTTGGATCAAATCCATATTCAGGATAGGAATCGCCTATGACGCAAAGGTAGAGAGTGAGAGTGATCCGTTTGGTGTTTGCTAACAGTTAAATCTACAGAGCACACAGCAAATGTCAGAGCAGTGTCAATGGGTGCGTACTGACCACTCACTGACAAAAGGGTGTCGGCTGCTAATACAAATGGACAGGGAAAAGTACTGATATGTAAAATCTTAAGCAAAGCAGCTAACGCTGCTGAGCAAAATATACAAAAACCGGCAGTTGTGAGCATGATACTGATCATAATCGTGGTTTTGACGAGACATTGATATCGCGTTATTATTCATAGGCGTTGGGTGTTCAGATTTACTGCTTTCCACTTTACTTCTTTGAAAGCCAAGTGGAACGCGATCTGACGAGGGGCTAACAGGCATGATTGTAAGCAGTACTGTACTCAGAGTTGGAAGCGTGATTGTTTCTCTTACAATTCACTTTAGAATGCCAGCTAATTCCACCAGTTATGTGTGTGCAGCGAGATTCTATTGGTCGGTAGTTGCAAAGTTGACGTCACCTTCCTTTACAAGCCAAAGGCGTGTGTGGTATATTCGCCAGGAATTTAGACAAGACTGCGTTCGCCTAGCTTAAACAAGCGAAAAGATATATACACGCTCTAACTCTGACCGCATTAACTAGAAAATGCTGCCTTGATCATAATGGCCGATAGCGACCACACAATTGATGCGGTTGCATATATACGTTTAGGACTCACTGAAATCATCTTCCCCTTCCAGATAGGATTCATCTGTAACGGAAATATGGTTCGACAATTCATACTCGTGACAGACGTGTCTATATTGAGGGAATACTGCCCTTGAAAGTCTCTTGTGGCCACCATGTTTAAGCAAGACAAACAAGTTGATCTTAAAACAATACCACACTTCCCTACCGCTCACGTCCAAAAGCAATGACCCTTAAAAATTAGGTGTCCCTGAACAGGCCGTACACAGAGCCCCAAAAGTACAGTCATCTCATGATGTTTATGGCGCAGTGACTCTGCCCGTTATCCGCTAAGCTCTATGGTTTTGTTGGCTATGTGTCTATTTACTAGACTGTTGCGAGGACTGCCACTCCTCACGTAACCGTAACTTGAAGATGCCAACTTCTGTACCCCATCGAAAGCGAGGCAGAATAGAAAACCACTAGTTAAAAGACTGAGCACAGCCACCAGACCAGCGCATCCCTACACAGCGGAGAATATGAAAGAAGATGCAGTAGTTCTGTGCGTAGCTGCTGGAAACGAAGACCAGTGTCATAGAGATGCCATATAAAGGTCAGTTATCACTTATGATATAGACGGATGGACAGGAAACACATTTGTTTGCACCTTCACGTTTTCTCTAACCTAGAACTATTACAGATCCATTATATGAAAATAAAATATAGTACCCAGTCTGAATCTTTCGTAAAACAATTTCTTGATGCAGAAGATAATCAACGATGTCTTATCTGTTGCATCGACCAAAGTGGATAGGGGTTTGGATGCTACTGCTCAAGCCTATCCATCTTCTTATTCCCCCTCTTACGCTTTTTCACTCTTACCGTCCCGTTCCACCTTCACCTTCATCCCCCTGTTTTCAGCCCCCAATTCTTGGCACTCCCCCACCTTGCTTTGATGGGTTTTTATCTTTTAGTTTCAAATCACACGTGAACGCGGAGCGACACTCCTGCCCTGTTGACAAGCCTATGTCCAAGCAAGCGGCCATGCCCAGCTCATCGGCTTCCATTTGGAGCACTCGATCATTCTTCAGATTGGCATGCCTCAATGTACGCACACTGCTACAGATCGGTCAACAGGCAGCACTTGCTCGAACTTTAGAGACCCCGTCGATCGATATCTGCTGCTTATCAGAGACTCACCTGCAAGACTCGAGCTATGTGCTCACTCTGTTATCCCCTTCAGGTGACACTAGCAGCACTTTCTCATTGCGCCTATCCAGTGAGGATGCAGCTTCGAGCACCGGCCAAGCTGGTGTTGGCATTGCCCTGAGTCCCCGGGCTGAAGCTGTGCTAGTTGATCGGATTCCAATCAGTAACCGGATGTGTGCGGTCCGATTGGCTGGCTAGTACAAAGCGTCGAAGTCGCACGGGGCTAACAAGTGTCTATTCATCATCCCTGCCTAAGCGCCCACAAACCGTGGCGATGATTTGGAAAAGACTACATCGATCGACAATTGAACGAGTTTCTTCGCCACAAAAGAAGCACGGACACTGTCGTGCTGATGGGGGATCTGAACGCTCAAGTTGTATAGTTGTGCGCTGATGAAATGCATCTGGGCGGACAGCACGGTGTAGGCTCCCGTAATGATAACGGTGAGCGGTTACTTCATTTGTGTGAACGTGCTCGCCTATTTCTTGAGAGTACTAATTTCCGACACAGCACCCGCCGGAGGTTGACTTGGCACTCATCAGCCTCGAACCAGCTATGGACGCAAATCAATCACATTGCAATAACTTACCGTTGGATAGGCTGCGTCCAGAACTGTCGCTCGATTTGGAGCACATGTTTGGACACGACCATGCAGTTGTATATGCTGACCAGCAGATGTGTTTTGGCCGACGCCCACGAAGTCCTCGTGAGTGCATTGACACCAGCCAACTGGCAAAGCCAGTTGTTCTGAATGCGTATCAAAATACGCTGACATGCGAGTTGAGTAAGCGCTCACTGGAGACACTTGAAGGTCACTGGTCGCATGTTCACCAGACCCTACTAGCAGCAGCCAAATCCTCATGTGCTAAGTCTAATCGCCAACATGGACATTGGGTCTCTTCGCGATCTCTGGAACTTATCGATGCTCGCCGGCATATTCCGTCTGGAAGCGAACACAATGAAACTCGCAAAGAGCTCCGGGCAAAACTCCGTGCTAGCTTGAAGAGAGACCGCGAACCCTGGTGGTCTCACCTTGCATCAGAGATTGATGTGGCCGCTGCCCTTGGTAACCAACGTAAGTTATTCTGTCTGATACAGGAAACGGGCAACAGGAGACCTGGTGTTAGTGAAACGATTTGTGACGGGAGTGGACAGTCTATCCACAATTTGTCAAAACGCTTGGAGTGTTGGGCTGAGCATTTTGAAAAGCAATTTAATCGACTAGAATTCTTCGATTCTTCGCCGGCCAGTGATCGCCCTGCTCCGTGGGCTGTCCCTTTGGATCCACCCTCTCGCTCAGGAGTCGAACGTGAGATCGAACTGTTGAAGTTGAACAAAGCCGCGGGACCAGATGATCTTCCTCCAGCCCTCTTCCAATTCGGAGGCTCTGCTCTTGTTGATGCTTTACATGAGTTACCGGTAGCTCAGCTGACTTGCATCTGTTTCATATTTTCCCTTTTTTCATTTATGTATTGCAGCACTGTAACTGAAGTGTTTCCCACCTCTAGCTAACGTGTATAATGATGATGATGAGCCAGTGTCATTAGTTCTGCTTTTAACTAACCCCAAGTTAATAGACGATCGAAGGTGCCTGATGCACGCTTAGCGAAAGACTGGAAACCACAATTGCACTTTGCATTAACGTTTCGATTTTCGATGAGTTGATTATCGCTGAAGTGCGTCCCCTAAGCAGTTGCAACGAATTTGAACTCTTGTTAATCCATCTTACAGGTTATGCTGGTAATGTTTATCAACCAAACGGTGCTGGATGAATTGCATTGGGTGACTACGACGGTTGATTTTATATCGTGACTGCTTAGAAAAACATGTGAGCATCTGTCGAACCAACTAGGCCTCTAGTCTCGTCAGGAAGCGCTCTGTAAATTGTGTGCACAAGCAGGTTAAAGACATCGGGACACTTACCTGTAGCAAGTTCGGTTGTAGGCTGGCTGTCACCTAAACACGAACACAAAAATGAAAGGTGGCGATGAACGAACAAGGCGTCGGCAAAAGTTGGTCCAAGTACGACAGAAGTACAGTAAATGTACTAAGCCAATTGAATGGTAGTACTTTAAAATTACTGCTTTAAACAATGAACAATAATTTATAACGGGTAAAACTTAGGTGCATGACATGTTCCGTAGGGTGGTTAGAGTGAGAAAAGATAGCTCAAAAGATCATGGAATCGTCAGTTCGGGCGATTACAGATTTAACTGCACCGCCGTATAAACAGAGTTTGAAGTGAGAATGTTCGCACACAAAGCAATAAGTTAAGTGGACATTGATCACGTAATAAGCGAGAAAACTACTTAAAAAGAGTAAGGACAACGCTTACTCGTGTGCAACAATCGATACCATTATACACGCATATTAGCGTATTGTACCAAACTTTTAGCGTGGTTCATTTTCGAAATAGCGTGCGGTACTTTCAAGTTAGCGAGGCTGAGAACGCTGATTTGGCGTCCTTGATACTCTCATTGGTTATGGGACGTGAACCAATGGGACACCGATTAGAAGCTGCCAGCATAAGCGACAGACAGTCCAATGAAAGTGGTTGAGCACCACCTTCCGTTCTGCCCTGATGCCCCTCTGGAGTAAACCTCGATGATTGATCTCCAACCTGAAACCGACCAATAGGTAAACTGTGATGCTTGTCAAAGGAGGAGATGCTAGCTACCACACTATCCAAAGCGTAAGACTTAACCAGTGTGGATAGACATACTAACCAGCACATGTAGCGGTCTATGGCGATCACTGGCGGCTACCTAATGGTGGCTTATTCAGCGGCCTAACCATGGTGGCGTAGACAGGCAACCATCTAACTCGTATTCCACAGTACAGCAATGGCTGCTAGGCGGTTAGACAATTGTGTGCGAATGTCATTGCAACGATCATGGGGGACATAGTTCCCACAGAAGTTAGTAGACCAACCTGAAGCTGAACAACGACAATTCTAAGGTTGCTTAATTCGATCACAGTTGATGACTCAACAAAAAATGATAGGATTGCAATTGTGGCGTTGACACGACGTCAGTGAGTGTTCGTTTGTCTCCATACCCATAGGCGAAATGTTAATCAGTTGTCGCTTCAGTGTCTCTATGTATAGCGTTATGTAAAGGTCATAGGAACCTATGAATTCTTAGGATAATTAGGTTTCACTTCCATATGGTCGCCCATGGTGACGTAGACAGAGAATAATCTCACTGGTATTCCGCACGTCAGCAATGGCTGCTAGGTACTTATACAATTTTGTGCGATTGTTATTGCGACGATCATGGGGACATTGTTCCCATTGAAGTTAATAGACCAACCTGAAGCTGAACAACGAAAATTCTATGTTTGCTTACTTCTATCACAGTTGATGGCTCAACAAAATGTGAGAGGATTGCAATTGTGGCGTTGACACGACGTTAATGAGTGTTCGTTTGTCTCCTAACCCATGGGAGAATTTGTTAGTCAGTTACCACTTCAGTGCCTACATGTATCGCGTTATGTAAAGGTCATAGGAAGCTATGTATTCTTAGGATAATTAGATTTCACTTCCATATGATCGCCCATACGTGTTGAGACGCTTTAACAAGTGGCTCTCCAAATGGAACCATTATAAGCACAGTCAATGCAGATGGAACCTCCCTATTACGTCAATGGACTGGCATGCTCTCCTCAAGGAATCGGCATTACTCAACGAAGTAACACTTAAAGGGGCCACAATGACTACGGTGTTTATACATGCCACATCGTCCTGCTAGAAAGAACGCAAGACTTGTGATTAGTGGCGACGCAGGCATGTTACTCTGGTACTTCAGGTGAGTACTTGGAACAGATAAACACTGTTGTCTCACCCACGGGCGTTCCTACAATGTGTTTGCAATCATTTACAAAGGCAACCGCGCCCACTAAGCCTGCTATGGATCACTGTTTCAGCTAGTCTTAGAAGCATTCATGTATGCACGCCGTGACACAGGTTGTTAGCGACTTAGCAACTACTGGGAAACATTTTGTCATTGGGAAGTAGGTAATTCCCGGGACGTTGTTGAAGGAGGAAAATTTCTCCAAACTCTATGCTTACTATGCGTATGCAATGCTCGTAGGCACCTCATATCAGGGCCGTAGGGTCACTTGAGTTTTAAAGCTTATCAATCACTTGGAAGTGAAGGGTAAATATCATGTTGAAACGCAGGATTGACATGCATCTTACGACCTTAACATAACGGCAGGACCATGGGTCTTGTCGCGGTAACTGATTACCGAAGTGGCCCACAGGTGTGGCGACGAACGAACACTCACTAATGTCGTGTCACCGCCACACTCGGAACCCTCCTCTCTGGAACAATGGCTACAGATCCAACGATGATCTTACCTACACAGCGAACTTGATCTTGGTATAAAATGCGCCGCCTACATAACCAATACCTATCTACGCTATTCACAGGAGTGTACGGCCAACTGAAAAAACACAGCAATAGGAATTTGTAGCTGTAAAGCTTTTTAAAAATTCTATTTGCCAAGTTCTAGCTTTACCTCCTTTATACGAATTATCGCATTGTTTCCGATTACCTCACACTGCCTTAACAATCACACGCACCTCCTAAGGTAAGTCGCACACCTATCGATTCTCCAGATTGCTCGCACTGGCACGATTACACTATGCATCACGTGTGGCCAGATAGGCTAGCGAGCAAGGTAGGTAACTTGCATTCAATCGGTAAGCCTACAAAGGTTCCCTTCCAACAGGGTTGCAGCCAATCCGCTTCCTATCACTACTCAAGTAGTTGTCATCACGCTCGTGTAAGCCTTCAAAGCCCCTCTTACAACAGGCTGCAAACGTTACAACCTCAAAAATCCACCAATCCGCTTCTTATTACCACTCACAGATTTCCTCTCGCCCCCATGCTAGTGATAGCTCCTTACGCCAGATTGGCAGCATGACCAATCACGTACTATGTCTCCCATTGGCTGATCATCCTCGACACCAATGAAGTGTGCTGATACACCGATTGCGATCAACAGACAGGCGACCGACAAACGGAGTGAATGGTACAGCGAAGTTGCAAGCCCACTACCAGCCTGTAGGTAGTTTTAAACAAAACAGTCGTTCCAAAATATGCTCTTGTTTAAAAGTACCATCACATTCTGTGCCGCATCAATGCGCGCCTGAAGGAAAGCTGAGGCGTTCTCTCTGGATTCAGACCGTCCAATCGACATGATTGAAAGCGTCCATACGACTGCACGCGCGCACAGTGTCACACTTGTTAGTCTTCCCTTTGGTGTGGCCACAGACTCGACCTCAAAGTGCATCGCGTGATACGCAGCGGACCAATGTGGTCCAGATCACACGAGGAGTTTACTAGGCCAAAAGAACAGGTAACATTAGGGCAAGTGATCGATAGTACTGGTTAACCAGCGACTTCGTCGTCGTGTCCAACACTTTAACAATATAACGTCACAAGCAGTTTGCTATGGTGCAACTATAAGGCAATATCGGTAAGAGAGCTTCCTTGTGACTTTAACCGCCCCGTATCATAGTCAACAATCACACCGCAGATAAGTCAACACCAAACACAAGTTAAACAACTGTCGCGGCTCTGATACCGATTGCGAGCCACATCCTGTAATTTAAGGAGTCAAGCGCAAGACGAATCTAGTGGAAGGCGATCCCAGCTAACAGCATCCAGTTTCGTAGTCGGTGACTTCACTTCACGATGCCGAGTTAACTTTCACCGACATCGAGCCTTGCGCCACCCTGCAACCAGTAAGCAAATCAGAGCTCTCCTCGGTAGGCAGTGACCGGGTATACGTAGTATGTGCCAAGGCGAACATAAACTTAATTAATGTTATTTGCTGCTCTTAGGATCTAGCATAGTTATCACTATCTAGTATTCGTCTACACGCATAATCATTGGTGATAGACTAATACAATTCGACACCAGTAATGCTTTGTAAGCAGCGGTCAACGTGTTTGAGAAGGTTCAGATCCTCAAACTGAAGGGGTCAAGTCTCACTACCACAGAAAGGGACCGCTATTACTGTGCTCTTGTGCGGTGAACTTGCAAGATGGTGGAACCTGACCCATTAGATCAGCCGACATAAGGAGGCTGGTTACCTCCAACAACAGGTGTCCTCGCCTTTTTTTGCTCATATCTTGTGTAAGCAATGACAGTGTTCGACGCCTTGTTTATGGCACATGAAGAGGATATGAGCAGCTCAGCGATACTGTATCACGCACCAGGCTCCGATGGTTGAGCCACGTGTTGCTCATGCCACCACACCGTATCGCAGGAAGTGCGTTCTTTGCTCGCTGGGGGTGTGGATGGGAGAAGAGGAGGAGTGGCCAAACGATGACTCAATCAAGAAAAATGAATGCCATTATTTCGAAGTTTGCCTCGGTTGGAGTCTCCTCGCTCCCTGTTTGGGGTCCGAAAGAGAATGAACACGTTTGTCTAGCTACACTAATGGACATGGCAAGGAGCCAACCTCAGTGACGTTTGCGTCGTGAGTACCTTTGCCCATCCCCCTCTCGCTTAGCCTCCCTCCCTAACTACGATCTCATTTACTAAGCATATCGTAACTCCTCTTTACAGCCAACATAGCCGGCTGTTAACTCTCCGGAATGATATCCATCTGTTACTGGTGACTCAGCCGGCGTGCCTCTGTTGTAGGTTTGTTCTTCTTTTCTTTTTTATAGTGGCACGATAACTGATGCGTTTTCCACATCTAGATAATACGTATGACGATGACGCTTTAACCTTGTGCACACGGCGCATCCGACCGATGGAAGCACTTTTCCGGAGCAACTGATGTCGCAGTTTCAAAAGTCAGTTCCATCTTTTATAATATGTGAACTAAGTTCAGTGGTTATGTGTCCACCGTTGCTGATGCACTTGCCAAGTGAACTAATCAACTATTTCGTATTCTTCACTATCAAGGAGTCATCAAGTATCTGATCGACCTTTAGCGGCAGTTTAGACTTTGGATGTGCAAAGCGCATGCCAATTTAGAGCACTACCTTGTGAGGACCTTCAGTGTTGGCTTGGCCGCCCCAACATTGATGAACAACAAGACAGTATCGTCCGCATAATCAAAATCAACTAGCATTTTACCAGTCAGCTTTCCGACTCATGCATCTTTAGATTCGGCAAAGGGACACTCCACGCTGGAGTCTACAACGAAGTTGAAAAATTGAGGAATTTGGGCAACTGACGAACGCCACCTATCGGGAAGACATCTGATGTGTCACTGTATACACTGATGCGGCTTGTGGTGCTCGAGTATAGAATACATAACGTGTTCACATTTTTCATGGGAAGATATTTTCGTGTAAATAATTCGAAAAGTATGGATCGATCGAACGCACGTTTGAAGTCAAGGAACACAGCTACTCTCGATTTGAAGCACATGTGACACTGTGCTATCCTTCACCGCAGAGTGAATACATGATCTATACAGCCCAGCCCTAGGCGGAAACCTGCACAGACTTGGTTAAGTATACATTATTATGTATAAAAGCATTCACTTTAGAGCGAAAGAACTGTGAGTTAATGAAGAGCTTATGTCTTTCGGTTTTCATCCAGATGCACATTAGCTATTTATTTGTAAGGATGTGAAAATGACCGCATCGCTGAATAAATGGGATGGAAACTGAGATTTTGCGAACCGAGGAACAATGAACAATGAAGTTATACTGGTTAGGAAGCACTGCTTTACTAGTCCCGTTGGGTGGTTGACTTGCCGAACAACCTTCTTGTGGTGCCAGCTGGGTTGTTCGGAATTATCCCGTTCCAGCGAATGGTTCGTCGGCATCGTTCCAGGATGTGGTGGGTCTTCGCTTGGCAAGCGTTCCCCCATAAATTGTCACATATGTCCGTTTAACAACACTGTGTCAAGGCCGACCTAACCCGCCACTAAATAAACTCACTGCCCCTTGCCTCTCTCTGAGTGACATTGTAATTCGAGGGTGTGTTGGGCCCCTGCTCCTATGCGGTCCTAAAGACGCATGAACCACTTGTTTGGTCACCGGCTCCCAACGGGTTGCGTTACCCTCATATCGCATTGCTGCCTTGTAGGTTAGCTTCCTGATCAAAGGCTCGGAGTGGGGCATCTTAAGACAACACTCTAGTTCGGCCTGGGCAACCAGGCAGTAACTCGCTCACTGACGAACAATGAACATAATCATTCACACGCTCTCTTGCTGATACTATGTTATTCACTCATGTTACTATGCCAAGTTCACAAGCACAAGCCACTATTTTACCTACCATTCCTTTATACCATTGGCACCCGTTTTTACCTGCTTCCTCCATGGCGATCAACCTCACCTACACCGATGAACCTGTTCCCGTGACATCTGCCAACTCAACCACACAGTGCTCAACAGAGAGCTGCCAGTCCCAAAGTCTCCCATCTTCGCTCCTGCAACCCCGGACGCAGTTCAAACGTGCAGCCTTCAACGTACGCACAGTAATGCAGATCGGTCAGCAAGCGGGACTTAAGCACGCACGTTGGAGACCCTTAGAATTGATATCTGCTGCTCGAATGAAACACGACTCGGTATACGAGCTGGCGTCACCGCTCCACCAACGCACCTGCTTCCACCTCCACCTCTCAGATGACGCCGAGTCTGCCGCATCTAAGTAAGCTGGTGTTAGAATCTCCCTCAGTTTTAGAGCCGAGAGTTCTCTGGTTGATGGGATTCCGATCAATAGTCGCCTTTGTGCGATGAGGCTCCATGGCTCTTGTAAAGTTAATAGACGTCGCGTCAAAAAGTGTGCTCTCGTCGTGATCTCTGACCATACACCCACTGACTGTGGCGCGGACACAGTCAAAGACCAGTTCTACCAGAACATTCCTGAGCTGCTCCTAAGGGCTCCTAAAACAGGCATCATTGCTTTGGCCGGAGAATGCAAAGCGCGTGTCGGTCGGCTGCTGCCATGTAAACGCCACCTCGGGGGACCGCATCGATATGATGATGTTCACTCAGACAACGGAGAGAGACTGCTCAGTCTACGTGCTGACCAGCTATTCTTCTCCAGCACCAGCTATCGCCATCCTGGACGCCAGTACGCCACTTGGCGCTGCCCATCAACAACCCAGCGCTGGTCACAGGTTGACCACATAGCCATAAGTCGCAGATGGCGTGGCAGCGTACGCGACTGCCAATCATTTTGGTCAACGTGCCTCGATACCGATCATGCATTGGTATGTGCGACTGTTTTCATACATTTTGGTGGTCACCAAGGTCAAAACACACCCGACTGAAAACCTGCCAGTTGGAGGACACAGTGGTGAAGAAGGAATATCAACAAAGGCTTCGTGAAAATCTCGCTCTCGCTCACACTCTGGATGTTGATCAACACTGGTCAAGTCTGCAACAAGCCTTGCTGTCGGCCGGATTGTCCAGCTGTGGCCTCGCTCGCTCCACTCCAAAAATCCGGATCTCGTGAAGAACCTCGAAATTTCTGGCTCGCCGACGGGCGGTGACTGCTGGCGCAGACTACAACGAACACCTCCGGTCTATCACGCAACGGCTGAAAGCAAGCCTTCGCTATGATCGTGAATCTTGGTGGTCAAAACAAGCTGAGGAGATGGAAGTTGCTGCATCAACTGGCAACTTCCGCCGTCTATTTTGCATCATTAAGGCCACCGGTTGCAATTCCCACGCTATCAGCTCGACGATTTGCGAATCAGACGACACGAAGATCAGCAACCTGCACAGTCGATTGGGTTGCTGAGCAGAACATTTCGCTCTTCAATTCAACCACCCAACACAGCCCCCTGTGACACCTCCAGTCCCAATGGATGATGCTTGAACTGTCTCCACAGTCCCCTCAAATTAAGCAGAGATCCGAAATGCAATCCAATCTTTGAAACCCCACAAGACTCCGGGTCCTGACAGCCTACCACCGGCTCTATTCAAAGATGGCGTGAGTGTACTTTTCAGCGAAATCCTATCGCTGTTCACGAACGTTTGGGCTGATGAGAAGGTTGCGAACTCATGAGGAGAATCGGTCATTGTTCCGATTCACAAGAAGGGCTCCAACGACCATTGCTGCAACTACCGCAGAATCTCGTTAATCACTGTCGCATCCAAAATCTTCATGTCGGTCCTACTTCGCAGGTTTTCAACGTCTAGTGAGGAGTTTTCTCGAGAAGTACAAGCCGGATTTCGTCCAGGCCGCGGCTGCATCGACCAAACCTTCACGCTTCGCCAACTTCTCGAAATTCGTCACGTCCATCGGCGGCCAACAATCGTAGCGTTTTTTGGACATCCGAGCGGCATTTGATTCAGTAGATAGATCTGCGTTCTGGAACTGTTTACTGAAGAAAGTTGCGTCCGACAAGTTCGTAACCATCCTGAAAGAACTTTGTAGTCACAAGCAGAGCAAAGTCAGGGCTTACGGCATGCTCTCTTCTTCCTTTGCCGTGACCAACGGTGTTCGCCAAGGTTACCACATTGCACCTTTCCTCTTCTATTTCGCCATCGAAGATGTCCAAAGAGCACTGGAAGGTGTCCAGATCTGCTGTGTTGAGCTCATCCCTGGAGACAGAGTCACCGACTTGGACTACGCCGATGATATAGACTTGCTATGGGACCACCGACAAATCGTCCAGAATGCTTTGGACCGCTGAGCGATGGAGGCGTTTAAGTACGGCTTATGCTTCACTCCGGGAAAATGTAAAACGCTGCTTCAGAACTGACAGGTGCAGAAACCCGCGCTCACCATTTCTGAACACTTTCTGGAGCAAGTCCCTTGTTTTACTTATCTAGGGAGTTGCATCACGGCTGATGGCGGCGTTGGAGATGAAGTCTCACAACGGATTGGGAAGGCCCGCTTTGCATACAGCAAATTGAGGCACCTATGGTGTCGTCGTGAGGTCAGTCTCAAGCTCAAGGGCAGGGTGTAAAATGCTTTCGTCCGTGCGGTACGCTTGTACGGCTGTGAGACGGCCCATTCGCTCAGAATACATGAAGCGGCTGTCAGTCTTCGACAATCGCTGTCTACGAAGGATTGCTCGGGTCTGGTGGCAACACCACGTAAGCAACGCAGAGGTGCGAGACCGAGTGCTTGGGGCGAATAATGCCAGTATTCAGGAGGTTATCCTCCGACATCGTATGCTTTGGCTCGAACACGTTTTGCGCCTGCCAGCCCATCGTCTTCTACATCGAGCGCGATTTGCACTCCCAGGGAGCGATTGGAAAATGTGTCGCGGTGGACAGCCAATGACGTGGAGAAGGAGCATGAAGAATTTAGCCTCAGCTTTGGTGGCAATCAGACCAGTCCATCTTCCAGGTTGGGGAGTATGATATGCTGAACCTCAGTGTTTGGAACCATTGAACGTCACGGTGCGCAACTGACACCAGCGGCGTCAACGTTGTTCTGCCATTATATCCCCCCGTTATTAAACACAAAAACGCACAAAACAAAATCAAAGAATCCAAAATGGTGGGTATGAAACCAAAAAAGTCGTTTTCCATTTTTTACTGAAAGTTCGTGTTTCTAGCTTCTCCACTTTTTCTTCTGCCCTAGTTCCGATGGCACAATGTCTGTTAACGGACTGTGAATATATATGGTCCCGCTGGGTAGTTTGGTGGGAATATCTAAATAACAATAATGCTATTCATGATAGTGAAACAGTTAGCACTTTGAATATGAAAAAAAGGAGTTTTCCTTTGCTCTGCCTTTGTCCTGTAATCCGCTTAGATTCCCAGCACTCACAGTTAACATCAAATAAATCCATGGTAAACTTCAGGTGTAGGATAGAGACAAAGTGTAATCGGATGAGTGCTTCATGCAACCGTCTTTTATTTATTGTTACTATCGGTGCAGAGACAACCGATTCAGGGACAGCCTTCCACGCGTGACAGACGCGAATGCAAAAGAAATTTCTGCGGTACTCCACACGGCTATACTCTTCTACGGGTTTCACTGAGTGACCTTACAGGTTTGTATTGCTGCTGAGTTGAAGTAAGCAGTGGCACACATGATGTGGGTCGTACAGAATCAAGTATGCCACTATCAGGTCACCACGTACTCTGTGATACCGTCCGCTGAATACCCCCAGTGGTTTCGATATCTGCTTGTGGAAAAGATTGCGCATTCCAATTTCACTCTTAAATGTCCGATGTTGAGGCTGCTCCAGTGCATAAAGGTCGTGGTTCAGCCACGGATGCCAGGCTTGAATTGCGTATTCGACATGAGAGCAAGCACAGGCACTCAGCATTTGTCAAAAATCAGAGCTGTTTATTTGTCCGAACCACCGTCGCAACAGCCCGACGTGTTGGTTCTCAGCACTCGAGACATTTTCAGATCGACTGGAGCAATCCAAGTCATTTTGAACCAGCGCACCTAAAACCACCTTCTACATTAGATTGTTGCAGTACATTCGTGCACAGCCGGTATGAGTAGCTTCTCTGATCTCGTATGAAGAATACGTTGCACTTACTCACTTTAAAATGCAGTAAATTTTGGGATGAAGTTTCATGTACCGTTTGTAGGTCATACTGAAGCAGACGCTGGTCAGCATTCACATGAATCCTGCGCCAAATCTTGAGATCGTAGACGAACAGTAGGGAGTAGGAAACGATTGACCGTGCGAGGTCGTTAATAAACACCAAAAACAATCGTGGCCCTAAGATTGAATTTTGCGACACGACAGACTCGACTTGTATGGGGTATGATTATAAGCCCCGAACTCCGACCATTAATTGCCGTTGAAAGAGAAAGTTGGCAATCCAGCTTAGAAAAGGATCACCGATCCCGCAATACTGGAGCTCGGAAAGGAGCATCTGATGGTCTGGAGGATCGATTACTTTGAATACTCCAGGTAGATCACATTAACTTCTCCAGTGTCCGCTGATTCGGTCCGACTGCAGCGTACGGTTAATAAGTTCGTTGTGCATCATCGCTGTCCACGGAAGCCGTGCTGCACAGGCGTAATGAGGTTACGGTTTTCCAGATAACACACCAGCGTATCGGCAACGAATCATTTCATGATCTTGGAGAATATAGGGGGAAGAGATATTTGGCGGTATTTAGTGGGGTCAGTTCTGATTCCGCCTTTGTGCACCTGGGTTATTATGCCAAGCTTCCACATATCAGGAACTTGGTTCTGGTCTAAACAGCACTAGAAAAACTGAGCTAAAGATCCTGCTAGTTGGTTTGTTGCTGCTCCCAATGTCTCTGAAGGTATGGTATTGACACCCAGAGAGCTGATTTTACGTAGAGACGTCAACTTCTGCAATATCACTTCAGTCGTAAAAGAGATGTGGGTTAGTCCCGGAGGGTGGAAGACAAGATCTGAAAGAGTACCTGATGAGAAAACACTCTGAAACGTGAAAGCATTTGGCATCCGCAGTGCTTTTTCTGCTTCTGTAGCCGAATTTTTTCGGCCGTCCGTCCCTCTGAGTAGTGGATATCATTGGCTCAACTTTCTTAGACCATTGACATCCTTGTACAACAGTTTGTGATCAGCAATGAAGGTTTTTGCGATGTTCTGATGATAAGGTGCTTTGTTCTCTTTGAGCAGTTGAATGCAGGGTTTACGTTGGGCAGCGTATTTATCCCAGGTTACTGGGGTGGCGGCTTCTCTGTACACCCGGCGTGCTTCGTTGTGTACTCTCAACCATTTTCGAGTTCTATTCCTAAAAAGGAAACTGATTTAGAGCCATTATAAACCTTTATCTCTGAAGCCGTAGTAAGCAGCCGACCGAATTTGCTGACAAACACGGACCAGGTGTATTCCATTGGGACAGTGGAACAATGGGATATTACGGGCGAAAAAGCAGCTGTTTAGCAAGCTGCGTATGATGACTAGAATGAGAACCGAAAGCTGGTGAATAGAAAACAACCGGATAAAATGAAAATCATTTTGGTGGACTCGTCACAGTGTCAACACTGAGGCATGCAGAAAGGGCCAATCTCAGTTGTGTAGGTTAATTCTGATTGTGCAACTATCGTCACCTGAGATCATTTGTTGAGACACACAGGCTAGAGCTCATAATGTAGGTGGGTTAGGGTAACATCAAGGTGTTTTTTAAACACAGGTAAAGAGGAGTGGAAACGACGTAATTTGGGAGGGCATTCCATTTCTAACACACACACACAGGGAGCAAACGTTCCAACGACATTCTATCCGACTGTATTGCGTAGCTAAATTGAACTGGTGGCCCCATAAATTAGTGTTGTGGCTCAGTCGTAGTGTGTAACGGCAGACATGGTTGGGGTTCCTTAGAATCTGGTAGGCCATAATATGGTCGCCACCTAGGTGCCGGTACCGGCCGGCCGCTGTGGAATTTTAGGGTTCTCAGTCTAAGTTGATAAGATTGAACAACCCGTTGACGTGCTTCGTGAATCGTTGCTGCGGAGTCTCGAGCGCTGCGAGGTCTTGCTTGTACCAGGGCCGCCCGGCCTGCACTGCGTAATTCACATGAGGCCGCACGTTTGTGTTAGGCAACTGCGAACAAACAGAGGGATCAAACCGCCCAAATACCCTCCGCAGCCTGCCAACGTGTTGGTTCCCAGTCATTGAGGTCTTCACAGATTGTTCTGAACAGCTCAGATCAGCCTGGTCTAGTAACCTAATGTCGCGCTCCTGGTTGACTTTTTGTGGGACATGGTCGTTAAGCTTGTATGGCATGTTCGGCTGGTAGCGAACGTGGACCACTTTACACTTCCCCGAGGTGAATTGAAGCAGATTATGGAATGACCACTCAACCGCTTTGTCCAGGTCTCGCTGAAGTGCATGGTGATCTCCTTAGTCGGCGATCACCCGCCACATTTTAACATCATCAGAGAACAACAAGAAAGCTAGTGGAATCAAACGCGTAAGCTCGTTAATGTACACGAGAAATGCACGAGGCCCCAGAACTGATCCTTGTGGAACTCCAACTTCGACATGAATCTGCTTGAACAGCGCACTTTGAACTCTGCCCTGAAGTTGCCAATCCTGCAAAAAATGTCTGGTCGACCCAAGAATTGGCTCCCCGACTCCATAGCTTTCGACTCTGTGAAGCAGAATGCGATGGTCTAATCGGTCGAAGGCTTCGGAGAAGATGAGGCAAATGACCTCTTTCCCCCTACCTTTATCGTCCACACGTCCAACCACTGCATGCAACCAGTAAGTTGCTAGTGCATGCAAGGCGTTACAGGAAAGCTCGCTGCTCGCGTGCTGACACCTTGTGGCGTTCTAGTTGGTCTCAGCGATGATTACCCCCATCACCTTTGAGAAAGCTGGGAGGAGGACCCCTGGGCGATAATTGGCGGGTTCCGAGCGAGTACTGCTTTTGAAAATTAGAGTAATCAAGTCCTATTTTTACATGATAGCCACAATTGGCTTATCTTAACACGTTTGAAAAAAATGCGACAATGGCCCGGGGGTTCTTCGGCATAGAACGACTAGGTTGTGGTGCTGACGAGATATACCAATTGGTGATGGCTTCTGATGGTTCGTACGGTCTCATGGTTTGCAACCAGATATTTCGCATAGCATACCAAGTTGAGACTGTTGATTTCATGCTCAGTAGGACGCAACGGGTAATTTACGGTTAAAAGATCAATCATATGCTCTTTGTTGGCAAGCAAAAGCTCCATTACAGATGGCCTGTTACTTGTTCTGAACCGAGTGGGCTAGGTGACATGACTGTAAAGCGGAACAACAGTTACGAGCTCCTTAAGACCAGCTCTGAATTGCTTCCAAACAATGTACGTTGAAAGCACAATGACAAGGACCTGAATGTATCATCCTTTTATGGTGTTATTTTCACTTACAAGTGCAGGTCCGGTTCCTCCCATGGGTGTAAGCCTGGCGCTCACCAGTTGCTCGACCACTTCTGTTAGTCTTTCACACCACTTCAGTAGCACAACTAGACAGCTAACAAATGGGATAGAATTGCATACTTGACAGAACCAAAACGCCTCTGATGTGTTAGTGTGCAGTTTTGTCGGCCTGGTCCCAAGACGGTTAGTATGATAAGAATTCAAACACATGGTACCCACCAGACCATCTTTTACCACTTTAGCACATAATTCGCATTTGCTCTTCATACGAGACATATTCACAGTAGGCCTGCTGTTTTAAGGGATAGCAAGAGGACAGAGATACTGACGCACCGTGTTTGACTTCGCTTCAATATTCGTTGCGTGTCTATTGGCACCGGTTTGAGGTCAGAGGGGTCAGAGGTGTCGCGTCCAGATGAGTCACACGTTCCTTAGGATACATAGGCGACGTGCGTACTATCGATCTATCCGGTAAGTGGATAGGCAGCGATGCGGTGTAGGATTGAGTCAACGCAAAATGACTTGGGAAATACTGTCTAATGATGACGATGGCTACACCAAAGGCGGACCAAATTGACAACTATTGCTTTGTACAGCGACTAGAAGGAGTGGTAGCAAGATGATCGGGTGCCTCTCAAAAAGATATTTAAAATAAGACCACAAGAGCTCTTGTGCAACGAGAGGACAAATAAATGCTCCGATAAGGTGCAAACACGGTTGACTTCGAAATTGCAAAAGCACAGTTTGCTGGTGATTCGCAAATGACAGATCCAAAAGATGAACATTGATAGGAGGAGCTCGCGGAGCAAAATCGAATGATGGCACGTAGGTCTCTGTGAGATTAAATCAGAAGGTTTAAAGGCGAAGAACGCAGGAGGACACTATTTTGCGACCGCTCGTGTAAAGTGTGCCAAAAAATGCAAAGTAATTGCAAAAATTGATAGATGGCAGTGATGTGATTGCTTCTAAAATATATACCTAAAAATGCCCTACGGATAAAATTTCAATTGCAATTTAGGCGCAATTTTCGGTTCGTGCAGGCCATCTATGCAAAGATTAGGGATTTCATATCGCGCATTCTCTGTACATTGATACGAATGAGAAAAAGCATCCTAACGAATGAAAGCAGTTGTAGTGCAAAATGCGCACCAAACACCGCTATAAGCCACAAAAGATGCCCTGAAATCATGAAACAACTAAGACCTGTGAGGTACCAGTGGCAGAGTTAGCCTATCAGATAGCCTATCCTTAAAAATATTATGATGCTGATCTAAACTCGCAAGTGGAATTTCTTGCTGTAAATTTGTTAAGAATATTTATCCTCTAATGCATTGCGTTTTGACTATGTCTGAACACAATCATATAGAACTGCTTAATTGTACTGTCCTATTAATATGCCGGGGGAAGTTGATTTTTAATCAGACAGGAGTATCGAACCTTTTCATCCTCGTAAATACTGAAGTGTTAAGTTCCGAGATCTTATACTAAGAAACTGTGTAAGTGTGTATCTTCAACACTAACGTAAGCGCAGGTGCTGTATCGGATGAAAAATCTTGTACCCTCTTACCATTGTCATCTTCTTCTGGAGTGTGTACATCTATAACAAACAAAAGCAATGTGAATAACATTTTGTACATGAGACTGTTGGGGACTGAACAGATGAAAAATCATCCAGTGCAAACCAAATTACGAAAAAAACGGGCTCCCCGTGACTTTTAGCTAATGCTAGCGACTTCCATGCTACTTATAGTCTCGATCAGTTGTTCACCATCGTATCTCTTATTTTACCGTCGTTCTAGGTTAGAAACCAACCAAGCATTAAATCGTGCAAATAAGCTTGTAGTAGAGAAAGTATGTCTGCGTGTTTCTTGGCTACCATCATGTTGATTTGGGGTTTTTACATGGGGATAGTCAAACTGAGGCTCTAACTCGCAACGTGCGAACACAGGTAAACATTTTGCCGCTAGAAAACAGCGATTGGTGGTCATCGCTAGTTGAAAATGTCGTTGAGCTCCCAGTTGGGTTAATCGGGATGCCCGTGGTACCAGTTGGTTGCGCGTATCCATCCGCATAACAGTTACTTGCAAATAGTCAAAGAAGGCAACATCCATGCTGCCGGTTCAATGAGGAACAGTAATTAGTTGGACGGGACATAGTGCCAGCCTGTTCACAAAACCCACTGCCTTTTACCAAAATGTAGAAACAGGCAGTAGTTCGACGTAAGTAGGTAACTGGCGTCGACAAGGGTTTTGATAGATATTTAATCGTTCATAAGTTGCACCACTATGTTGGGCTGTGTACTAGATCATATTCACCCTGGCAAATGCTAAGCTTCAAGAAGGAATTTTCAGCCTTCTCCTCCTCCACCTGATTCTCATCATCATCATCATCAAGACCTTCATCATCAACATCATCATCATCATCATCATCCTCAACAGGAATACCCCAGGCATTTGAGCTGATGCCTCGCCGTCATAATTTCACAAATACCTGCGGAGTAAAGAATAATATGAGGACGAGAAAGGGAGTCTGTCTTACAGCCATAATGCCCTACGCAAGCATTCAAAATCAAAATGTGTACAACTCTTTAACAACATAACATCACAAACAGTTGGCTATCGTGCAACTATAAGGCAATATCGGTAAGAGAACTCCCTTGCGACTTTAACCGCCCCGTATCATAGTCAACCATCACACCGCAGATAATTCAGCACCAAACACAAGTTAAACAACTGTCACGGCTCTGCTACCTACTGTGAGTCACGTCCTGTAACTTATCGAGCCAAGCACAAGACGGATCGATTGGAAGGCAATACCAGCCAACAGCACCCGGTTTCGTAGTTGGTGACTTCACTTCACGATGCCGAGTTAACTTTCACCGACATCGAGCCTTGCGCCACCCTGCAACCAGTAAGCAAATCAGAGCTCTCCTCGGTAGGCAGTGACCGGGTATACGTAGTATGTGCCAAGGCGAACATAAACTTAATTAATGTTATTTGCTGCTCTTAGGATCTAGCATAGTTATCACTATCTAGTATTCGTCTACACGCATAATCATTGGTGATAGACTAATACAATTCGACACCAGTAATGCTTTGTAAGCAGCGGTCAACGTGTTTGAGAAGGTTCAGATCCTCAAACTGAAGGGGTCAAGTCTCACTACCACAGAAAGGGACCGCTATTACTGTGCTCTTGTGCGGTGAACTTGCAAGATGGTGGAACCTGACCCATTAGATCAGCCGACATAAGGAGGCTGGTTACCTCCAACAACAGGTGTCCTCGCCTTTTTTTGCTCATATCTTGTGTAAGCAATGACAGTGTTCGACGCCTTGTTTATGGCACATGAAGAGGATATGAGCAGCTCAGCGATACTGTATCACGCACCAGGCTCCGATGGTTGAGCCACGTGTTGCTCATGCCACCACACCGTATCGCAGGAAGTGCGTTCTTTGCTCGCTAGGGGTGTGGATGGGAGAAGAGGAGGAGTGGCCAAACGATGACTCAATCAAGAAAAATGAATGCCATTATTTCGAAGTTTGCCTCGGTTGGAGTCTCCTCGCTCCCTGTTTGGGGTCCGAAAGAGAATGAACACGTTTGTCTAGCTACACTAATGGACATGGCAAGGAGCCAACCTCAGTGACGTTTGCGTCGTGAGTACCTTTGTCCATCCCCCTCTCGCTTAGCCTCCCTCCCCAACTACGATCTCATTTACTAAGCATATCGTAACTCCTCTTTACAGCCAACATAGCCGGCTGTTAACTCTCCGGAATGATATCCATCTGTTACTGGTGACTCAGCCGGCGTGCCTCTGTTGTAGGTTTGTTCTTCTTTTCTTTTTTATAGTGGCACGATAACTGATGCGTTTTCCACATCTAGATAATACGTATGACGATGACGCTTTAACCTTGTGCACACGGCGCATCCGACCGATGGAAGCACTTTTCCGGAGCAACTGATGTCGCAGTTTCAAAAGTCAGTTCCATCTTTTATAATATGTGAACTAAGTTCAGTGGTTATGTGTCCACCGTTGCTGATGCACTTGCCAAGTGAACTAATCAACTATTTCGTATTCTTCACTATCAAGGAGTCATCAAGTATCTGATCGACCTTTAGCGGCAGTTTAGACTTTGGATGTGCAAAGCGCATGCCAATTTAGAGCACTACCTTGTGAGGACCTTCAGTGTTGGCTTGGCCGCCCCAACATTGATGAACAACAAGACAGTATCGTCCGCATAATCAAAATCAACTAGCATTTTACCAGTCAGCTTTTCGACTCATGCATCTTTAGATTCGGCAAAGGGACACTCCACGCTGGAGTCTACAACGAAGTTGAAAAATTGAGGAATTTGGACAACTGACGAACGCCACCTATCGGGAAGACATCTGATGTGTCACTGTATACACTGATGCGGCTTGTGGTGCTCGAGTATAGAATACATAACGTGTTCACATTTTTCATGGGAAGATATTTTCGTGTAAATAATTCGAAAAGTATGGATCGATCGAACGCACGTTTGAAGTCAAGGAACACAGCTACTCTCGATTTGAAGCACATGTGACACTGTGCTATCCTTCACCGCAGAGTGAATACATGATCTATACAGCCCGGCCCTAGGCGGAAACCTGCACAGACTTGGTTAAGTATACATTATTATGTATCAAATCATTCGGCTGGCTTGCCGAACAACCTCCTCGTGGTGCCAGCTGGGTGTTTCGGGATTTTCCCGTTCCAGCAAATGGTTCGGCGGCAGTGTTCCAGGACGTGGTGGGTTTTCGCCTGGCAAGCGTTCTCCCTATAAAAAGCCACAATTGTCCGTTTAACAACACTGTGACGTGGCGGATGTGACTCGCCACTAAATAAATTCATTGCCCCTTGCTTCATCCTGGCGAGGCACTGTATTCCAGCAACCATATGCTGTATTTCTGGGGAGCATTGGGCCCCTGTTTGACAAAGGAACAAACGAAAGGCGTATGAACTGAGCAATCAGTCACCGGCTTCCAATGGGCGCGATTCCCTGAATTCGCTCCGCTGCCTTGCGGGCAGGCTATTCAGCCAAAGGCTCGGGGTGGTGTCCCCTAAGTCAACACCCTACTTCGGCTTGGGCAACCGGGTAGTATCTCGCCCTCTGAGGAAACCATGGACATTGCTGTGTTGTGTTTTATTCTACTGTTTCTGTACCTTCGTTTGAAACCCATGGTTTCTGATGGCATTATGTCTGTTAGCAGACTTTTGCAAATATATAAAAGCATTCACTTTAGAGCGAAAGAACTGTGAGTTAATGAAGAGCTTATGTCTTTCGGTTTTCATCCAGATGCACATTAGCTATTTATTTGTAAGGATGTGAAAATGACCGCATCGCTGAATAAATGGGATGGAAACTGAGATTTTGCGAACCGAGGAACAATGAACAATGAAGTTATACTGGTTAGGAAGCACTGCTTTACTAGTCCCGTTGGGTGGTTGACTTGCCGAACAACCTTCTTGTGGTGCCAGCTGGGTTGTTCGGAATTATCCCGTTCCAGCGAATGGTTCGTCGGCATCGTTCCAGGATGTGGTGGGTCTTCGCTTGGCAAGCGTTCCCCCATAAATTGTCACATATGTCCGTTTAACAACACTGTGTCAAGGCCGACCTAACCCGCCACTAAATAAACTCACTGCCCCTTGCCTCTCTCTGAGTGACATTGTAATTCGAGGGTGTGTTGGGCCCCTGCTCCTATGCGGTCCTAAAGACGCATGAACCACTTGTTTGGTCACCGGCTCCCAACGGGTTGCGTTACCCTCATATCGCATTGCTGCCTTGTAGGTTAGCTTCCTGATCAAAGGCTCGGAGTGGGGCATCTTAAGACAACACTCTAGTTCGGCCTGGGCAACCGGGCAGTAACTCGCTCACTGACGAACAAGGAACATAATCATTCACACGCTCTCTTGCTGATACTATGTTATTCACTCATGTTACTATGCCAAGTTCACAAGCACAAGCCACTATTTTACCTACCATTCCTTTATACCATTGGCACCCATTTTTGCCTGCTTCCTCCATGGCGATCAACCTCACCTACACCGATGAACCTGTTCCCGTGACATCTGCCAACTCAACCACACAGTGCTCAACAGATAGCTGCCAGTCCCAAAGTCTCCCATCTTCGCTCCTGCAACCCCGGACGCAGTTCAAACGTGCAGCCTTCAACGTACGCACATTAATGCAGATCGGTCAGCAAGCGGGACTTAAGCACGCACGTTGGAGACCCTTAGAATTGATATCTGCTGCTCGAATGAAACACGACTCGGTATACGAGCTGGCGTCACCGCTCCACCAACGCACCTGCTTCCACCTCCACCTCTCCGGTGACGCCGAGTCTGCCGCATCTAAGTAAGCTGGTGTTAGAATCGCAACCAGTGCAAGAGCCGAAACTTCTATGGTTTGATGGGATTCCGATCAATAGTCGCCTTTGTGCGATGAGGCTCCATGGCTCTTGTAAAGTTAATAGACGTCGCGTCAAAAAGTGTGCTCTCGTCGTGATCTCTGACCATACACCCACTGACTGTGGCGCGGACACAGTCAAAGACCAGTTCTACCAGAACATTCCTGAGCTGCTCCTAAGGGCTCCTAAAACAGGCATCATTGCTTTGGCCGGAGAATGCAAAGCGCGTGTCGGTCGGCTGCTGCCATGTAAACGCCACCTCGGGGGACCGCATCGATATGATGATGTTCACTCAGACAACGGAGAGAGACTGCTCAGTCTACGTGCTGACCAGCTATTCTTCTCCAGCACCAGCTATCCTCATCCTGGACGCCAGTACGCCACTTGGCGCTGCCCATCAACAACCCAGCGCTGGTCACAGATTGACCACATAGCCATAAGTCGCAGGTGGCGTGGCAGCGTACGCGACTGCCGATCCGTTTGGTTAACATGCCTCGATACCGATCATGCATTGGTATGTGTGACCGTTTTCATACATTTTGGTGGTTACCAAGGTCAAGAAACAAACGACTGAATACCTACAAGTTGGAGGACACAATTTTGAAGAAGGAGTATCAACAAAGGCTTCGTGTAAATCTCGCTCTTGCTCACACTCTGAACGTTGATCAACACTGGTCAAGTCTGCGATAAGCCTTGCTGTCGGCCGGATTGTCCAGCTGTGGCCTCGCTCGCTCCACTCCCAAAAGCCGGATCTCGTGAAGAACCTCGGAATTTCTGCCTCGCCGACGGACAGTGACTGCTGGCGCAGACTACAACGAACACCTCCGGTCCATCACGCAAAGGCTGAAAGCAAGCCTTTGCTCTGATGGTGAATCTTGGTGGTCAAAACAAGCTGAGGAGATGGAAGTTGCTGCATCAACTGGCAACTTCCGCCGTCTATTTTGCATCATTAAGGCCGCCGGTTGCAATTCCCATGCTATCAGCAAGACGATTTGCGAATCAGACGACACGAAAATCACAAAATTTCACAGGCGAATAGGTCGCTGGGCAGAACATTTCGCTCTTCAATTCAACCACCCAACACAGCCCCCTGTGACACCTCCAGTCCCAATGGATGATGCTTGAACTGTCTCCACAGTCCCCTCAAATTAAGCAGAGATCCGAAATGCAATCCAATCTTTGAAACCCCACAAGACTCCGGGTCCTGACAGCCTACCACCGGCTCTATTCAAAGATGGCGTGAGTGTACTTTTCAGCGAAATCCTATCGCTGTTCACGAACGTTTGGGCTGATGAGAAGGTTGCGAACTCATGAGGAGAATCGGTCATTGTTCCGATTCACAAGAAGGGCTCCAACGACCATTGTTGCAACTACCGCAGAATCTCGTTAATCACTGTCGCATCCAAAATCTTCATGTCGGTCCTACTTCGCAGGTTTTCAACGTCTAGTGAGGAGTTTTCTCGAGAAGTACAAGCCGGATTTCGTCCAGGCCGCGGCTGCATCGACCAAACCTTCACGCTTCGCCAACTTCTCGAAATTCGTCACGTCCATCGGCGGCCAACAATCGTAGCGTTTTTTGGACATCCGAGCGGCATTTGATTCAATAGGTAGATCTGCGTTCTGGAACTGTTTACTGAAGAAAGTTGCGTCCGACAAGTTTGTAACCATCCTGAAAGAACTTTGTAGTCACAAGCAGAGCAAAGTCAGGGCTTACGTCACGCTCTCTTCTTCGTTTGCCGTGACCAACGGCGTTCGCCAAGGTTACCACATTGCACCTTTCCTCTTCTATTTCGCCATCGAAGATGTCCAAAGAGCACTGGAAGGTGTCCAGATCTGCTGTGTTGAGCTCATCCCTGGAGACAGAGTCACCGACTTGGACTACGCCGATGACATAGACTTGCTGGGGTAGGACCGACAAACCATCCAGAGCGCTTTGGACCGCTGAGCGATGGAGGCGTTTAACTACGGCTTATGCTTCACTCCGGGAAAATGTAAAACGCTGCTTCAGAAATGACAGGTGCAGAAACTCGCGCTCACCATTTCTGAACATTTTCTGGAGCAAGTCCCTTGTTTTACTTATCTAGGGAGTTGCATCACGGCTGATGGCGGCGTTGGAGATGAAGTCTCACAACGTATTGGGAAGGCCCGCTTTGCATTCATCACCTATAGCGTCGTCGTGATGTCAGTCTCAAGCTCAAGGGCAGGGTGTAAAATGCTTCCGTCCGTGCAGTACGCTTGTACGGCTGTGAGACTTTGCCTATTCGCTCAGAATACATGAAGCGGCTGTCAGTCTTCGACAATCGCTGTCTACGAAGGATTGCTCGGGTCTGGTGGCAACACCACGTAAGCAACGCAGAGGTGCGAGACCGAGTGCTTGGGGCGAATAATGCCAGTATTCAGGAGGTTATCCTCCGACATCGTATGCTTTGGCTCGAGCACGTTTTGCGCCTGCCAGCCCATCGTCTTCTACATCGAGCGCGATTTGCACTCCCAGGGAGCGATTGGAAAATGTGTCGCGGTGGACAGCCAATGACGTGGAGAAGGAGCATGAAGAATTTAGCCTCAGCTTTGGTGGCAATCAGACCAGTCCATCTTCCAGGTTGGGGAGTATGATATGCTGAATCTCAGTGTTTGGAACCATTGAACGTCACGGCGCAACCGACACCAGTGGCGTCAACGTTGTTCTGCCATTATATCCTCCTTTTAATAAACACAAAAACGCACAAAACAAAAGCAAAGAATTCAAAATGGTGGGTATGAAACCAAAAAAGTCGTTTTCCATTTTTTACTGAAAGTTCGTGTTTCTAGCTTCTCCACTTTTTCTTCTGCCCTAGTTCCGATGGCACAATGTCTGTTAACGGACTGTGAATATATATAGTCCCGCTGGGTAGTTTGGTGGGAATATCTAAATAACAATAATGCTATTCATGATAGTGAAACAGTTAGCACTTTGAATATGAAAATAAGGAGTTTTCGTTTGCCCTGCCTTTGTCCTGTAATCCGCTTAGATTCCCAGCACTCACAGTTAACATCAAATAAATCCATGGTAAACTTCAGGTGTAGGATAGAGACAAAGTGTAATCGGATGAGTGCTTCATGCAACCGTCTTTTATTTATTGTTACTATCGGTGCAGAGACGACCGATTCAGGGACAGCCTTCCACGCGTGACAGACGCGAATGCAAAAGAAATTTCTGCGGTACTCCACACGGCTATACTCTTCTACGGGTTTCACTGAGTGACCTTACAGGTTTGTATTGCTGCTGAGTTGAAGTAAGCAGTGGCACACATGATGTGCGTCGTGCAGAATCAAGTATGCCACTATCAGGTCACCACGTACTCTGTGATACCGTCCGCTGAATACCCCCAGTGGTTTCGATATCTGCTTGTGGAAAAGATTGCGCGTTCCAATTGCGTTATTAGATGCCCGAAGTTGAGGCTGCTCCAGTGCATAAAGGTCGTGATTCAGCCACGGATGCCAGGCTTGAATTGCGTATTCGACATGAGAGCAAGCACAGGCACTCAGCATTTGTCAAAAATCAGAGCTGTTTATTTGTCCGAACGACCGTCGCAACAGCCCGACGTGTTGGTTCTCAGCACTCGAGGCATTTTCAGATCGACTGGAGCAATCCAAGTCATTTTGAACCAGCGCACCTAAAACCACCTTCTACATTAGATTGTTGCAGTACATTCGTGCACAGCCGGTATGAGTAGCTTCTCTGATCTCGTATGAAGAATACGTTGCACTTACTCACTTTAAAATGCAGTAAATTTTGGGTTGAAGTTTCATGTACCGTTTGTAGGTCATACTGAAGCAGACGCTGGTCAGCATTCACCTGAATCCTGCGCCAAATCTTGAGATCGTAGACGAACAGTAGGGAGTAGGAAACGATTGACCGTGCGAGGTCGTTAATAAACACCAAAAACAATCGTGGCCCTAAGATTGAACCTTGCGACACGACAGACTCGACTTGTATGGGGTATGATTATAAGCCCCGAACTCCGACCATTAATTGCCGTTGAAAGAGAAAGTTGGCAATCCAGCTTAGAAAAGGATCACCGATCCCGCAATACTGGAGCTCGGAAAGGAGCATCTGATGGTCTGGAGGATCGATTACCTTGAAAACTGCAGGTAGATCACATTAACGTCTCCGGTGTCCGCTGATTCGGTCCGACTGCAGCGTACGGTTAATAAGTTCGTTGTGCATCATCGCTGTCCACGGAAGCCGTGCTGCACAGGCGTAATGAGGTTACGGTTTTCCAGATAACACACCAGCGTATCGGCAACGAATCATTTCATGATCTTGGAGAATATAGGGGGAAGAGATATTGGGCGGTAGTTAGTGGGGTCAGTTCTGATTCCGCCTTTGTGCACCTGGGTTATTATGCCAGGCTTCCACATATCAGGAACTTGGTTCTGGTCTAAACAGCACTAGAAAAACTGAGCTAAAGATCCTGCTAGTTGGTTTGTTGCTGCTCCCAATGTCTCTGAAGGTATGGTATTGACACCCAGAGAGCTGATTTTACGTAGAGACGTCAACTTCTGCAATATCACTTCAGTCGTAAAAGAGATGTGGGTTAGTCCCGGAGGGTGGAAGACAAGATCTGAAAGAGTACCTGATGAGAAAACACTCTGAAACGTGAAAGCATTTGGCATCCGCAGTGCTTTTTCTGCTTCTGTAGCCGAATTTTTTCGGCCGTCCGTCCCTCTGTGTAGAGAAATCCATTGTCTCAGCTTTTGTAGGCCATTGACATGCTTGTACAACAGTTTGTGATCAGCAATGAAGGTTTTTGCGATGTTCTGATGATAAGGTGCTTTGTTCTCTTTGAGCACCTGAGTACAGTGGTTACGTTGGGCAACGTATGATACGTATTACTCGAGTATTTCTGGATCGCACCTGGACCCTTATTCCGCGCAAGAAATGAATAAGAACACACACCGGACGGGACGTGTCAAAAACTGTACTGGTTAGCTTGTAGGTTACACCAGATGAATAAGTAGAAAAGGAACCAATCAGCACAAGGAAAAAGAGTGGACGAATCAGCTATCGGTCAATCGATCTGTATGTGCCTGTGTATGCTCATCGGCTCATCGGTTTAGCGGACGACACATATGTAACATCTCCTCACGTGACAGATGGAATCACCGTTGTGAAATGTAACGTTCTATCGGCCTAGGTGTGCGGTGCGGTTTCCGAATAGCAATCGGCTGATCGATTTCTTCCGTTTGGTTTTTGTTTGTCTCCTCCAGATCTTCTGGAACCACTTTCTCTTCCCCAGGGTACGGTGTGACTGGGGTGCGGGGCCGGATGAAATCATTGTGCCTGTGTACTGTCTCTCCACTCTCCAGTTGTATTTCGGCCTCCGATTCTGAGCTCGTAAGCCCGGTGCCAGGCTGCCATAACTGCTCATGTGGTAGTTTCGTGTAAACATCACGTTCCACTGTAGACTTCTGGGGCTTAACCGGTGCGCGTACACTTTCATGCATACGTTGTTGCTGGCAACGCCTGGTCTGACATGGGTCTGGAAAAAGTAGGTCTAGCCTCGTACGTAGTCGACGTCCAAATATTGCCTCCCCAGGGCTCTTTCTGATAGACTCTAGCGGTGTGATCCGATATGCGAACAAGAATCGGTCAAGTTTGGTTCGTAACGAGCCATTACGCTACTTTAGAAGACCAGCTTTCACGGTTTGAACCACTCTTTCAGTTAAACCGTTTGACGCTGGATGGTACGGTGCGGAAGTCATGTGATGAACGCCGTTGCTCTGCAGGTATTCTTTGAACGCTGCACTCGTAATTTGCGGACCGTTGTCAGTGACTAATGTTTTCGGTATGCCATGTGTAGATAGACTAGAGCGTACGCCATTGATTGTAGCTTCTGCAGTAGCGTTTGCAACAACATGCATATCAATCCATTTGGAGTACGCATCTACTAAAAGTAGCAACATTTTTCCTTCGATCGGGCCAAAGTAATCGGCGTGGACACGTTCCCATGGGCTGTCGGGCAACTGCCAAGGGTGAATTGGGCCTGTAGGATTATCACTTTGATATTTTTGGCATGTGTTACAAGTACTCAAAAGTGCTTCGATGTCTCGGTCAATCGCTGGCCACCAGCAGTAGGATCTGTCGAGGGCTTTCATGCGGACAATACCTGGATGTGCATCATGTAATTCCCTCAGTACAGCTGACCTGAGAGTCAATGGAATAACGGTGCGAGATCCACGTAGGATACATCCATCATGCAGGCTCAGCTCAAATCTACAATTGAAAAACGGACGCAGATCACCAGGGGCTCGCGAACCCCAGCCATGCAGCAGCATACGTTTCACAGTCGATAGAACGGGATATCTGTCTGTAGCTTTCCTAACCGTGTCGCCAGATATGGGTGTAGTATTCAGGTGTTGCAAAAGTTGAACAAACTCATAGGGCGAGTCACTTCTTTCCTCCTGTTGATCAATCTGTGGCAATCTACTGAGCACATCAGCGACATTATTGTGAGGACCGGCAACTTATCGGGTTTGATAATTGTAAGCAGAAAGTAGGAGGGCCCAGCGTACCATTCGGGGTGCGTTAAGTTGTTCTATGCCTCGTTCCTTACCGAGGAGTGATAATAGTGGTTTATGGTCAGTCTGTATCTCAGACTGGTTGCCCCACAAGTACTGATGGAACCGCTTTACTCCGAATACTACGGCCAGTGCTTCCTTGTCTAATTGTGCGTAATTTTTCTCAGCAGGTTGTAATGTGCGGGACGCGAAAGCAATAGGGCGAAATGTTCCGTCGTGGACTTTATGTCCCAGCACTGCCCCGACTCCAAAAGGTGAAGCATCACACTGTAGGATGAGGGGTTTGCTGGGGTCGTAATGTACCAAGGCTGGTGAAGAAGCAAGGAGACATTTTGCTCTGTCAAATGCTTGTTGCTCTTCCTCGCCCCATGCCCACTTAGAATCTTTTTTCAGCAAGTTGTGCAGTGGTGTTAGAACAGAAGCAAAAGTAGGTAGGAACCGACGATAATGTGAAATCATTCCAACGAACGAGCGTAACTGGGCTCCGTTACGAGGTGAGGGTGTAGAATTAATGGATTGTAAGTTGTCTTTCCGCGCGTGTAAACCATGCTTGTCCAGCCTATAACCGAGGTAGTCAATTGAATCAACTAGGAAAACACATTTGGAGCATTTCAAACGCAAACCGTGTTCAGAGAGTTTATGCAACACCCGGTCCAACGTGTACAAGTGCTTCTTTTCTGTGCGACCCGTGATAAGGATATCATCGAGATATGCGCAAGTGTTCGGTATGTCAAGCACGATATTGTCAATTATCCCATGGAAGATCGCCGGCGCTGAGTTAATCCCGAAAGGCAGTCTAGTGTATTTGGATAGCCCCAAATGTGTACTGATCGTCGTAAGACGTCGGGAGGTCTCATCCAACTCTACCTGCGAATAGGCGTGACTCAAATCCAATTAATGAACTGGACTCCTCCAGACAAGTTGGCATACAAATCCTCAATTTTCGGTAATGGATAACGGTCTATGATGGCACCTCGATTTACTGTAAGCTTATAATCACCACAGATTCGTACGTTACCGTCGGGCTTAAGTTCAGGCACTATCGGGGCCGCCCATTCAGCTTGTTGGACTGGTACAATTATATACCTTCTCTTTGAAGCCTTTTCAGCTCGTCTTCCACTCTAGGTCGTAAGGAATAGGGCAGTGTTCTGGCCTTAAAGAACTTTGGTGTACTTGAGTCTGACATATGGATTTTTGCTTTAAAATTATTGAGTCTGCCCAATTGCTGCTCATCAAACACTTCTGGATATCGTTTAAAGACCGATTCAAAGGTATCCTCCCCCACGGAGTGGATAGTATTTAATACTTGTGGTAATATTTTCATCCAATCGCGACCAAGCAAATTGGCTGGAGCCTGAGGCACGACATGAAGTACCAGACTGTGTGATCTACCCTGATGCTGCACTCGTACCTGACACTTACCAAGTAAATCAATCACTTCTCCTGTATAGGTTCTAAAAACGGTATCAGTCGGTTCCAGGTCGGGTAACGATGAGAGCGCGTTTTTACTAATCAATGTCACCGCGGAACCAGTATCCAATTCAAATAAAACAGGTTCGTTATTAACATGAAGCGTGATCCTATATGGAGACACTTTCGTCATAACTGGGCAGTTTGAAATTATATGGTCTATAAAATTTAGCTGGGAATCTGGGTACTCACCGTCGTCGGAGTTCAATGATTTGATCGAGACTTGTGACCGTGGGGAACGGCAAACACGTGCCAGGTGGCCAAAATTTCCGCAATTTTTGCACTTTGTACGAGTATGAGGACACTGGGTAGGAGAAGGGTGCTGATCCCCGCATCGGTAGCAGACGAACTTCCGTACCCTGTTTTCAGAGGATAACCGTGGTGACAGTTGGTTTACACATTCCACTGGCTGAGGAGGGTTGAAGGTGGCTAGTCGGGATTTTAGTTTTTCCCTTTGACGTACAATGTTACACGCCATTTCCCAGGAAAGGGTTTCTTCCTCCTGTGACAATAATTTTTCCCTCGCACCATCATCTGTAACCACCAATTAGGCACTGGATTTGCATGAATTCTTCAAACCGACTTGAAGGAATGGTATTGTACCGACATTCCGGTGTAGCTTGATGAATGCGGTCAATGAAATCATTTACACTTTCTCCGCATCGTTGCTGTAGCTTGAAAAACTGATAACGAGCGGAAAACACACTTTGTTGGATTCCCACAATTCCTCAAACAACTGCATCACGTGCACAATACTGGTCTTAGCCATCAAGTTCATAGCGTCAAAATGACGTTGTCCTTCTGATCCAAGGGCTTGGCGGAATAACATAATCCAATGGGTATCGGATAACACGATAGAGGGGTTTAACACAGGAAAGAGAGTCATTTGATGTTGGAAAGATGTTTTCCACTGAATCCACGACTGTAGAGAAGGTTTTTCTGCACCATCAGGCCACAGACATGACAGTTCCGCAAGAGGCCTCGTAGCAACTGTCGCCATTCTGATACGTATTACTCGAGTATTTCTGGATCGCACCTGGACCCTTATTCCGCGCAAGAAATGAATAAGAACACACACCGGACGGGACATGTCAAAAACTGTACTGGTTAGCTTGTAGGTTACACCAGATGAATAAGTAGAAAAGGAACCAATCAGCACAAGGAAAAAGCGTGGACGAATCAGCTATCGGTCAATCGATCTGTATGTGTCTGTGTATGCTCGTCAGCTCATCGGTTTAGCGGACGACACACACGGAACAACGTAGTTAACCCAGGTTACTGGGGTTGGGGCTTCGCTGTACACCCGCCGTGCTTCGTTGTGTACTCTCAACCATTTTCGAGTTCTACTCCTAAAAAGGAAACTGATTTAGAGCCATTATAAACCTTTATCTCTGAAGCCGTAGTAAGCAGCCGACCGAATTTGCTGACAAACACGGACCAGGTGTATTCCAATGGGATAGTGGAACAATGGGATATTACGGGCGAAAAAGCAGCTGCTTAGCAAGCTGCGTATGATGACTAGAATGAGAACCGAAAGCTGGTGAATAGAAAACAACCGGATAAAATGAAAATCATTTTGGTGGACTCGTCACAGTGTCAACACTGAGGCATGCAGAAAGGGCCAATCTCAGTTGTGTAGGTTAATTCTGATTGTGCAAATATCGTCACCTGAGATCATTTGTTGAGACACACAGGCTAGAGCTCATAATGTAGGTGGGTTAGGGTAACATCAAGGTGTTTTTTAAACACAGGTAAAGAGGAGTGGAAACGACGTAATTTGGGAGGGCATTCCATTTCTAACACACACACACAGGGAGCAAACGTTCCAACGACATTCTATCCGACTGTATTGCGTAGCTAAATTGAACTGGTGGCCCCATAAATTAGTGTTGTGGCTCAGTCGTAGTGTGTAACGGCAGACATGGTTGGGGTTCCTTAGAATCTGGTAGGCCATAATATGGTCGCCACCTAGGTGCCGGTACCGGCCGGCCGCTGTGGAATTTTAGGGTTCTCAGTCTAAGTTGATAAGATTGAACAACCCGTTGACGTGCTTCGTGAATCGTTGCTGCGGAGTCTCGAGCGCTGCGAGGTCTTGCTTGTACCAGGGCCGCCCGGCCTGCACTGCGTAATTCACATGAGGCCGCACGTTTGTGTTAGGCAACTGCGAACAAACAGAGGGATCAAACCGCCCAAATGCCCTCCGCAGCCTGCCAACGTGTTGGTTCCCAGTCATTGAGGTCTTCACAGATTGTTCTGAACAGCTCAGATCAGCCTGGTCTAGTAACCTAATGTCGCGCTCCTGGTTGACTTTTTGTGGGACATGGTCGTTAAGCTTGTATGGCATGTTCGGCTGGTAGCGAACGTGGACCACTTTACACTTCCCCGAGGTGAATTGAAGCAGATTATGGAATGACCACTCAACCGCTTTGTCCAGGTCTCGCTGAAGTGCATGGTGATCTCCTTAGTCGGCGATCACCCGCCACATTTTAACATCATCAGAGAACAACAAGAAAGCTAGTGGAATCAAACGCGTAAGCTCGTTAATGTACACGAGAAATGCACGAGGCCCCAGAACTGATCCTTGTGGAACTCCAACTTCGACATGAATCTGCTTGAACAGCGCACTTTGAACTCTGCCCTGAAGTTGCCAATCCTGCAAAAAATGTCTGGTCGACCCAAGAATTGGCTCCCCGACTCCATAGCTTTCGACTCTGTGAAGCAGAATGCGATGGTCTAATCGGTCGAAGGCTTCGGAGAAGATGAGGCAAATGACCTCTTTCCCCCTACCTTTATCGTCCACACGTCCAACCACTGCATGCAACCAGTAAGTTGCTAGTGCATGCAAGGCGTTACAGGAAAGCTCGCTGCTCGCGTGCTGACACCTTGTGGCGTTCTAGTTGGTCTCAGCGATGATTACCCCCATCACCTTTGAGAAAGCTGGGAGGAGGACCCCTGGGCGATAATTGGCGGGTTCCGAGCGAGTACTGCTTTTGAAAATTAGAGTAATCAAGTCCTATTTTTACATGATAGCCACAATTGGCTTATCTTAACACGTTTGAAAAAAATGCGACAATGGCCCGGGGGTTTTTCGGCATGGATCGACTAGGTTGTGGTGCTGACGAGATATACTAATTGATGGTGGCTTCTGATGGTTCGTACGGTCTCATGGTTTGCAACCAGATATTTCGCATAGCATACCAAGTTGAGACTGTTGATTTCATGCTCAATAGGACGCAACGGGTAATTTACGGTTAAAAGATCAATCATATGCTCTTTGTTGGCAAGCAAAAGATCCATTACAGATGGCCTGTTACTTGTTCTGAACCGAGTGGGCTAGGTGACATGACTTTAAAGCGGAACAACAGTTACGAGCTCCTTGAGACCAGCTCTGAATTGCTTCCAAACAATGTACCTTGTAAGAACTATGATAAGGACGTGAGTGTATCTTCATTTTAGGGCGTGTCTTAAAGCAGCCGCAATTTGGCAGTCGGTTTCGAGTGTAGGGTTAGAGAGGCGGTACGCCAAAGTGATAAGGCAAGTGTCTCTGCCTTCTAACTGCAGACGGCGACAAACAGAATCGGGGAACTGCGAGTCTAAATTCTCCACGGCTTCCTAATGTAAGTCAAAACAGTAATACATAATTAGCCCTCCTCCTTCTGCGAGTCTGTTGTTCCGGATGAGCGACGTGCGCGGTAGCGAAACTTCGGCATTCGTCGTTACAGTGTGTATTCATGTCTTAGTGATACCGACAATATCATATGGATAAGAAACTTGGCAATATTGCGGTGCGGTCAGTTAACTGAAAATACCTTGAACATTCGTATACAAGCAGACTAGTGCCCCGGTCTCCAGGAGCCCACAGATAGGTAAAGGGGTCAAGTGTAGGAGAATACCAGCCGATGGGAGGTCGGCAGTCACTCGATTTTTGATGGTATATTGATACCTCGTCTGTAACTTGCTTCTGCCAAGGCGCAACCCAATCTTCGTAAGGACACATATCACAGTCGAGTAAAGCAGGAATCAAGTACAACTCCTATGTACTCGTCAGTACGTATGCCTATTCAGATGTTTGGATATCTTAATTTGTGAAGCTGCTGTAGAAGGCTTTTCCGAATTCCCCGCCATCGATCCAAGATAGCCGTTCCTGTTTTCTCTGACTGAACCACAAGTTTTAGTACGCTTGGGCCGCATCCACTATTATATGGTGAGAGGGGTAGCTCTCTGAACGGTAAAGTCACAACATTATTCAAGGAAATTTTATCATGAATGCAACGCCATTGTCTTTAATCGTGTTTTCCGGCCCCTTGAATATCATTGGAAGGAAGCTCTGGCACGCCATTTATGAAGATAGTGTTTACGCGATTTTGCTTGCTTTGTCCATTTTTGGTGTTTCTTTTAGATTTTCACGCGCCCCAAGGGACTTCAGGATAGCTGCGTATCCCACAGGATCTGTGTCGTAGCGCACTACCAGAGAATACAAGGTTTTCTACGTCAGTGGATGATTCGAATGTTACTCGAATAAGTCTGGGTTCCCCATAGAGTGCAGAGTTCAGATGACCAGTAAACCGTACTAGGTTTGTGAGTCTGACTTGGACGCTCCTCAGCATGCACGATGAGTTCCACTGGTCTTGGTCGTCTGATAACTTACAACGCAATGTGATGCCGGTAGTTTCAGCGACATTAGAGCCGCACAACAGTTTTGGCACTATTGTTAGATATTGTTTCACTGAGCTACAAGGTGTGAGAATCCTTTGCCCAGACCAACTGACAAGTAGTGACTGTTTACTGTTTGTCTCTCTATTAGCGTTGACGGTGTTTACAACAGAACGGACGGTAAGGAGCCTCTAGGATGACCTTTGCAGCAATCTCTGCATGTGAAATTGATGTCCCTGGGGACTTTGGCTCGATAAGTGACCTTTGAGCTGCAGATACCGAGGGTTGATGTTTGGCTGTTTCATCTTTGTTAATAACAGATGTCAGGTCTGGTAGAGTTTGTTTAATCAGAGCTTTCGGGTGGTGCCTGATTTTCTTCGCCATGAGTATTGCCTGACTCTCGTAGCTACGGTTAGTTTTCGCCCGGCGTTCTGCCGAACTTGGAGAAGACAACGGCGATGAGGACCTGGTTGACTGAGGTTCGGGGGAAGCAAGTTGTATCGCATTGCGTTGCTTACAGGGCACTGCGCTGTCTTGGCGCAAAGTCGCTGCCAATGAAGTATTCTTCTTGTTTCAGAAAACTTAGTAGACGGCTGGTTATTATATATCTATGATTATACGCAACGTTTCGCATTAAAACACAAAGGCTTCCTGCTGAAGCTATTGGGTAAAAAGCGAAATGTTGTTTATCATTATAAATATATTAACCGGTCGTCTACCAAGTTTTATGAAATGATGACTTCCTGATCGGTTCCAAATATGTTCCAAGGTATCGAGTACTCTTATTGTTCATTCGCTATTCGGCTTCTGCCGTTAACCGGTCGCACTTCTGTACTACGATAAGCATACGATTAACGGATGGGATGGTGAAGCACGTGGTAGAGAACCAGAGGATATGTTGGGAATTATTTCGCTCTCGTACATGTTGTTGGGATAAAGTTGCACGCTACGGATGATACCATTTGAAACAACGCGAGAAACCCAAACCTAATTTAACTAATTGATGACATCGCCCCTAACCCGTAGATACCACTTGCCTAGAGCCCTTTTGGATTCGCATTTGCTAACTCGCTGCTATTCAACGTAGTGTCGTTTCTTGATCCAGTGATTTAGTGGATATTCTGTACTTTTCCTATTTCGATAGGGGCGCACCTCGGTTACGCCAGCGTTGTGGTTACAAAGGTCAAATGGACGGTGGGCATGGTCGCGCGGTCCGTGTCCTTGGTCATGCAGCCGCGCTGACGGGCAAGCTCACAAAGAATGGCGAGTGCCTGGAACCTGGAACTGAATTTGAGTACAACGTTAAACACGCACTGAGTGGTCCCCTATTCCTCCTCAGCTGCATTTAGAAACACCGGATTGGAATTAGCTTAGACTTTGAGTTATCTATCGAATAGTGTTACACAGCAGGACGATCTACTCCAAATGCTTGAGTTATCCGCTTGTGATTATTCACGAAGGACAGTTAAAACAGTTGGTGGTGGTGAGAACTTGAATCCTAAAAACTAATTCCACGTATGATGGATCACTGTGTATAGCTAGTAAATCTGGTTCGAATGAGCACACGGTGCTAACAATTCGAAAAGATAGAGTGAATATAGAAAGGAATGATCAAAATGACCCAGGAGCACGCATTTCACGCGTGGACTATTGGGTTCGCACAGACTTTGTACTTGTGTATTGTATCTGTATACTGCCAAGTATTTTTATGGCCGGTTGGTAGGTGCCCAGGAAAGTTGAAAACGCTCGGCTAAGCTACAGCCCAAAAGTGTACTGTAACTCAACGCAGCGTTTGCAGTAATGCAGTGGCGGAATTGACGCAGACACCCGGTTTCATCGATGATGGTTCTTATGAAACCTTTGAGTTCCAACTGACCTTGAAACACAACTGTTCTCCAACAGCTCTACTTTGCCACAAATCCAACCCCTACAGGACCTCAAGAATGAGCATAGGACACCGTAGTAAGAGTTCTACGAGAAACTGGAGGACATTATTTGGCCTACATGCTCGCAACATTACATTTACAAGGTGGTTGATGTGCCAAATAAAAAACAAAACGATGCAAGATGTTCGACTGAATTCAGATAGCAAAGAGAGTTACGAAAGGAGTAATCCGGTTGGAATACTATGCTGGCCGCAAATCCCTGCAAAATTGTCTAACCTGTTGTAGATTGATGTCCCACCTCTATGCGTCATTTTTAGCTTCAGGATAAGCTTCATTTCGTGCGGGTGCAAACGCAAGCAATCACTGCAATCGCAACCGTATAAGAAGCGCGGAAGCAATTGGGGCCACTATATTCTGAGGTGAAGATGACAACCACGTCCTTACGGATTACTCCTAAAAAGTTCCAAACCTAAGTATTAATGCCATGTCTGTTAACGCCAGCCATTAAAGCAAAATATTTCTTGCCGTGCGGCATGGGACATACCATTTTCCCATTATATCATTAGAATTACCCACTACAAACATTTTTAATCAATCTCAGCAATCAAAACCATCACTACTGATAGAGGGGAAATTTATTTGACACTGCAATTATTTCGATCCGACAATCCTCTCGAGTCCACCGATTTGAATAGTTGAGCTTTTGCACTTCTGGTGATAGGTCCAAGTGGCGGCTAAACAGGAAGGATTTTGTGACTATTCGACAAATTTGCAGCGGAATGCTGTAGAACAGCAGCGCTATCCGAGTCACACCCTCGTTTAAACGGTAGTGAAGAGCATAACTTCCGGATAAGTCGTTTGTGCTGGTTTGTATGCATAGAAACGACGAGTCATACAACACCTATGAACCTACCACTTTTCTCTTCATCGCCCACGAAACACGCTTTAACAACGGTACAACCATAAGCGTCACAGAAATCTTCCACCAGTCGCTTTATCCATCGAAGTAAATCTTTTTCCGGATTGTAGTCCAGAAGTTCATGCTGCAGAAAAATGTCGGAAGCGAACAGTGATGTTTATGTTTGTAACAGTGAAATGAACTGAGTTAGAGAGAAATGATTCCATCAAATTGCTGGACATCAATTAACTCACCTCATTTGATGGATACAGGAATAACTGTTAGCGTTGGATTAATTTCTCTGGATGTCGAAATATCATTGTCACCTCAACGATACTTCAACCTAAAAGTTTCATTCAAGCAGTACATCTAAGTCAAAGGTATCCGGTTCCGATGTTGTGCTGAGTGCATACGTAGACCTGCTTACATACCGTTTACAGCATTCTGTGTGAAACCTTTAAAATCACTTCACTAACAAACTTCACAGAACCTACATGGATAAAGCAAATAAAATGTTTAATCATGAGAGTGAAGCACAGGGCAAACATACTGCAACATCATCACATCACCACATCCGGCCATCATTGCTTTCGCGAAAGTTGGTATCGCTGTGGTAGTGAGGAAAAGGCGACTCAGCCTCTCCGATTCACATCTAACCGCGTCAGTAATTTAGGTGATAATAACGATTTTCAAGCGATGTGTGCTTCAAATTCGGTAGACCTACACCGTAGGTTACCGAATATAAGCGTGTGCATGGATAAGCCTACAGTATAACCTTGAAACATCAACTTTGTCCAAAGTTGCAAGTTCCACATATTAGCCAATCCCCCCCCCCAAAAAAAATAAACGAAAAGAGAACCGAAATTGTTTCTCCACGATTTTGACTTCATCAATACCTGCTCTCACTTGGGTGTCTTCAAGCAAAACCTGTGGTGACCGTAATGTGTTATGATGCGGTTAAAGGGGCATAGGTCCATCAAAACAAAGACATTCACCGCACTGTGCAGTGTATTGACCAGATGTCAAGTTGGATGAAACAGATAAGACAGTGTGGGTTAAGATGTGAGGGGTATGTCAGACACTCTGTCTCGCATAGTGGGGGGGGGGGGGGCTCGTGCATATGAATCACAGCAGAGCATCGGGTAAGCTGGAAGTTCACGATCAGTGGTGTGGGAGGACGCTGTACATTTACTGCGCTAGATCGCTAGCCAACATAGCGCTAACGCGGCGTCACATGATCTCGCTGAGAGTGAATGTGCCCACATTTGGTGTGATCTTCCAAAGCCGTGGGAACGTGCAAAAATTGTCTGGACAGAAGCGACGTGCATATGGTGTTGGGTTTAAATTGAAAGGTATGGCGTTTGCCAAGCAATCTACTACTTATATGGCTGCACCCCATTTCACGGTGAATGAAAAGTAAGCGAGAGAATGACGAAAGGAAAAGTCAAAAATCTCACTAATGCCTGTAGGCAAGGGAGCAGCATGCGGTAGAAAAACCATGTTTTCTGCACTGGAGAAAAAGTTAGCGCAGTAGGTTATGGAGTCACGGCATAGTAGATTAACCGTTACCCCAATTGATATTCGGACCAGGGCAATAACGATGATGAAAAGTCCTGAGTTTCAGCCCTCAAAATCGGTGAATTTTGTTGCTTCCTACGGATAGTGCAATCGTTTTATGAACCGATTCGGCATATGTCTACGGATCCCCACAAAACTAGTACAGAAACTGCGGAAGAAATCGGACATTAAAGTTAAATCTTTCCAATGGTTCATGATTCAGCTAAGAAAGCAATATTATTTGGAAATGTCCTAGAGTCGGTACACGGACGAGACACCTGTGTGCTTTGATATACCTTTAAATGGTACGATGGATCAGAAAGGTGGTAACACAGCTTTTGTAAAGACGACGAGACACGAGAAGACACGGTACACAGTTGCTATGGGGTGGATGGCAGATTGCTGCTGCTTGGCACCTTTCATCCTTTGTAAACGTAAGACGCTGCCTAAATGAGCGAAGTCCCCAAGCAGCGTGATTGTGCGGGCTCACTTGAAAGGATGGATGAACGAGTGTCACCATAGGCTGGCTGAAAACAGTTTGGGGACAGCGAAAGGGGGCCTTGTTAAAGAAATCATCTATGCTTATTTGGGATTCCCTTAAGGCGCAGTGGACTGAGAACGTGGAGAAACCATGCCTTGAGCTGAAGTCGTCAGTGGCTTTAATTACCAATGATATTACCTCAATCTTGCTGACACTGGATGTCTGCCTCCCTAAGCCCTCTAAAGACAGACCTCGGTCCAGTTGGATTGAATGGATGGCACCCTCCGATTTAGTGTTGCCACAGGGTGGTGATTTGAAAAAATTTGACATTATTATAATTGCAGTGTGTGTCAACGAAGCGTATCTGGACATTCCATTAGAAAGTATCGTTCGATCAGTCAAGGAATGCTGCATCAATAATGCTATGGAAGGAAGTGAAAACGATGTCATTTTTGAGGAACACGACAATGACGAGAGCAGTGAAGTTGAAGATGACGATATGCACCCTGACGTCCTAATGACAAATGACCAGTTCCAGCAAGTGTTTAGAGATTCAGACTGGGATACTAGTTTCGAAGCGTACGAGTGATTTGTCTTACCATTGTGCAGCGTTCGATTATGGGAGCCTATAAAATCTACCGGTGGGTGCATTTCCGTCATGTTTTTCTTCATGGTATTGTGCGTGCTGCTGCTTGATTCTGTATAACCAGTGTGTATCTGCTACTTTCATCCGTCGCAAAACGTCAAATGTGAAATATACCGAGAACTATAGACCAAAACATAATGTGTATACTTATAGGCACTTCAAATTCCCTTCTGGAATACCGTCCATCACTAGCAGATAGTGCAAGTGTGCAGTGAATTCCTGGGTGGATTTTACATGTGATTTTTTCGAAGTGTGTATAATCTTTTAATAAGCCCACCCCCAGCTACATGAATGGAAAATTGTTCAAAACCCACCGGCTTATATTTCCTAATATACAGTATTCATGATGGTCACAAAAATATGGAGTTAACGACGTAGCTAACCTGAGTACAGAGAGACCTAAAGGGCTGGTAGAAAATATTGCCGAAATAATTTGCAGAAATCTATGCAAACTGACACTACACACTCCAATCAGTGAATCCGAGCAAGGCATGAATTTCAGCGAAGTAATTCGTGGACCCTTCAGCCCCTATAGTGCATTATCCAATGAAGATAGCGGTGGCTGAGGAAATGGATAATACATACTGAGCACCTGCCTTAATTCCATGCAATCTGTGACGGGTGGAAAATTATTTGTGAGACTAGCACATAGGTGGACAGCCGTTTTCGTAACTAGCAATGGTAATGGGTAGAACTAAATAGGCTGTTTATAGTAATGCGTCCCGGTACCAATTGATTTACAAGGAAATAGAAATTTGATATATTGCTACTTCAGTTGAGCGTTAATTTCAAGAGAATACATCGGAAACAAAAGATAGCGAACAAGCTTTTTTCAGTGGTTCGTCACCAGGCTAACACAATCACGACAAAGGAGGTTAGGTAGGTAATGAGGTTTAAACCTGATGAGTCACTGAAGCAAAGCGTCAAAAAGATAAGACTGCGTGATTGCTCTGGTTGAAGTCGGGTGAAACGGCGACTTGCCCGTGAAGACAGACAATTCGCATGCAAACATCTCTCCACCAACAGAGGTGAAAGCTTCAGTACGTAGCACTAAATAGTCCTGATGTTAACAAATAATCATCAATAGAACCTAAACACTAGGAACCGTTAGCGACAAGGCAGAGCCGCAACCGCATCACAGACATAGTAGAACGCCTCAATGGGATCGAGTACTTATTGTTTTAGACAGGACGATTATGCGATTGATAACGTGCACGGAGAAAACTGTCCTGGTGTAGAATGTTTTCATTCACCATTTCTGAAGCAACAGTAAACATTGCCACTATTTCTATTGCCACTAATATTTTCCCAATCTCTCGGGGAAAACGAGGTAGACTGAAAAACCTTCAGGTGAAGTTACTTACGAGGTCAGGTTTATTCACCAAAACTACTTGCTAGTGATGTCCAGGAATAAAGTGCTGAATCACCGTTTTGAATACAAGTTTTAATTCCGTTATGTGTTTGAGTACTGGGTGCATTTGCAGCAGTGGAAGGGTGCTGTTATTTGCTCACAAGTTTTCGGTTTCTTAACTGCTCTCAAACATCGAAAGACAGATCTTCTTGGGACTAATCGAGAAGAAAATTTGGAACAATGTAATCCACATTTTTCAATTCCTACCAATGCTGTGCCCCTTAGTTCTTGACGTGTCGTCTGCCACAGAGCCTTTGCTCATTTTGCACTTGCTCAATGTTATTTTTCCGTTTAATTCACCAGTACCATGACCATGCAAGGCATGAGGCTGGTCAGCGTTAGGTGTTACCCTTTCGCAATATTGCACCAGGGTACCAAACGCTTACTTGTTTGCACTATTCGCATAGAGGCAGTAGAACGGTGAAGGGAACCGGATAACTAGAGAGTTCGAACTGTGAGTGAGTGGAATCCCGCCATCTGAAGGATTCGAAAGTGCTGGAAATGCATCAAAGTAATCCAACATCTGGGAAGGGTAGGACATGAAGAAACATGTTTGAAAGTCATTGCGTCCGCAGCGGATGTTATTAGCAAAAAGTCAGTCTTCCTTTGATAGGTTCAATTGCCTTCACACACTTTCTGAAATTTTATGATCTATTTTGGCGAGCATAATCTCGCCTCTGTGGTGTACCCAAAGTCAGTAGACCTAATATCCAACTTCTCCCCAAGATCGATATCTCCGCTACACACCATGTGGTTCGTGGAACAAGGTGAACCAGTACACAAAACATTGTTCAGTCGCACAGTGAGGGACATATTTACATTTATTAGACAGATAAAAAGCCTAAATGTGAGGGACAAATTGGTGCTCTTCGTTAATGTGGAATCTCTTTATGCGACCTTCACGTTGTTGCAAACCATTAATTAAATATGTGCGCACTTCGCATAGAACAAGTTTGTTATACTTATTCCTGTGTGAAATGTGAGGAAACTAATTCTGCCTTGCATGCTCAACATTTAATGAAAACTACTAAAGAAAATGAGGTGGAGTTATGCTGCGATTATCCGTAAGACTGCTTCCTACAGTTATTTTTCTCGTAAAAGTTGATTGTGGATCTATCCCAGCCCAAATAACATCCCTTGCTTATAGCAATACTACATGGGTGATACGTTCATCGTTTGTGACTCTCACACTGATCATTTGCACATATAGTGACTAGGAGATTTCTCCTGGTTGACTGCGGACTCTTGTGTGAAATATCTTTGAAGCATAGTCTTCTTACGTAATTTAGCAGTTAAGTTGCTCGCTTGTTTGAATATTACTCACGCTGTCCCGAGGTAGCACGCACTCGCCCCTTTCCAGTAAGGGCCACCGTCGGATACCAGCATTCGCCCAAGAACTCCGCACACGCTCACGTCTTACTTAGCTAGCTTTCATTTCGTTGTCACATTTTTAGAAGTAGCTACTCTAGAATACTTTTATTAAACTCTTGCCTAGCTTATTTTTAAAGTGCTCGTTTATTCACAGTCGGCCATTCGTTCGTTCCTTTATTCGCTTACCCAGATACAGCACAACGACCATTCGCGCTATATGCCTGCTGAATCAAGGTAATGACACCCATTTGTACTTAAAATCAATTTGCGCAATCGAGGGGCACGGTAAACTACTCCTCTTGGATGTTTAGCTGTGAGGACTGGAGGGTGGATCGCTTGAGCGAACTGGGTAGATCAGTACATGCGTTAAACTTAGGTCAATTCAAGTCCGGTTGTGCTTTATACACTTAGTTGGGTTTCATACTGATGAAATACCGGTGAAGCCTAGTGCGTTGTCTGTAGTACCGGGCAACTATGATTTGTAGATCAGTGCTGGAAGAAAAATAGGATTCCATACTGGATGTGTTGTATCTCTACTTACACTGGGGAGTCACGGGAACACCACTGCTTCCATAAAAATGTTTCGCCCATCGGCCTGCACCTAAAACAGAAGTGACCGTTAGGAAACAGAGCGTCTTTCTTCCACTAACTTCAAAGATGATAAACCATTCGAGCTGCTGTGTAGGAATCTGTCATCCCCGATGAGCCAAACGTACCTGGACGCCATTGTCTGAATTCTCGTCTGAACCGTCCCGTCCATATTGAATACAGTTCATAAATCAAATGATGACGAAGCTCTCTGTACAAATGATCGTTCCACAAAAGAGAACGTATCCCGCTAGTCGGAAAAGATATGCATTTATGGTTTATTTAGAGTTTGTATCATACGTTGCAAATCAGTTCAGTTGCAGCACAGGTGCGAGGCACCTCGGGCACAGTACCCGACACCTGTCGCAGCTGATAGCGGAACATTGCCCCTCCTCAGTATAACTTGACCCTACTAAGAATACAAACAGCTTCTTCCTTGAACATTTAATAGGCAGTGGGCATCAGACAAAAAGGAAAGATACTTTTTAAGTAGTGTGCGTTGCATCGAAATGCAGCCCAAAAGAGCTATTAAGGTGTTTATTGTTTAAGGTAAAAACAAAAGTGGTCAAGCCGCTACAGGCGGAACTGTGCAAACAGAGTGCACTTGTGTAATGTTACTTCTACTATGGCCATAGCCTTGTCAGCTTAGCTTAGGTGTATTGGTCTAGCCATTAGGTTTAAATTAGTATTGATCGGAACAGCTAGTTAGATCCAACTGTTCTCCGTAGCTCCGGTCAAAGCAGTGCTTTCAAACCGCTGCATGCATAAATAGCTTCTGTTTCAATGAGTATTTCCTAACTGTTTTTACCAACAGCTACATGAGCTTCTGCGTCCCGCTAAAAAGCCCGACATTGTCATCCTTGCCGGAGACTTTAACCCACGAGTGGGCCGTTTGCCACCAAGCGAGCACCATCTTGGGGTAGTTTTGGCCTTCCTAGCAGCCGATCAGACAATGGAGACAGGCTACTGACTCTGTTTTGATCGTCGCTTGTTTCTTTCGAATACAAGTTATCGTCAATCGAAAGGACAGATTTCTACCTGGCGTCCGCCTTCTCAACCGCACGCGTGGTCCCAGCTTGACCACATAGCAATAAGCTACAGATGGCGCGGAAGCGTAATAGAATGCCGATCGTACTGGTCAACTTGTCTGGACTCCGATCACGCACTGGTTCGCTCCAAAATTTGTATGCATTCCGAAGGATCATCCAGACGTACGCATCAGCGACCGAACGTCGAAAATCTATAACATACTGCGACGTTAGCCAAGTACACGTTTTTCTGTCAACACTACTTGCTTCACCCTCTGCCTTGTTTATTGTCCCACGAGTGTCACTGAACAAACTTCCGGTGAAGTTATGGCCCCCGCCGAGCGCTTGTGGATGACTGCGCTGATAGCCATTCACCGTATATAACACCTTTTACGGTTCAACCTGCGGACGCATAATTTCGTGAATATGCCTTATGCTAGAGAATAGGTAGTGCCATTGAATAAAAGTTGGTACCAGAGGGTCCTCACCTTGAATACGGCGAAACCGCCCTGAAAATCAAGCGGATGTGTCATGTTGGACCAAAATGCCTCGTGACAAACAGGGAGGCTTTCGAATGCTGGCTGACCGTGACAATCTGAAAAGAAGCAATTTGAATTAAAACAGTAGACCTGTCAAGTGCTTGATCAAAGTGAATTTGCACCTTAGCAAAGCAAAATAAAATGAGCAAAACAGTGAACAACGATCACCGTGCATTACAAGTTGAAGATATCGAAGCTAATAATACCAATAACACTTGCTGTTAGTGTACGGGGATTTTTATGGTAATTCAGAGAGTTGCCGTCAAGGGCGGGTGGTCACCTGCGAAGGTCCTCACACCTTGTCCACACCAATCGTCACTGCATTTCAGGACCACATTCGAGCTTGGTTACATTCGCTACATAAGAATAGCCGAATTGCAAACGGAACCCGGATCGTTGGGGGGGGGGGGAACACAGTATCCGTACTATTCCTGTGACGAAGGAGCAGTTTCCGTTGGTGGTAGAATTCATTCTCACCGAACTAGCACAATAATTCGTGGGCGCGCTGGCCGCAATGACAAACATGCACACTTTGTCTTTGCGCGAGTTCATAGCACTGAACGAGCCAACCAATCTGACGACACACATCTGGCTGTTCACATGGATCCAGTCAACCAGAACGGCTTCATCCATGAGTCTAAAAGCAATGCTCACATCATCTTGACAAGTATTTATAGCGCGTTATCTCCAGGCAAACGCAATGAGAACGCGCTGTGAGTGTCGCTTGTGGGTGATCGCAGGGTAATCAAGGAATTTACATTTAGCAGGCGGGTTTCCACTAAGCAGCATGTCGATGGACAGGATCTCTAGTGTTCCGGCAAGTGCTACCTGTCGACCAAGCTGAAATCAATGGTGCACTTTGAGGCATCTCAGTTTTAGCGACGGTCGCGGGCGCCAAAGAGAAACGCATGAACTGATATTGTCCGCTTGGTTAGACATGGACTTGTCAATGGGACTAGATCGATGCACTGTGATAGAAGTGAGTCGAAAGAAGAAAAGTGTTTATTGAAGCAAGATTGAGGACGGCCCAGAATATGATGGTTGAAAACAGGGTGAATAAAAAGGCAGTTGGCTTGGGATGACGAGGGTGGAAAAGCGCAAGCGAGGAAGTAAGGAGACGGGAAAGCTCGCGCAGTAGCATCCTTATCCCTATTCACCCTCCTCAATGCAACCGATAAGGCACCGTTTATTATCCCGTGTTTCTGTGTACGCTTGTGTTCAACTTTCAACTTACACTACCGTTAGTTAGCAACGCTTTTAAGTCGGTAGACGTTCGATAGATGACTTTTGGTTTTGTAGTATTCACCCCAACCATCCTAAAGTGAGTTTGTCAAGCACTTACTAAAACATTGTTCATTATTCAGAATCCGGGGAGGACGTGTAGTTCTTCTGAGTTCTAACAAAGTGAAACGGATTCCCAGTGTCTTTCCGGAATTGTAATATCAACCCAACCTATGGTTATCCCCTGCAAAGAATTTGCGCCCAGTGCCCTATGTGGATAAGTATATTTGAAATGTGCTCAATTTGCAATTCATTAAGCCGGCGGGCTCGCTATGTAATACTACCGTCATCAAGGTTGTTCCAATTATCGCTCGAAATACTTATTTCCTTCACTTCCATCTACTTTACGAATTTATTGTGGATATTGGCAGTACATCACAAAGGCCGGCAGTTGGGACCTGGGAGAAAGTGTGCCACGTTGCTACCTAATAAAAGAATATGTGGGTATCTAACCAACACGAGTGATGATGAGTGACACTAGTATTGTATCCGGACTGTGTCCGCTCAGCGGGTTAGTACACTATCTTGAAAAGTTACGGTAGTCTTCTATCCAGGTTATATGAAACTGCTTATCAACATAATGCTCACTATAGCCCACCCACACGATTGCAAAATTTCGCGATATACGTGAATACGAGTTGTTGGAATTATATACTACAAATTAACCATCAGTCAACAAGCGGAGTGGTTCATGCTTTAGATTTTGTTCTTTGGAATACTTTAGCTCAGTTTTCCGCTGAATTCATCAACGACTAGGAATTGCCTTTGTTAACATGCTTAAAATTTGTGACTGTGGACTTGTGAACGTCTTGTCGTGAATGAGTGAATAAAAACTTACCTGGTAAGTCATCCACCGGAGTGTGTGTGATCAGCTCCAAACTGACTTTCACACCTTCGTAACCGTTTTGGACCGTTTCACCGTGGAGTAGTAGAGGCTCTTTGCGCAACTGGTGAACTTGGTCGAGAGTTGGGACTGGTATGTCCCGACTTTTCACAGGGCTCAGGGTGCAAGTGAAAACTTCATGCTAAAAGTTCGGTACAGTAGATAACTTAGTATAATGAACCAGCGCGCGGTATTCTTTACGAACGAATCGTAACTCCAAATTCAGACATCAGATGCAATATAATTTAGAAAAAAGGCAGTCAGACCAGTCAGGTCAAACTAGCAACTCGCGGTCAGCATGCAGCCATTTGCAAGTAAGTTTTTGGCCAGCCATTTACAGTCCAACCTGTCTAAGGCGACCACACAAGGGACCGTCAAAAAGTGGTCGCCCTGGATGGGTGATCACTATAGGCAGGTGGTGAACACAGCAGGTTGTACTCTTCCTCTCTCTCTCTCTCTCTCTCTTTCTCCAGACGAGGGTTATTAGATATCGCATAGCGACTCCCACGTTCTGAGCCATATGTTATATACATAAATAGACAAATATATATATATATATATATATATATATATATATATATATATCTGGTTGGCGGCATCCGGTTTCGGATTTGCCTGTCACTGTGGCAAGCCACAGGACGCCTGAGCCCACAGAGGAACCATGGGTGGCTTGCGTTGTACCACCCACAGCTCCAACCACACGCCCAATATCCAGTGTAAACCCGAAGGAATAAGACCGGGAGGCATGTGGATGGGAGCCACGTTTCATCAACTTTGGTGGATTGAAGGCAGATACTACTGAACCGGATATAAGTAGTGTGATGCAAGCTGACACAACAACAGCGAGCCTTGCCGACCTCCCCAAAGTTGAAGATGACCTCAGGATTCCAGTTCCATGTGCACGAGGAGTAAACACAGAGACGAGCACCAGTTGGGTAACACTCTATGAAAATCACGCGGATGAGCGGACGCCTCCAAAGTAACTGTATGGAAATCACGCAGATGAGCGGACGCATCCAATGTATGAACGAACACACCCAGTCTAAGCCACTTGGTAATAAACAATTACCGCCAGCCACGGGTTGTTATATTTGGTGCCGTGACCTCACAACCCATGACAATCCCATGGCCGGAGCCATTTGATGACGGGGATGTGAAGGTGTTTTTGGAGGATTTCGAGGAGGTGGCTGAGGCGCTAGGAAAGAAGACGGACCGGGCGAAGATGGCGGCCCTGCGGAGTCTCCTCAAGGGCAGGGCGAAGGCGGTTCTGGAGGCGACGCGAAGTCAAGTTGGAGTGGAACGCCGCGAATGGAGGCATTGCTCTCTGGCCTGGACACGCCAGCGGACCGCCAGGAGGCGATGCGACGGTTCAAGGCGTCGCGGCTTGGTGCGGGGACGGATCCCCTCGTGTTTGCGGTGCACCTCAGGAGCTTGTTGGACCGCGCCTTGCCGGGATTTGTTGGACCGTCAAGGACGCAGTTGCTGGTGGATCAGTTTTTGGCCGGCCTCCCACAGCCAACCGCGGAGCGCGTTCGGATTGCAAATGCCACACGGAAGATGCAATTGGAGGAGCTGGCGCAAGTTACTGGAGACCTGGGCGACGCACCACTAGCTGCGCTGAAGGAAGAGCCACGTGAGAATGTGGAACGGATGGACAAATTAGAACGGATGTTGGAGCAGCTTACGGAAGACATCAATGGGCTTCGCGTTCAGCGTTAGCGGGTGCGCACAAAGGGATGTTGCTTCATCTGCGGGAACCCGGGGCACTGGAAAAGACAATGTCCGCAGAGGCGTGGTGTTACTCGGGTGTCGAATAAACGTGTGCAACCTTATTTTTCTTTTCGAATCAAAGATTGCGTACTTGGGGCGTTGAGCAGGAGTGCGGTTGAAGCAATGGTGGAAGTAGACGGAACGATGGAAAGGTGTCTGATCGATACGGGTGCCGCGGTGTCACTAATCAACCATCGACAAGGTGAAAAGCTGCAGTCGTGCTGCCCGATCGTAAGAGCGGTTGGCGGTCATTCAGTGGGAATTGATGGTATAGCCGAACACACCGTAGGAATCGGGGGACGAAAGCGAACACACTCCTTTCTCGTTTCACCAGATGCGAAACAAACCATATTGGGAGCAGATTTCCTGGAGCTCAATAAAGCTGTCATTGATCTAAAGCGTGGTAAGTTGCTAATGGAATGCGGGTCACTACCACTCATTAATCGTGGAGAAATGCGATCTTCGCAGTCGGTCGTTGCTGTGTTACATTTGAGCCCATCATTGCAGTCGCTGATTAACGAATACCAACCCTTGTTTACGGATGACAGCAGCCAATATGGGTTTTGCGATTGGATCGAGCATACAATCCCGCTAACTCGCCAACCGTATCGGCCCCATGGACCTCGAAGGATACCAATCCACCTGGAGGCTGAAGTAAACAGGCAAGTGCAGGAAATGCTGGACGCGGGCGTGATTGAGGAGGCACATAGCCCGTACAACTCTCCTGTGGTCTTAGTGAAGAAGCCGAATGGAAAGTACCGATTCTGTGTCGACTTCCGAAGACTGAATGAAATTTCCTTGACTCGTTTCGTTCCAGTGCCATCAGGTGCTGATATTTTTGGTCGGCTGCAGCAGTCGAGGATATTCACGGTCCTGGACTTGAGATCAGGATACTGGCAACTAGCAATAAAACAGGAAGATCGAGAGAAGACGGCGTTTACCGTTGGTGAGAAACAGTATCAGTTTAAGAGGATGCCCTTTGGATTATCAGGAGCCCCGTTTACCTTCCGACGTCTAATGCTGCGATTGCTGAGTGAATTGGAAAAGGTGGTGGTGTACGGGGATGATATTGTGGTGTATAGCCAATCAGAAGCGGAACATATCCATCATCTCGCGGCAGTTCTGGAACGCATTCAGCAGTCGGGACTTCGGATAAATGGACCCAAGTCCCAGATCGGAAAGACCTGTGTCACCTTACTGGGTCATAAAGTGGGACAAGGCGAACTGAAACCGCTACCTAAGAAGATAATGACGATACAAAGCAGCCCACTTCCCACCTCGAAACGCACTCTCCGGACATTCCTGGGCCGCGCCGGGTACTACAGCAAATTCGTCAAGGATTTTAACACATTGGCCTCACCCTTGTACGAGCTGTTGAAACAAGATAGGAAATTCACGTGGAATGCAGAAGCTCAACGAGCCTTTGATCAGATTCTACAGGAAATGGGAAGGCAGGAGTTGACCCTGAAATTGCCCATCGCTGGTGAGATGTTCACGGTAGCCACTGACGCCAGCGATGTCGGGATCGGTGCGGTGTTGAAACAAAACCATGGGACGATCGAATATGCCGGCCGAACTTTGACGCCTGCGGAACGCAGATACTCAACCATAGAGAAAGAATGTCTCGCAATTGTCTGGGCGTTAGATAAATGGCGGCCATATCTCCTGGGTCAGCGATTTCACGTCGAAACAGACCATAGACCGTTGGAGTGGATTAAGTCTGCCAAAGACCCCAGAGGAAAACTGGCGAGATGGGCATTGCGCTTACAAGAGTATGATTTCACGATAAAACACGTGCCGGGGAGGGAAAATCAGACGGCGGATTTTTTGTCACGCATGATAGATGAGGATGACCTGCCGAGCGTAGCTTTCGGTATTAACGGTATACTGTGCGAGCAGGATCCAGAACGGTTGGCAACCGAGCAACGTAGCGACAAACTCCTACGCAAGTTGATCACCGCGCGATTAACTGGTCAGACAAACTTCAACAAAAGCCAACTCAAGCAGCTGGGACCGTTTGCAAAAGACCTGGGAAAGCTGCAGGTGAAGGAAGCAGGGATCTTAATGTGGATACCAGGAGGTAGCAACCCTTCGGTGCCAGTCATTCCAATGAAACGAAGACGGAATCTAGTAGTTTCTTGTCACGGGATGGCGCACACAGGTTGTTCCAGGACCTACGATCTGCTGAAACAACGCGCGTATTGGCCGGGAATGAAAAGGGACGTTGAGAAGTGCGTACTTTCGTGCCGACAATGTCAGCTCATGAAAACGGATTGCTGAGGAATGCAGCAGCAAACGATGACGATCCCGGTCTCGGAAATTGGTGAACTTTGGTCGGTCGACGTGATGGGGCCGTTTCCATTGACCAGGCGTGGTAACCAGTACATTTTATTGATGACGGAGCACTTCCCGCGATGGATTGAGGCGACAGGCATCCCGGATCAACGGGCTAGCACCGTTACCCATGCTGTCATGAATCACTTGGTATCGGCTCACGGAATCCCAAAGGCCATCTTAACAGATCAAGGGCCGTGCTTCGAGAGTGAAGAATTCCGGAACTGTTTGGAGAAACTTGGCATCAAGAAATTGCGCACCACCCCATACCACCCGCAAACAAATGGCCTGACGGAACGTAACAATAGAACAATCAAGGAGTGGCTAGCAGCAAAAGGTGAAGACTGGGAGGAAGCGCTGCCGCTACTGTTGCTGACCCATCGAGCAACCAAACAGGCGTCCACAAAGAAATCACCATTCCAGTTGATGTACGGTCGACAACCTCGTCTACCTGTGGACCTAGAGATTGGAATGTGGCCAACTTGCCGTATATCTCCCGAGGAGACACGTAATAACCGGAAGACCGCCAACCGCAACCTACAGGCGACTCAGGCGCTGAGGATGGCGAAGTTCCAGACCAGCAAAGGTGGAAGGAATATCGAGTTTCAGATTGGTTCGAAAGTGAAGTACAGGGACCATCAACGCTATCCCACTTGCGGCCCAGGGGAGAGGAAACTCCTAGCGAAGTGGAAAGGACCGTACGAGGTAATCGACCGGCGAGGCCCAGTGTATACAATCGCTCGGCAAGGTGAATCGCGGAGGGTGAATGCCAGCGAGCTGAGGAAGTGGTACGAATTGGAGGAGGAAACACGCTCGTACAGTGAACATCCCCGGCGGTCAGAAAGACTCCGACGGAAGGCAGCTGACGCGAATCCTTTGGAGGGGGAGGAGTGTGGTGGACTGAAGGTAGATACTACTAAACCGGATATAAGTAGCGTGATGCAAGCTGACACAACAACAGCGAGCCTTGCCGACTTCCCCAAAGTTGAAGATGACCTCAGGATTCCAGTTCCATGTGCACGAGGAGTAAACACAGAGACGAGCACCAGTTGGGTAACACTCTATGAAAATCACGCGGATGAGCGGACGCCTCCAAAGTAACTGTATGGAAATCACGCAGATGAGCGGACGCATCCAATGTATGAACGAACACACCTGTGGCAAGCCACAGGACACCTGTGCCCACAGAGTAACCATGGATGTCCTGCGTTGTACCACCCGCAGCTCCAACCACACGCCCAATATCCAGTGTAAACCCGAAGGAATAAGACCGGGGGGCATGTGGATGGGAACTAAGTTTCATCAACTGAGCCGGCCCACACTCCTTCACAGGCAAACACAAGCAAGCTGTATTTGGGGAATCGAGCGCACACAAGGCGGTGGCTGTACCGTAGTCCGCTCCACACTGAGTACATGGAACCGCTCTTTAAGCCTATCGCGGCCACAAGGATCGTGCACCCCGTCCCCTCCAGTAACAATCAACTGTCTCCTGGAGCCAGTATGGACGATGTAGTGGGTAATAGACAGGTAGGCACCTTGTCAACATACACATCAAACGCAACCATACCAGGGCTATCAAACGACGAGCTGAAAGAAAATAAATCCAATAATGCATACAGATACGGTGGCATAAATTCGCTAAATTACCATATGAAGTAAGTTGGTTAGTAACGAATCCGTGATAAGTAAGAAATGTCCACAACTTACTTAAAAATGCTACAAACGCAACAAAATGACCGAAGATAAACGCAATTAGCGTAAGCAACGTGGTCAGTTAATAGAAGATTATTCAGGTAGGCAGAACAAACCAAATAAAGTGGAATGAAATTTATCCACCTAGTTTAAGTGTAAGTTGGTTTAGCCCCAACTGCGGTGAAGAAGCATCAAGAATGCAACATCAGCCTCAGCACGGGGCATATATATATATATATATATATATATATATATATATATATATATATTCGATGTTTAATAACCCTCGTCCAGACACATCTGTATCTAGACGACTTTGAGTGGAGAGCACGAAGATTTTTTGACGCTACGTGGGCAGTAATTTGTAGGTATAGACAGGAATAAAAAGGGATGTTTCTGAAGCATATGACCTCCATTAATCGGAACATAAAGTTTACTGTAGAACTAGAATCTTGCGGTGGCACGCTGGCATTCCTCGATTGCCTAGGCCATACGAACGGGGGAAGGCTAAAGACAGCTATATAGTATAAACCAACAGATACGGATGAAGTAATCCATTGTAGTTTTGGTCACCCACAACATGTTTAAACTGCTATCGCATTCCATCTGAGCACAGGGGAAGAAGGCAGGAGGCTGCTCGGATGGAAGCAGTGAATGAATTAATAGATGGGGGATATCCAAGGCGGTCAGTGAAAAGTCACTTGCAAAGGGATCTAAATCCACCTTGAAGATACACAACAGAGTGAATTGGGATGGTAGACATTCTTTATAAAAGGGAAACGGCTAAAGCAATGGCGAAAAGTAAACAAGCAGAAAATAAGCGTGTTTATGAAGTGTCCGCTTCACAGAGATAGAAGGAACGATTGCAGCTACAAAATCAGCTGCAACACTGTGCACACGTGCATGTAGGTCGAACAGAGCGAAAGCTGAGCACAATGATAGTAGAACATAAGTGGCACGTTTCGCGTCCACCAACAAAGGAACATGAGTACAGCTATTTGTACGGAAGTTTTCAATAAAAACTGACAAATTGAGAGGGCTCACAGTGCGGGCTGGACTTGATTCATAAAGCACATGTGAAACATGAGCGGTTTGGATGGCTAGCGTATCCGTGGACATCAGGAGCAATGTAGTATGCGCAGAACTTACAGGGTAGTGAAATCCTTCCATGTTACTGAGGATCAGTTCACCATTGACTTCAGTGACGGCGTAGCCAGCACCATGAAGGAGGCTGAAAGAAGTGTTATGAAGATGACCCGTGAGGCATTTCATCACTCCATTTAGGTAAGGAATCTGCAGAGTTCATGACGCTAAGGAGTATACCTCAGAGTGCACTGCGCCTTTTGCATTCCCTACATAAACAAACCAGTTACCTTCTATGCACTTTAAATCCGTCAATGGATAATAGGTGTCGGTATAATAAACTACTGCAATCAATTCGCGCTTGGCGTCTCGGAGAACACATCTTATGTCATTGCAGCAGTAGTCTTTTGATTAGGGAGTGGTACACTGTGAGACAGTTCATAACATGCTCTGCTTACTTGAGCTCCTCATGCCTGTATCACAGATTCCGATGACTTAGCAAGTGTTCGAATAGATTATTGAATATAAAATCAGTAATATGATTTGCTCATGGCTGGGCACTGATACTGCAACGCATCCGTTCGTATTACTAAAACGTAGTATCAAATCTTGTGGTTCAGAGACTAGTAAAGATGTTACCGGCCATTGAAGTACTCATCTTTGCTGCAACGCTAGAACCTGACCGAGCATGCGCCAATGTCAGAAACGAGTTGTGTATCCATACCACTGCTGGCGTTGGCCACTCCCAACCTAGTAACTACAACAAGTGAGCCAACAGCTATAGGAACAGCTAACAATCCACCAATGCAAACTTAAGGATTAAAAAACTGCGTGCTTGGCAAAACGTTCCAAACATGCACTAAGACGGAAAGGATAAACCGTGGAGTAGTACGAGTATCAGATTTAATAATAAGTTACTTATTGGTTACCACCATTAACTAATGTCATGCATTATCTTTTAGTGGCTGTTTGTGCGTGGTTACATTTTCCAGTGATTCTCTCGAACACTGCCACCCGCGAGACTAGCGCATTTGAGCCCGGATCAAGAGCTTACTAGTACACACCAACCCTTTGCTTTAGAAATTTGTTAACATATGCAGGTATAACACAGTGGTGAGATTTTTGAACCTGAACACAAGCTGGATCGTTGGAGGCAATGAAACAAAGTAGTCTTGACCTGGTGGTCTTGTTTAATGAGTTGTGTTTATATATATATATATATATATATATATATATATATATATATATATATTCAACACTTGACCATTAAATAATGGGCAGAGTGCCGTAGCACCTGGGTAACAACAAAAGGGGTAAAAGAGGCCGTCGGAGGAAGCGTTAAACAGGTTTGTGTGTTGTGTGGACATACAGCTTCCCGGTTGTTCAGGCCGAAGAAGAGAGTTTAATTAAAGGACCCCATCCCGAGCCTTTGATCTTATAGACCTGACTCACAAGATAGCGGAGCCATCGCTGAATACAAAGTCCTTCCACAACCAGGTGGCTTATTCGCCTTTGTGTTCGATTGCAGTCCACACAGAACCCGGTGGCCAACAAGGTTGTTGATCCACCCTCCGTTAGGTACTAATTTCTGGTAACCGTAGTGAGGGGTCAGTGACTCCATAGCCGGTCACGTTGGCTTTGACACAGCGCCGTACGAGCACTTGTATTTGACAGAACCAAGTGCCAGCCCAGAACTTCCCAAGACTTGGGACGCTACTGCTTATTGTCCGAGGCTGCTTATTCTTCTCGCCTGCCAAGAAGACGAGATTTGTTTGAAGTTACCTACACAGGGAAGGCGTTCCTCGATCTGCACCCTAGGGACACGCCTCATAACGTAGAACTCTGCCACAGGACTTGTGGTAGTAAGGCCTCAGGTTTTAGCTTCATATGCAGCAGATGGGATTCACACTACTGGTGTCCTAATATACGGCCATTAAGATAATACCAATAGATCTTGCAAACTAAATAGCTTGGTTAGTAAGAAACTAAGTAGTATGTAGCGCTGAAGATATGTTATTATTCTACGAAACCTAGGTTGCATCGGAGGTACAGTAAAAATGCACAATCGTGTTAGCGAGTCCAAAGTGGTTGACAAAACTCTGTAACTCACTGCTTTCTTGGAGACCCGGACTGACCAACATACCACGACCGAGAGTACGCAACCCCGTGAGTATCGTTGAACTCGACTGGACCGATGTATTGTGGTTTCCAACAGGTCAAAGTCTCCGGTCGATTAGACTTGTACCCACCGACGAAGTATTGTTGTACCACGGCCGGTAGCTCTGCTATATCCATTTCAGAAAAGTCCATTGGGCCGTGAACATTTTGCGATGCAAACTGTTCCAAACCAAAAGCGATTGCTTCGAACTGAGTGTCAGTCTTTGGACTGTCGACCAAAATGCGTGTTTCAACAGCTCCAGTACTCCCATTAAATTTTTCGATTATTGGTGTACTATTAGATATGGTTGCATCGGTTTGAGCTTGGACCGATATGAGCCAAAACAGTGTAACAGTAACTACAGTGGGCAGACGTGCTTGGATATCCATGGCTGAAATAACAACGTTGTGGAAAATTCGAGGTCATTCACAGTTGGCTGAATCTTGAATGATTAGATAGGTAAGCTAATGGAGGTGTTAGCAATATCAGGTATGTATTCCGAGTTGCGCGAAAACTACGGCCACAATTAGGGCAGCACGTTTTAGCAGCTATGAACCTGCCCTCAAGTGCCTAAGATGTTTTTAGGCAGTTGTATTTCCTTGAGTGTGTTGCTGACGTAATGCGAATGATGGGTTGTGATATAGAATCGAAAAGTGCCGGTGGTATGCAAATGCCGCATATGCAAATCACACAAACAGGGGTCCTCCTGAGTTGCTGGATGGCGTAAATCCTGAGCACATACGTGTTGATGAGTCGGCATTGGTAGTGACATATCCCTCTATATGGAACGCTTGTACGCCACAGTCGTGAAACGGTATCCTGATAAAGGAACTCAGCTGATAAAACCCATTTTCTTTATCTCCTGAACCGGTTGCAAAGCGCTGATATACTTTATGATGCCCATGTTGAATTTAGGGAGTGGTAACTAGCTGAGGTTGATGTTGTATACGTCATGGTTCGTCACTGCAGTTGGGCTACACTGACTTACAATTAGATTAGATATTCGTCTGCTTCGTTTGATTTGCTCAGTCCTGTAATTCTACTACATATTCCATACTATTTTTGCATGACTAGTTTCCTTCAAAGTATATCTTGGTTGATGGATGTACATGGTATGACTACGGTTGATGCGCGCGTTGAAGGACTGCGGGTCGGCACCGTTGCTGAAACCTGGCTCCCATTAATATATATATATATATATATATATATATATATATATATATATATATATATGTAGTCCATAACATAGACATAGAGTCAGCAACACCCATAAAATAGAAGTGCTAATTACAGATACCACAAAAGAGAAGCAAAAGCCAGATGCTTGCAAAAAGTCTTCTTTGTTTTGATTCTTCTCTACGTCGTTTTTCACACCTCATCTTGTCTTTTTGTCTGGTTAATGTTTGCCCTAATCAAGAAAATCAAGACAAACATTTGCACACGTTTTGCTTTGGGCCCGGTTCTGCGCCATCTCCGAGGGAGTTTCCAGCCAGTGGTGTTCTTCATCTTGGATGCCCCAGCCCGGAAGACGCACCGGACCTAAGACAGCTAACTTGGAGTTTAGCCCTTTGATCGTTTGTCGATATGTGATAGGCGGACCACCGCACGATTTCTTCCAGCCTGCTCCTAGGCCAGCGAAGGGAGCGTGTCGGGGCATTCGTTCGCATGGCATGCGTAAAACGTGGTCCAGCCATTTCAGTTGGCGCAGCGGTACAAGTCGGTCAATTGGAAGTCCCGTGTTACCCAAAGCACGAAGTCTAACATCTTTGTTGCGAACGTGGTTCATCCAACGCACTCGAGCTCTTCTCCGCAGACATCTGTGGTCAAAGGCCAAAATCCAACGCAAGTCATTCCCACTAATCGGCCAGGATCTACTCCCATACAGTAACATGCTGCTGTTTACCAATAGTGAAGCATCACGATGTTGTCACACATGCATCAGATTGACGAACGTCGAAAGGACTTTGGCAACACAGAGGAAAATCTCTCCTCCAATGCAACCATCAGGAGAAACACAGCTTTCCAGGCAAACAAAATCGTCCACTTGTTTAAACTGCCTACCCAGAAGTGTGATCCCTGGGGCAGGTGGATGCCAATCCAGGATAAGGACTTTGCATTTCCTATGGGGCAAAGGTCATGCCATCTTGTTGCTTCGATTGCTAAGCCGTTTAGAACGGTTTGTGTGCTCTGTGTGTGGATGGAGCTGCGGACGGTACAACGCAAACCACCCATGATTCCCCTGTAGGCGCATGCATCCTGTGGCTGTCCTATGGAGGTCGCAGTGACAGGCAAATCCGGAATCCGATGCCGCCAACCATGTAACAATGCGGTTGTTCTACTGGGGCCCAAATGACACTTTTGTGCAAATCCTGATCAGGTTCCCCAGGGTGGTCTGAGTGTGAATTCGAAATCACTTGACCTGGTAGGCGTACAGAAGTGAGGTCTCCAGATAAGCTCAAAGTCCTTGCAAAGTCATCCACTGTCACCCATCTGTCCGATTGAATGAGGTCATTGACTGATTCGATCACCTCAGTAGACCACACTTCTGTAGGCCTCCCAGGCCTGTCTTCATCCTCAACACTGCTCCCTCCTTCTTTTACTATTTTGCCCACTTGTAGACAATTTTTCGGCTGAAACATGTGGCACCATGCACAGGTGACATTCTCCTATGATTTTCAACTGGCTTGCACTCTTCAGCAACCAAAAACTTGATAACTGATCGCTGTTCAATCCTGGAGCATGCTATTTGGTCGGCCATCTTTGTTGATCGCTACAACTCTCGAAGCTTTTTCAATCTGCAAAAGAAATTACATCCATGTGAAAAAGAAGTAAAACAACAAAAATAAACAAAAATTATGCTTCTATCTGCATTAGAAGTCCTTATAGCGAAAAATTCACCTTATTTATTAAATGACCCTCGTAGAACGGCATCAAGACAAATAACGGACAATTGCATGGACCGAAAATCGACTCGAGATTTCTCATTCGCCCATCTCCACCGAACCTGAGGTGAGCCGGACACTGAAACTCATCAGCCATTGGCCACACAACCTAGGTGCACGCAAGCTAAGCAGACATGTTGGTCGATTTCGTGTGGTATGAATTATGCTTAACAGTATTTCTACTTGTCATGGTGTGTGTACCTGTCCATGTGAAACAATCAATGTGAGATACCATTAAACAAGGTGGGATGCACATCAAGTGTTAGCTGACGGTGGGTGTGGCCGAATTAAATGTTAACTGCTGTTGAATGTAGAGCATGATAGGCCTTACTGATGTGGGGACCATCAGCGTATGCACCGCAATGCACGACGTACCGCAGTGATTGCGGAAGGACCCCGTGGTAATTGTGATACAGTTAACGGCTTAGCAACGGTTTGTATGTACTGGTCTGTATGCAATTGCTAGTCTATTGTAGCCATTGACAGGGTGAACGAATACATTTGTAAAGAACCGTGATGAGCTCGCGTGTAACGAAGATGAAACGATGATTTATGTTGACGTAGCTCACTCCTCATCAATGTGCCAAAAAGCAACGCACTGCAGATGGTGAGACGCTGTTTGATTGAGAGAGTAACCTGGGGAGTCGCCGAAGCTTAAGGTGGTTGAAACCACCTAGAGAAAGGCTTTGCGCCATCTCTTGTTTTAGCTCGGGTTCCAGTCGGACGTTGGCACTCAATAACATGGTGTTAACATGAGCTCGTCAACGCCCACTATTTTGTACATAGTACTGGCAAACTCCAGATATATATTATACACAATCTGTGATACAGATATTGTGCCTTCGAAATCATGGCTGAATAGGAAAACAATATGAATAATAAGAAAAGAGCAACAAGAACTGCTTTTTTGTCTATTTTACCACTCATAGTTTTTGAAAAAAAATCAGTTTGTTCTTTTTTTAGAGGGAGGAAGGAGGGATACCGCAACAAACCGATGTACACGTTCGCCATTGACATCGATCTTGAGCCATAACTTTCAAGGTCTTCAACCAACAAGTATCCGCATCTCTCGGACCCCAACCAGGTAGTCGACAACAACCAGCCGAGGCCAACTGTTTCGTCAGCTTTTTCCTGCGGCTTCTCTATGTTGTAGGCTGTCCACCAGACCGTCTCTTCCAGCCCTGTCCAGCAAGTGCAAACAACGCACGACGGGGGTAACGCTGGACAGGCGTGCGCAATACGTGTCCCAACCACTGCAGTTGATGCAGTGAGATGAGCTCCTCGAGCGAGTGGCTTTCACGTCCCAAGACACGCTGTCTAACTTCCACCTTACTTACGTGGTGCTGCCACCACACACGAGCAATGGACCGCAGACAGCGGTGCTCGAAGACGGATAGCCTGCGCAAGTCATCTTTACGAATGGGTCAGGTCTCGTATCCGTACAACAGTACAGCACGAACAGTCGCACACTAGACCCGCCCTTTGATGGAGAGACGAATGTCGTGGCGACGCCACAAAGGCCTCAGCCTAGAAAAAGCGAGGCTTGCTCTCGAGATGCACATCGTAATCTCGTCTCCAACAGCTCCGCCAGCAGTGATGCAACTTCCCAATTAGACAAAGCTCTCCACAACCTCTAGTGTCTCACCAGCAAGTGTGAGTGCAGGCAGAGGCACCTGCCAGACTTGGAAGAGAGCCTTGCATTTGGATGGCGAAAATTACATACCGTACTTTGATGCTTCAATCGCCAAGCGGTTTAATGCAAGTTGGACAATCTGTGGATCGTCGCTCAGCAAGACGACATCATCAGCATAATCCAAATTAACAATTCGACTACCTGGGAGGAGCTCAACGCCAGCGTTCAACGAATCTCCTAGAGCGTTCTTCAAGACATCCTCAATGACAAAGTTCAATAGGTACGGAGAGATAGTGCATCCTTGTCGAACTTCACCGGAGACCACAAAGGTAGGCGAAAGCTTGCCATAAGCCATAACCCTGCCCGAGGTCAGACTATATAGAGCGCGCAGCATGGAGACGAACTTCTCGAGGACACCATTCCACAGTAGGCGGTGCCACAGTACTGTACGATTGACAGAATCGAAGGCTGCACGGATATTCAGGAACACAGCAATCGTTGGCCTTTGATACACATGGCGGAGCTCGTGGATCTGGCGGAGTGTGAAGGTTTGATCGATGCAGCCGCGACCAGGGCGAAACCCAGCTTGTTCTTCGCGTTGCAACGATTCGCGTGTTGGGGATAGCCAGCAAAGTATGATGGACACCAGCAGCTTGCAAACGACGGGGACTAAGCTTATTCCTCTGTAGTTGGAGCAGATGGTGCGCAGGCCCTTTTTGAATATGGGGACGACTATCGATTCACTTCAAGATGATGGAACTTTCTCTTTCGACCAAATTTTCGAGAACAAAGCGGTGATTTCTCGAACCAGCGATGCGCCACCGTCTTTAAATAGAGCCGGAGGAAGACCATCAGGGCCGGGGTATTTATAGCGCTTCATGTGCCAGAGCTCCTGCTCGATTTACTGGGAAGAGGGAGGGTCTGGTGGGGTAGACCACTCGGCCTTATCGCGAGCGCCAGAGGTAGCAGATGGAGCTGGGGGCCAACAAAACTGTGTGCTAACCTGTTCGGCCCATCGCTCCAACCGTCGTTGAAGATTGGTGTTTAAGGTGCTATCCTCTTCGTATATTGTTTCACTTATACCAGATCGAACACCTTCGGTGACTCGAATGAGATGGAAGAGTTCCCTGGTATTACCACAGAGACTAGCAAGCTCCATCTCCCTAGCACGTTCACACCACCAAGCTTTGCGGTCCATTTGCAGACTCCTGCGAAACTCTTGACTCAGAGATTGGCGTTCGTCACTGTGTCTGGAATCCGATGGGAGCAAGCGGCGTCTGTTCATCAGCGAGAAGGAGTCGGCGGAAATCCAATGCTTCGGTGGGTGACGGGTAACTCCACAAGTGTCAATACTGGCTGAAACTAAAGCAGCTTTGATATGCGCCCACTGCGAATCGAGATCACCGTCAATAGTTGAGCCAAGCAAGGTTGACAGTGAGGCTTGGTACCTGGTTAAAAGCGCAGCGTTTTGCAGATTCGCTACGTCCGGTCGGTGGTGGGCGGGTTTAGGTGATTCTCCGAAACGCATGCAAATCTTAGCACGAACCGATGCGTGATCAGAGTCTAGAAAAGCTGACCAGTAACGATCGGCAGTCTGTTACGCTTCCGCGCCATCTGTAGCTGATTGCTATGTGGTCAAGCTGGGAGCACGCTTGTGTTTGTGAGGGCGGGTGCCAGGTAGCCGTGTGTCTCCTCGAGTGCCGAAAAGTAGTGCTCGAAAGAAACAAGCGATGATCAGAGCAAAGAGCAAGCAGTCTGTCTCCACTGTCTGATCCACTGCCACCGAGACCAAAACTACCCCAATGTGGTGCTCGCTTGGTGGAAGGCGGCCAACACGCGCGTTAAAGTTGCCGGCAAGAATGATTATATCAGTCCGTTTGGAGGAACGCAGAAGTTCATGTAGTTGTTGATAAAGCTATCTTTAACTGCATCCGGGCTGCAGTCTGTAGGGGCGTAGGCGGAGACGACAAACAAAGCACGCTTAACATCTCGACGCCTGCTTACGTTACATGAACCTCTTAGTCTGACTGCACATAGCCGACTGTTGACTGGGATCCAGTCAAGAAGAGCTGATTCAGCCCTGGCACTTAATACAACCCAAACACCAGCTTGACCAGTGGCGGCAGCTTCTGGGTCTCTGGAAAGCCGCAAGTAGTATTTGGCGTGAGAGTTTACCGGAGAGGCCATTCTAATGACGGCGCTAGAGTTTTGTAATCTGGTCTCTGAAAGGCAACAGATGTCTACCGAAAGCGTTTCAAGAGTACGGGCCAGATATGCTTGTCGTCCGATCTGCATCAAAGTTCGAACATTAAACGCTGCGAGAATGAATGGAGAACCAGGTCGAAGAAGAGCTGGAGCTTCGGTGGAGTGAGAGGCGGTTGCGATCGCAGGACATTGAAAACCGGGAGTTTGGCATTTACTTCCATCAGCTGCGAGACGTGGGTCGTTTGTGACGGTGACCGTAGAAGACATAAGAGTACATGTGGGTGAAGAACGGGAGGTGGGGTGATCTGTGAGTGCAGGTTGAGCGGTTGCGTTAGCACAGAAGATAGGCATAGCAGTAGTAGTAGTAGTAGTAAGCGGTGTGGTCCATTCTTCGTCAGTGGGCATGATACTACCCGGTTGCCCAGGCCGAAGTAGAGGGTTGTCTTATGGGGCCCTACCCCGAGCCTTTGATCAAAGATCTAACCTACAAGGCAGCAGGACGATGTGAGAGCGTCGCAACGCGTTGGGAGCCGGTGACCAAGTAGATGGTTCATATGTCTTTCGGTCCGTGAAGGACCAGGGGCCCAACGCACACTTAAAGTACAATGTCTCACAGGGAGGGGCATGGTGCAGTGACTCTATTTAGTGGTGAGTCACATCCGCCACGTCGCAATGTTGTTAAAAGAACATTTGTGGCTTTTTACAGGGAGAAGGCTTGCCAGGCGAAAATCCACCACGTCCTGGAACACTGCCGCCGAAGCATTCGCTGGAACGGGAAAAACCCGAACCACCACGAGGAGGTTGTTCGGCAAGCCAGCCAGTAAATGGCCAGAAGTTGTTGATATCAAGTGGAAGACACATTTGGAACATAAAAGTTGATAAGGAAAGCTAGTTTGTGAGGAACCTGAAATCGCTCACCATAGAGTGGCAAATCGCCATTCCTCGGCTGCCCATTTTCTGGAATGGTTAATTTCCAAACCGATTTTCGTCAACCGGCGGACAAATTTTGGAAAATGCACTACAGTTCCGGTCACCCAAAGCATTTGTATGTTGGGAATGCCTTATCCGTGTTTCAAAGAGATAACGCCCTGTGCACAGAGAAGTTGTGAGCGCCGCTTGGAAGTAGACAGTGATGTAATTGCTGAACAGTGGCCACTCGAAACCGTTAGTGAAACACCCCGTTTCACAATATTCTGAAACCGCATTGAAATTATACGACGGAATAGATTGGGACGATACGAATACCATAGGTAAAAGGAACTTCGTTTTCCTTTCAGAGGGCATTAACCAAGGAATAACGTTCGGGATCTGTTCAACACCGGTGTATCTGAAAGACACACTTCTCGTAGGTAAGATGACTAACTGCGTTCACAAACGCATTCGCAACAACTGTGAGCATGTATATGTAGGCCATACCGTGAGCAAACTGCGCACAACGCTGCTAGAACACATGAGGCGCATGTCACGGCGAGGTCTGAATATAATACTCTACTGTGAGATTAGCGGTGGGGACGCATGTGTCAGGTGGAATGGGCGTAAGGTGGCCAGATTATTCGTGGGCCAAAATGAGACGCTTCCAGATTGCTTGCGCGCTAAACCTGGACACTTAACCTACCCCCGGGTTATTTCTGTATATGCTGCCCGTACAAAAAATTGAAAAGATAACTTTTTACTTGTATTGCCTTCAAGAAAAAAATACGTACCTTATTAGTCAGTACAATGGCTGCGCTACGGAAGCTATAAACAAGTAAGTAACTAACTAAATGGCATATACTCGATAGAACGAGGCACACAGGTGAAAGCATGCTCAAATATGCATACAAACATAGCTGCCTTAGAATAGTAAAACGCTTCTTTTAAAAAAGATGCGACCAAAATTTTCGTAATTTATACACTTGAGAAGTTCATTGAATGATAGTGGAATCCAGGAACATTATGGTGCTGGTTCGCGAAAAAATCAAGATTACTACTATGGTGGCAATAGCCAAGGTTTGGCGTGATTTCGCCATCTTGTATTCCTTGGTTTCCTGAGCACTGGAGCCAAACTAAAATGTCGGCACAAGTGTTTCCGATTAAAGGTTGCTGTGCTGCTTGACATAGTATTATCTGGAACCAAAGTTATCGATCAATAACTAAATAATCAAATAAATAAATAAATGCTTGTTTCATTCTCGACAGTGCATGACACGCCTGCATAGGCGTGATCACGGCACTACAACAAGGAACGGAAAACGTAAAAGTGGAATCTATAAGTGGAATCCATAAGAACACTCCAGGATGCTTCTGAGCGCAATGCGATATGATAATAATGATGTAGTCTCAACAGTCTAGCAACTATACATAGAGCTAACAAAGCCATGGAGGTTAACAGATAAAGGGAAGTCACTGCGTCATAATCATCGTGTTATAGTCATTGAAGGTGAGTAACACATTTCAGCTACTATGCGGCAGGAAGAAAGAACATTTTGACAAAAAATAGGACAAGCCATTCGCAGTTTATTTTTCGCACGCCGATTTTTCTCTTTTTAGGTCAATTTCAAAATTTAAGTATTAAACCTGTGGATAAATACAATTCCGTACACAATTATTCCACTGATTCCGGTTGGGGGCCGTCTTCAAGAGTGTTAAGCTATTGGCACCCCTCATCTTTGGGTCCCCATCCTGGAAGACGTACGAGTCCAACAACGGCTAGACACGACGTCAGCGATTTCACGTGCTGTCGCCAAGTGAAAGGTTGACCACCACGTGGTCACCTCTAACCAGGTCCTTGACGAGCCAATGGAGCGCGATGCGATAGACGTTTAAGTGTCATGCGTAGGAGGTGACCGCTGTATCTCATCTGCTGCAACAAAATCAGTTTGCTGAAAGGAATACTCGCATTCCCCAAGATGCGAAGTCGAACGCCATTACTGTTAACTCGATGTTATCAACAAACACGAGCGATCCTTAAGCAACCGTTATTGAAGGCAGAAGGAAGATGCATGTCTTCCACACGAATCGGCCAGTAGTCGCTCCCATACAACAATACTGAGTGAACAGATACGCTGTAAACGCGGCACTTTAGCGAGAATGAGACGTCGTGACGATATCACAACTGCCTCAGATTGGTAACTGCTGATCGGGCTATAGCGACGCGAAGAGAAACTTGTTTGCTAGTAGTGATATCGGCAGAAACACAGCTCCCAATGTAGACTAAACTATCTACCATTTCAAGTTGTGCATTTTCGAGAGTGAGCACGGGAGCAGATATAGACTAGTCCTGGAGCAGCGCTTTACACTTCGATGGGGCGAAGTTCATGCCATACTTAGAAGCTTCAACCGTCAAACGATCCAGAATGAGTTGCATACCCTGAGGATCGTCCCAAAGTAAGGCGACATCGTCAGCATAATATAAGTCAGTCGTGCGCTCACACAATAGAAACTCTAGACCAAACTGTTGGAAACCTTCTAGAGCACTCGACAGAACTTCTTTGATTGCGAAGTTGAAGAGGAATGGGGACATAGGACAACCCTGTCGCACACCGCTATTGAAGGCGAATCGCGAAGAAAGCTTGACATATACCCTCACTCGCCGGAAGTATGAAGGCAAGGTGTTCGTAAAATGGCGGTATATTTCGCTGTCACCCCGTTCATTAGCAAGTAACACCATAAAGCAGGTCGATCAACGGAGTCAAAAGTTGCACGTACGACTAGGAATCCAACGATAGTGAACTTGTGATAAATGTGATATTCGAGATGGCGGAGAGTGAACATTTGATAAACGCATCCGCGGCCGGGAAGGAAACCAGCTTGTTCTTCACGGTAGGATGATTAACGTATCGAGGATAGTCTACGAAGCTAAATGGATGCCAGTAGCTTGGAGGCAACCGAAATAAGACTAATCACGCGATGATTTACACATGAAGTGCAAGCGCCTTTCTTGAAAATCGGGACAATAACTGGTTCGCCCCAAGAGGAAGGCACTTTCTCCTCATGCCAAATTTCTGCGCAAAGCGCAGTGTGATCAGACGGACTATTAAGCGCGAAATAAGGAGGAGCGTGCGCGCTGACAAAGAAGCCTGGTGGAACAGTCGGCCTCAAGAAATGGAGGAGAAAGGAGTAGTAGGCAATCATCGCAACATCTTCCATCTGATCCACAGCAATGGTCAGTGAGATTCCCAGAGAAAGTGCGGGTGCTTTTATTCACAATAAGGAGAGCCCTATGGGTCGTTGTGCGGAACACTTTCAAGCTCAGTTCCGTTGGCCTCTTGCTTCCGGACCTCTTTCCACTTGCATGATACAAGATGAGCCAAGAACTGTTAGTTTAGAGGCTCCGTCAGAGGTCGAGATCCGAAACGCGACCACAGCCCTCACTCGTTTTCGTGCCGCTGGCCCGTATTCGCTCGCCCACACACAATTTAATGATGGATGTGAGGTTCCCTGCAAGGCAATGACCTCCCTGTTCGAACATTTGTGGAAGGAGAAAGCCGCCTCGTCTAACTGGTGAACAGATCATAGTGGCAACATACAAGAAGGGCAGTCCTACCGCCTGTACTATGCACAGTGATATTAGCCTAACACCCGTAGTGACAAAATTACTGGCCTCAAGCTTCGTTCGTCGCCCCACTGTGGAACGGGAATCTCGAATTTGGGAAGAGAAAGTAGGTTGCCGCCCAGGATGGGGCTGTATAGACCTGTTGCGGGCCCGACAAATATTCCCACAAAAACGCGGCACAAACTCCGGCGTAATGGTTGTGGAAAACGGAGTTCAATTCGTTCCCCAACGTAGCAGACTTCAGCCACTCCGAGACGCGACACAACTGCGCACATGTTAACAATGTGCTTTTATAAACTACCACCCCTTCGCGGTAGTTATTTTCACTAACTTAATGTCCTATGGTATTGGCTGTGATTCGCCCGTTGTTCGTCGTAAAAGAGCCTTCAGAGGACTACTTGTCTTGCTTTCTCTTCGCCGTTAGTTGGGAGTCAGTTCGGTCCGGTGATTTTGGTGTGCGTCGATAACCGGGTAGCGTTTGCGTCTAAGCCACTAGCACGCGTCTACCGTCACCCCCTCTGGTGTGCGTAGCCTCGTCCGTTACGAGGGCTCGACGCCTACCCGGATACGTGTGGCTAAGAAAGTTCTCAAGCTAGCGCGAATTCCGCCTCACCAGAGCGGACTCTTTGCTAAGCTAACACCAGCACGTCAGCGCAGATACGTTCTATCGGCCAGCGTCCCAAAGCCACTAACTTAGGCATGCTCAAATCATGTCGCTGACAATCGTATCAGGTTCAAATTCTTATCAGAGGAGTCTCCCAATCTTAACAGAGGCGACAGAGTTTACGAACTATAACTGACGAGTAGGCCGATTTAAAACTTATGCTACAGCAACAACTTAAATCTATGTCCGTCCTAACCGACAAAATCTCCAGTGCTTTTCTTCATGCAGGTCCAAGTGCTAATTCTCAGTCAGTGGACCATGTGGTTAGCGGCATCAGCGAATTTCTGGTCAACGCCAAGGCCAGGGTAATGTTCGAGTCTTGGTATATGCAGTAGGAAGACCTGTTCACCGTTGACTTAGCTTGCCAGGATGACACTTGGAAGGTCCAGCTGCTTCTGTGCAAGCTTGGTACGCTCGAATACCGACGCTATACCAACTTCATCTTGTAGAGGAAGACATGCAACATTACCTTTGACGAAACGGTCCGAACGTTGTCCCCAATTTTTGGCGAGCAGTCCTGGCTTTTTAATGCTCGTTATTAATGCATGCAGCTGGCCAAGCGTGTTGCCGACGACTTCATCGCTTACGCCGGTGTGATAAACCGTGAATGCCAACGTTTTTAACTTAGCTCACTCAACGAGGACCAATTCAAATGCATGAAGCTCGTCTCGAGCCTCCAGTCTCCACACGACGCCGATATCCGGACGCTCCTCCTGTCCAAGTTACAACAAGATACGACAGTCACCCTCCAGTACCTGGCCGAGGAGTGTTAAACGCTGCTCAACCTGAAGCACGATCCTGCCATGATCCAGAATGCCGCCGCACCTGGTACAGTCCAGGCAGTCACAGCACCTAGGGCGCAAAAGTCCGCGCGCCCAACCCAATCCGACCGAGAGAAGTACCCACCCTACGCGCGCCAATTCTGTGGTGCCTGGAATTTCCAGCGGGACTGCAATTCCCGCCAGCATCGTTGTCAACGTTGTGGCAGGGTGGGGGCACCGGTATGGTTACTGCCATCCCACATCTCTCAAGGGGGCCAAAACTAGGTTGACCCCCCCGCTCCAAAGAAGAGGTCCCGACCCAGACACACACCCAAACCTTGTCCGGTTGGCAGCTCCGTGAGCTTTCTGGCCATGTTCCAAACCAACGCTGTGAGTCGGAGAAAATTCGTCGACGTCTTGATCAATGGTCAGTCCGTCCGATTGCAGTTGGACACTGCGTCAGACATCACGAGCATCTCTGAGAATCTCTGTCGATCCGTTGGCAAGTCACCGTTCGAACCTACCTTTCAGTCTGTCACCAGCGCCTGTGGTGGTCGCGTGCAGCTAACTGGTCAGCTGCACTACTCCGTCTGCTTCCGAAGCGCCACGTTCAACGCGATCTGCCACATCACGAAGGCGTACCTCAACCTGCTTGGTCTCAACTGGCTCGAAACCCTTGGCTTGGGCGAATTTCCTCTTCGGCCCATCTGCAACGTGGTACATTCTCCGGCAGTACCAAACGACTGAACAGACGAAATCATCAGATAGATCGTCCCGGTATTCCAGGATGGTCTTGGCCGCTGTACACGCAACCGCGCCGCGTATCACCTCGTACCTGAGGCTCAACCGGTGTTCTGTCCCAAAAGGCCTGGGTCGATGCCGAACTCCAAAGTTTGGAAGACATGGGCGTTCTAGTGCATGTGTCCTATTCCTCCTGAGCAGCGCCGAACGTCGTCTTCAAGAAGCAGAACGGATCCCTCCACATCTATGCCGATTTCTCCACCGCTACCGGTCCCAGCCGACCTCTTCACCATACTCAACGGGGGCACGTGTTTCGCTAAAATCGACCTGGCAGACGCCTCTTCGCAGATCGACGTCGTCCCTGAGTCACAAGCCCTCCTGATGGTCAATACGCACCGTGGTCTTCTCCATTACATCAAGCTCCCGTTGGGTGTCAAAACCGCCCCATCCATTATCCAACAAACGATGGACGCTATGATATCTGGCATTCCGGGTACGGCCGCGTACCTGGACGATCTACTCATTGTTGGTCGAACCCCAGAAGAGCTTGGAAAGCGCCTGGTTGCTGGCTTTCTATGGGTCCAGGAGTAGGGTTTTTGCCTGAAAGGCGAGAAATGCTAATACTTCCTTCCGTCGATCAAATACCTTGGTTACGTTTTCGATGCCAGTGGTCATCATCCTGCTCCTGAGAACGTCAGAGCCATCCAGTAGAAGACAGCTTTAGCGGACGTGTCACAACTGCAGCCCTTCCTGGGTCTCATCGGATAAGACAGCGCCTTCTTGCCATCTCTACACGATGTTCGAGCCCTGCTCAATAGGTTGTCACAGAAGGACGTTCTTTGGCACTGGTCCCCCGCATGCGAAAAATTTTTCGTTCGCCTGAAAGCCATGCTGGGTTATGACCTACTACTGACTCACTACGACCCAGTCTTGCCGAGGTTGGTCGCTGCTGACGCTTCTGCCTACGGGAATCGAGCAGTTCTCTCCCATCGATCCCCAAATGGTTCCGAGAAAGCTGTTATGCATGTCTCCCGCACCTTGACGCCTTCGGAGAAGAAATATGGTCGGATCGAGAAGGAAGCTCTTGCCATCCTCTTTTCTGTCACCAAGTTCCACAAGATGTTGTATGCCTGGTGGTTCATGCTATTGGCCGATCACAACCCCCTACTTTCAATCTAAGGTTCAAAGTATGTCATTCACGCATACTCGGCTAGTCGACTTCAGCATTGGGCGGTCATCCTTCTTGGTTACGACACCGAAATCCGCTACTGCCGTACTCAGGATTTTGGTCCAGCCGATGGTCTCTCCCGCCTCATTTCCAAATATGCCGCAGAAGAAGACATAGTGATTGCAGCTGTTACCGTCGAGGATGACGTTCGTCATCAACTCTCTTATGCCATGCGAAGTCTCCCCATTACTGCCACCGACATACGTCTTGCAACTCCTCAAGAGCCTGGCTTGCAGAAAGCCGTCACTTACGTTCAGATCTGCTGGCCAAACACTGTCTTGTCTGGTGAACTCAAACAACTACATCAACCCCGCGATTCCGTTTACATGGTCGATTCCTGCCTCATGACGGCAGATCGAGTTGTCGTTCCTTAATGCCTCTGTCATTCTGATCTCAAAGACCGTATCCTAAATCGGAATGTTTTGGTGTATCTCCAATAACACCTACGTCTACCTCAAAGTGAACCGAGGTCTCAATAGAAGTTGCGCGTAGCAACCCAACCATAGAGCGGCTTCCCCGAATTCAAGTTTGGGGGTTTCCTACTGTTTTAAAAGCCCATGTATACAAGGCCGCAAGAACGGCCGTCCTACTGTATGGGTGTGACACTTGACCCCTTCGATCTGAGAACCTGAGGCGTCTTGATCTTTGCCTGTGAATCATTGCTGCTGTCTGGTGGCATCAGCATGTCCCCAAAGATGATGTGCGTATTCGAGTACTAGGCAATGATAACCAGGGTAGTTTCTTAGAACTACGGGTTGCACTTAGTAACTTGTGTTGACTTGAGCACTTAGTGCGTACGCCTGGTCAAGGCTTACCGAGGGCAGCCCTGTTTTACCTGCCAGATGTAGGGTGGTGCAAGGCTTGAATTGGGCCAAAGTAACTTAGCAGCGGGAAGCAATGTCCCTGAGGAGCAAACTCCGTGCCGTTGATCCTTCTCGCCATTCAGGCTGGAATCTGCGTGACCCGCCTTGTGCTTGGTTTGATAGGTTACAGAACACGGCTCGCAGTCGGCATCAGTGGCGCGTCTGCTGTCGCCCCCTAGTCGGACTGCTTGTTCAACGTGTGTTTGGTGCTGAGTTATCTGCGAGGTAATGATTGATTATGATGTGTGTGAGTGAATGCCGCAATGAAACTGTCTCGCCGATGCTGCATTATCATTACGCGAATGCCAGCTATTTGTGACGGCATGTTTTGACAAGGTGTGGGCGCCTTGACCCTGAATGTTTGCCTAAGGCATTAAGTTTTTTGGCCAGTCTAGTTTTTCGCCTTCTTACTATTCCCTTTTACATTGGCCTTTGTAGTTATATGGCAGCGAGGGATCACTTCAACTGGTTGATGCACTGCAGTTAATGATAATGCTGTAGGTCAATAAACGCAAGCTTATCTATTGTGTATCTGAACTCTCAAGCATCCTTAATGTTGGATGGTCGTTCTTTATGTACCCTTCAATAGGCAGCCTTAGCAACGTCGTTGTGGTATAATTCGGGGCTTTGTGGGCCCTCTGTTCCTCACCAGATGTTAATATAGTCACTTATGTAAACCGTGGCTATGTGCGTGTGATCCATGGTGCCTCCGTACCGAAACCCACAGTATGCCGCATTAGACTTCAATCGTAGTGTAGTGAGTGACTGAGCTTAACATCCACTGAACGCTGACAGTGTAAAATACCTATTCAGCTCAAAATTGGGTCACCAGTGCCAAAAGCTTGGGTGTCATGGAACAGAGCATATGACCCAAACTAGAAAATGCTTTGAAAAGTTCAGGAAGACGAAGCCAGCTCGTCCTCCAACATTATCTATTTCGGTTCGACTCCCAAATGTAATTATCAGATTGATAATACTTTAGCAGTGTTGACAAATGACATACGTCTTCGGCATTTTGAGGATTCAGTTTTTCGGGCTGTTCATCACTTTATATCTCCTGATGGATTCAAGGAATATTTAGATAACAAGCAGCGGAAACAGTGCGATTAACATTTTTGTGTAGACCGGGTATGATGTCTCGTTTATGCATTAATGATTCTTCGGTCCATTCTGAATGGATCTTCAAAAACTCGGCTGCACGCCTGGATAGGTACACTATTGCTATTAATATATAATTTTGCTCCAGAAAAACTGTTGACTCGCAGTGGCACCTGCTTATTTAATAAGGCCTTCGTTATGAAGGGGATATGAGATAAACCAGTGACGTAAAAGTAGAATAGGGAAGAACCCACGACATATTAACGCTTGGATGGTAGAGAAGTACCGGGACCAATGAGCGCTGGTCACTTCGCTTTCTGATTGCGTACGCACATCAATTGCAACTAGCGGTGAGAGTTCGCGGCACATTTTGCGAATGTTGTTGAGTTGACGGTTAGGAAGTTTCTGGCCAACAAGCTCTTGTTTAAGCATTTATTGATTACTTGAATAACAACTTTTGATGTGTGTCTGTACACAGTATGCAACAGTCATGGGGCTTATTGGTGAACCGACAACTATTGACTACAAACTATTTAGACCCTGACAGAGAGAGAGAGAGAGAGAGAGAGAGAGAGAGAGATCGAAAAGCTGACCAATGACAGTGACCTAAACGAATAACGGCGCTAAACGCTCCAGACAGTGAAAATTCGAAAACTATCGATTTTTTACTCCAGTACTCTGTATTTGAAGTATTTGCTGTAGTCCAGGTTAGGTTCCATAGAGAGGTCCTATCGCATTCTTCTCTATCTCGCATCACTACTGCCACGTATGCACTTGAGTATCGATTTGTTACTACAAGCACTCACATGATTGGTTGACGGTGACCTTGCTTTAATTTCCTTATTTCATTGATATTTCTTTCCGACTTTTCTAGCCACTGTAATGCAGGAAGGTTTTAGTATATCGGCTGCATACTGCGCGTGCGCGTTCTGTTCCGTTCATCGGCTAAGTGCCATACTTAACATCTCCATAACCGTCAAACATCGATAACCGTCGCTTGAAATGTCAGGCAGATGTGCGCACTCTACCACGCTACTCCAGAAAAATTCAGCAGCTGCTAGAGTCCCAATTTTATCAAAATCCACTAAGGGATCTGGGCTGCGAAATAAATCAGATAAACTGATTTATCCGTTGACCGATACACTTGCTAAATTCAAGTCTATCCAAGATGAGCAGGATGGGCACAAAATAAAACTAGCTTCTTTTGATTATGTGCACACAACCCTCCCAACACTTGAAAATCTGGCTGTCCTGCTGCAAACGAAGTTAAACCCAAATAGGGATCACCTTACAACTCTCAGAGTCTTCATTGAAACTATTGTAACAAAAGAGTCTAAAAGAGTACAATGTCCAAAACATGCACTTGCATTCAAGTTACCTGATAAACTGACTGTGGACTCACTTAAAAATCCTGCTTAATTCAGGTAATATGAAAGGCACTTGGTGCGGCTGTGTATGGCTCCGGAAGAAAGATCCGTGAAAAAACTGTCCATTACTCTTCCAATTCAGTGATTCATTGGTAGCAAACAAGTTCATCAAAAAGCTGTGCGGATAGCAAAAAGCTCTATCTTCAAAATACTGAGAGCGACGACCGACAAAAACATCCTGCAAAGATGTTATAACCTTCTCACTAGACGCGATTCCGAAATTGACACTTTACTGCTCCACAAAGCTTATAGCCCAACCGAAGGAAAAAGCAGAACGTCAATGACCTTGACGAAATAACGTATTAACCGCCGTCAACAAACACTGCACAACTACCGCGGACCTTGGCTGTATTTATAGGTCTCTTACTGACCTTAGACTTCTAGAAGTGGAAGGTCAGCTGCCAAGGTTAGTGGTTCCTCATAGCTTTGGCCGAAGTTTCAGGTGATTTGTAGCCACGCGCAGAAACTAGAACATTCCAGAAAGTTCGAACTCGAGGCGATAATGGTTAATAATCGAGTAATCACTGAATAGTTGATTTTCTAGGCAAATCTTACTTTTTCCCGGACACCTCCCCTCCCGTGATATCGTCCGAAGTATAAAATGCAAGCCTAGGATTAACTTGCAGTCTGCGGGACGGTGTTCTCTGCCCGTCGGTCCATCTCCTTGGCGTAAGCGCCCAAAAACTGTGTTCCGATGTCCGTGTTCTGGATTCCTTGATCGACTGTAAGCAGTCGTCCACTGCTTCCTTCAGGGACTTGAAGCTTTCCACCAATAAGTCGAAGGGGAGGTCGGTTGGCCTTGCTTGATCTCGTTGACACAAAGTTGGCCGTAACTGGTTTGCATGTCGGGCCCAGACCTGTGCGCCCATCATCAGATCATACATAAAATCACACGCTACCACGTATTGAAAGAACTCGCCGACGCAGCTGCTTGGGGCTTCTCAAACAATAGTCCCTTTGACAACGTTTGGACAGAGTTCGTTAATAGACTCAGTGACATCGTCAACAGAGCATCAGAGATCAAACCTCTTCGTCCCGCAGAAACGCCTTCAATTCTAAGAAGCAGGACTCGCAAAAGCCTGGCGATAAGGGATGCAGCATGGCATGCTTACAAGATTAACCCCGACTCAGAGATTTGGGGCAATTTCCTGACCCACCGCAACCATTGCACTGCACTTGTCCGTGAGGACAAAGTAAGTTATCAACAGTGCCTAGCCACAAAATTCCTGGCCAACAACAAACTGCTATATAGGCATGTCAATAAGCTTCGTAAAGTGAAGCATGGAATCCCTCCACTTTTCACAACAGGCGGTAGAGTGCAAAGCGCCGAAGAAGCACCTAATGCCCTGAGGCTACAATACGCCCCAATTTTCGAACTCGCAACCTCTACCTGTCCCATAATGTCATGCACATTACCGACTCCACTGTTTACACATGTAATTTTCAACCCATCAATTGTGCTAAGGAAGTTACTCTCACTGCGTGAGCATAGTTCTCCGGGAGCAGACGACATCCGCCCGAAGGCACTGAAGGCTGTGGCCAACCAGCTAGCTGAACCACTGTCACAGTCCGTCCAAAGGTGCTTTGATGAACAACAAGTCCTCACTATGTGGAAGCGTGGCATTATCACCCAAATTTTTAAAGGCGGTAGCCGTCCAGTTCCTGCAAGCTATCGCCCAATTACTCTCCTCCCTGTGCTCGCAAAGATGATGGAAGCAGTCGTCGCCGAGGCTTTAATGGACTACCTGGAAATATATATATATATATTTTTGCAACAGTCTATGAATAGACATTGCACCATCGGAAACCATGGAACTCAAAACAAGGTACAGAAATAGTAAAAGAAAATACAACACAACACATCAAAGTCCACGGTTTCGTCAGAGGGCGAAATACTACCCGGTTGCCCAAGCCGAAGTAGGGTGTTGACTTAGGGGATACCACCCCAAGCCTTTGGCTGAATAGCCTGTCCGCAAGGCAGCGGAGCGAATTCAGAGAATCGCGCCTATTGGGAGCCGGTGACTGATTGATCGGTTCATACGCCTTTCGTTTGTTCCTTTGCCAAACAGGGGCCCAATGCTCCCCGAAATTACAGCATCAACTTGCTGGAATACAATGCTTCGCCAGGATGAAGCAAGGGGCAGTGACTTTATTTAGTTGCGAGTCACGTCCGCCACGTCACAGTGTTGTTAAACGGACATATGTGGCTTTTATAGGGAGAACGCTTGCCAGGCGAAAACCCACCACGTCCTGGAACACTGCCGCCGAACCATTTGCTGGAACGGGAAAATCCCGAACCACCCAGCTGGCACCACGAGGAGGTTGTTCGGCAAGCCAGCCTGGAAAAATGCAACATCTTGGTACCGGAACAGCATGGCTTCGTCAATACCGGTTATGCACCACCAACCTACTGACTGCACGAGGTAGCTGGACGGAAGTGGCTGATGATGGGGTGGGAGTCGACTTCATCTATCTGGACTTCACCAAAGCTTTCGACCGCCTGGATCACCGCATCCTACTTCAACGGCTACAGAGTTACGGAATCGGTGATCCTGTACTTGGTTGGATTGGCAGCCTCCTTCACCAAGGGAAGCTTAAAGTACCTGTTAGGTGATCACTCTCTCTCTCTCGTCACGTTCGATCATCGCTGCCTTCGCAGCTTAGCTCATGTCTGGTGGGAACACCGCGTGAGCAATGAGCGTGTTCGACGTCGCGTATTTGGTGCAGGAAGAGCGAGTGAACCGCTCAGCACGATTATATCACGCACCAGGCTCCGATGGCTGGGCCACGTCTTGCGCATGCCAGCACACCGACTCCCACGACGTGCATTGTTTGCGCGTTATGGGTACGGTTGGAAGAGGAGGAGGGGAGGCCAAGTGATGACTTGGTCGCGAGAAATGAAAACCCTCACTTCGAAGTTGGCGTCGGTTGGTGCATCCCGACTGCCTGGCTGGGGTCCTAAGGACGGTGAACACGTTTGGCTGGACACACTTGCTGATATGGCTAGGAGCCGGCCCCAATGGCGTTTGTGTTGTGAGTTCCTTTGTCCATCCCCCTCCTGTTTAGCATCCCCCTCCAATCACGATCTCAATCGTTAGGCATAATATGACTTTCTTTTACGGCAGCCAGCTGTTAGCTCTCCGGAACGATGTCCATCCGTTACTGGGGACTCAGCGGGCGTGCCACTGTTTGTTTGTTTTTTCTTTTCTTGCCTTTTGTATTGCGGCACAATAGCTGAGGTGTTTTCCACCTCCAGCTAACGTGTAATGATGATGATGATGATGAACCAAATTGAGGTGGAATGTGGTGTCTCACAAGGCTCAGTGCTGGGACCGAGCTTACTCCTGGTATTTATCGACGACATGAAGAGAGTTATCTCCTCCAATTTCCTGCTTTTCTCCGCTGACGTAAAGATATGACGGGCGATTAGTAACCAGCCAGATCACGATCTACTCCAACATGACCTAGATTGCATTTACAAATGGTCAAAGAGGAACAATCTTCAATTGAACGTAGCTAAGCGCAAGCGGATATATCTGTGTCACCAATCGGTGAGGGCTTTCGAGACCATACCTTGGAGAAGGTCTCTCAGGAGCGTGACCTGGGAGTATTGGTACAGGAAGATCTCGGGTGTGTATAAAACAAGCAGTGAAGGCGACGAGAACCGGCAATCAACACTTCGGCCTTTTTCGCTGAGCCTTTGGTCGGTTTGAACCCTCAATATTTCCCCAAATGCTTAACGCTTACGTGCGACCGCACGTGTACTATGCTGTTCAGGCGTGGAAGCCGTGGCAGAAACAGGATCTTGTTGCTCTTGAGACGCCTCAAGGAAGGACAACCAAGAACGTCAGAGGTCTCTTTTATCTGCCCTATCAACTTAGACTGATATATCTAAGAATGTACAGCCATCGATATCGGCTTTTGCTGGGGGATCTCATAATGGTTTACCAAATTATGAAGAACCCGAACCACATTTGCCGTCTGCTCTAGGAATTGAACCACAACACTAATCTAGGAGGTCACCCTCTGAAACTGACAATTAATTATAGCCGGCTTGAATGTCTTAGAAATTTCTTTTTCCTTCGCGTGTGCCAGCCTTGGAAAGCCCTCCCTAATTTGGTTGTTTTTGCTCCCAATCTGGCGATATTTAAAAATCTATTTGATGATGAATTGTCACATTTACATTTCATTTTATGAGTTGATAGCCAGGGGCTATAAAAGGCAATCAAACGGTGTATTGCCAAACTCCTAACCAATGGATTTATGGATGTATACGTTTAATACGCGAAAATCTCCGCTATTCTACATAAGTCTATTGTGAGTCCACCACAACGCTTTACACTTTATCATGCAATTGATTTTCGCAATAAGTCCCATTTCACGGGACTTGTTAAGCGGTGCCTTTTTACCGATGATAAACCATTGTTCCATTGTCCCTGGCGTCCATTTCGCATGGCCTCCGTCCGGCGCTCGTGGATTCGATATTGATCGGTAAATGAAAGGTTACCGGTCAACCACCTCTTCTATACGTCCCTTCCGTGTTGATTAGTAGAGAGCTCGATTGAACGTATCATCAAACCTTTCTTCCTGACCATTCGACTGTGGATGAAACGGCGGCGAGCGAATACGTTGGACGGCGCATTGCTTGCAGAACTCAGTAAAAATTGCCGAAGTTAATCGTGTGCCATTGTCAGTTACAATTGTCTCAGGACAGCCGAATCTGCTGAAGTTTTGGCGCAGTGTTGACAAAGTGGCATTGGTGGTTGCGCTATCAATGAGAAACAATTCAGGCCACTTGCTATTTCAATCGACTACAATGAGGAAACTTCGGCCGTTGATCGGTCCGGCGAAGTCGACATGGATGCGGCGCCACGGCTTAGTAGCATTTGGCCATGAATAGAGCTCTTATTTTTGTGGCACTTTCAAGACATCGGCAAGCAGCGTTCAGCTATTTCTTCTAGCCGTTTGTCCATGAAGGGCCAGTATACATAACTGCGGGTAAGCGTCTTCATCCGGTTGATCCCAGGATGCCCGGTGTGGAACTGCCGAATAAGGCGCTCCTGAAATGCCTTGGGGATGATCACTATCCGAAAACATTATGCAGTCGTTCACAACAGAGAGCGAATGTCTCCTCTGAAAGTACTGTTGTATGTCGACAGATGGACATGAACGTGGTGAACTTGGTTTGTGGAACTGTGTAACCTTCTTGAGTACTGGGTCCCGAAGCGTTTCGGTTCGTACAGCTTCTGCGGTAACCGGTAGATCGTGCAATGTACCACTTACCAAATAGCTGATGTCAGGTTCGATCTCGACCGAGGCAATGATTGTGTCCTCATGTTCTTGCTGGTGGGCCTCAATTAGGCGTGACAGTGCATCTGCTGGGCCAATGGAAATTGTCGACTGGTAGTGGATCTCGAAATCATACCCCATTAAGGTTAGAGCTCAACGTTGTAGCCAGTTGACTGTGTAGGCCGGGATTCCCTTTTTCGAACCAAAGACAGCCAACAAGGGCTTTTGATCTGTCAGAAGCTTGAAGCGGCGGCCGTACAGCATTTGGTGGAATTACTTGACAGCAAACACTATGGCCAATGCTTCTTTCTCGAGCTGGCTGTAATTCCTCTAGGCCTTCGTAAGTGTTCTGGCGAAATGGGCGATGGCTTACTGAGATCCATCGGTGTACGTGTATGAAAGTACTGCGCCAATCTCATGGCTTGATGCATCTGTGGTTAGGACAGTCTCTTTGGATGGATCAAAATGTGTCAAAAGCAAGTTTGAGGACAGCAATGTCTTGATCCGTTGGAATGCATTCTGGCATTCTGATGTCCAGTCCCATGTTTGGCCTTTGGCTAGTAGCTTGTTTAACGAGGCACGCAGGCGGTGCATCTCAGGCAAGAATACGCTATAGTGGCTAAGGAGCCCACAAAAGGAACGCAACGACTGTAGATCTGTGGGTGGAGGTATTTTTCTAATGGCTTCTAAGTTTCCCAGATTTGGTCGACGTCCATCCTTTTCGATGCTAAAACCGAGGTATTTGATGATCGGAGTGAAAAATGTGCATTTATCTTCACGGATGCGGAAACTGTACGACTGTATACAACAAACTACTTCTTCCAGGCGGTTAAATAGCTCTTCCGGTGTTCGACTCACCAATATGATAACATTCAGATGTGCAGCTGCTCCGGAAACGCCCTCTAGCATGGTATCCATCAAGTATTGGAAAATGGCTGGCGCCGTTCTTACACCAAAGGGCAGGCGGTTGTATTGGAATAGCCCACGATGAGTGTTGATAGACAACAACTCCCTCGAGGCTTCGTCAGGATGCACTTGAAGGTAGGCATCGGACAGATCAAGCTGAGTAAAGCACTTACCACCATTCGGTTGTGTAAAGATGGCTTCCGGTACGGGTAAGGGGTACTGGTGGTCGTCCAACGCGGCGTTGAGGCCAGTTGAGAAGTCAGCGCAGACGCGTACCTTGCCATTTGCCTTCTTCACTGCTACAATAGGTGCGGCTCATGATGAGTCGTTGACGGCTGTGCTGACTCCGGCACGTTCCAGTCAATCGAGTTCTTGACTAACGGTTGATATGGCTGCAGATGGTACCGGTCTTTTAGCCTTGAACACTGGTTTAGCACCTGGTCGCAAGTTCAGTGTTGCCTTGGCTTTCGTACAATGACCCAAGCCATCCTGAAAGATAGAAGCACATTTTCGCTTCAACGCACTGTCATGTCTTCGACGTACTTCGATTATGGGTCTGGACTTGCTCGAAATCGGTTACAGGTCTGATTCAAGGGAACTTGAGGAGTTGCAACTTTTCAATCCAGTCGAGACCAAGAGGATTCATATTCTGCCGGTCTGAAATGTAGCACCTTCCTGACTTTTCCACACTTTGAAAGCAATCTTGGTAGTAAGTTCACCCACTAAGTTCAACACACCGTCGGATGCATTATGTGTAACACTGAGACTTAACCATCTCTCGCCTCTTTATGTGATTCCATGTGTTCATGGAAATAATTGTGATGTTCGACGCCGTGTCAAATCGCAGTTTCGTTGGGTTCCCGTTGATCAATACCCTGATAAATAGTCGTCTCGATTTACACTCACTTTGAAATGCGACAACTATGGACATAGACTCTGCGCCAACCTTCCTAGAATTTCCCTTTCGATCAGACTCCTTCCCGTTCTTCGGCCGGACCTGAATGCAGAATTCCTCCCTATGCCTACTCTTATGGCACGTTTGACAAATATGACGCTTGAACGGACAAAAGCGCGCGAAATGCCATTCGCCACATGACCAGCATACTGTGGGTGAATTGTCCGTAGACCTCTTGAAGGATTTGCTTGGGTTGCCATTCCTGGTGGTATGAGAACATTTCGTTCAACCAGAGCAGTGTCGTGTTGTAGAATGAGCAGTCGTTTGCCTTCGCCTACGAGGGTTTTCATTCTCAGATCAGGATCCTGATCTCGCTTAGCTAAAAGCCGCGTGGGGATCTCAGCATCACAGGGAGATTGTAGAGCGCTGACGAAAATGAGACACTTAAACTGATCGTCCTTTAAAGAGCGTAGTTTTAAACACTCACACTCAAGGTTAATCATGTCTGCTATGACCCCAAAGTCGTCCGATTCGTGTTTGAGAATTTTCAAGCATTGATAGCGAATACTAAACAAAGATACTGACACACCAAAAATTTCCTTCAGCTGCGACACTACTTCGTCGGTTGTTTGGGCAGAATGTGGTGTATGAACCTTGAATGTTCACTTATTCCGAGCTTGCTGAGTAACAATCGCACTTTGCAGGAGTCGTCCTGACGAATGAAGTCCGTCCGGAACCTGTCTTCCTAGTGCTTGAACTACGCTGCGAATGTGCATCCAGAATGCGCGCCATAATTTAATTCAGTGATTGCATTAGTGAGAAGATCAGCGGAACTCGCCTGCGTGTCCCGCGTCGCTGCTCCTGTTGTTTGCAAACTCAGGCATTTGTGCCTCAATTTGAGATTGCTGTTGGAAAAGCAGCTGCTGGAATTGCCCAACAAAAAATTCATCACATTTCCGATTTGCTCCGTCACCGTTTGTTATAATCTTCTCACTAGACGCGATTCCGAAATTGACACTTTACTGCTCCACAAAACTTCTAGCCCAACCGAAGGAAAAAGCAGAACGTCAATGACCTTGACAAAATAACGTATTAACCGCCGTCAACAAACACTGTACAACTACCGCGGACCTTGGCTGTATTTATAGGTCTCTTACTGACCTTCGACTTCTAGAATTGGAAGGTCAGCTACCAAGGTTAGTGGTTCCTCATAGCTTTGGCCGAAGTGTCAGGTGATTTGTAGTCACTCGCAGAGCATTCGAACTCGATGCGATAATCGTTACTAACCGATTAATCGCTAAATAGTTGATTCTCTAGGCAATTCTTATTTTCTCCCGGGAAAAGAAGTTTGGCGAACTCAGCTTTTACCACCTTCAAAAGACCTTCAGAACACTGGTTCAGACATAGTCACTGAAATGTGTCTGAATTCCGCAGCTGCATCAAGAGAAAGAAGACACATGGGATCAGCACACAAGCACACCATTCACCTGATCGAACCCACTGAGACAGACGAATGACTTGGTTGCGATAACGCGGACTGTCTGTTTGTCCGACGATTGAGAGCGTGCGTGTGAAACTAGCCTTGCTCGCTCGCCAACTAGCACTACAGTCATTACCACAACGACGTATACTGTACCTGAGTTGCATAACAGCAAGGGTAGTGCAGACTCCAAATAAAACATACTAATCATGGATGAAGTAATCGTAGATGAAGTTGTTCCGCTATGCAATAGCTCCGAATCTAGTACGGTTGAAGCATTAACCGAATCAGCTACCCTATGCGTTGAACCGCTTAACCATGCTACAAGAATACCAACAAAGCATTCAAAGCACAATAATGCACAATAGCTAAGCTAAATGTCTAGTTACAAATGTAAATGCTGACGAATTCACTAGTACAGTAGAACCCATCAACTCTCCATTAATGATTCGGAGTAAAGTAAATGCCGTTCAGCTCCCTAGCAATTTGGGTTTACTCTTGACAACTCCTCGCTCCACTACCTCTAACACCCATATTTTCCTGTCATCGGGGGTTCCGCAGCTGCCACTATGTCCACTCCCACTAAATCAGCCGAGTATAGTCCATCAGTTATTACGTTTGGCCTTGAGAATTTAAGCTGCCCAAGCTTGCAACAACCACATGGTCAGCCCACCCCCTCCTGCCCTCCATATTCAGGGAGATAGTAAACGCAACGCACAATAAGCACAGCATTGACGTTCTACTTCTAAATGTCCGCTCACTCCTGAATAAAGATCAAACCATTATGATGATCAGCTCACTTTCCTCCTCGTACGTTATATTGGGCAATGACATAGTTAAGTAAAAATACATCGCCTGCTGCCTAAAGATCGCAAAATACAACAGCTACGGCAGCTTCCGAGCCGCTAGTCATGGTGGCGGATGCCTTATGTACCCCAGAAATGACATTCATGCTTGTCCACTTACAGATCTCTACCTGAGCAGTCAGAAAGACTCAGTTCTCATATCTGCTCATGTAAATCAGCTGCGTCCACAACCCACCAAACTCTGATGCGGTCTCTGTAAACAATGTACTAAATGCATTTCAATACGCTTCTGAGCATCCTACGGATCACAAACTTATAGGTGGCGATTACAATACGCCGAATATTCCTTGGGGCACACGTACCTCAACTACAAAGTACGGTAGATTTGTTACCTTCCTCCATTCCCATGGCTAGATTCAGCACCTACGGTCGCCAACGGGAGAGGACCATATTCTTGATCTTTTCTTCACGCAGCGTTTACCAGAAAAGCCCGCCACTATATTTAACACGTTTAGTTCACTGCCACCAAACCTCGTTAACAATTACAAACCCCGTAACACGGTACTGTGAATACGCCTTCACTGATTGGGAGTTATTCGCATAATTCATAAGGTCGTTCACATGGGACAGTTTTTTCTTAACTACTTACCTACAAATCGTTGTAAATGAGTTCTATGGCAATATCAGAACTTGTCTTAACGTGGTTTCACCACTTAAACGTAAACACCCTATACGACGAAAACATGCTGACAGCCTACCATCTAAAATCATCAAAAACTGGAAATCCTTCGCAAAATGTACAGAAAGACGAACGGTTTTTCACTGGTTCTACCACAACAACAATTCTCATGCAAGTACTATGCACTTTACCACTTACGGCGGCGGGTGACGGAGGTAAATGCACGCACTTTAGGGCAACAACAACGAAGAACCAAATTTGGCTGATATCTTAGAATGTCGAAACCCTACGGCGAATCAAATAACTTAGTACGCTTCCCGATGGCTCTGCCGTACATGACCATATCTCTATTGCCGAGGCCCTGGTAAGTTTGTTCATCTTTCAGCAATGCCGCTTACTCGCTTAACTTACCCACGGTAACCTCTAACCAACTCACTACGATAGAATTTTCACTTTGAGATATAACAATACAACTGGGGGCTATGAAACCATCTAAATACGAAGGCCCTTATGCTATTCCTTTAATTGCACAAAAACCAGGTCAGATATCCCTCTTCTTCTGTTCAATCTGTTCAGTCTTTCAATGAAGGCCGGCAAAGTACCGATACAGTGACTAGAAGCCACTGTTGTACCACGTCACAAAACTGAACCCAGACACGAAGTTGGAAACTACAAGCCAATCAGTCACGTTTTTATCAGTTTCTGAATGATGGAGTGACTATTTGCCGCAAAAGTGATAGATTTCCTGCAGACAAGTATTCTGCTTAATAACGCCCAACAATCTTACTCTCCTTAGACTGCGGGAAATCATCAGTAGTGATCTTCCTAGACATGCAGAAAGCGTATGATCGTGTACCTCACGATAAGCTTATACACAAAATCGCATCTGTTGGAATCAGCGATCCATTGTTATCGTGGTTCAAGCCATACCTGTCAAACCGAACCCAGGTAGATAGAATAAATGATTAAAATTCACGCCTTAGACCAGTGCTGAGTGGCGTAGTTCAGGGCAGCGTTGTCGGCCCACTACTCTTTTTATTGTACATTAACGTGGTTTGACGTAATACGTTATGGTATCTCATATGTGTTTGCTGATGAGGTGAAAATCGTTTACACCTTGTATGTTACTGACACGGACCATAACACGAACGCCATTATATGTGATTGGAAAGCCCTTGAGTTATGGTGCGCCAAACGGGATATGTCATTCTCAGCCGACAAGTGAAGGGCCCCACTGTTTCGTTGTACAATCGCACCTGACACTCTGGTTCTGGTTGAAAACTAATAACGTGCAACCATGTAGTGAAAGTCTTCGGTTTTCAATATTCTGGCTCACTAAACTTTAGGGAGCACAAGGCAAATGTAGTTGCTAAAGGTCGTTGAAGCATTGGAATACTATTCAAAACCTTCACAAAGCACGATTCCATTGCCAGTCAGTATAAGATAAAAACCCGACCGCTTTTAGACTATTGCGTATTGATCTACAGTAATACAAGTAAAGGTGATCGCAAGAATCTGGATAAGTTTCGGAGCGCATTCCCTAAACGTCTGCTGGGAATGTTCTATCAAATCTCTTACGCACAGCGCTGTAAGGCTTTAAAACTAGACCCAGGATGGCTCAAATGGATGAAACCATTTATGTCTCTTATTGGATATCATACACCAGCGAGTTCGTGCCCCAAGCCTGGACTTGAAATTCAAAGATGGGTCAAACCATAGTATTCGAGACAGCTACACCTTGCTAAAAGTTGAAAGGCCTAGAAGTCGGGGAAGTGCGAACTTTACTCGAACCTTTACCTAAAGATATGGAACAGGCTGTGGTCCAAGCTGCGAGAAAGTAAATCGGCTGAAATCTTTCGTAAAGAAATTCGCAACCCATTAACTGTTAAAAAGACCATCGAGCTGCGGAAACAAGATATCACGGAAGAGATGGCATGCAAAAGCGGTCTAAAAATAGTTAATATGCAGTATCAATCGCCATCATCTTGTATCTCCCATATATAACACTTTGACACCTCGCAACTGTTTGCCTCAAAAAACCATGCTGGCATACGGCGCATCCATACGGGAAAATGTCTCACTGGGTCCTGCAAAACAAAACCTATAGATCTAGATATAGCTAGTGAATTTTGACGAATGTATTTTTGCTCTGTGACCAGCTTAATATCTATTTAGTTATGAAAGAACCGTTTTCCCTATATCTAACCAATGCTTTTTCTTTTCCGTAGGTATTAGGATAAAGGTACAGAGCGCTTCGTAACATCCGTCAATCTAAATTCCTACACACCCCGGCTGGCAGTGAAGCAACAATCCGGAACCTATTTTCTTGTAACAACTAGAACAGAAACTGTTTCAACCATTCATTTATAAGATTCGACCACATCAACCACAATCCGTATCTCACACTATTAAGATATAAACTGCTTTCCATTTCGCTTACCTTGCGCTTCATTCCATTCGTCCTGTAATAGTAAATATTTCCTCTACTTTTTCGAGAGCAACAGCCAGGGAGCAGATAGCAATTATCAGTGCTCCGCGATATCAAATACTTATTTTGAGAACGCATGAAATTGTTGGACCAACCTGAAGATTCCTTTCAGTACTGCCACGTATCTCGATAATTGTAATAGCCACCTATTATAGCGATCCCACCGCACAATTTGGTCGAGAAATCCAACTAATAAGGAAATAAGGCTGGTCTGCATGGGCTCACTGTATACTAACACTGTGAGAGGCAGATAGTTATTTTACAATTTGAAACGCTTCTGGTGCTTTTCCGGACTAGGCTGTGCTATGTAGGTTGCGAACTACAGGGATTAAAACCTTTAAAAAATTATAACTAAAATCCGGCTATTCACGAATTCGGAACTTAGTCGGACAACTGCCCTCACTATTTAGCTGGTGGCTGCATTCTAAATAAGTTATATGCTGCCGTCACAATTCAGCGATCCAATTTATTTCATATGTTGGATGAAAGGTTAGAAACCTTGCAAAGGAATATATACCGAGAAAATGAAATAAGAAATGAACGGTCGCCAACGAAAGATCGGAGTGCTTGCAGTCGGTTAAGGCTTGAACAGTCTGAGCACATAAATCATAGGCTGCTTATAATATATCGAGAAAAGTTTACTGGTGCCACCGGTTTCTAACCAAAGTTCAGTGCATACTCCCCGTCAATGATACCATAGTGTTGCTGGTGCTCGAGCGACACTCCATGGGGCCCCAAGGCAAACACATTTGCCCCGGATAAGCACGGAACCTACGCTCCAATTAAGTTCAGCTGACCAACAGCATTTCCCCTGCAGGGAATAGTTTAAATAGCTTTTATTGCCTCGCACATACACTTAACTGAAGTGCGATGCGTTACCGAGGGATGCCGGTTATTACCGAGTTGGCATCTACGGTGCACCAACCTGTAACAAGCTGAGACCGATGCGGAACCGAATGGACAACCAAAAAGCCATAAAAGCAAGGCTAGGTTCAGTCAAATATCGTTACCTCTCAGCTGTGCTCCTGTGCAGGGTTTGGGATTCCTCACATCAGCCGGTGGCCGTGTGGTTTGCGTGTCTGGTTTGCAATCATAGGGTTATTTGTTCGAATCCGCGTAGAGGCGGGCTTCCTCGCGCGCACCCGCGACTGGTGATGGTCGCGTGGCAGGGAAGTGCCATTACGGCATACAATGGACATATTATTATTTATTATAGCTGAGCATATGAGTAGAATGCAACAATTGTAGTAAGTTCATTAGCTGCGTGGTTCTATACGCCGCATACTCCTTGCAAGCCGGTCCGTAGCCTAAAACATCACAAGTTTGCCTTGTAATCCGAGGGCTAGCCTTGTGGTATCTGCAGTCCACCTACAAATGTTGGTGGTTAAGAGGCAGAGTAGCGTGGGAATGGTGTACCGGCGCACACTTGTTACCATGTTTATGTAGTCGCTGTATTTTTGCAACTTTCCGATTCCAAAATGCAGAGAATTTGCTTGCTTGCTTCTGCGGTATTTGGAATATGTTCAACATTCGTAAATCATTTTACTGCTCAAAGCACATCACCGAGTTTGCCAAACGGATGTATGCATGTATGTAATCCCAACAGTCTAGTAACTAGACATATAGCCAACAAAGCCATGGAAATCAGTGGATAAGAGACAGACATTGCGTCATAATCATCGTGGCATGCTAGTTGAAGGCGGGCAACACACTTCAGCTAATATGCCGCAAGAAAATGGAACATTTGACAAAAATACAGAACGAAACATTTTTAGTTTGTTTGTCACACGCCGTTTTTCTCTTTTTTTGTCATTTTCAATGTTTGTAGTGTTAAACAAATGAATCAATACAACACAGTACACAATGCTTCCACTGATTCCGGTTGCGGGCCATGTCTTCAAGAGTCCTAAGCCATTGGCACTCCTCATCTTTGGGTCCCCATCCTGGAAGACGTACGGGTCCAACAGCGGCTAGACACGACGTCAGCGATTTCATGTGCTGCCGCCAAGTGGAACGCTGACCATCACGCGGTCGCTTCCAGACAGGTCCTTGACGAGCGAATACAGCGCGACGCGGTAGACGCTCAGGTGTCATGCGTAAGACATGACCGAGCCATCTTAACTGGCGCAACAAAACCAGTTTGTTGAAGGAAATAATTGCATTCCCCAAGACGCGAACTCAAAGGTCGTTACTGGTAACTCGATGTTGTCACCGAACACGAGCGATCCTCCTTAAGCAACTGTTATCGAACGCAGAAAGACGACGCATATCTTCCACGCGAATCGGCCAGTAGTCGCTCCCTTACAACAATACTGAGCAAACTGACACGCTGTAAACTCGGCCCTTTAGTGAGAATGAGACGTCGCGACGACGCCACAAGTGTCTCAGATTGACAAATGCTGATTGAGCTTTAGCGATACGAGGTGCAACTTCTTTGTTGATAGTGCCGTCAGCGGAAACACAGCTCCTAACGTAGACGAAACTATCTACCTGTTCAAGTTGTGCACCTTGGAGATTGAGCACGGGAGCAAGTGAAAGCCAATCCTTTGGCAGTACTTTACCCTTCGATGGGGCGAAGTTCATGCCATACTTAGATGCTTCAACCGCTAAACGATCCAGAATGAGTTGCATACCCTGAGGATCGTCACCAAGGAAGGCGATATCATCAGCATAATCTAAGTCGGTCGCGCGTTCACCCGGTAGAAGCTCTGGGCCAAAATGTTGGAAACCTTCTAGGGCATTCGACAGAACGTCTTCGCTTGCAAAGTTGAAGAGGAATGCGGACATAGGGCAACCCTGTCGCACACCGCTATTGACAGCGAATTGCGAGGAAAGCTTGCCATAGACCCTCACTCTGCCGGATGCATGAAGGTAAAGTGCTCGTAAGATGACGATATATTTCTCTGGCACCCCGTTCTTTAGTAAACAACGCCATAAAACAGGTTGAGCAATGGAGTCAAAGCGGCACGTATGTCTAGAAATGCAACGATAGTGGGTCTGTGATAAATGTGACGATGTTCAAGGAGTTGGCGGAGCGTGAAGATTTGATCCACGCATCCGCGGCCAGGACGGAGACAAGCTTGTTCTTCAACGTAGTACGATTCACGTATTGGGGATAGTCTACGAAGTAGAATGGATGCCAACAGCTTAGAGGCAACCGAAATAAGACTAATCCCGCGATGATTTGCACATGAAGTGTGAGCGCCTTTCTTGAAAATTGGGACAATAATTGATTCGCCCCAAGAGGAAGGCACTTTCTCCATGCCAAAATTTGCGAACAGCGCGGTTAGCTGGTTAATGATCGCCACACCGCCATACTTGAATAGCTCCTGAGGAAGTCCGCCAAAGCCGGAAGCTTTGAAGCGCTTCAAGCGTCGAATCTCGAGGCAGACTTCTGCTTCGCTGGGTGGATTCAATGGGACGTGCCAGGGTATACAACAAGGTGTACTGCATGTACTGATGGATGGTGGAGGCTATTTGCACTGCGAGTGAAAGTGCTCGACCCAGCGGTCCATACGGCTCTGTTAGTTGGTGATCGGAGACTCATCCACCTCACAAATGACCGCAATGACACCAGACTTCCTGAGGCCAGTGGACCGAATGAGTTGGAAAAGCCTGCGAATGTTGCCAGAGAGAGCAGCAGTCTCCATCTCTAAAGCACGCTCAGACCACCACATCTCGCGATCCTTGCGTATGCATTGCTTGAGCAGCCGGTTGATAGAACGGCGCCGCTCGTTGCAATCTGATTCCGCGGGGATATCTTTGTGGCGTTCGAACAGCTCCAGAGAACGAGCAGAGATCCACTGAGGTGTGGTACTTTGGGAGTGCAGAAATGGCAAATTTGACAGAACATTAATCAGCAAAGACTAAGAAAAATTAGTCTCACTCTTAATAGCTGAAAAGCTACGAGCCATTTCCTTGTTTAACCACAAGTAGTTTAAAAACCGAGATGATCCTCTTTTCAAACGGTAGATTGAAGATTGCTTCTGCCTAACCAAGCATTAAATCTCTAGAATACATCAAGCACTTAGATTATTATTTGTAAAAAATTAGGCACAGCGGGAAGACTAAAGTTTTAATGACGATCAAACTGCAAGGAGTAAACTCGCAACTTACCACAAGGTTGTACGGTATTATTAGTCGGACTAATTTAAATCCTTATGTCCGTCTATCGCTGTCACGTGACCCGACTGACGTTTCGAAGCGTTGGCTACGTGCACAAAAGTGTGTGGCCCATGGATAAGTTCTATATTTGCACGTTTCGAAGTCCACTGGAACTATAACGTCGAAGATTAACTGAAGAACATGTACTGACCAGAGGAGCATGTTCAAAATATTACCTCCATGTTTTCACAAATCCAAGTTTATAGCCATCCCTGAAAATCCACAGACACTCTAGATGGATCTGGGCTGATTACTGGGAAAACTGACTCTCATTCATTGTCAATAACATGCGGGAGCAGACCAACTGCCGACGATGTCCCAAGCCTATATCCTTTTCAGTATACCATGCATTGTGAAGAATGAAGCTCGCCCACAGAGTGTTGTGTGTCTGGAACATTAACTCTATCAGTATTTTGCAATATTCTATTTTACTACTCTTTGTGGCTTCTCCATTTGCGTTGCTGCGTATACAACGCTTCACTTGTTTCCGCCCGGTGAGTTGTACACTACGCTTACCACGGTTCTTGCTGATTCGCTGCGCATTGCATGTAGCCTTCACATAACAAGTTCTGTCCAGCTGTCTCACTCCTCTCCATCAATCCTAATCTGGCACTTCTGTTGCGCAACAATGTCATCGACTAACATTCGAATCATATCCTACAAGAGACGCGTTGGGTATGGTTGAAAATTTTCTACTTGGTGAAGCTTAGTAAACCCTAAGTAGGTCACACGAGTTGTTATGTATATAACAGCATTTCTCACTGTAAATGGTGTTCGATGCCATACGATCAATGGTCACTCCATACGAAGAAAGGACTGCGGTTTGATTATGCTGACGTAGGCTCATATTGTTAGACGGGGTCCGTTGGACTATAATTCAGCTCAAGTGCGCAAGTTACGGATACGGTGGTCACCATGTGAATGGGTTAATAACAAATAATGTTGGTTAGCACTGGCGTCACAGCTAGCAAACTAATTGCAGTCCCCTTTTTAGCAACACTCCAAAGAACTGCACTTTTCTTGCTTCTGAGAACGAGTGCATTGGCTTTGACACAAAGAAGTGAGTAATAACATGTCGCCGTCCTTAAAAATTTGTCAAACTGCTTTCTATGCTGTGCTATAAGAAAACGACAAGCAAGGCGATGGGTGGCGTATTCGATATTTCCTCCGTCTCACCGTGACCCCTGTTCTCTAGGTCGAGTGCAATCAACTATTGCCACCATCATTTTTAATACATACTCATTTAACAACAAAATGAAGTTGTATTTAGTAATGGGCACGGAACAATATGGCTCGTCTCTTCTAGTTCATACTAAAGTATGGTACATTTACTTGCCTATAGTTTAAGAATTCATGGGTTTGACAAATTATAAAAGTTTGCAAATAAACGATTTACTAGTGACCGCAAGAGTCATACGTCTATAGCGTTAAGCGCAACTTAGCAGTGCACGGGTACCGAGCTTTCATATGGAGCAGTGGTTTATAACGGGTATACAAGCAAATGCTGGACAACAAGCGTAGGAAGGTTGGAATAAATATTATAAACTCAAAGGCTACATGTGCCATCCACTGAGCGTCTACCGAGTGTCATTCGTGGATAAATAACGGTGGGATAAAACAAGAATGACAGACAAGCGTACAGAAATACACGGGTGCAATGTTCGCTGTCGTAAGGCGTGAGAAGAGTGAAATATAATCGCTCACACATGTGCCCCCAGCTTGGGTCCATGTGACGCATAAATCCTGTAGAAGGGCATGCTTAATGCTATCCACAATAGAGTAGTTTAAGTAACGAAGTGCTGGGATCTAAGAGCAACATTCAATCGTTTTTTTGGAAAAGGTCCACAATACGGGTGATTTGAACTGAATTTGGGACAGAGTTCTAGTGTTGGCAAACGCAAAAGGAAAAGTAATTCCGTCAGCACTCTACACGGCTATACTGTTCACCCAATTTCAAGCGGTTACATCTGAGCTTGATATTATGGTTAAGCAACTGGCAGCATACGTGATGGGGGTCACACAATATTTGGTACACTAAGAGGAAATCGCCACGCAACATTCCGTAGCGTCCGCTGAACAATCCCAGCAACTTCAGCTTTCGCTTATAGGGGTGGTCGAGTAGGCCGCTGACACTTGTGTTGCCCTGCTGACACTAGGCCCTCGAGGTCGTGCTTGAACCGAGGTCGCCAAGGTTGGGTGGCATATTCAACAACAAGGGAGCCCGTAGGAATTGATCGGCATTCGGAAGATTGATGGGTCAAATCTCCCGAATGACGTTCACGGCAAGCGGACGTGCTAGTTGACATTTTTGCAGCTATCTCAGATTCCTTTGAACAGTCGTGATCACTCCGTAGGAGCACACTAAAGTCACGTTCCTGGGAGCTGGTCTACACACCGTGTGCTCCAAGCAAATACGTCTAGTCATGTCCATGGCGTAGTTGAATGACGCGACATTTGTCCACACTGAATAGTAGGGCATTCTCAACCGGCCAGTTCGAAATCGTGTTGAGATCGCGCTGGAGCCCTTCGTGGTCGCTCGGTCCTCTGATCGTTCGCCGTATCTTGATATCCTCTGCGGTAAAGAGGAAATCGGAGGCAATTGATCACGCTAGATCGTTTGTGAATACCAGCCTTATTGTACACCGCACTCCACCTCAATTGCGTCGGAGGAACATTCCCGGACTCTCACCTCCAACCGACGTTCGTTTGGAAAATTATTTAGCCCAGGCGGGATTAGGTCGCCCATACCGGAGTTCCGAAACTTATGAAGGAGGCTTCGATGAGTTTGGCCAAAATTCACCAAACTATGGCCCACGAACCGGATGCGACATGCGAAGTTAATTCATCCGGTCCGCTAACGGTACTCAAAATTGTGCATTTCTCGCACGCCTATCCTATGTCTGTGTTTACGGTCTTCGTACAGATGCACGTTTCATCATTTCGTTTCATGACCTCATTCAGAATGCGTTTATGCGAAAACATCGCAGCACCCAGCCATATTTGGCTCCTACATGTCGCATTCTATTTTCGACAACTTGACCTATATTCAGCGTGTTTTCTACGCACAGGGACCGTTCACACAGATATGAACTGCGGTTTTCATGCAGCTGTCTCTGTCGCTAATTCAAGCGACATAAACAAGTCTTGTCATGCCGTAGTAACCAGTAAGAACACCACTTTTGGTGGTGAGTAGGTCACGGCCGCATGGCAGCGTTTTCGAGCCCATGGTGTTCAGAAGAAATGAAACATCTTTTGATCACGTTCACCTCAAACCAGTAACAAAGAGCAAACCGACCAAAATTCACGTGGCTGAGTGATGTCACGGGAGCGCCAGTTACAACGACCGAAATACATGCTTGACTTTACTCAACTATTCCAGGATTGAGTGTGATCACCTTTAAACACGTCCCTAGGAAAATCTGCAATCACACTCAAATGTTGGAACTGTTTAGGATCAGACTAATGGACTAAGTGGGCACCTATAAACAAAATTACCGGGTTAATCCGTAAAAAACATCTTCAAATTTGCAGCCAAGTTGGTATACCTGAACCATCTGTCACACAGATTGCTTCATGTTGAATGGAGTTCTTGAGCTTCCGCACTTCGCACGGTAAACTCGGAAGCGTTTGGCACTCCATTATACTGAACGCCAGGTTTAGTGTGCCTGAATTTTAGCCTGCTTGTTATCCGTGCAGTCGCCTCGTTGTTAGGCTCACTGTGCCGTAGCTTGTTTAGGGATGCACTTGTCTCATCGTGACGCACTAACTTGTACGAACACCACTTGTTGTGTTGAGTATGTCACGGCCTCATGGCAGAGTTTTCGAGCCCATGGTGTTCATAAGACATGAAACATGGTAGAGATGTCGCAAGACAGATCACATATCCGTTAACGGTGGAGATGGCGAAAGATGCAGAGTGACAGTGATAAACCAAAGGGACGAAAGCGTTAGATTTAGGCGATTTCGGTCTGTCTCGGCGGCACGTCTGGCTGCACAGCCGCAGTTAAAAACCGCTGCTGCAAGCTGCTTATTTAGGCCGGCCTTATGCACATATTTCGCAACGCCCCATATGTGATATTTTACCAAATTTACCTATAAACTGCACGACATAAGATGCACATGCACTTCTGTCGATCCGTAGCTTAACCAGAGCCCTTTAGTTTTTGCTTTTCTGGTGTTCTAGCAAGAGGTGAAGTATGTTTCCAATTCAATACCTTACTCATTTTCGGCTCCCGTTTACTGAACCGCTCCTTAGGGCTACTAAGAAGCGGAAAGTGGGCGCTGAGTGTCGTGTTTTTAACAGAGAATGAGGAGTAAAACACTTCGCTGAAACTATGAACAGGGGAATACCAATTGCTTTGTATGCGACAAGTGTTTCCGTTTTGAAAGAGTGCCATCGCAGACGTCCATATGAAACAGAACACCTATCAGCATCTTTAGTTTTCGGGAAAGCAACGCTAGAGGGAATATAAGTCCAGAAAACTTAGTTTATCAACGCAATGATTTTCTTCACGAGACAGTTCTCTAAAAATGAACCTCTCACTCGTACTATTTACACAGCGATGCATAAGACGGCAGAAGGAGAAAAAGCGCGTACGGATGGCAGCTCAGTCAAAGGGTGTATCCTGGAAGCTGTGAATGATTTGTGTCCTGAGAAAGCTGATTTGTTTTGCAGGTATCAGTCTTTTGAGAAATTCAGTTGTGTGGTGAACAAAAGAACTTGGATAGAACAGAGTACTGTAGATATCCGAGAAAGCAGAAACGTTTTGCTGTATTACCTGGTGCTGTATGAGTCTAATATGATGTCTCGAGTACTGCATAACTTCGCGTGTTCATTCACGATGTTAATTCGGAACTTCAGATAACAGAATTGTTGGCATCGATTAGCAGCATGTATGGAGCGACGACTAGAAAGGACATTTTGGCAGAACTGCACAAAATTTTGCAAGAGTGAGAACTACGATGAATTCAGCTTCCAGATGTCACAACTGATGGTGGAAGAAACATGGCTGGAGTGAGGAAGGGTCTGTAGAGCCGATCAGGACTCGGTTGGAAGATTTGCGCTTCCGCGTCGCTCTGTTCATACACTGTGGGATAGACTTCGATGATTTTGGTGCACGGAAACCGGTTGTTTTTAATCTTAACTTTATCCGGGACATCTTCACAATCGTCGAGATTTGCAGTCATTTCTGGAAGATATTGATCCGTTATTTTTTGCTCTGCCTTATCACACATAAGTGAGAAGGCTCAGTTGCAGTAAACTGCTGTTTCGGTTTTACAAGCTCCTAAACGAAATGGTTGGCTTCTTCACTACAAACCATAGAGCTGACCCACAGCAGTCAGATTCTACCTGACTATCAAATTTAGCATCCCAGACGAATGAAATGGATGTGAAACTGTAAGGAAAGGAGGAACTCATCTGTGATTTCTACAAGCAGAAAGCTGTCAAGGTTTTACTCACAGCTGGAAGTGGCCTAATTAGTTCATTTTCAATGTATCTCTTGGTTTCCCTAGAAAAAGTATTCATGACATGAACATACATATTTAATAAGGTTTCCAGACAAATATGTGATGATGATTTTCCTGTTGAACTAGTGTTGGAGTTTCTTGATTTGCAGAAGAATAATTTGTTGAAACTGAAGTACAGGGGAGGAAAACTTACTGCGTTCTACTGCTGCTAACCTGAGGCTGAATTTCCGGATTGAAGAAGCTTGCCAATATTATAGCATCGGAGTTGGGAACTACATATATATATATATATATATATATATATATATATATATATATATGAGCAAACCTTAACAAAGATGAAGTGTGTGAAGTCAACTGATCGAACGAAACTAACTAAGGAACGTCTGAAAGCAATTCCCTCTTTTGGATATGCCCATGCTGACCAAAATATTGGGGACATTCAGAAAGTCAAAATTTAGTCCCACAAAATTTAGCAATGATTCTGCGGTTTCCAATGTAGTAAAAGTCAGATAAACCTCATTTTGCGTAAGCCGTTGATAACATGCAATTAAATAACTATGTCGATTTCCTAATTTGTACATTGCATGCCGTTCACCCATGTTAAACACAAATTGCTAAACTGAATTTCTCGCCTTGTGGCCTGCGAGTATATGCAGTAAATTAATCCAGCCTGCGAGCGTCATTGTGTTGGTAATTGGGCCCACCGTGAAAAAATGTTTGGTGATCCATGGTCTATGTGATCAAACACTTTTGCGTAGTTCAATTAGATGAGGTCGACTCCTGCTCCACTTCACTACTTCTTTCCAACTACTGTATGCAATCAATGGGTTAGTAGTATAGCAATGCTTTGAACGGATGCCATATTGCTCTGCGGCTATTGCTTTGTGGTTTTCCACTTACTGGATCAGCGTACCTGGGATGATTGATTCCTTAACCATGGAAAGCACCACAAGTAACGTTGTTGGATGGTTATTGGTAAGGTCAGTGTGGCTACCTCCCTTGTGAATAGGAGTGATGAACCCTCGCTTCCATACTGGGAGCATTCGGCTCTCCGCTAGGCATCCTTGATAGAAAACGGTTAGTGGTTCTGTTAGCTCATTGACTACTCTTTGCAGGGCCTTCGGTCGGATGGTATCGACACAAGGAGAACTGTGGATCCGCAAGGACACTAACTTCTTCAACACAGCATTTTTAGTGAAGATGATGTTCGCTAGATCGGACAGTAGAGTAATAGCAATGAAAAGAATATTTGGGCTCATTGTCTGCTGAAACGTATTGGAATAATGCAACTGTAGGAGATCCGCTGCTTCCATTGCTGACCGCGTGCACCCACCAGTTGTGACCAGAGTTGGGATTGCGAGGTGCACTTTATTAAGACCAGTAAGGTGCCTGTCTAAGAGTTTGCAGGTTTGTGCAGATTCTCGTTATTAACTCCTGTTCAAGTGTCACCTTGTCTTCACGGATCAATTTCACACAAAATTTACGCTGTGCCACGTAAGCAGTCCAAGCTTCGGCATTCGGGCAGTCCCGGTGTGCTCGCCAAGCCAAATCCCCAAGGGACATACATTTACGTGTTCCGCTCCTCAGAAATAATTTGTTTTGTTTTTACAATGAAAGGATTTCTATTCAGATGTGTAAGCTAGAAATGTGCTAAACGTTGTTGTGAAAATTTCCCAGAGGACGTGTGGGGACATTCGTCCTAAAGGTAAGAGCGATCACTGTGTTCTTTCATTCTCTTTAAACACACTAAAACTTGCCAAGTATCCTTGACTCGTGAAGAAGTTTCCTCGACTTGGTTATAAAAAGTTGAAGGTGAGGGCACTTCAGGTTTCCTGCATCCCGCATCAGGAACGTGGTTGCTTGGAAGAAAGATGGTTAACGCTTAAAACCTGTCTTGTGCAACTATTGCACGAGTTCTCTCCTCTTCCCCCTAGGAAGAATTTAAACAAGCCAGGATGGTGGAGGAGGCGAGTCGACAAAGCGATTCCATGAAGTAATGCCAAGTAGAACATTTTCCATAAATCCCGAAGTTTTCGACCTTGGCTGCAGTAAAAAAGTAGTAGAAACGGAGCCATTAAATTGTAACGTCAAGCCAAATACGCATGGTGCAGTGGGACGGAAGGCAACGATTACACAGGAGACTGAAAAGCCACTAGAACGAGGGAGGACCGAAAAGGGCGCAGACAGCATAGATGAGATCGGACGGCACAACCCCGGCTGAACAATATGAGCAGAGAGCGTAACGCGAACAGCTAGCGAGAACATGTCTTATCCAAAGAGTACTGAAAAGGGGTGTGTCGATATGCCAATAAATCACACAGAAACACCTTTGTCTTTGCATCCTGGAGTAACCCCCAGCCGAATAACACAAGTGAGATCAAACAAATCAAGAGATTTAGAACAACTCCAGGCAGATCAGAATGCGATCTACGGAAGCAAAGCTACGGGGTCAGAGAGACACCCAGGGCCATGAAAAATTCCGGCTGATGAGGCAGGAACGTGACATGTTGTGATTCCTCATGTATATTATGTTGTGGAACGGAAACTGGTACGAGAAAGACACGCGTGCACACAGCGTGTGAAAACCGTGGTTGTGCGCAACAAAGATTGTGCTATCTTGCCGCTTCGTTCTTGCTACAATCTGAATTGTGACTAGCTCAACTAGCGAAAACGAATCTTAATTGCTACTACAGTCATGTTCAGTCGAAAGCTTCTCTAAGGGAGGCGGTGGGTTGTTTGACTATGAAATATGGTAGTCAGGCTGTAGAAGACGGCGATAAAGTGGAAGTGCTGCAGCGTGTCTTACAAAATTTACACCGCAGCGACTGGGTATCCCGTACCAACGCAATCACACTGCTCAAGTGCACATGCAATGACAGACTTCGATCTTACAGTCCCTGAGGTTTTCACAGTATTGATTAATTTGAACTCCTATAAAGCGGTCGGTCCTGACAATACACATCCTGCTATCTGGAAGTCACTAGGGCTTGTTCTCCAGCACCTAACTACGGATTTGTTCAATATGTCACTCCAGGAAGGTAAGGTACCACGAGAATGGAAGGAGGTGATAATCGTTGCAATCCACAAAGAGGGTCTAAATAGGCTCCCCTCAACGATATGTATGTAAGCTTGACCAGGGTGTTGCTTAAACGTTTGAAAAAGCTTATAAGGATCGGATCTGTAAGTACTTGGCCGAGCACAACCTAATTGGAGCCGAACAGCATGGTTTCATCAGCAAGAAGTCGTTCTTTACTAACTTATTGTGCTTTCTGGATGAGATTACTCAATGTCTCGATAGAGAGATGTCTGTAGGAGTGTGTTATCTGGACTTTAGTATGGCTTTCGACTCAGTGAACAACCGGTTCTTACTCGAGGAAATAACATGGTTTGGCATGCACTCAAAACAGTTAAATTGGACTTCAGCATTTCAACGTGGAAGACGTCTTTGTGTCAAAATCGATCATACGAGCTCTAATGTGGGCAGGGCTTATAGTGACGTCCCCCAAGGCTTGGTACTGGGCCACATACTATTCCTAATGTTTACTAATGACCCGGCACCTCTGCTTGAAAAACTCTGCTACAATTTCGCTGTCGACCTGAAGTTGGTCAGCAGGGGTAATGATGAAACCCTTCCTAAGGATATCGCCATGGTAGTCGACTGGTCGAATCAATGTGACTTACCACTAAATACTAATAAATGTCAGTTATTTACCGCTAGGAACGATGAATTTACAGCTCATACTTCCTCGGAGTCCCCGACACTGCAGACTACTAGCCAAGCACGGAATTTTGGAATGGCCATGGTAAACAATTTCAATACCCTCCGCACAGTGTTGCCATGTTGCTAGCAAGGCGCGACGTGAGTTATTTCGTCTCAGACGAACGTTGTGTAGCAGCAAAGCAGACGTTTTCCTCCCACCGTATAAAACAGTGGTTAGAACACATCCAGAGTACAATGTACTATGATGTACGTACTATGATGATGATGATGATGGTGATGATGACGATGATGATGAGGCTGATGCTGCTGCTGCTGATGATGATGATGACGATGATGATGATGATGATGATGATGGTGCTGCTGCTGCTGCTGCTGCTGATGATGATGATGATGATGATGATGATGACGATGATGATGATCCTGCTGCTGCTGCTGATGATGATGATGATCCTGCTGCTGCTGCTGCTGCTGCTGCTGCTGCTGATGATGCTGATGATGATGATGATGATGATGATGATGGTGCTGCTGCTGCTGCTGCTGCTGCTGCTGCTGCTGCTGATGATGATGATGATGATGATGATGATGATGATGACGATGATGATGCTGATGATGATGATGGTGCTGATGATGATGATGAGGAGGAGGAGGAGGAGGAGGAGGAAGAGGAAGAGGAGGATGAGCGTACTATCTTCAGGCTTGGACGCCTTAGTTACCTTGTGACTCCATTTGTATTGAAAAGAGCCAAATACTGAAAGCTAAAATGATCAGAGATCAGCGTGGAGAAACATGAAGAGCGTTTGCGAAGTTTAGGGTTATTTTTCATGGAAAAACGCAGACTAGGTGGTGACCTGATTGAAAGGTGCAAACTTTTGAGGTACCTCAGTGGGATCAATGTTATAGATTTGTTTAAGCTGACTACGTCTGATCACTTGCATGGACATGGGCTTAAGCTCAAACACCAGAGGTCTCGGCTGGACATCAGGGGGAATGTTTGCTGAAATCGGATCCTGAACAGATGGAACTGGATTCCTCTTGACTTAATAGAATGCGAAACTGTAGAAGCCTTCAAACAGCCTAGAAAATGTTGGCCAGGTCGTTTTCCTAAATTGCTGTAATTTTACTAAAACGGGAGTACCAAATTGCTCTCCTTCTCTCTTTGCTTTTTCTCGTAATAATACGGAGAATCATTGTAACGTCCAAGTGCAGGGGGCTTGGTTCGCTTACCGGTGAAAGAAGTGGGACGCTCCTTAGGCTAAATTCTGTATCATCCTTGGGAACTGACCTAACCAGACCTGACTTGGTTAAGAAGGTACACGAGGTATCCTTATCAAGCGTGGTTAAGACGTTGTAGTGTGTGACAGTATATATTGTATCGTCTTCCTTCTATAGGTTGCTACGACGAGTAATCTTTGATGTGGACTGGTTTAAAACAATCGACACTCATAGAGTCCTCAATCGTTTCTATCCAATACGAAATATTGGTTTTCATGAATGGAAGTCGCGCGCACTGGTCTCGAAATAGGAGGTGTGGATTTGCACCAGTAGAGCAACTTCTTGACTTCAAGTGCGCCGACGACTGCTCACAAACCTGCCAAGCAACACTAGACAGATTAGCACTATTTCAACTCGTAAATAATGCCCATAGACGAGAGTCAACTTAAGAACTCAGGATTTGCGAAGAGATCTCGTTTCGCTATTTCTCACCAGGTCAATACAGTTATAAGAATACAAAGGCAACATAAGGTAGTATGCCTGTGAAAACCGGACTGAGATTAGGTGAGTCAGTAGCAGCTGAGCTACGCCGCCACATGCGATCGATAGCTGTCAATCAACGTAACACAGGTGTTACGGCAGCCGATGGCGAGAAGGAGACCGCACTTGGCCGCCGCCATTGTTCGAGGCTAAGGAGTTGGCGCTTGGCCATGGCAAGAAAAGCTCATGTACAAGGGCCCTTTGCATGCACAACTCCAGTGGTATTACTCTGATGGAAATAGCTTCAGTCGTCTTCAGGAGGCGTTTTCTAATCATTTTGTGGTACCTGTTTGGCACATTATATAAGGCTTTTGAATGAGTCGCCTGGTCGGATTTCGTGTCCACCAGTTGTCAGCCATTTCAGGCTGTACTTCGCAACTTCAAAATAAAAACTTTCCTCCCAGATAGGCAAAAACTGCCTCTCGCTCTGACCCTACGTGATGATCAGCTGTAAGTTGTTCCGAAACCTACTTACCTAGGCAGATAAATTCGCACTGGCGGAATCGAAGATCAGGTCACGAAACGTATAGAAAAAGCTCGAGACACTTATGTGTGCCTTCATCATCTATAGCGTCGGCGCGATATCATTCTCCCTGAAGCGTAGAGTTTACAGTGCAGCCGTACGTTCGATCCTCCTATACGGTTGTGAAACCTGGCCAATCGAATGGACGTATTTAAAAAAGCCAGTTACCTTTGGTCTTCGCTGTCTTCGCAACTTGGCTCATGTGTGGTGGGAACACCGAGTGAGTACATAATGTGTTCGGCGTTGTGTATTTGGTGCAGGAAGATCAAGTTAAGCGCTCAGCACCATTAGATCACGCAGCGGACTTCTATACAGGCTGGGCCACGTGTTGTGCATGCCATTACACCAATACGTGACGTGCGATGTTTGTGCGCCCTGGGTGTGGATAACAGAGGATGGGTGTAGGTTAATCTTTGGCTTGGTCGAGGTGAATCAAAGCCCTTACATCGAAGCTGGCGTCGGTTCGTAACGTCTGACTGCTGGGCTGGGATCCCAAGGACGATGAACACGTTTTGTTGAATACACATGCTGATATGGTGAAGAGCCGGTATCAACGGCGTTTGTATTGTGAGTTTCTGTGTCCAGCACTGTCACCTTTAGACTCCACTGCTGATTTCGTTTTCATTTCCAATACATACAATGATATGTAAAATTGTATCACGGGCATTTTTAAGTGTTTGTATGTTGTGTTTAATAGTATCCTATTTCTTTTGTATTACAGCACATTAGTACATTATCTCACGGGGAATGATGAGAAAGTGGAGGAGGAGGGATATGGTATGGCGAGTTCACAGGGACTGCCCGAATGCCGAATCTTGGACTGCATACGTGGCACAGCGTAAATTTTGTGTGAAATTGATCCGTGAAGACAAGGTGACACTTGAACAGGAGTTAATAACGAGAATCTGCACAAACCTGCAAACTCTTATACAGGCACCTTACTGGTCTTAATAAAGTGCACCTCGCAATCCCAACTCTGGTCACAACTGGTGGGTGCACGCGGTCAGCAATGGAAGCAGCGGATCTCCTACAGTTGCATTATTCCAATACGTTTCAGCAGACAATGAGCCCAAATATTCTTTTCATTGCTATTACTCTACTGTCCGATCTAGCGAACATCATCTTCACTAAAAATGCTGTGTTGAAGAAGTTAGTGTCCTTGCGGATCCACAGTTCTCCTTGTGTCGATACCATCCGACCGAAGGCCCTGCAAAGAGTAGTCAATGAGCTAACAGAACCACTAACCGTTTTCTATCAAGGATGCCTAGCGGAGAGCCGAATGCTCCCAGTATGGAAGCGAGGGTTCATCACTCCTATTCACAAGGGAGGTAGCCACACTGACCTTACCAATAACCATCCAACAACGTTACTTGTGGTGCTTTCCATGGTTAAGGAATCAATCATCCCAGGTACGCTGATCCAGTAAGTGGAAAACCACAAAGCAATAGCCGCAGAGCAACATGGCATCCGTTCAAAGCATTGCTATACTACTAACCCATTGATTGCATACAGTAGTTGGAAAGAAGTAGTGAAGTGGAGCAGGAGTCGACCTCATCTAATTGAACTACGCAAAAGTGTTTGATCACATAGACCATGGATCACCAAACATTTTTTCACGGTGGGCCCAATTACCAACACAATGACGCTCGCAGGCTGGATTAATTTACTGCATATACTCGCAGGCCACAAGGCAATCTCTGAACAAATGACGAAGAAATTCAGTTTAGCATTTCGCGTTTAACATGGGTGAACGGCATGCAATGTACGAATTAGGAAATCGACATAGTTATTTAATTGCATGTTATCAACGGCTTACGCAAAATGAGGTTTATCTGACTTTAATACTTTAATCTTCATGGCACTTTGTAAACCGTCACACAAAGAGAGTAAATGTTTCGTCGACATTCTAGTTCATTGTATTGCGTGGCTAACGTGAATTTGGATGCCCGTTAATTTCGTTTTGTCGCTTAGTTTTATTAGATGACGGCAGACGTGTTCGCGTTTTTTTAGGACCTGGTAGGCAATCATATTCTCACCACCTAATTGCCGTTCCCCTGAAAACCTTTTTAAATTTTTACGGTCCGCAGTCTATGTTGATGAGAATGAACAACCATTTGATGTGCTTCGTAGCTAGTCGCTGCGGAGCCTCAAGCGTTGCCAGTTTTGTTTGGGCCAGGACTGCCGCACCTGGATCGCGCATGCCACATGAGGCCCCACGTAGGTGTTAAGCAACTTAAACAGGCAGAGGGATCTAAACGCCTAACTACCCACCGCAGCATGTCAAAGCTTTGGTTCCCGGTCTTTGACGCCTTCTCAGATTGTTCTGAGCAGCCCAGATTAGCCTGAACTAGTGCCCCAAGTTTGCGCTCCTGAGTGACTGCTTGCAGGACATGATCTCCAAGCTTGTATGTGATGTACGGTTGTTGGCGAATATAAACCACCTTCATCATCATCATCATCATCATCATCATCATCACCATCATCATCATCATCATCATCATCATCATCATCATCATCATCATCATCATCATCAACAGCAGTACATCAGCCATTTGAACTGATGCTTCGCTGCCATACAGCCATGAGGACCTATGAAATAAAGAATAAGAGGGAGAGAAGGGGGACTTACCTGAAAACCTTAATGCCCTAAGCAAACATACAGGGTCAAGGCGCCTACACCTTGTGTAGACAACATTCCGTCACAAACAGCTGGCTATCGTGCAAAGATAAGGCGGCATCGGCGAGACAGCTTCCTTGCGGCTTTCACTGCCCCGCGTCATAATCAAGCCGTTATCACGCAGATAACTTAGCACCAAACACACTTTAAACAGGCAATCCGATTAGGAGACGGCAGCAGACGCGCCACTGGTGTCGGTTGCGAGCCATGTCCTGTAAAGTCTCAAGCCAAGCACAAGGCTAGACGGACCAACGGCACCAAGTTTGGTCGTCAGTGACTTCAATTCCCGCTGCCACCTCGAGCCTTGCGCCAACCTACACCTGGCAGACTAAACAAGGCACTCCTAGGTCAGCGGTAACCAGGCATGCGTAGCACGTGCCCTGGCCGACGCAATTTATTCAGTGCTATCTGTTGTTCTAGGGACCTAACATGATTATCACCACCTAGTACTCGCCTACGCACATCATCGTTGTGGACACGCTGGTGCCATCCGACACCAGCAATGCTTCGCAAACAACGATGATCAAAGACTTGAAGGCGCCCCGTATCTTCAGACCGAAGGGGTCAAGTCTCACTACAATAGAGCAGAACGGCCCTCACTGTGGCCTTGTATACACGGCCTTTCAGACGGAGGGAAATCCTGTTGCCAAAGTTGCCGCAAGTACAAGAGGCCAGCTCTGGCCTTTGCATAGCATGAACTGACGTCAGTTTCTATGCGCCCATCGTTGCTGATGCAGCTGCCAATATAAGTGAATTGATCAACCACCTCGGATTCCTCGTTAGCAAGTGTCAAGGCGTCATCAAGTGGCTGATGGTCCTACAACAACACTTTGCACTTTGAAGGTGCAAAATGCATACCAAATAATGGGACCACTCTGGACAAGCTATTCAGGGTTGATTGTGCCGTTGCAACATGGTCGAAAAGCAAGACGATATCGTCCGCATAATCAAGATCAACTAATCTTCCACCAGGCAGCACTTCAATGCCTACATCGTGAGATTCCGCAAGGGAACACTCCATGATAGAACCCACGGCGAAATTGAACAAAAATGGGGAAATCGGGCAATCCTGACGAACGCCACTTGTGGTCGGAAATCTATCCGATAGGACACCGTAGACCCTGACGCGGCCTGTAGTGTTCGAGTATAGAGAAAGAAGGATGTTCACATATTTCGTGGGAACACCTTACCGCACAAGTATTTCTAACAGAATCGATCGATCGACTGAATCGAACGCACTCTTGAAATCGAGGAACACAGCTATTGTCGGTATACGGTATACGTGGCGCGGCTCTAGCACCTGCCGCAAAGTGAGTATATGGTATATACAGCCACGTCCTGGGCGAAAACCGGCCTGTTCATCCCTAATCCGAGATTCCCGTTCCGCCGTGGGGCAACGAACGAGAATCGAGGTTAGTAATTTTGGCGTTAGGCTAATACCCCTGTGATTATAACAGTCTGTGAGACTGCCCTTCTGCGAACCACCTTACACTTCCTCGAATTGAAGTGGAGCAGATTTTGGAGAGGTGGTCCAGTCAGTCGAAGGCTTTGGAGAACTCGAGGTAAATGACGTCTGTCCCTCTGCCTCTATCGGCGGCTTCCGTCCAACTACTGCGTGCAATCAGTAGGTTGGTGGTGCATGACCGGAACACGGCGGAAGCCGTGTTGCTCAGGTACTATGATGTTGTGGCATTGTAAATGGTCTATTAAAGCGTCAGCCATGATTGCCTCCATCACATTTGAAAGCACAGGGAGGAGGGCCACTGGACGATAGTTGACGGGTTCCGAGCGATTACCGCTTTTGAAAATTGGAGTGATTGCGGCCATGTTTCCACATGGTAGGCACAACTTGTTTATTCAAGCACGTTTAGAAGAAATGTGATAATGGCCAGGCCAGCGTTCTTGCTGCTACATTCAGTGCCCTTGGGTGAATATAGTCAATTCCAGGAGAACTGTAGGTGCGTAGTGTGAGCAGCCTCTTCGACACAGCTGTGGCAGTAAAATCGATGTTAGTTAGTGTTGGAGATAGGGATGCGGGTATGTAACACTGGCGGACGTCTCTTTGGAAGGTTGGCGCATACTGCTTTTGTAGGGGGTTGGCTGCCCCTTCTGCACTCTGTGCCAGTCCGACTGATGTATTAAGTGGAGGGATACAGAGCTTCACTTTCCGGATGATGTTAACATGCTTGTACAGAAGCTTTTTGTTGTTAGCAAATTTACAAGTCAAATCTTGGTGAGCCAATTTGTCCTCACGGACAAGTAGGTTACATTGGTTGCGCTGCGTCACCTAATCGCTCCAGGTTTCGGGACAAGGAGGAGCTCTGTAAGTGTGCTAAGCTACGTTCTCTATTGACATGGGCTTGTGAGTTCCACTTCTGCTGAAAGACAAGGGATAGCTGGAGCGAACCCACATTGTTCTCGAAGCAGCTGCGATTAGATTGCTAAAGCATCCAATAAACTGAATCCGCGCAATGCGGGAACTAACTAGGTAACATGTCTCAGTAGTCTTCTCACTTAAAGTTTGGGAAAGCATAAAGCGTGTACTTTGGATGTTCAACAGTTCATCTCACCTGCGCTCCCTTTTTCTCTCTTTACTGTTTGTTTACATTTTACGAAACGGAGCCGCCTTTTTACAAGCACCAAGTGCCTCATTTGGAAGAACATTCGTTGGACTTCATAAATTCAAGTAAAGATAAATATCATTGCAATGCGCCTCTTACCTACTGGTACAATGGCCTCGGTTGCCACAGAATTATGTTACATCGCACTAAGCAATGCAGGCACATCGAACGTCTTAGACGCTGCATTCTCAAAAGCCACATTACATTGCAAAAAATTACTACGCCTGAATTTAACGGTGAATATATCTGTGACACATTTAGTCGTGTTCCAGTCTTCAGCCAACGGTCCATGTTGATATTATAAGTCCAAAAGCTTTACTGGAAATAACTAATTCAACGAACAAGACCAGAACACACCTCAAATTTGGGTACTATGATAACTTGTAGTTTTAATGAAGTGTAAAACAAAATGAACAAACCAGATACCATCTCATAAGTTCACATAGTTACTGTGCACTCCGTGAAAACATATAAATACACTCGTAAAACACCAAAATATTCACATTGTCTTTCTGGGCTTCCGTGAGTGGGATCGAGCAAATAGACCTCTGTTTCCGGGTTGCCATTTTCGGAGGATATCAAAATTAGAAATGAACGCACAATAGGTCATATCATATGATTTACATTTCGCCGTGTGCTATGTGACGAAGCTTGGGTTATGTGAGCTTGCGCAGACGTAGAATGATCCATCCAGCCGTTATCCATCGCATCATGACGAGATTACGGTAACACATTTCTCATATTTAACAGATTTGTTCACTCACATTCTAAGTCCCTGTGATAACCACATTTCTTATTGGAAGCAGTTCGTTTTATATGGGCATTCCATAAACCTAATGTAGACCATCAGGTGTGAGTTTGGTAAGGGTCACCGCAAGTTGGTCATAAACTCATAAAATAAAATAATTACCTCCAGAAAATGGTTAACGGAATTATAACATTTCTGAAATTCTTGAGGACTACCTGAAGGTGGCCCGCGGACCAGGCTTTGAGAATTAGTGGGATAAACTATCGAATCCCTTTTCATAAGTTTCGGAACTCCGGCATTGGTGACCTAATCCCGCCTTGGCTAAATAATTTTCCAAACGAACGTCGGTTGGAGGTGAGAGTCCGGGAATGTTCCTCCGACGCAATTGAGGTGGAGTGCGGTGTACCATAAGGCTGCATTCATAAACGATCTAGTGTGATCAATTGCCTCCGATTTCCTCTTTACCGCAGAGGGTATCAAGATACGGCGAACGATCAGAGGACCGAGCGACCACAAAGGGCTCCAGCGCGGTCTTAACACGATTTTGAACTGATCGGTTGAGAATGCTCTGCTATTCAGTGTAGGCAAATGTCGCGTCATTCAACTAAGCCATGGACATGACTAGACGTATTTGCTTGGAGCACACGGTGTGTAGACCAGCTCCCAGGAACGTGACTTTAGTGTGCTCCTACGGAGTGATCACGACTGTTCAAAGGAATCTGAGATAGCTGCAAAAATGTCAACTAGCACGTCCGCTTGCCGTGAAGGTCATCCGGGAGATTTGACCCACCCATCTTCCGAATGGAGATCACTTCTTACGGGCCCCCTTGTGGTTGAATAAGCCACCCAAGCTTGGCAACCTCAGTTCAAACGCGACCTCGAGGGGCTAGTGTCAGCAGGGCAACAGAAAGTGTCAGCGGCCTACGCGACCACACTTATAAGCGAAAGCTGAAGTTGCTGGAAGTTTTCAACGAACCTTACCGAATGCTGCCTGGCGATTTCATCTTAGTGTAGCAAATATTGTGTGACCCCCATCACGTATGCTGCCAGTTGCTTAACCATAATATCAAGCTCAGATGTAACCGCTTGAAATTGGTTGAACAGGATAGCCGTGTACAGTGCCGACGGAATTACTTTTCCATTCGAGTTTGCCAACACTAGAACTCTGTCCCAAATTCAGTTGAACTCACCTGTACTGTGGATGTTTTCCAAAAAAAAACGATTGAATGTTGCTCTTAGGTCCCGGCACTTCGTTACTGAAACTACTCTATTGTGGATAGCATTAAGCATGCCCTTCTACAGGATTTATGCGTCACATGGACCCAAGCTGGGGGCACATGTGTGAGCGATTATATTTCACTCTTCTCACGCTTTACGACAGCGAACATTGCACCCGTGTATTTCTGTATGCTTGCCTTTCATTCTTGTTTTGTCACGCCGTTATTTATCCACGAATTTCACTGGGTAGACTTTCGGAATACGACACACACATCCTATATTTCATTTTGTTAGCCTTAAGTGTCCTATTTGACCTTTCAATACTTCTTTTACTCGTGATAAATTATTATTCATTACTTGGAACATGTGTGTTCCTAGTGTACGTTCCTCGCACGACGCTTCGATACCTATCACCACAACTAACACCCACCGACATATACGTTATTTTATGCATTTGCCCCTTCTAAAGACGCCTTTGGGATCATACCCGTAACTGACGAGCATTCGCCTCTTTACTCATGCTTTGGAATGGGCGATCAATAGTGTTTACGGATTATTTTATGCTTTATTTGCTTCCGTCTTTTAAACGATAATTTACAGTTTGTTAAACCTAACAGTCTTCCGATTCACACTTCTCGACCTGCAAACTGCGGTTTCTGGTTTCTGCCTGTTGGGTGCTGATCTAGTTTTGCCGTATGTTTGGGAATTCTCGACCTAGTGAAGTCTGCGTGTGGAATTGCGTCGTACTGCTATTTCGGTAGGAGGCATGAAGTATTTGTGAACTTGCTTAATTTGGTAACCTCAGGAAGCTTAGTTAAAATTTGCGTGATGTCCGCAGAGCATTATCGCTGCGCTTGCACTTCTTCAAGTCGGATTCATCAGCGCCATCCAATGCAACCAAAATCAAAGCTTCTTACTCCATACATCACAGTTCACCTCGCTGGTTCATTTATGACAGAAGGTGTCCAACATTTCACACCTAAGGTCACCAAAGTCTTTTTTCGCAAACTTAATCTTGCACCATTGTTTGCGAGCAAGCTTTAAGTACTCTACTCAGCTCTAGCTGATAACAATCGGACATATTGCGCAGGAAACGCAGCTGCTTTTGCTGCCACTGGCGTCGCTTTTATCAAGTCAGCGCAAATCCTACGTTTACTTACGTGGACCGCTCATGCCAGTGCAGGCGTCCAAACCTGCTCTCCCAACCCGGCTGATGCGCTGTCCAGCACCTCACAACTGGCATATCGATAAAGGGCGACGATTGAATTGCACCTATCCCCGACGCATTTGGCTGAACAACCTGCATTTAGTAGCGCGAAGTTCTATAACAGTGGTGCGGAACTCGAGCGCCCTGGTCAGTAAAATTGAGGATGGTCGGTTTATACGGCTTGTGCTTATGGTGTTCGTGTGGAGCACCGTATTGATGGTGGGTTGCTGAAAATCCTTCTATTCGGTGCGAGAACTCTAGTCTGTGAGACAACTATCCGTATGTTGTTGTTCGCTGACGACTGTGCGTTGTTTGCACACTGCGCGGATGGGTTACAGCACATGACTAGTGCTCTGGCTTCGACAGCGGCCAAATTCGGGCTCACCATCAACACAAGCAAAACTGTCTGTCTCTTTCAGCCTTCACCGGAGGTGCAATCTTCAATATTGCCGCAAATCAGCATTGGTGCTGAAGTATTGGAAACCACCTCCCGCTTCTGCTACCTTGGGAGTGTGATGTCGACTGATCAGCAGCTACACGTTGAGTTGCGTAATCGCGTGTCCAAGGCAGCGGCTGCATTCGGGAAGCTTGAGTACCGAGTGTGGAACAACCATCAGCTTACTGTTGGCACGAAGCTGACGGTGTACAAATCCATGGTGCTGTCCGGTCTTCTATACGGCAGTGAAACATGGACGATGTACGGGCGGGATGTGCGATATCTCGATCGGTTCCATCAGCAGTGTCTGCGACGAATTTTGCGGATCGGCTGGGACAACAGAGTTGCAGACACGGAAGTTTTGCGCCGAAGTGGGATGTATGCAGTGGACTGCATACTTTTATTGAGACACCTGAGATGGCTCGGTCATGTGAGCCGTATGGATTCGGCGCGGATACCGAAACAACTTTTATACGGTCAGCTAAGTATAGGGAAGCGGCATGCTGGTAAACCAAAGTTACGTTATCAAGACATGATTAAAGTGAGCCTCACACGTTTTAATCTTGCTTGCAGATCATGGGAATCGAAGGCGGTTGATCGTGGTGCATGGCGCAATCTAATCACGAATGCAGTTGCTGAAGTACGAGGGAAAGACCTCATGCATGCAGAGAAGCAGCGGCAAGTGCGGAAGCGGCAAGCACCAATGAATTGTACTCCATCTACATCGAGTGCATGGTGCTGTAGCACATGCGGTCGTGAGTGCCTGAGTCAGGCAGGCCTAGTGAGCCATGAGCGAGGTCACTCGCGACCACTACCGAAGCGACGACGGGTCCCGCAGAAAACATAGGCAGAACCGGCACAGCGTTTGTAGGGACGCTGCATTCGATTTACTAGCCGTGTGCTTGCATGCCAAGTCTCCTTATTTCAGGTGGTGGGTTTTCAATTTTCCCTCATGCTTCGCTTTCTCATATTCATGTCTACCTGTACTATTTTCCGTTAACCCGCACACCTCGCTTAATCCAATTGTAGTTAATTTCGATAACATTTTCTTGAATGCGAAATTTCCGTAAAGTAAGATTTCTGACCTGTTGAACTATTTTAGGATTCGCTTGAAACATCTAACTTCATATGCTCATTAATTTAAAGTTAATGTCACTATTTTCTTATGCTTTACACGATTTATTCTACTTGTTATGTTTCTTTCAAGTGATTGGCTGCTGCTTGATATCCCCGGTGTGGCTGCGCTTGATGTGCATGTTCACAAGGTGTCTACCTGTCTAGTACCCACTACCTCGTCCATACTGGCTCCAGGAGACAGTTGGTCGTTGCTGGGGGGAACGGGGTGCACGGTCCTTGTGGCCGTGTTAGGCTCAAAGAGTGGTTTCATGCACTCAGTGTGGAGCGGACCACGGTCCAGCCACCACCTTGTGTGCGCGTGAATCCCCAACTACAGCGTGTTTGTGTTTGCCTGTGAAGGAAAGTGGGCCGGCTCCGTTGATGAAACGTGGCTCCCATCCACAAGCCTCTCGGTCTTATTCCTTCGGGTTTACACTGGATATTGGGGGTGTGGATGGAGCTGTGGGCGGTGCAGCGCAAGCCATCCATGGTCCCTCTGTAGGTGCAGGCGTCCTGTGTCTGGCCACAGTGACAGGCAAATCCGAAACCGGATGCCGACAACCATGCTTCATATGCCGTATTCTTCTAGTTAGTTCTGAGCCATTTGTTTCTGTGTATGATTTCAACCTTACCAGCTAATATTTTAACGCGTTGCTTCTTACTGTTACTAAAGTCTCATTATTGTTTGTGTAAGTATTCATTAGCAGTTTATAAGTATCGTCACTAACGACATTAGCCCACAATGGCTCTGGTTGCACTCGGCGGGAAAATATTATATATCTACTCTACAGACAGCACCATTAAAACATTAACACCTAATAGTTTGCAAGGCAGTGCTGCTTGAAGTAGCAGTCTCATTGCCCTGCTAAATGACAAAACCAGCTTCTTTAAACTACAACTGTTTGCGTTGAAACAAACTCTTGAGTGAATCGAACCTCCTATGGATCATCTGGTTTCTGTGGTATACATTAGCAACCTGTCGGAAAACATTGAACTAACCCGAGTCAAAATAGTGGGACGGCTCATTGTATCCATCGCAACTGATGTACGAAAACGAAACCCTAAATTAAAAAAGGTTATCCTGTTCTTCATTCCTTAAGTGAAGTCAAGAACGCTCTTTTAGGCACACGCGACAGGTGAATTTTCAGCCTTGACACGCATGTCATTTGACATAATAAAAATGAAATTCACAATCAGAGAACAACAGAAAACGAAAGGCCCAATGAAAACTAATACATTATTGGAAGAATTTACCGGTCAGTTATTGGATAATAGCGTTTTGTTCAAATAGAAATCTGGCTAAATAAGGTATGATTGACGAACCATACACATTCTTGCAGACATTTATTGCTATGTACTTTTGTTTGGTAAACGATGTAGATCTGCATTTGGAAACTGCAGTGTGAACAGTATGGCTAATACCCGTGAATGTCTTTGAACCATTCATTACATGAATTAACGTGCGTCGATACGATTGCTTTTGCCAAAGTTGGTTTGAAATTCCACTGCAGCGAAACAAGTGATTCAGTGAGCTGTCAAGCAGCTTAAAATGCTTAAGCAGTATGCCCGGAAAAAGAATGGGATAACAATAAGCCCCATGTGGTAGAATTCAAGCAATGATGTACTTCAGTTTTGGAGTGTATGCCAAGCAAGCAGAGGCGTGGCTAGGAGTCCGGGGGAAGGCGATACATCCCGGGCGGTATGGGACACGAGGCCGCATTGTTAGTACCGTTGATTGTTCACTACCAGTTATAAAGGATAAAATTTCCATGTGTGCTGAAGGTAGAATATTTTAATGTTATTTTGTTTGACCAACAACACCTTTGCGCCTTGTGTCTGTTAGGTGCCGCCTGGGGTACTAGTCGATAATCTATGACATCTAAGAGGCGTGTCAACAATGGGACAGTATAAAATTTGGAGGCAACTGAAACCCAACATGTATTGTGCAGGCTACAAAATTAGGAAGCGAATCAACAAGAGCGAAGAAAGGTGCAGCTTAAGGTGTTACCAATCGATTTTATTGACAAATATATACATTTCCCCTAGCTGCCCCACCTCTGAAGCAGAGGAACATTGCGAGCAATTCACTTCAACTTTCATTGACTACATTGATTATTCTGTCTGCACTTTTGCTGGCGATTGCAACAGAGTTGACACTACTTCTCTCACTGCTTTCGGGTTACAACCCTAGATCTGATATTTGTAAATAATGTAAAGTTGTTTTTTGTGTGCAGTCAGGTGCCGATTGGTAACTCTGATCAATCAAAGGGCAAGTTATCTCCTGTCGTATATAGCAAAATAAATCACATGGAGCGCACTCACTGTGAACACCGAAAGCTTAAAAGAAGACAATGTTCACCTCAAAACATATATCGACTACAAGAATTGATTGCATCCGCAGACTTTAGTGTACTCCTTGATAGTGATTTATCTACGTAATGTGACCAGTTAACGTGCTATCTAAAGTTCTGTTTTGATATCTGCTGTTTACTGGAAACGATTTATATCCACGCCGATCGGTTTTCGTCTCCTTCTTTAAAACACCGGCCTACACTCAAAGAGAAAGCATTCCTACAGAAAGATCACATTATAGTGAACTCTCTTTCTATTTCTATGAAAGAGTTGCGTCGTCTAAACCATCTATATGTCCAGACCATTCTCGGAAACAATACTGCCGAGGAGTCTGATGCATGCTGAAACAACTTAGTGGTGTCTCTCACCGAGTGTCAAATCCAGAAGTGGACCTTGAAGAGTTGAACCGAAAATTTTGTTGCTTCGGTGCTAACTACACTTTGTACCCTTCCTGCCCCAAATGAACATTCTCGCAAGCTCTTCATCTGCCATTGACATGAATACAGTACTCAGTCGACGGCTACCGCTAAATTCCAGCAAAGCAAGTGGCCCGGACGGATTATTTCACCTTATCCGCAAGGTGTGTGCTGATTCCTTTGCCTAGCCCTTGCTGACCTGTACACGTCGTGCCTGAAGGAATGTAAAGTTGCCTACTGTTGGAGAAAATATTAGAATTACACCGGTGCCGAAGAAAGGCTCAGAAAAATACCGGCCAATTGCTTGCAACTCAGTACACCTGAAACCCTTCGAGATTATTCTTGAAAGGATGATGACTCAAACTATTCCAGATGATTCGCTTCAGTTTGTTAATCGTAGACTGAGGTCTAATGAAGGAGCACTAGCTTATGTTGTACAATCCGTGCTGATGTCAGTAGACAATAAGCTCAAATCCGTGCGAGTATGTTTCCTCGACTAGAGCAATTCTTTCGGCAGTGTAAACTGTGAGCGTCTTTTGAAAGTCCTATATCATACCGGAACCCAGCATTCCATTATTCACTTGCTAAGGGGCTATTTCTCTGAATTTTCCCAGTTCCATCGACTTGGTGGTAAAAGTTCCCCGCCACTCACCACAGCCACCGAGGTACTTCGATGAGCCATATTGTCACTATAACATTTTTCCATTTATGTCACATCTTTACCCGATCTTGACGAATCGATATCGCTGAAATATGCAGACGACATGGTCATAAGTATACAGCATCCGACTTCAGACACACCCATCAAGTTACAGTCCTATCTGAACACTCTTGCATTATGGACCAGCGCTCACTTTTTCTCGCTAAGTTCATGAAAATGTAGTGACGTTCTTCTTCCTTTCACAATGGCCGTCGTTATCAGCAACTGTGAATGGATCGCCGTGAAGTTCACATATATGATGTGCAGTCGCACTCCACCCAGTCGGTGAAGGATCTAGGTGTTATACTCAGCCGTGGTCTATCATGATCACTCCATGTGAATGAAGATTTTACAAAAATGAGGAGACTTTTACGCAGCTCGTTTGCGATTCCCCTGTATCCCCCGCTTCCTAATACTTCTATTTACCACCACTTGCGTCTTAAATCACTAGATGTATTGCTCCCCTGTGACATTCCCCGGTTTCCTAAGGAAGCATTACAAAATCTTGTCTCAATATAGTGGTATCCTAAATTCGACCTTTGTTGACATTATTGTGGCCACTTATTCCAGTTCATGTAAAGGGGTTGCTACAAAAATACTCGTCGATTCAAGCCACGCCCTTTATGGTGCATCGTCTGACTGCATATCAACTTCCTCAGACAGACCAAAGTACAGAGCCATTTATTCCCCTATGAGGGCTTGCCACTCATTCGTAATCCTATATGTGGTACACTTTTGTACAACAAGACCTCAGTCATTACGAAGCCTATAAGCAAACCAACCTTGTAACAATATTGCTGTCTTTGACACTTATTACCTTTTTGGTGTATCCTTTTGTAACATGCTGAAAGCGTGTGTATAACAGCTAAATGTCCACCGGGCGTATAAAGATCTACGTTGAATTGAAAAAATTGTAGTTATTGGTAATCAGCTACTTTGTGGCGAAGAAAGAATCTCATTACACTTGCGCGTACTCAGCGTCAAGCATTGAGAGCTTGACCATTGCAGTAATTCGTCTAAACAAGGTTGCAGCTTGGTTGAGGAGGCCAAGGTTTGAGGATGTGCCCCAATAATAACGTCATCTGCATATGTTAACAGAATGGTTGCATCTGGAGCAGGCGCAGAGCTAATATAAGTACAGTATAAGAATGGGGCCAAAATACTTCGTTGAAAGCCACCGGTGGCTGTGGTAACTGGTGAGGAGCTTTTGCCGGCAAACCTGGTGACCTAAATTTGTTTGGCGAAACAACTCTTCAGAAAGAATACTAGCTAAAATTGAATACCAGACTCTAGTAAAGTTTGCAACAGCAATTTACGGTTAACACAGTCGAAAGTATTGTTGTATTCGAGGAAGCCGACACATGTGGATTTGCTCTTACTGTTTAGCGACGAGAAGACTAAATGCACTAGACAGGCCACTGCATCTTGTGTGGATCTTTTACATCTCAAGGCAAACTGAAATGGGCCACCCAAGCTGGACTTGACCAGCATATTTTTACGAATGATTTTCTCAAAAATCATCAAAGTCACTGAGGTGGATGCAATAGGTCGATATTTGCCAGTCCCTTTTTTCGGTACTGACCTTATACTGACAATCATCTAACCATCCGCGATTTTCCCTAGCTTAAGGACACACTGTGTATAGCTCGGCCAAAGGCCGGGCAAAGGAATCAGCACACTGAGAACGACGGGTGACACCCTGCCATGTCCGCATACTTTGCCTGAGTGTAGCTGGGTTAGCTTCTTGAACCGTGATGCAACGTTGACGGAAGGTAGTGAGTCCGTAGACCACTAAAACGATGCACCTTATAAGTCAGAGAACGAATCACTGCGAGTGCAGCAGAAGTTGCGATTTAATTCTTTTATGTCCACGTCAAAATTTGTGCTAAGACAAGTGATTAAACTGAGTTGTTTCAGAATCCGCTAAACTGTTTTTTCCCAGAATTGTTTGGACATAGACATGAATGAGGTGGCGAACTTCTTCCAGTACACAAGCAGAAAGACTTCCCTAACTCACGACTTTGCTTTTTGAAAGCTTTTTCCTTGCGCCTACCAAGCTGCTTGAAAAGAGATTAAGAAAAAAGCGACCGACACGGCTGAAGATAGTTTCTATTGGGTAGCACAGATCAAAACGGAATTTCATCTAACTTGTCACCTGGTCACGTTATGTTGCGACGTCTGTGTCGAAAAACAAACTCAAGCCTGTGGAGGCAACCATTTTTCTCAGCCGCGCTATGTTTGTATGGAGAGATTGTTTCCACGTTCATCTACGATCATTGCAGCGAATGGCATACTTGAGGTTTGTCTTACTATAGACAAGAGGGGATGACTAGACTATGAAATGATCTAAACTGCCAAATAGTACCCGACTACAGACTGACAATATATTTAGCTTATTGACAAATACTAAATCCAGAATTAACTCTAACCTGGTGGAACATCTTTCAATATTCTCTAGGCCGAGAGTTGCGAGAGATGTGGTGTCAAATCTAATGCAATCACCCACAAATCTTCACAGTGACTGGTCAATTTTTCAAATAATCTCAGCCCTAAAGTCATCGTACAATTTGTCCGCTTCTGCATTGGGAAAACTGGGGAATACATAGCTATTGGAGAGTAATATTGAATCATACCAATTCAGGTATTTTGACTTACTCTTTAGGAGCAAGCAGTCGATACCTTGTGTTGAGTAGCAGAAGAGACTTTACACTGACCGGCACCAAGAGGAGTTCAGAGCAGTTATTACAACGCCACCACGATACCGGTTAGTCCATTAGCCATCTTGACGAAAGCAACTAAGGCCGTCAAACTTCAGCAACGGCGTCTTCAAAATATTTATGCAACCATGTACTTTTGTTCGTCGCAATCAGCCGACAATTCAGATATGTCGACCAGCTATCCGGAAAAGCACCAGACGGCTGTTTCGCCCCGTTGGGGCTCATCAGTGGTGCGCATCCTTCGGTCCTCTGCGGAGGATCAAACCCATGACTGCTAGTGGCTCTTGCCAACTAGCCCGCAGCTTATGTAACTGCGCCATGGAGGACGGTATCTGACTATCATGAATTGTTAGCTAAATGCGATATGGCCCGACGCATCCTCCACTGCCATGCAGGCACCTGCCATGCTATGTCGATTCATAGCTGCCGTAACCGGGAAGTCCTGACGCCGGAAGGCCGACGGCTGTCATCTGCATGGCAGGTGCCTGCATGGCAGTGGAGGATGCGTCGGGCCATATCGCATTTAGCTAACAATTCATGATAGTCAGATACCGTCCTCCATGGCGCAGTTACATAAACTGCGGGCTAGTTGGCAAGAGCCACTAGCAGTCATGGGTTTGATCCTCCGCAGAGGACCGAAGGATGCGCACCACTGATGAGCCCCAATAGGGCGAAACGGCCGTCTGGCGCTTTTCCGGATAGCTGGTCGACATATCTGAATTGTCGGCTGATTGCGATGAACAAAAATACTCACCAAAATCCTTCCATTCATAAGTAGAACCATGTACTTGGCACTATAATAATTTAAGTTGTGCATGTTCACGCTCGTTAGTAATGCTTTAAATGTTACCCATTCTTCCCAATAACGAACGGACATTGGCGAATAGAAGAGTGGGTATGCATGTGGCGAACGAGTTATCACTACAAAAATAGTCCTACTCAGAACTCAGTCGGTTTAGGCAATAACATTCACTGAGCCGCGGTAAGCTCCCGAGTCCGAATGATCTCTCAGTCTGGTGGTATGTTCCGGCGTATAGCGAAGCGGGAGCAGTGCAATAGTTCCTAGCTGTTGGGCGATGTTTACCGCGCAGAACAAGCACAACGACGACGCACGCAACAGACCGGAATGACAACGCAGAAAGAGATTCGAATGAGAATGCATTGCTCGAGTCAATTAAAATAAGCTGTACAACGTTGTAACTAAGAAGCTTAATAAAGTACAGTGGTAACGAAGAAATGTACAGACGCTACACGCTCATGCTTGTCAAGTTTTTGTTCCTCATTTCAAGTTTTCACCTCTCAAGATACTTTTTATTAATTTATATGGTTTTTTGCAGATTTTTTCTTTCTTCATGGTAGACCTATTATAGCTGTTGAGTTGCGCGGAAAAACATACTGACTTCAGAACATCGTGTGTACAGGGTATCATGGTGTTGGTTGTAGAAAAAAAACAGGCAAGTAAAGCATTGGGTTCTTATAAGAATCATCAAAAGCATGTGTGTCAATAAGTCCTTGAAAGAGGAAAAGGTTGAGGACGGCCAATTTTGAAGGCCCCCGCCAGAGTAACATAAAGTTGGATAAACTTAAATCATCATTATTAAGTATCTTGAGGTTGTATTCAAGTGTTTGTGCGCTAAGAAGTAAACTCCAACACAGTGCCATCCGATTATTTTCAACTTTGCAAGCGAAGAAGCGGCTGAGGTATTCATGCGTTGCAAACTAGTCATTACACAGCACACTCAGTTTAAGGACGCACCGTGTTCACCTGATAAAACCGCTCTACAAAGCTCACTTCTTGAGACTGTGCAACGAAGACCGAAAGCAGAGATAGCATGCTACTCGATTCTCCTACGGCGATACAGGAAGCCGTCACACTCGACGGAGAAAGTAAATGCTTTAGCGTAGAACTCGACTGTGCGGACCATTGAGTAGCAACCTTGAGTGCTCTTAATCCCAGCATCATAAAAACCCATAAACCACGGCCAATGAAGGTAAGAACCACCACAAGTGCCATGACCAGATACCGCCCAAACGGAAGGTTTTTGCATGGGACCCATAATCAGCACTCGACAAAGAGGACGAGTGGTTGGCAAAGGCCCGGTTATAAGATCTCATACCGAAAACAATTAACGCACATCCACTGGTGCACAAGAGAATGGTAAAGACAGGATGTTGCCACCAGTCAAGGTTTTTCACTGACAAACTATGAAATAATTAACTGAAGCAAATCTACAAGAACGGCAGTAATGCTTCTGAAAGCATCGTGTTGGATGATGGGTTGGTCTACGGAAAACACATTGCGGAGTATGAGTATTCCCATTAAAACAAGCTCAAATGTCCTATCAGTTATGGGCAAAATGAATGAGATTAAAAGCAAAAATTCGCTGCATTGAATAGTGGAGCCTGCCGTAATTACACTTCAAGAGATGTGGCGCCATGGGGCTGTTGACAATGCGGTGGTGGCGAATCGGAGATTCCTTTGCCATCGTGCCGACCAGTCAACTAGATACACGAGTTGCGGCGGAGGTGTTATTACTTATGTCAATCCTGCGTGGGGTCCGTTAACAAAAATTGCTTTCGCTTTGTTTCTCCACATATTAACTGTTCGATTTTGAACTGTAAAACACAATGCTTAAGTGGCTACTAATGGATTTTGCTTGCATTTGTCCACAATGCTCCCAGTTGTTCCGCCTCTGAGGCCGAGGAATTTTAGGAGTAATTCACTTCAACTGTCATCTTTACCACACCGATTCTTCTTTTTACACCTTTGCTAGGGATTTAACACTACTTTTCTTACAGACCTTGGGCTGCAATACGTTGTACACTCTTCCAACAGATTTGAAGCAACTATAGACCTTATATTTGTTAACAATCCGAAGCTGATTTTTGTGTGCAATCAGGCGCCGATTAGTAGTTCTGACCACTCAACACGCAAGTTATCTCCTATCGTGTACAGTAAAGTGAATCATAGGGGTATTACTCGTTAGGCTAGCAGGCTTAAAAGACAATGCTCATCTGAGAACATTTATCGCCTCCAGAAAATGGGTTCATCCACAGATTTTAGTATATTTTTTGACAACGATGTATCTAAATACAGAGACCAGTTAACGAGCTACACCTGCTTCTGCTTTGATACTTGCTGTCCAGTGGAAACCGATTTCATCCGTGTTGATCGGTTTTCATCTGCATACCTAAAAAGCTGGTGTAGACTCAAAGAGAAAGCATTCAAAACGATAGACCACGCTGCTTGGAAATCTTTTTCTATTTCCATCAAAACTGAATTGCCCCGTCTATACCACTAATACGTACAGACCATACTGAAAAAAGTAGCCGCATGGATGTCTGGCGTTTGCTGAAATAACAGTGCAGTCTATAACCGAATGTCGGATCCAGATTTATACCTGCAAGCACTGAACCGAAACTGCTGTTGCGTCATTGGTAACTCCACCTCTCACCCTACTTCCCCACTATTGCATCCAGCCACAACCTCCTTACCTGCCATTGACAGAAATATACTGCGCAATAATCTACTACAGCTAGACTCCAACTATGCAAGTGGTCCAGATAGACCAGCACCCGTCGTCCTCAAAGTATGTACCGATTCCTTGGTCCAGCCTCTTGCTAACCTACACACGTTATGCACGAAAGTGTGTACTATTGCTGACTGCTGGCGAAGTGCCAGAATTACACCGGTGCCAAGGAGAGGCTCAGATAAATACCGACCAATTGCCAGCACCTCTGTAAACTTGAAGATATTCGAGACGATTACTCTTGTGATGTTGCTGAACCTGACTGACTCAGATGACCCGCTACACTTTGCTTATTGTAGTTTGAGGTCTACTCAAGCCGCATTAGCCCATCTTGTACAGTGTTGCAGTCACTAAACAACAAGGTCAAACTCGTACCATGTGACTTCTCGATTACAGTACCGCTTTCGGCATTGTAGACCATGAGCTTCTTCTGAGAAACCTGCACGACACCGGAATTCAACTCGACTGTCCACCTTTTGAGAGACTACTTCACTGGAGGTACCCGGTTTACTCGAGTTGAGGGTAAAATTTCCTCGTCTCTCACCACAGACGCTGCAGTTCTTCAAGGGGCAATGCTATCGCCATACCACTTTTCCACCTACATTGCCTCTTTACCTGCCTCTCTCGATGTGGTATTGCTGAAATATGTAGACGACATAGTCTTGGCTCTGCAACAACCGACCGCAGCCTCATCAAGTAAATTACAAACCTATCTGGACAACCTTGTATTATGGTCCAAAACCCACATTTTATCGCTGAATGCGTCAAAATGCAACAACGTCATTTTCCCCCACATAACGGCCATAGTCATCAACAACTTCTCATGGAATACCCCAAACTTCACATAGATGGCGAGAATTTGCACTCCAGAGTGTCGGTGAAGTACTTAGGTGTAACACTCAGTTGTGATCTTTCCTGGTCACTCCAAGTTAACGATGTTTTCACAATGGTGAGAAGGCTTTCGTTCTACACCCTTCGTTTGTGATCCTCCTCTGTCCTCCACCACTTAATTCTGAGCTTTATCACCGCATGTGTCTTACCCCTTTGGACTTATTACTTCACTGTGATATTTCCTGGTTTTCTAAAGAAGCACTTCAAAATCCTAAGTAGGTCACTGACGTAATTATCTCGATGTAGTGGAATTCCCCGGCCCACATTTGTTGAGTTTCTTGTGTCCACTCATACCAATTCATGCATAAAGCTTGCTACCAGAATACTTACTGTTACAACTCACTCTGTTTATGGTGTACTGTCTGAGTGTGTATCGACATCCTCAACCAGACAAAAGTATAGATCCATTGTTGGCCGCACGAGGGCTTATCACTCATCCAGCATTTCATATATGGCACGTATTTGTGCAACCAAACATCAGTTGTCTTGGAACTTAAAAACAATATTGCATCGGAAGCATCCTGTTGTTTATGCCACTTATTACTCTACTTATGCATCTACCGCCTTATTTCTTTTACTATGCTGAAAGCGCGTGTGTAACAGCTGAATATTCACGCTTATGGGTGCATAAAACTCTTGATTTAAAGTGAAAGACAAAATGACCGGTGCCTAACAAAAATCCATTCGTTGTGTAATGTCATAATCCCCTCCGCCGTAACAGCGCATCGAATGCTAAGCCGATAGATACCAATAAAAATTATACCCTGAGTATTCCTACTTTCATCCACCAGTTTACAGTATAAGTGATCGAAACTGGTATGATGGTGCAAAACGTTCATAACGCCGCCTCCTGCGTCACCCCACACCCGTGCAACTACTCTTGACCAAGCATTCGCCTCCGACCCATTTTTAGGGGCAGCAAGGTAGGTTCCGCAGCCGGTCCCACCAAAGTCACTTCGGATGCACGCCAACTATATGGTACCACTCTTTCTACAATTTCTTCAGATGATATGGGCATCTCAGCACCAAACAACTCGGGAATCTGTATTCAGTGCCCTAACTACTTCTTTGTCCCCAAGTCTACCAGGTCTCCCAAGGGATAAATTGTTCTTAGCGCCGAACGTATTAGTGGTAGATCCCACTACAACATGTATGCACTTCCCTCTCCTCTCCACAGACCTCCACTTCAGCGCTTCAGATAATTGGGCACGAACATCATATGATCACGTCCATTGACGAGTCCAAAGTATCTTACCAGCAGATGGTCCCGCAATAGTTTATCAAATATTTTACTTTCCCATAAATATCAATCTAGGCATGCTTTGCTGTTCGATGCACGCTCCCTCAAAAAACAAAATCCATTTTCTGCGCACCCTAATTGTTCTGTGGTGCACTAATCATATTGTGACCAAGACTTGGCCAATTGGAGACACTGCTGAGCTCGACCACAACATATTGGAATACAATCCATATACTGGGAATCGGAAGTCTGGTCCAACTTGGCTGTGCCATCGATATACACGAATCCTTGCTCGCTTCAACAGTACACATTCCCTCACATAAGTGCTTCCAGAACTCAGTTTTGGTAAAGTTGCATCCAGATAATAACGTTTTACCCCTCAGGTGCGTATACATGCACCCCAATTCCAATTACTCTAAAAATATTGCATTACAAGCACTGTTCTCTTTTTGTCAGACCAACCAGTGAAATACCAAATCGTAGGTGCACACATGTTTGGTTCGAATGATTCAGCATCCATGGTGCCTGCAATTACGGGTGCCACAATGAGTAAGTGCCTCGCTGTTAGATCATTAAGAAATACAGCATCCTGTATTATTTCATTGATATCATGTTCAACAGAATTTTCTCCATCACCCCAAGGCGTAATGTAAATGATGGCTTCCAGGATACTGCCAGCTTCCTCCATCATGGTGATGACATCTTGTGCTGAATGAATTTCGATTCCTGTTGAAGAAAATGATGACACCAAGTCAACTATGATCTACATGCATTTTTAACAACGAAAATGAAAGCACAACAGAGAATGTGTGTTACTGCAATGCAGTACTACACTCTCTAATAGTATTAGCCCAATTTGTGGAAACATTTATAAAAAATGCACCGAGGTTTCAGTCATATTACTAATAACTTAGTCAATTCCAAAGTACACATTAAGGTATCGTTTCTTGCTGGCGTCCTTTAAAACAGCAGAAGGTTGCAGCTCATGCGTGCAATAAAAATCGCAATGTTACATGATTACATGCGATACTAGGTTCTAGGTTTTAATTTAACACAAATATTGGAAAATTTTGGTGCTTTTAATGAATAATTGCATAAAGTACATTCACCCTTTTGTATTTTCCATTCTATTGGCATTTGTAATTATACTAGAAAGGGAAAACATCTTCTTCGAAACTAAACTTGGACTGACTAAAATCATTCCAAAATAATGTGGATTAGTGTGCTATCTAAGCTTGAAACCAAAAAACTATGAATAATAGATCCTTTCAACGCCTCAAATCCCAGTTTAGGAAGTGTCATTTAAAAAGGACGCCAGCATAAAATGGGTTTATTAGCTGAGTGCACTCCATAAATAGCCTAGGAAGCATTTCTAAAAGCCTTCTCATTACTAGTCGCAAAAGCTTCAGAGGCGAAAGCTTTCCATCGTCCCCTCAAACTAAGATCCTTTCTGAGAAGCCGAACACAAAAATGTATGGCCTTGGGGGATCGGACGTGGCATTTACAAAACCATCCCACCTCAGGAAATCGAACAGCGTATATAGTTCAATACAACTGCTCTGTGCAGTTGGTTCGTGAGGACAAGCTAACACTTAAGCAGGAGCTAGCGCAACGGCTTTGTTAGAACACAAGCTTCTTTACAATCACGTCAATAGAATTCGTAAGGTACAGTACTCAATCCCCCACCCCAATGAACAATGATTTATCAAGAGTAAAATGCATCTGCTTGGCAAGTCCCGTGGGGGGTTGAAGTAAAAATTAAAATTCAAACGGTCTACAAATAGGTAAAACGTCATTAAACATCTACCGATTTAAATGCACTACTACAAATGGGTAGAAAACTGATGGTGCTCTGTCGTGGATCGATCGAGCGACGACCGCGAAAAGCTGGACTAAAGCTTCAGGATTGGCATCGAATGAAAACGGAAAAGTTTTCGTAAAAATGTTTCCTCAGAATTAGTTTTCTCTGACGTAGACTTTTGTGTCCAGAGATAATATAGCGGGGATCGTGTGCGATAATCTCCGGACCGGGATTCTAACCAACCAGTTAGGTCCATAAGCTTTTGTGCGTTGTATGGTATGCTAAGCTAAAAGTTGGTTATGTTGAATGTGAAGTTGAAAATGCATAAATGGAAAATGTACGTGGTAAATACGTTTATTTGGTGATATAAATGAATGGCAAAATTAACTTCTGTTGTTGTTCAAGTGAATTTCAATAGGCATTAAGTCACCGTGGTGCCACGTTAGAAGCAGTGATCATGGTGGACGAAATGGTTGGGTTTAATTGTTTGGTGTGTTAGTTTTCCTGTAAAGTGTTGCGGACATGAAGGCTGATGTGAAGAAAATGTTACTGGCGCTTACTACATCATTTTACAAACGGCAAGTGGTGGCTATTTTGCCGTCAAAATTGACTTGAAAGTGTATTCCTTACAGGTTACAACCGTCGTCCTCATGACGAGCGTATTGCTTGACCTGCAATCAAACGCTCCCACTGTCCTGTTGCTGCGACACGTGGCAAAGAAATCGTTGGAAACATGTTTTTGATGATTTTTCCTGCAAACTGTCGAGAACTTCAAGCGAGGCCTGTAGAAATGCGGTTGGCCCTCTTCCCCCAGGAAATTGGAAGAAGGTTATGAAAAGTGGCAGCACGCAAGGCAGATGTAGGAGGTCAGTTGGGTGCCCTATCCCCATTCCCCTCCATTTCTACTGCAGCTGTATCATCCAGGGTTTATTCGTTTACGATGTTGGAGTCCAAAAACCGGACGTTAATCCGAAAAAGCCAACGTCCACATAGCGTTCGGTGAGTACTCCGCTTTGCTGAGACCAGTACACTGATTGCAGTGTTATTCCCAGGATTGCTACTGAGTCACCTTCTGTTCTTCCAAAATACCAACTGGTAGATGATCTTCATTTATTTAAAATATGCGTTACCAAACTTTATTGCCAGGTTTACCCGGCATTACCGTGCGAAAAATCACCAGAAGACTTATCTAGCCCTCGCATGTTGCGTGTTGTTCTAACTGCTCCAGAGTTGCGCCAAGATCTTCTACGTTTTGCTTTTAAGATCAAAGGCACTGGTGTAGGACTCATCATCCTCATCATCATACACGTTAGCTAGAGGTGGGGAACATCTCAGCTACTGTGCCGCAATACAAAGAAAAAAAGGAGAGAAAAACAACAACTGGTGAAAGCTGGCTGAGCTACCGGTAACGGATGGGCATCGTTCCGGTAAGCTACCAGCCGGCTGCTGTGCACCCAAAAAAATTATTATGCAAAATTATATAAGGCTAAGTAATGAGATCGTGGTTGGATGCAGAGGCTAAGAGGGATGGGGTGGGACAAAGAAACTCCCAGCACGAACGTCACTGAGGTCGGCTCCTAGCCATATCAGCAAGTGTGTTCAACCAAACGTGTTCATCGTCTTTCGGGCCCCAACCAGGGAGCCGAGACGCTCCAACCGAGGCCAGCTTCGAAGTGAGGGTCTTCATTCCTCTGGACCAAGTCATCGCTTGGCCACCCCTCATATTCTTCCATCCACACCCCCGGCGCGCAAACAACACACGTCGCGGAAGTCGGTGGGCTGGCATGCGTAACACGTGGCCGAGCCATCGGAGCCTGATGCGTGAAATAACGGTGCTAAGCGGTTCATTTCCTTTTCCTGTGCCATAAACAAGGCGTCGAACACGCTCGTTACTCACGCGGTGTTCTCACCAGATGTAAGCTAAACTACGAAGGCACCGGTGGTCGAACGTAACTAGCCTCTTCAGGTCCGCTGCTTTAAGCGGCCAGGTTTCACAACCGTACAATAGGGTCGAACGTACTGCTGCATTGTACACTCTACCCTTCAGGGCAAGAGTGATGTCGCGCCGGCGCCATAAGTGGCGAACGTTAGCAAAAGCGCCCCCGAGCTTTTGCTATACGATTCGTGATTTCATCTTCAATCCCACAGGCGCTGATACAACTTCCCAGGTAGTTGAATTTTTGAACGACTTCTACCTGATCCCCACCAAGGGTCAGCGTAGGAGGCGGTCCAGACCAATCTTGGAGAAACGCTTTGCACTTCGAGGATGCGAAGCAAAGCCCGAAGTGACGGACAGCTAGTGCTAATCTGTCCAGTGCCGCTTGGCACGTTTGTGAGCTGTCACAGATGAGGGCAATATCATCAGCACACACTAAGTCAAGAAGTCGTTCTCTTGGGAGTAGCTCCACACCTTCCAAGTCGTGTCCTGTGAACGCGATTTCCATGACTTCGTCAACAGCGAAGTTGAAGAGGTAAGGTGACAGCCGGCATCCTTGTCTCACGCCGCTGGAGATATTAAAGGGCGACGACAACTTGCCGTAAGCCCTCACTCTGCCCGAGCTACGCGCGTATAAGCATTGCATAATATTCGAATATTTCTCAGGTACACCTTTCCTGAGTAGACAGTCCCAAAGTGCATGTCTATCCACCGAATGGAAGGCACCTTTGATATCGAGGAACACGACTACGGTGGGCCGCCAATATATGTGACGGTGCTCCAACAACTGACGCAATGTAAAGATGTGGTCAATGCAGCTACGACCTCGACGAAATCCAGCTTGCTCTTCACGAATCTGGCTTTCACGAGTGCCAGTCAGTCTGTGAAGGATGACAGAAGCAAGCAATTTGGAGGCGATGTAGATCTGACTGATTCCTCTATGGCTGCCGCATTCCGATCGTGAGCCTCCTTTGAAAATTGGGACTATGATGGAGCGGCTCCAATCGGTTGGGACAGTTTCCTGCTCCCACAGTCTCACTAGTAACTCGTGTAAATCATCCACAAGAGCAGGTCCCCCGAATTTGAAAAGGGCTAGAGAAAGGTCATCAGATCCCGCGGCTTTATTTAACTTCAACAGGTTGATCTCATGTTCGACTTCTGAGCGAGAAGGTGGATCCAAAGGAACAGCCCACGGAGCAGGGCGATCACTGGTCGGCGAGAAATCTAACAATTCCAACCGATTAAATTGCCTCTCAAAGTGCTCAGCCCAACGTTCCAGGCGTTTTGATAAATTGTGGATGGGCTGTCCACTCTCGTCACGTATAGTTTCACTAACACCAGGTCTCCTGCTGCCCGTTTCCCGTATAAGACGGAATAACTCACGATGGTTACCAAAGGGCAGCGGCCATTTCCATCTCTGTTGCACGACGAGACCACCAGGATTCGCGGTCTGTCTTCAGGCTAGCACGGAGTTTTGCCCGGAGCTCTTTGCGAGTTTCATTGTGTTCGCTTCCACCCGGAATATGCCGGCGAGCATCTATAAGTTCCAAAGACTGTGAAGAGACCCAATGTTCATGTTGGCGATTAGACATACCACATGAGGATTTGCCTGCTGCTAGTAAGGCCTGTTGCATATGAGACCAGTGAGCTTCAATTGCATCCAGTGAGCGTTTATCCAACTCGGATGACAGCGTAATTTGATAGGCGTTCAGAACAGCTGGATTCACCAGTCTGCCGGTGTCAATGCGCTCACGACATCGTCGCGGGCGTCCGCCAAAGCGCATCCGCAGGTCAGCACATACAAGTGCATGATCGGTGTCAACACCTGTGCTCCAAATCGAGCGACAGTTCTGGACGCAGCCTCTCCAGCGGTAACTGATAGCAATGTGATCGATTTGCGTCCGTAGCTGGTTCGAGGCTGGTGGGCGCCAAGTCACCCTCCGGCGGGTGCTGTGTCGGAAATTAGTGCTCGCAAGAAATAAGCGAGCATCCTCACACAAATGAAGTAACCGCTCACCGTTATCATTACGGGAGCCTATACCATGTTGGCCGCCCAGATGCAGCTCATCTGCGGATAATTTTCCAACTTGAGCTTTCTGGTGTAGGACTAGTTAATACCAGTCCGAGACGGTGCACGAACGTAACCGCGGATATCAGAAGGCAATTGGAGTTGGACACAGCGGACTGTATTCGATGGGCTAAAGGAAGACGCGGACGGATGAAGCGCGACAAGAGCGAACACTTGAGGGCAGGAACTTACAAGGCGGTCCAGTCTCGAGCCGGTTGTAAAGAAGATTAAAATAAGAAGGAATAATGTACGACCGGTCAACAATTAAATGGTACGTACAAGACAGCAGTTATCCTTTTTGGGCGGTACACTGGTGTCACACTGTACCAAAACCTCCATTTGACGGAGACGCTGAAATTACGGGTGAGGACGCGATATGGAAGTCCGTCTTGAAGCAGGAGGATAGATCTCTTGGTGGTTTTTCGAATGGTGAGCAGGCAGTGCTCTTCCTTTCTGCCAGAACCGGTTCCGATGGCTCAGGATCCCGGACTCACGATGCTAAATACCCATGGGTGACCTCCAATAATTTGCGTGGCCTGCGAAACAAGCTGTGTGAACTCGGCTCCGTTGTTGACGACTGCCGTCCAGATGTTCTCACATTCACCGTTGCGTGGTTGTCCACCGACGTCACGGACAGTGCACTGTGCTTACCAGGGTACGCACTACTGTGGTGTGACCGCACCATCTACCTTCGCGGAAGTGGCGTTGCTTTGTAAGTCAACTCAACCCTTATCGTCTTTACGACCTATACTTTCCGCACTCGCAGTTTCTTTTTATGTTGCGTCCGTGCAACTTAAATGTGTGCCGGTTAATAGAAGCCACCGTAGCGTTGAGAGGGGTCTAATTGATGTTACCTTTAAACATTCAAAGGGTAGGTGTTTAGTGATTGGAACTAATCTCTTCTACCTGGACTGGCAGAATTGCTCTTGCGAAGCTATTTCAAGTTCTTTTGCTACTGAGCTTCTCGATCTAGGCTTGCATGCTCCCCGCAACAGTTCGTTGATCGGCCCACCAGATTCATGACGATATAAAACCCGTCCCTCTTGGACCGTTGCTGGATTCCTTGACTCTGTCACGGCCATTGTATACAACACAAAACTCGTAGTACCGGGGGCTCTTGTTCGCTTACCGGTGCAAGCAACAGGACGCATGTTAGGCGGAGGCTTGAATCATCCTTGATACCTGACCAGACCTCGATGCTAGCGACCAAGCATGTCAGTCGGGTAAATGCGCTGTTAGTCACATGAGGAATAATCTTCCCCGCGAGGGTCCAAATATATGGCTCCCCATGAAGGGAGCTGTGAGGCTGCATCGAGGCCAGCTTCGAAGTAAGAAGGTTTATTCCTACAGTTTTTGGGTGAGGCCGCGATGTCAAACAGACACTTAATAGCCCATCGCGACTTCAAAGCTTATTGAATAAATTGAAGTCTGAATTAGCGGAGAACAACAAGCTGAATGAGGAAGAGCATAGCCCGAATGAATAAGCTTTATTCAGCAAGGAATAAAATCGAATGGGCTGAAAAAGATTGTAGAAAGGTTGTGATACATAACGACAGAAAAGTTATTGAAAGTTATACTTCATGTATGTAAATTATATCCGTGACCAGAGCATCCTGAGATTGTTTGAGGAAAGAATTATTGCATTTCGTGAGAAGTATACTGTCAGATTGCCCAAACCTAGACAGGAGAATGAGTAGGGTTCTTAACCAAAACCTTTGGTTCAAAAACCTGCCCACAGAGAGCGGGTTCGGCAGTGGACTACAAGGAGTCCGTTTAAAGGAATAAAGAGCCACCCTCATTCTAACCCCTAAGCTGGAGGACAGGCAGACTGAGTTTGTCCGACCCCTAACAATTGCCCAAGCTCGTATAAGTGACTCTGAATGTGCACCCAGCACAGCTTGCTGAGGCACTTAAACCCATGCACGACCGTAAGGTGCAGTCTCATTGCTTCTTCACCATACACCCAGAAGAGCTACCACTACCCATCCATACATGCTTGTTCAAGCACCACTCTAACCCACGTCATTGGCTTCGCTTGTGGCGATAATGAAGTCTACTATGGGAGGTATGTGCCTTTACTCAATACTCCTGGTGGCGACGAGCCGTGACTATAGTAGCTCCTTTGCCATTGGCCAATTTAATGACGCTGTTGTAGCACCTACATGGGCTTCATAAGTCCGTCAGGAAGGCACGTGAAGTCAGCAGCTGTTACACCCATAGTAGCGATATTGATGCAGCTGCCAAGGGACTTATATGGGCACAGTAAACAGCGTTCATTGAGTAGTGAGAAGCCCAATGTATATGTTTTGTTAGCGGTGGTACTGATGACACAGCTGTGGCGCCAGCATGGGCCCAATAAACGCCGGTCAAGTGCGCCTCTGGAGTCAGCAATATCTGCTACGCTAGTCGCCATAATGAAACAAATACTATGAGACAACTATAGGACAACCAAGCACACGTCTGAGTGGCATGTGGAGCCAATCATTGAGGCGTGGCTCGTAGTAATAATAATAGTAATTGCTACCATTGTCACGGGACGTACATGGGCTGAGAAACCACCGATCACAGAGGATCGTACATCCCATAACAGTGGTTTTGCCACAGACAATAATGTTATTTGTTGGACATACATAGGCTTATACAGGAAAGCCAACATGGATACCTGTTAATTTACGAGTATGCCTCCCCTGTGATTCGAGCTATAATACTTCTATCTGCATCGGTCATGCGGGCAAGTGAGGCAACCAATGGAGTCTTCTTGTGTGCCGCCATTGATGCCACATCTGTGACAGTTATATGAGATAACTAAGCACCCGTCACGTTGGCATGAATATGCACCTATACAGCACCATGTCTCCGGCGCCTCTTGCCCACCAGTTTCCCGCTTGTCTCCCCCCACTTACAATATACCGCATCCTTGTACCTGACTCATGAGTGCTTCAATAAATGACCATATGGCAAGATGTAAGTGTGCGGGTACCTGGTTTACGCTTGTTTTGCAGTGCCTGAACTACCGCGCCTTTTGCCCAAGTTCTTGCCCGCATGTCGTACACTGTTACCCGTCTGTCACATCGCTGTGTCGCCCATGTTTACAGGTGAGTAATGCTGCTCCAAGCAGTTACGTTTCAGATTAATCATGCTCGCCCATGCTTCCGTGCTTCACAACGCACTCCGCATATGGCATAACCGATACTCAGGTATCACAACTGTCCGCTACGACGTTCGTATGCTCTTGGTTAATCCGCACTGTGAACTGCCTCCACTTTCACATTACTTCGTGAACGATCCCACGGCCCTTTTCAAGGCCACCCTCTATCCTACAGCCTTGTGCTGCATCCTTACCAGCCACTATTGACCACTCATGCATGCGCCGCACCACTTGCAAGTTGTTTCAGTGAGTGAGTCCGTAATGGTAGACTACATTCTCTACCGCGCTACTACACTGCAGGGTCTTAAGAATATCACTTCTATGCCGTGACCGCAAACCACAAACAATTTTTCAACATTGTCGCTTTGCATGTTATGAGCACTTCGAAGACTCCCCAGTTAGAGGACTTTATTTGCATATAGTTCAAAGGTCGGTTCTCACACCCATGAAAAATTAGTCCCATTAATCCATACGTCTCGCTTTGCTGTGTACGTTGTTGGCCCTGCGCTACGCTACCCATTCCATTCCATGCAGCATCGCCCATCCGAAATCAACAACTGCCTGCTGGTATCTTTGGTAAGTTAGCCGTTGTTTTGCAAACGCTTCATTTTTGCCCAATAATAGATTACCACACGGCATTTGTGCGTGCACTACTACTCCGAGCATTGCTATGTAGACCATAAGCTCCGTTAAACGATGTGAGTACATTGTCTTAAAAATTATTACGCACCACATTATTCAGTGTCCTTTCATTGTGACACAGTTAGCAGATTTCCGCTCACATAGTATGCTTGGCGGCATCCGGTTTCGGAATTGCCCTTCACTGTGGCCAGCCACAGGACGCCTGCGCCTACAGAGGGACCATGGGTGGCTTTCGCTGCACCACCCATAGTTCCATCCACACACCCCATTAACAGTGTAGACCCGAAGGAATAAAACTGTGAGGCATGGGTATGGGAGTCATGTGTATGGGAGCCATGTTTCATCAACGGAGCCGGCTCACACTCCTCCACAGGCAAACACAAGCACGCCGTATTTTTGGTAATCAAGCGCACACTAGGCGGTGGATGGACCGTGGTCCGCTCCACACTGAGTGCATGGAACCACTCTTTGAGCTTAGCAGGGCCACGAGGACCGTACACACCGTGCCCTCCAGCAACGACCGTCTCCTGGAGCCAGTATGGACGAAGTGGTGGGTAATTGGTAGGTAGGCACTTGTCAACATGCACAGCAAGCGCAGCCACACCGGGAATATCAAACAACAGCCAATAACTTGAAATAACATTAGGAGATAAAGTATATCTGTTAAAGCATACGGCTTTGCAGATCTACCTCTTTGCCAAATTAGCATATGAAGTAAGTTAGCCATGAACACGTGATAAGTACGAAATGTTTAAAAATTAACTAAAAATGCTACTAACGTAATAAAGTTAATGAAGATAAGCGCAATTAAGGTACACAACATATGCCTTTTAATAGAAGATTATTCAGGTAGACAGAACAAACCAAATAAACTGGAATGAAATATATCCAGTTTAAAAAGACCTAGTTTAAGGGTAAGTTGGTTTAGCTCAACTGCAGTGGGGAAGTATCATGCATGCAACATGTTCGCTTACCTACGCATTAACTTTTGGAAAATATTCAGTGCATGTTACCCAAGCGAAGTCAGTATACATGGCTACATTTCAGTTGTCAAGTACATGCGACAAAAGTTGTACGTATGGCTTGTTATCTAGCATGTTGATGATTACCGGAGCTGATATTAAAAGGAAGAGTAATGTCTTCCTACATACAGAATACCCACGTTTACCGATCGACGATTGCGTTATCACATGTCCCAATATAAGTCACAATTGCAAACATCCATATACATTCCATTAAGCAAAAACACCTCTAATGTTATGTATGTGTTAGAATTGTTTTTCATATATATATATATATATATATATATATATATATGTATAACGGCACTTTTGTCTAAGCACATATAGCGGAATCGATCGGTCGCTATAATGCCTGGTTCGTCCCGCCCCAAGGATAAATCGTGAAAAGACGAATACAAGGGTAAGATCTACGTTAATTGTCAAAGCGTAAAATCCAGCTAACTGAAGGCACCGTAAAAATGGTCCAAGCTAGGGAAAAGGTCTAGTCACCAACCGATACGCAGCAACGCTATTCGTGGCGGAAAAGCCGGAAGCTCGCAAATACGATTCGTCTGGGTGATTCAAACACACATAATCATCGTTCGAACAGGCAAACTTCCTAACTTGTCTACGTAGTATGATATTATGATTTAATAATATTTTACGTAGACAAACAGAAGAAGCTCTACTTCACTACATAGTCCCCCTCCTAGAAGGTAACTGTGAGTGATCCTTCGAACTACGTGAGGACTGTCCTTCGCGGGCCAGCCTTCTGCGAGACTAGGCGGTGAAAGCTGATGCAGCTGCTGGGGGAGAACCAGGCGACCGGACCCTAGCGGGCTACCACACATGTCCTCCCTTAAGGTGCCGATAAAAGAAAAGGGGAAGAACGTTCATAACATACGATCACTTGTGTTTGACCACGAGTGAGTGTTCACCGGTTCACAACATGAAAAGAAAGAAAGAAACGAGGGAGGTCCGGTATGCAGAAGAGGCGACAGCAACGGTCGGGAAAAGCACTTACCGAATAGGCAGCTAAAAGTCAAGGAAAGAACTCATCTTACCCGTTTCAAAACGTTTTCTCCATTTTTTCTTCTGGTTTTCAAAACTGCGATGTTTTTGGGTTTTTAACACATTTTGCGTATTTTTTGCGGTTTTCGCGGGATATTGACACAACTGAAAACCTGAACACGCTGTTAGAAGCAAAAATGCTAAGCTAGGTTTCTAAGAAACTTGTCAGCCAGTGAACCCGACGACCAGAACTAGCAAATATTTTAGGCGTAGAGGAGTCGGTGGGCTTTGAAGGCGGGATTCCGGTTGTGTTGTGGCTGTCTGCGGACGTTTCTTCCACCACTGGTTGCCTCGATTCAACGGAGGACCAAGGGCTGAAGACGTCGTTCGACTCTGGTTCGACGTAAGCCACTTTGAGGTGGTCGACTGAGACGGTTTTGCGTTTGCCGTTGCGTTCGATGACGAAGAAGCGATCCTTACGTTGTCGGACTTTGAGTGTACCTTCGTAAAGTCGTTCGAGTAGTTTGCGTAGACAATCAATGTGAATGAAGACAAACGCGCAGTTGTGTAAATATCTGGGAACGTAAGACTTGTGATGCTGTTCCCATACAGCGGACGGTTTATTGCGGCGCATGTTCGTGGCTAGCTGCCGAGCGTAGTGCGCGTCATAGCGAGAATTATTGGGATTTCAGAGAAGAATTCGTCTGGTAGTCGGAGTGGTTGTCCATAGACCCATTCGGGGCCGGACGTTTAGAGATCGGCTTTCCGTGTTGATGGGATTCCGAGTAGTACCATTGGCAGAACTTCCGCCAAACTAAGTGCATTGGCGGCACTTAGCGAGGCTTTAAGCTGTCGGTGGAAGCGCTCCACCATTCTGTTGGCTTGAGGATGGTAGGCAGTTGTCCGGATGCGTTTACATCGCAGGACTTTGAGTAGGTCATTGAACGACGATTCTAATTGTGGACTACCTTCACTAGTCACTGTGGCTGGACAGGCATGTGAAGCTATCCAGCGCTCAAAGAATGCACATCTTATGGTCTCAGCGGATACGTCAGGAATTGGAACAGCTTCAGGCCAACGAGTGGCGCGATCCACCATGGTCAGAATATAGTCCATGCCTTTGGACGGCGGAAGTGGTCCAATGATGTCGAGGTGGATGTGAGCGAATTAAAGTGATAGTGATGAGAAGCGTCTTATCGGAGCGGTAACAAATCGATGGAATTTTGCTCGCTGGCAAGTCAGCCATTTGCGTGCCCAAAGTCTGACGTCGCGCTACATGTTGGGCCAGACGCATCTGTCGGCAATCTGTTATAATCTTCTCACTAGACGCAATTCCAAAAATAACAAGTTACTGCTCTACAAAACTTCCAGCCCAACCGAAGGAAAAAGCAAAAGGTCAGTGACCTTGACGAAGTTACGTATTAATCGCCGCCAACGAACCCTGTACAACTACGGCGGACCTTGCTGTATTTATAGGTCTCTACTGACCTTCGACTTCTAGAATTGGAAGGTCAGCTACCAAGGTTAGTGGTTCCCCATATCTTTTGCCGAGTTGTCAAGTGGTTTTTAGTCTCGTGCAGGAGTAGAACATTCCGGAACGTTCGAAATCGATGCAATAATCGTTACTAATCGATTACTCGCTAAAATAGTGGATTTCCAAGGCAATTCTTACTTCCTCCCGGACACCTTCCCTCCTGAGATATCGTCCGAAGTATACATTGCAAGTCTAGGAGTAACTTGCAGTCTGCGGGATGGTGTTCTCTGCCTGTCGGTCCACCTCCTTGGCAGAAGCGCCCGAGAACTTTGTTCCGATGTTCTCGTTCTGGATTCTTTGCTTAACTGTGTGCACTCGTCCACTGCTACCTTCGGCAAGTTGAAGCTTTCCTCCAGTAAATCGAACGGGTGGTCAGTAAGCCTTGCTTGTTCTGGTTTGCACGATGTAGGCCGTAACTGGTTTGCATGCCGTGGCCAGATCTGTGCGCCCACCATCACGTCATACATGACGTGTCCGCGCTTGCTTTTGACCGTCCCTGGCGTCCATTTTGCATGGCCTTCCCGGTAGTCACGTACTAGCACATTCTGTCCAAGCGTAAAACATCGCTTCTTTACTCCATGCCGTCGGTTAAAATCCTGTTTCATTCTGCTGTTTCTTTCACCAATATAGGACTCCGAGCGTGGTCGGATTTTGTCGAAAGGCATGCGCAGCTTCCGATTCATCATAGGCTGTGCTGGAGGGACTCCGTCTGGCACTTGTGGATTCGGTGTTGATCGGTAGAGGAAAAGGAACCGGTCAATCACCTCTATACGTCCTTTCCCTTTTGATTTGTGGAGAGCTCGAATGAACGTGTCATCAAATCTTTCTGCCTGGCCATTCGACCGTGGGTGAAACGGCGGCGAGATAACGTGCTGTACGACTCATGGCTTGCAAAACTCCGTAAACGTTGCTAAAGTAAATTGTGAGCCATTGCTGGTGACAATTGTCTTAGGACCGCCGAATCTGCTAAAGGTTTGGCACAGTTTCGATATGGTGGCATTGGTGGTTGTGTTCTCCATAAGAAATACAGGCAACTTGCTATTTCAAACGACTCTAATGAGGAAACTTCGGCCGTTGATCGGTCCGGCGAAGTCGACATGGATGCGGCACCATGGCTTAGTAGCTTTTGGCCATGAATAGAGCTCTTATTTTTGTGGCACTTTCAAGACATTGGTGCACTCTTGGAAGCGTTTAGCTATTTCTTCTAGCTGTGATTCCATGTGGAGACAGTATACCTAACTGCGGACAAGCGCCTTCATCCGTTTGATCCTAGGATGCCCGACGTGGAACTGCCGAATAAGGTGCTCCTTAAGTGCCTTGGGAATGAGCACTCTTTCCGAGAATAGTATGCAGTCATTCACAATAAAAGCGAATGTCTTCTCTGGAAGTATAGTTGCAACTCTACAGATGGACATGAACGTGACCAAATTGTTTTGTGAAACTGTGTAACCTTCTTTAGTACTGGGTCCCGAAGAGCTTCGGTTCATACATCTTCTGTGGTAACTGGTAGACCGTGCAATGCATCAGTTACCAGATAGTTGACGTCACCTTCGATCTCGACCGAGGCAATGATTGTGTCCTCATGTTCTTGCTGGCGGGCATCAATTAGTGGTGACCATGCATCCGCTTGGCCAATGGGAATTGTCGACTGGTAGTGTATCTCGAAATCATACCCCATTAAGATTAGAGCTCAACGTTGTAGCCGGTTGGCTGTGTATGCCGGGATGCCCTTTTTTGAACTAAAGACAGCCAACAAGGGCTTTTGATCTGTCAGCAGCTTGAAGCGGCGGCTGTACAGCATTTTGTGGAATTACTTGACAGCAAATAATAATCATCCTCATAATAATGTGTCAGCTGTACGCCGTAACGGTTCTTCGCTGCCGCGCGACCACCAGTCGCGCGCGGGCTGAGTATACCGCGAGGACGCCCACCCCTACTCGGATTCGAACCGGTGACCTTATGGTTGCAAACCAATCGCGCAGACAACTCGGCCACCGGTCGACAAAGGTTGAACTTGACAGCAAACAATACGGCCAATGCTTCTTTCTCGAGCTGGCTGTAATTCCTCTAGGCCTTCGTAAGTGTTCTGGCGAAATGGGCGATGGCTTACTGAGATCCATCGGTGTACGTGTATGAAAGTACTGCGCCAATCTCATGTCTTGATGCATCTGTGGCTAGGAAAGTCTCTTTAGATGGATCAAAATGTGTCAAAAGCAAGTTTGAGGACAGCAGTGACTTGAAGAGTTCGAAGACATTCCGGCATTTTGACGTCCAGTCCCATGTTTGGCATTTGGCTAGTAGCTTGTTTAACAAGGCACGCAGACGGTGTATCTCAGGCAAGAATGAGCTGTAGTGGATGATGAGCCTACAAAAGGAACGCAACGACTGTAGATCTGTTGGCGGAGGCATTTTTTAATGACTTCTATGTTTTCTGGTCTGGTCTACGTCCGTCCTTTTCGATGCTAAAACCGAGGTATTTGATGATCGGCGTGAAAAACGTGCAGTTATCTTCACGGATCCGGAAATCGTATACAACCAAGCACTTCATAAAGGTGGTTGAATAGTTATTCTGGTGTTCGATCCATCACTATTATATCAGCCAGATGTGCGGCGGTTCCAGAAACGCCCGCTAGCATGGTATCCAGCAAGTGTTGGAAAAGGGCTGGCGCCGTTTTTACACCAAAGGGCAAGCGGTTGTATTGGAATAACCCACGATGAGTGTTGATGGTCAACAACTCCAAAGAGACTTCATTAACATCCACTTGAAGATAAGCACCGGATAGATCAAGCATAACAAAGTACTTACCACCATTCAGCTTTGCAAATATATCTTCCGGTACAGGTAATGGGTCTCGGTGGTCCTCCAGCGCGGCCTTGAGGGCAGTTGAGAAGTCAGCGCAGACGCGTACCTTGCCATTTGATTTCTTCACTGCAACAATAGGTGCCGCCCATGATGAGTAGTTGACGGCTGTGATGACTCCTGCACGTTCCAGTCGATCGATTTCTTGTTCAATGGGTGATATCGTTGCGTATGGTACCGGTCATTTAGCCTTGAACACTGGTTTAGCACCTGTTCGCAAACTCAGTGTTGCCTTGGATTTCGTACAATGGCCCAAGCCATCCTGAAAGTCAGGAGCAAATTTTCGCTTCAAGTCAGGTGTCATGTCTTCGACGGACCTTGATGATGGGTCTGGTTACACTCAACCGAAATCAGAACAACAGAATTGCAAATGGAAGTTTGGTAGAAGCAATGGCAATAGTACATCGGCAGTCCACGCTATGCACAAGCTCAACTGTTTAGTTTTACGCAGTTCACATGTTTTAGCTAAGCACTCGCTTTTGAAACAATCAATAAGCATCGCTTGTTAGTCCGGAGATGGACACTCACGCACTAGCGCGCACAATGCGGCTCCACAAGCTAGGTAGTGTAGCATGACCTAGACGCGCTCAACGTCTGTATCATTTCTCCCACTTTTAGTTGGAGCTATCCAGCTTGGAAACGATCGACCGGTCGGCGTCGGCGCTCAGAGCGCCGCAATTGTGACTCAGCTACCGGTGCGGCGTCACGCACGTGCAGTCCTTCGATGCTTGAACTGGCTGCTCTGTCTTGGCAACTGTTTCTGTGTCGGACAATCTAGGTCGTACATGATTTAAATGGCGTCGATCAATCCTGCCATCCTCAGTCTCTGCTTCTATTATTTGTCCGTTAGTTGTTCTAACGACCTTTGACTCCCACCCGAGCCTGTTGGTAAGCGGATGTAGATGGGATCTGAATCTGTCACATGCTTGCCTCTGCTACAAGTAGCAAAACGCTCTTTCACTCGTTGTTGTTTTTCCGAAACTTTGGCTGAATAGATTCATGCAATAAATCCAATCGTGTACGAGGTCGACGACCAAACATTAACTCTGCGGGGCTTCTGCCTGTGGTGTCGTTTGGCATGTTTCGATATACGTACAAGGACCGATCCAAAGGCACAAGCAGCGGAGCATTTGGTTGTTTTATAAGCAGCTTCTTCACGGTTTGTACGGCTCTCTCCGCCAACCCATTAGAAGAAGGATGCTAGGGTGCAGTTGTTATGTTTTTAAAGCCGTTCGAGTTGAGGAAGGCAGAAAACTCAACACTGGCGAATGCTAGTCCATTGTCAGATACTGTCTCAGGAAGGCCAAATGTTGCGAACGTTGTGCGTAGTTTCTCTATACTGAATACTGTATTATGGAGCAAGTAGAAATGGATTCTGTACAACTCTTTCGAAATATGGCGAAAAACATTATAAAAGTTGTCAACCGTGGATATCATCGTCGTTCTCATGCAATATTTAAAATATCCGACTTACGATATTTCAGGATTCGCAAATGTGATATGTCATCGTAAGTGTGCAGGCGTTCTCTGTATCGAATAGAGGCAAAATACAAATCTAACAACGTTTTGAACTGTTGCATAGATGTTGCCTCAATCACATGTTCGGGAAAACTGTTCCAAATTTTTACCACTCTCCGTTCGAAGCACAGTGGGTGGGGAACACATTTCACATCCGGCACGACAAGTTTGTATCTGTATCCGCGGGTGCTGCATGGCCCTCGTAATTGCAGCATTGACCTTAGCATGGGGAACTCACCGAGATGTAGAATTCGGTAGGTCATAATGAGGTCGACTCGCACCCGACGGTAGGACAAGGTGTAGAGTCCTAGTTTCTCGCACCGGTCTTCATACCCAAAGCTACGTAAACTCGGGATGAGCCTGGTAGCAACGTGTTGAACCCGTTCGATCTTTTGTGCCTCGCCTCTGGTAATCGGAAAGTGGGCGGGCGAACCGTACTTTAGCATTGGTCTAATGATAGAAGAGAACAGGCGAGTGGCAACCTCTTCAGACCATGTGCCGAAGCTACGTTTGAGCGCCCAAAACATGCGCAGTCTGTTCCGATATAGCCTGTTCGTGTTGTCCACGGACTTCAAATCGTAGCGTGAGAGTACACCTAGGTCCTTCACGGAGGGTGTGGGATATAGCGTTTGGCCGTCAAGAGTGTAGGTTCGGCCGTTAGCATTCTTCCCCAGGCTCATAAATACAGACTTGGCTGGGTTGACCGGGAGAAGAACTGCTGCAGACCATGTGGATAAGCGGTTGAGATCTTGCTGAAATAGGCCACAGTCATCGGGAGCGTCGATTTCTCTCCAAATCTTCAAGTCGCCCGCAAACAAGGCACACGGCGACCGGTGAAGCTGCGGTAGATCGTTGATGTGGATCAGGAACAGAGTTGGCTTCAGCATAGTGCCTTGAGGTACGCCACTTGTAGAGGGGTACCAGTCAGTTAGATGGTCGTAAACCAGTACTCTCCACTTTCGTCCAACAAGAAAGTCGCGGATCCACCGGTGCAGTGAGCCACCGACGCCACACATGCTGAGCTTATGAAGGAGAACCTCATGACTGGTCTTGTGGAATGCTTTACTGAAATCGATGAATATCACGTCGACAGATTTCCCCTTGTTTATTGCCTTCAACCACTCATGCCGCGTCACAAGCAGGTTCATAATGCATGATCGACCTTGCATAAAACCGTGCTGTGCGGGCGTCAGGACCTCGTTTGACTGTAGCAACTGCAGCAATCTCTTCTTCACGGTTTTCTCAGCAACCTTTGCCAAAATAGGCGTCAGACAAATTGGCCTGTAATTGTCTACTTTGCTACGGTCGCCGCCTTTCGGAATAGGCTTCACCACCGCACATCTCCAGTCAACCGGCAATGAACATTCGGACAGCAACCTGTTGAAAAGGTCAGTCACGACAGGAGAGAGGAGGGTTGAGAGTGACTTGAGAACCAGTAGGTGAAACCCATCAGGTCCGGCAGGTTTGGTACCGTCAAGGTTGGCGAGTAGTTGAGCTACCTCTTCAACGCCGCAATGCAGACTATCGAGTTCGGTGAAAGCGGTACACGTCGAACTCGGAACAGACACCTGATTATTCGCAAATACAGAAGCGAAGTGCGCCGCCAACGCGGACGCACGCTCAGTGCTGGAGGTTAGGGGCTGTCCATCTGTGCCATCCAGCACTGGCACATCACATGCCGGCTTTAGGCGTCGCTTCACGTATGCAAAGATTCTCTTTGGGGCGGTCTTCGCGGCTAATGCGAGCTGCACTTCAAAGCGTCGGCGTTTATTCTTTTTCGCACTGTTGCAGAGGTTCCGCTGACATTTGTACCCTTCGTAATCCTTGGCAGAGCCAGATAGAAGGAATTTGTCTCACAGTCTGCGCCGCCTCCGAGCCAGGTTTCCCTACTCCTTGTCAAACCAATGAGGCTTAATCGGTCCAACCTTTCGACATTTCAATGGCACAAATTGGGAACACAATGACGTCAATCTCTCTTTTACAAATATCCAACAATCTTCCACAGATGCAGCTTGTGACAGAGACGAATCCAGTTGGCTCGCGGCTCGAGCTAGACCATCGAAGTCCGTTTTCCAGTAGTTGGGAGCAGGTTGCATAGGATGTGAATACGGCAAAGATAATTCCATATCAGCTGTCAGTACTGAGTGGTCGTAGCCAGGGGCTCCAGAATCCTAATGTCACGCACTCGTTGTTCGTAGCTCATTAACATCAGGTTGAGACAAGACGGGGTTGAGCATGGTGTTATGCGTGTTGGCTGGCATATGTGTTGCGATGCACCAGTTTCAAATACCAAATCCACGAACTTTGCTTCAACCTCACTATGTCCAGGCATCAAATGCACATCAGGCCATCGTATTCGAGGACAGATGAATTTGCTGAAACAAGAATATGGGCATCAGTCTATTTAGAATGGGCATCGATGATTATCAAAATCATTCGACCTTCGTAGGGACCGAAATAGTCTACATGGACCCGTTTCCAGGGTGTTTCTGGCCACTTCCAAGGCTGCAATGGCGCATGAGGAGCGGCGTTTCGGGTCTCCTGGCAAGGTCTGCAACTCCCAACCTTCGCCACAATATCACGGTGTAATTCAGGCCACCACACATAAAATCGAGCTAACGACTTCGTCTTTGCAACACTTGGATGTGCATCATGTAGTACGTCAAGTATACGTGACCGAAATTTCTTGGGGACAATAACTCGTGCTCCCCACAACAAGCATCCATTCTGGAGGCTGAGTTCAGACATCCTGTTATGGAAGGGCATGAGTTGTTTGGGGGTGTTGTCCGGCTACCCAACTTGGACATAGCTTTTGACCAACGATGGAACAGAGTCTCTGTCAGTTTCCTGACGTATGTCTGTACATGTGACTGCAGAATCACTAAAATGCTGAACCAGGTTTACGAGCTCTTGTGGGATAAATGCTTTCGATGGTGTCTCTGGTAAGGGAAGCCGGCTAAGAACATCAGCGGTGGTGTTCTGTTTGCCTGGAACGTACTGAATTTCGTATGTGTACGCAGAAAGAATAAGCGACTAGCGTACCATTCTAGGTGAAGCCATTTGTTGAATACCTTTCTCGTGGCCGAGGAGGAAAACAAGAAGTTTATGATCCGTATGGATCACAAAAGGTCGCCCGAGTAAAGATTGGTGAAATCGAGTGGAGCCGAAGATGAAAGCGGCTGCCCCTCGATCAAGTTGAGAGTAGTTCCGTTCGGCTGGTGTCAGTGTTTTTGAAGCATAAGAAATGTGACGTTGAGAGCCATCCAGTAATTTGTGCATTAAAACAGCTCTGAGACCGTAAGATGAGGCGTCACAAGAAAGAACAACAGGCTTCTGCGGATCATAATGAACAAGAACATCTGTAAATGCTAAGAGCTTCTTGACCGCTTTGAATGCATTTTCATAAGTATTGTTCCAATTCTAGCTTTGGTTTTTGCGTAGCAGCTGGTGAAGCGGATGCAGATGAGTTGCTGCCGATGGTATAAACCTGGAAAACTGATTGACAACACCAAGGAACGACCGCAATTCATGAGCATTTTTTGGTGCTGGCGCCTCAAGTAGCGCCTTTGTCTTTCCTTCCAGTAGGCACAATCCTTCACGTGACAACCAATAGCCAAGATACTGTACACTCGGAACAAGGAACTTACACTTTTCTGTTTTCAGAACCAAACCGGCATCCGATAATCGCTTCAGGACGACGTCCAACGTATGTAAGTGCTCGGCGGTAGTGCGTCCAGTAAATAAAATGTCGTCTAAGTACGCACATGTGTTTTGTATATCTTACACGAGTGAGTCAATAATACGTTGAAAAATAGATGGAGCCGAGCTTATTCCAAAAGGCATGCGTATATAGCGGAATAATCTGAGATGAGTCCTAATGGTGGTGTACGTGCGTGATTCCTCATCGAGTTCAATTTGTTGGTAGGCATGACTCAGATCTAGTTTTGTAAATAGATCACCACAGTAAAGGGAAGCGTAAATGTCATCAATCTTTGGTAGCGGATATCGGTCTAATTCTAACGCTTGGTTTATCGTAACCTTGTAATCCCCGCAGATTCTTATCGTACCATCGCTCTTCAATACTGGCACAATGGGGGCTGCCCAGTATGAATACTGGACGGGTTCAATGATACCTTCCAACTGGAATCGGCGCAGTTCACTTTCGACCTTATCACGGAGGGCATAGGGAACAGTGCGAGCTTTCCAGAACCGCGGTTTTGTCGGTAGTTTCAATACCAGATGTGCACTGTAATTCTTTAAGTGTCCTGATCTCGACTGATCAAATTAGACTGCATGCTTCTGCAAAATCTCGGATAACTGCGGATTGTCTTTCACCAGCTTGACGTTCGACATTATGCCAGGAAGGCGCTTAATTTCATCGCGGCCCAGGATGTTCGGACCCGGTCCTCCAGAAACGTACACACACATATGACTCACTGAAATACGGTAAGAAATGCGCGCATTGAAGGCTCCAAGCACATTCACCATCTGTCCCGTGTAAGATCGCAACTGTATGTTCGGTGGACACAGTTTTGGAAGTTGGGATAAGGCGTCTGGTCGGATCAAAGTGACTGCGGAACCGGTATCAATTGTAAACTCTACCGGTTGTTCGTTTACTTGGACGGATACGACAAACGGTTTTTCTGCTGTAATGGTGCGATTAAAAACGGTTGTGGTGTTAATCCAATTCCGGTGCAATTCATCGGTAATGCAGTTTGTAGTCAGACTTTTCATGGACGAGTGATTTCCGCTTGGAGAGATACACTTTCTGAATATGACCCATTTTTCCATAAAATATAGATAATGAATGAATGTGCGGACAGTCAGTCGGGGACAAGTGATTCTCCCCGCAACGGTAGCAGCGGAATTCCTTGCGCTGTACGGGGCGAGGTAAGGCATGTCCACGGTTAGTCTGGTAGAACTTGTTTACGTCATGTGAGATTGATTGATTTGAAGAGGGAAATGTGGCTAGTTCCCGGAAGAGGTTGGCACGCTGTCGGACTATATCACATGCTTTTTCCCACGTCAATAGCGTCTCATCTTCGGAGAGCAGACGTTCTCGTGCCTTCTCATCGAAAGCACCCACGATTAATGCCTGTAACAGCATCGCTTCTTCGAACTGGGTTGGAAGGATCTGATCATAGGCGCAGTCAGGGACAGCAGTAAAGAGACGAGAGATAAACTCATTTACAGTCTCTTTGGTTGTTGTCGCATGGTGCTGAATTTATACCTAGCAGTAAACACATGGGGCTTTTCCCCCATATTCGGTCCAGGGAATAGAACACAGTTTTTAGGTCACACTTCGTACGTAATTGTAAACTGTCGAAATGTCGCTGGTCCTCGATGCCGAGATAGTGGCGTAGTAATTTAATTTTCACTGCATCATCAATCGTGGAATTTCCGCCAAGGAGCAAAAGCAAATCAACGTAGTTAGTAAATGTAGTTTTCCACTGCAACCATTGTTGCGCAGTAGGCCTCTCAGTAGAAGAATTGCAAAAGAGTAGGGGTGCCGTTGTTGAATTTGCCATGAGCAATCAGAATAACCTCCGTTGCCAAATTGTTACACTCAACCGAAATCAGAACAACAGAATTGCACATGGAAGTTTAGTAGAAGCAATGGCAATAGTACATCGGCAGTCCACACTGGGTACAAGAGCAACTGTTTAATTTTACGCAGTTCACTTGTTTTAGCTAAGCACTCGCTTTTGAAACAAATAATAAGCATCGCTGGTTAGTCCGGAGATGGACACTCGAGTACTAGCGCGCACAATGCAGCTCCACAGGCCAGGTAGTGTAGCATGACCTTGACGCGCTCAACGTCTGTATCACCTTGAACACTGGTTTGGCACCTGGTCGCAAACTCAGCATTGTTTTGAATTTCGTACAATGGCCCAAGCCATCCTGAAAGACAGAAGCGAATTTTCGCTTCAGGTTAGGTGTCATGTCTTCGACGGACTTTGATGCTGGGTCTGAACTTGCTCGAACTCGGTTGCAGATCTGATTCAAGGGAACATCGAGGAGAGCCCACATTTCAATCTAGTCGAAGTCAAGAAGATTCAAATTCGGCCGGTCTGAAATGTAGCATTTTCCCGACTTTTCCACACCTTGAAAGGCAATCTTGCAATTGAGTTCGCCCACTAGGTTTAACACACCTCCGGATGCATTATGTGCATCTTTCTGAGACTCGACCATCTTTGACCTCTTTATGTGCTTCCATGTGCTCCTGTACATAATCGTGATGTCCTGAGGCTGTGTCAAATTGCAGTTTCGTTGGGATCCCATTGAGCAACCCACTGATAAATCGTCGCCTCATATTACACTCGCTTTGGAATGCGGCAACTATGGACAGAGACTCGGCGCCATCCTTTCTAGAATTCCCCTTTCGATAAGACTTATGCTCTTTCTTCGACCGGACCTGACTGCAGCGTTTCTCGTTATGCCCACGCTTATGGCACGTTTGACAAATATAATGTTTGAAGGGACAAAAGCGCGCGAAATGCCATTCGCCGCATGACCAACATGCTGTGGGCGGATTGTTGGTCGGCTTCTTGAAGGGTTTGCGTCAGTTGCCGGTCCTGGCCCATTTCACGAGTTGCACGGTACCTGGTTGTGCGAGACCATTGCGTTCGACCATGGCAGTGTCGTGTTTTAACGTGAGCAGCCGTTTGCATTCGCTTACGAGGGACTTCAGTGACAGATCAGGATCCTGCTCCAGCTTAGCTAAAAGCCGCGTGCGGATCGCAGCATCACTCGGCGCTTGTAGAGGGTTGACAAAAATGAGACACTTAAACTGATAGTCCTTTAAGGAGCATAGTTTGAAACGTTCGAACTCACGGTTAATCACGCCTGCTAAGGCCCCAAAGTCGCCAGATTCCTGTTTGACAATTTTCAGGCATCGATAGCGAATACTAAACAAGGATACCGACCCACCAAAAATTTCCTGCAACTGCGACACTACTTCATCAAAAGTCAGATCCTTTGGCCGTTTGGGCAAAATGTGATCTATGAACCTTGCATGTTCATTTATTCCGAGCTTGCGGAGTAGCAAGCGCACCTTCCAGGAGTCTTCCTGAGGAAGGAAGTCCGTCTGGAGCATGTATTCCCCTCGCTTGGACCACGCTTCGAAGGTGCATCCAGAATCCGCAGCATAATTGAATTCAGTGATGGCGTTCGTGAGAAGATCAACAGAGCTCGCCTGCTTGTCCCGCACCGCTGCTCCTGTTGTCCGCAAACTCAAACATTGTGTCAGATTTTCAATCATTTTCCTTTGTACCTCCATTTGAGATGGCTGTTTAAAATGCAGTTTTTGAAATTGTTCAGCAGAAAAATTCCTCACATTTCCAATTTTCTCCTTCGCCATTTGTTATAATCTTCTCACTAGACGCAATTTCAAAAATAACAAGTTACTGCTCTACAAAACTTCCAGCCCAACCGAAGGAAAAAGCAAAAGTTCAGTGACCTTGACGAAGTTACGTATTAATCGCCGCCAACGAACCCTGTACAACTACGGCGGACCTTGCTGTATTTATAGGTCTCTACTGACCTTCGACTTCTAGAATTGGAAGGTCAGCTACCAAGGTTAGTGGTTCCCCATATCTTTTGCCGAGTTGTCAAGTGGTTTTTAGTCTCGTGCAGGAGTAGAACATTCCGGAACGTTCGAAATCGATGCAATAATCGTTACTAACCGATTAATCGCTAAAATAGTGGATTTCCAAGGCAATTCTTACTTCCTCCCGGACACCTTCCCTCCTGAGATATCGTCCGAAGTATACATTGCAAGTCTAGGAGTAACTTGCAGTCTGCGGGATGGTGTTCTCTGCCTGTCGGTCCACCTCCTTGGCAGAAGCGCCCGAGAACTTTGTTCCGATGTTCTCGTTCTGGATTCTTTGCTTAACTGTGTGCACTCGTCCACTGCTACCTTCGGCAAGTTGAAGCTTTCCTCCAGTAAATCGAACGGGTGGTCAGTAAGCCTTGCTTGTTCTGGTTTGCACGATGTAGGCCGTAACTGGTTTGCATGCCGTGGCCAGATCTGTGCGCCCACCATCACGTCATACATGACGTGTCCGCGCTTGCTTTTGACCGTCCCTGGCGTCCATTTTGCATGGCCTTCCCGGTAGTCACGTACTAGCACATTCTGTCCAAGCGTAAAACATCGCTTCTTTACTCCATGCCGTCGGTTAAAATCCTGTTTCATTCTGCTGTTTCTTTCACCAATTTAGGACTCCGAGCGTGGTCTGTTCGACTATTCGCATTTGGACTATTCGCATTTCTACGAATGCCATGCAGTCTGCGCAACGCAAAGTCGAAGACGTTACAACGAGTAATAGATAGATGAACATCTAGAATAGAGTGGCTAAGGAGCAGCTGTGCGCTGATCGGATGAAATAACGACGATTGCTAGGTGAAGCTGTAAAAGGTTAAATGAACGAAGGTCAGCAAAAAGGCAGAATGCGTGCATACATTAAAGGAACTGAGGACGTCGCAGGATGAGGCAGAGGCGCGCAGATACTGAGGTTATGTTAGGGTGCTAAGGTAGACTGAGCTGGAAAAATCCAATGAAAGATCTGGACTCCTACGTGAACAAGTGCCGAAGAGGTTACAAGGAGTAGGGGAAGGCTGAACATGTAGGAACGAGAGACTAAGGTGCAACTGTGCGCTGACGACTTGAGTTATGTTTGCTCGCTAGAAGATAGCTAATGAGGGTTCTTTGATGATGGGAAGCCAACCGGCGGAATGCAAGCATACATTAAGATTAATGAGGATGTCAAAACGTATAAAACATAAGCGCGGCGGCGCGCAGATACTCAAGTCATTCTAGGTTGCTAAGGAACAGGTATTGTGGTATGCTGAGCCAGAAAGAGAGCTAGGACTCCTATATGAGCAAGTGTCACAGACTTGGCAGCGAGTAAGGGATGGTTGAACACCTAGAAAAGAGAGGCTACGTGGTGGTTGTGTGCTGACTAGATAAGTTTGGTGGCTAGAAGAGAGCTAAGAACGGTTTCATGATGAAAAGACAGCAAACGGGCGGGACGCAAGCGTACATGTAAGTTGTTAACTACGTCAGAGCATTAAAGGCTAAGGCGCGGCGGCGCGTAGATGCTCAAATCATGCTAGGGTGCTAAGGTAGACTAAGCCATGAAAAGCCAGTGAGAAAGCTAGACCCTACATGAGCAGGTGTCACAGATATTGCTTGGCCTCCCCTACTCCTCCTCCTCCTCTTCCATCCGCACCCACTACGAGCAAACAATGCACGCTGCGGAAGTCGGTGTGCTGGCATGCGCAACACGTGGGCCCAACCATCGGAGCCTGTTGCGTGATATAATGGTGCTGAACGGTTCACTCGTTGTTCCTGCACCAAGTACGTGACGTCGAACACGCTTAATGCTCACGCGGTGCACCCACCAGACATGAGCTAAGCAGCGAAGGCAGCGATGATCGAATATGACGAGCCTCTTTATGTCTGTCGACCTGATGGGCCAGGTTTCACAACCATATAGGAGAGTTGAGCGGACAGCTGCGTTATAAACGCTGCCTTTCAGGGCGAGAGTAATGTCACGTCTGCACCACTGATGGCGGAGATTGGCAAAAGCACCTCGAGCTTTTTCTATATACGGTTCGTAACCTCCTCTTCAATCCCACGGGTGCTAATATGGATGCCCAGGTATTTGAATCCCTGAACGACTCCTAGCAGCTCGCCACAAAGCGTTAGCGCAGGGGTGGGTCCCTGCCAATCTTGGAGAAGTACTTTGCATTTCGATGGGACAAAGCATAGCCCAAAACGATTGACAGCCAGTGCTACTCGGTCCAGTGCTGCTTGGCATGTTTGGGAGCTGTCACAGATTAGAGCAATATCGTCCGCATACTCTAAGTCAAGAAGTCGCTCACCAGGAAGTACCTCCACATCTTCTATGTCGTGTCCAGCGAAAGCTATTTCCATGACTTCATCAATAGCGAAGTTAAAGAGGAAAGGTGACAGCGGACAACCTTGCCTCACACCGCTGGTGACACTGAAGGGTGGCGACAGTTTGCCATAAACCCTCACTCTGCCGAAACTATGCGAGTACAGTGCTTTGATAATGTTTACATATTTATCAGGCACACCTTTCCTCAGCAGACAGTCCCAAAGGGCACGTCGATCGACTAAGTCGAAGGCACCTTTTATGTGAAGAAACACAACAACGGTGGGTCGCCAATAAATATGGCGCAACCCAACGCCTTTGCATCGTTTGCATCCATGCTCACGTACGCTCTTCTTCATGAATTAGTCTTTTGCTTTTCTGTGAAGGGTCGTAGAGTTAGTACTAAAGCGTTAAGTTACTCAGTGTGCGTCAGCCGTCGTCTACCAGCAATACGGAATCAATTTAGCACGTAGCATGGAGTAGCGCCTTAGCTTAGTAGCTTCTGATATCGACATGGCTTTATCACCACCACACAAACTGACACTGGCAAGTTAATCCGAGCGAAATTTCACATTTTTTCAATATATTTTAGATATGTACACTAAAATGACACTTCTCTTACATCTCCACTGTAGTTATTACGCTTTCACACATTTTTGATCCCAGACTTTCGGCACATCAGGAACGATTTCCTTCCTGACCAGTGCATCAGTCATGACCTTAACTACCATAGATATATTGTAGGAACAGCGCATTGCATGCCAAGCAACGTCGCAGTTGCGAAACAGTCACTTGTGAAGTCTTGATCATGCCTGATTCGGTGTGTCTCGAAGTATTCGAGAATAAATTATTTATTTATTTATATGTCTATTCTTTTCGCCAGCATCAGAAATCCAGTCCCACTAACCGCATCCCAATACATTGTCAAGCATAGCTGTTATCTTCTAATTAACCAAGACCACTGAATCACATTAAGCGACTCAACGCCCCTGCAGTCGTTTGCATCGATGCTCAATTGTGCTTTTCTTCCTGAATTCTTCTTGCTTTTCTGTTAAAGGTCGTGGAGATTTAGCTCAAGGTCTCGTTTATTAAGCGCACTTAGCACTCGTCTGCTAGCAACCGGGGAACACGTATTCACTAACCGGGAAGCAGCGGCTCAGCTGTGTGTCTTCTGGTATCTATGTGGTTTTGTGACCAGCAATAGCCATTTCATTTCGCTATCATGCAGCATCCAGTCCCACGTATATCCCGCTGTGTACGCCAGCTATAGCTGGCGTGGTGCACGGATTCTTCACCCAGAAACAATTATACCGATTTATTACACTTAACATGCACGGATATGTCCGCAGAGCAAAACCTTACCTAACGCTGGCATTATCCACATAGTTGTCTCTAATTTAACCGCGCATCAGCCTCATCTCCGAGTTTGATGCCATGACTATGCGACATTTGTCCATGTGTAAAATCTGTGACCATCTTCATTCCTACTTTTTTCAATAGTACGCCTGAACCATTCCTATCCAATTATATCCATTGTACCCATCTGCTCATACCTTCACAGGAGTGCATCGCCACTTCGAGGATGGAGCATTTATTTATTTATTTATCTCCTTCAATCTGTAGGGTATATCGAACGGTCGCACTCATACCCATAGTGACCACACCGTACTGGATATCTGTAGCGAAACCTGGACGCGGGAACTTTCGCCGGAAGAATGCGGTGTCATGTGTCACAAATGCTACATATCCCCAAACGTGCTGACCCTGAATGGTAACCCACTAGGCAACTGCACACCATTAAGAGAACTCGGAGTACGCTACTCAACGTCGCTTAAGTTTAAAACACAAGTGAGCTACTGCACTGCAAGTGCTAGTTCATTAATCGGACGCCTCTGTAGAACGATGTCCTTGGCAGATTTTGAAGCCACACTTTACAACCTCTGTGCATGCCCCTTTTAGAATACTGCTCCATAGTGGTATGCAATGCAAAGAAATTGGACAGAGGTGCAGTGGAATAGGACCAGCTTTCTTTTACGGAACAGCTATCGCCCCCTCCACACTAAATTGCCGTAGAAAGTGCAAACAGTCTCAGTGGAATCCTTGATGGGTACTCCGCAGAATGATAATTGCTTTTTTGCTTCAAATCCCAAAATCTCCAACGCTGATAACCATTGAACTTAAGAAATTCCTAGACTAACAGTTTGCCGATATAAAATATATCGAGTGCATCCAAACATAAAGGGGTTCTGTCCCTAAATGACATCAGGTGCAGCTACACAGAGTGACCTCTGCTTCCAACCAGCAAGCAGTGATCACTCAAACGACCGTTGATCATCGATATCCCCTGCTCAGTACACCATAATCATTCATTCTATCAAGCGCCAAATGCAATATAGGACGTAACATTTTCCTATGCAAGTAGGCGTTCGCATGGAAATGACTATAACTAACAATAAGTTTCTCGGAGCCCGTCACGCTACTTCTCAATAGTAACACGCCGGTAGATCAGTCGTGCGAACAGGGGCCTGACCAATTTTAATTAGACAACATGCGGTAAAACACGGTAGGTACCGCGTCCAATCCAAAGGAAGCTAGGAATACTAAAGCGCCTGTATGCTGCGGTATCACAGCATTGCATTTCCACTACTCTCTCAATTGGTATCGTGCACTTGCTCCCACTTACTAGCAACGGCAAAAATTAGTAACCTTATGCGACGCAGGGTATTAACCTTTCATTTATTGACTCAGGTTATTGCTTCTCATTTACGGCACCCCCGGTATTCTGTCTCACACCTGTATGCATGTTTCCCACTAGCCTCCCAATACTTATCATGCTCCTGCTCCCTCTCGCTAGCAACCTAACATCCCTTACACATTTTGGGTGACACAGCGCATTAGGGTTTCCTTTGGCAATATACACAGATCCGTTCAACTTCACGTGCACCCGGGTTATTACGCACGGTAACGTTCTTCAAAGTTATGCTGCCGGTTCAGATACCTAGGACAATCGACCCACTGCTTCCTACCCCGAAACTTGCGCGCTTTTTAAACTAGGTGGGGATGAGCCACTACAGGTTTTCATGGTTTTCCCTTTGTGCTAAAGAGAAGGCATACTCATCTCGTGAATATCAGCTTTGCATGCAATCTTGTGTGCATAACCGAGGGGGATGAGCCACCAATTATATCAAAAATACTAACCAAGGAAAATTATCTGTACTCATAGACTGAGTATGCATAATGGCTGATATCCTGGGATCGACGGAGGCACATTGGTGTGTTTACGGGACACCCGATATCTCAGCTTATAGTGACAACAAACTTATGGGTGCTTTGAGCAGTCGTCAAATATTTTGTACCTACACAAATTGGTTGCAGCAGCCTTCAACCTGCCTGAGTTAAAGTGAATCCCACCTGCTGCAACAACGATGTATGAAAGCCTATTAGCATGTAGCAATTTGGGCGGCTGGACGCAACATGTAACCGCTCCAACCAGGGCGTAGTATATTCTTGCCTTAATGTTTACTCCGGACGTTCCGTCAACCCGAGTGTCAGTTGGCCATGAGTTATATGGTAGTGATATTAGATTAATGCATTGCTCGGTTTATTTAAAGCGGCCTGCTGCCTATTCCACAACAACAAATGCAGTGGTAGTCTACCGCCGGAATCACATCGTGAACTGGACAACTTTTGCCATACTCGTGAAATCAAGAAATGGGGATGAGTTCTTTATATCTGATTCTGCGTATGAGTCAGCAGCATTGTCCTAGAAGGAACGGCGGTACTGTCTCGACTCACTAGTTCCACATCGCCTTTAGACGGTCGCCGCAGAAGTAACCAACACTTCCTCAACTTATTCGCGCCATAATGCTGTCTATTCACACCGCACTTGCACTTCTGCTCCAGCTTCTACTCTGAACACAATTAAGAGACAACTAGCATATCCACACCACTCCTCGTCTCTGTTACCCCACACCCTGTGCACCATGTCAATGATTGCCAATCCGGCTAGAACGGCCAAAATCTCTTCATCTTGTTCCAACCCCTTTCTTATAGGACTAGCTGGGACACGATCCGCACGTCACATTCGACAAGCGCACACACCCTCCCTCGTCCACCTGTTGGAGTTATCCTCATACAAGTAGCACCACTGCCTGCGGCTGCATTGCCTGAGTTATAAAACTGATAACTGCTGATGCTATGCAGTAGAAGCGCCTCTACGATTGTCTTGTTAGGACGCTGCTGCAGAGGCCATTGTCATGGATAGAACGGATTATCCATGCCAGATGAATGCGCAAACCACAGAGAAGTCCATATGTAAGTTGCTCAGGTGCATTAAACTGAATAACTTGATAGCCTTCGTACCCTTTTAACAAATTGGCGCAATTTCAAAGCGTTGCACAAATGCCAGACAGCGTTCTAGTTTTATCATAGACTATACAGCTCTACGTGTAACCACATTCGCATGGCTATTTTGGCCTGTACTCAATTAACACGGAACATTTTAGATATGCGTCAGTTCATATACGTGGTCATTAATTGGCCGCTGCGGAATTTCCTTCATTTACCATGTACCTCTGCTCATGCCGGTAAGGCCGGGGCAAGCAGTGGCCGGATGCGGCACGGCTGCTAGGTTTGCAAGTCCGCGCACGCACTCAGTTCGCATGCAGCCGAAGTCACTGAACCTTGCCCCTGCGTAAGGTCACATGAATGTCTATGTGGCGGCAATTTAACATAACCCGAGGATGGCGGAAATCCTTGATGACAGTCATACGCGTTAGAAAGCCATAGGGTGGCAACCATAAGTGCCCGCGGAACTGATCAAGTATACACATGACTGGAAACTATGTTGACAATATAAGGGATTGTAATACTACACGATTGGATATTTGAGTCAGATCATCGTGAAACATTCGTTCTCATATGCGGTTTCATTGGGAAAGGATCACACGTCATTATCAGACGCACAAAGTAGCCCTTACGCGCATACTATACCTCAGTCGTTTGGCGTATATATTATCCAGACAATTGTTGGCCATAAGCATTATATGTGGTGATTTCTTGCCAGTGCGTTCTGCAAGTATGTGGTCCATTGCAACTATAACTTTCGACGCCCTCGGTACCCGTCTGTTTTGGTCACTGAGATTTATCCCAACCACTGGATGAAGGTATTCCAACTGCCTTACATTCCGTCGCACCTTTCTTTCCTCTATGTAACCACCTATACTACCACAATATTGCAACTGCGATTCTCATTCGAAGGTTCGGCTAACTGATGTTATAACTACACAACCAGGTCTGTTTAGTCGTGTTTGCATTGACGTTCACTACTATCGGACGTCATCGTTCTATTTTTACTGGTGTCGATTGGCGTGGACAGCGGTTTCGCTGGTGATCATCATATTCCGGATTAATCGGTTATTTAGGCTCTGTATTCCGTATCATTCCGTGGTTGTCCTACTATCTGTCACCGCTCGTAGGCAGCTGGGGTATGCACTGTTCACGAGGTGTACCGCTGTGACTACTACGGTGCCATGCGGATAACACTAGTACATTTATCTCGCTTTGGTATTGTGCTTCTTCCCAAGCACCTTCGGGTAGTAAGTTAGTGCGAGTGACATTTCCTTAACAACCTCGGGCATCAACTATGCATCTAGTTCATCGCTGCCTACTTACGTGCACTGACAGACAATCGCCTATTGCAACGATTACTAACATTTGGCGCCTGCATTTGACTGGCAGAGTTGCGATGTGTAATAAAGAAACGCGACACCCTTCACCCATGGCGAAGTCAGCACAATGGTGAGGGAACTTAAGCGCGGATATCAGAAGGCAATTGGAGTCGGACACAGCGGACTGCATTCGATGGGCCACAAAAAGGCCCGGACGGATGAAGCAAGACAGGAAGTACACCGGAAAGCGGGAGCTTACAGGACGGTCGAGTCTCGAGCCGGTTGTAAGGAAGATTAAAACAAGAAATAGTAATGAACAATTGGTCAACAATGAAATAATGCATGAAAGATAGCAGTTATCTTTTTGGGCCCTACAGAGCTCCCCTTTAGAAGGCTGAACATAGAAAGCCTTCGATATCGCAAAAGACTGTTGAAGCGATGTTCGTATGGCAAAATCGTGCACAGTACGAATGAGCGAGCGTTCGTGTCAAATGAGAGTTCGCCGGCAGTCGGAGTCCGCTGTGGCGTTTGTGATTTGTTATTTATTAATTGCAGGGCAGAATGCATTTCGGCGAGCCGTTGGAGCGAGCTTGTCGGACTACAAAAACATTGGCTAGCCCAGAAAAAGCCCGACAGACCTCAACCTCCGCTGCTGCCAAACGGTGCGCTTGGGAGTGGTCTCTCCCCCGGCCGCACCCCGCCCCGCACCAAAACGACCCTCATCCCAAGGAGAAATACCGTCGCCCATCGGAGAAACGACCCTGGTCCCGAGGAGAAACGACCACCGTTCGCGTCATGGTCCTCGAAAATATTACTTGTGTGGGCCAGTCGATCGAAAGGAAGGGTTCGGGCGTGTAGAGATAATAAAATAGAAGAGCACGCTCAGAAAACTCCAGAAAGGATGAACGATTGATACGCGTATTTAGATTTTTTTAGAAAAATGTTTTTGGAGGTTGTTGATATTGTGTTGTTTTCAAAACGTTATTGGACCAAAAACGGGGCAATTATATACAATAGATAAACATCTAAACGCATTTACACTGTACATAGTCGCAGAACCGATCGGGTTTACGCACCTCGCGACCACCGCGATTGGTCATGGGAGGCGGCAGGCTGGATTTCGGGGATGCCGGGACGTCTGAAGCTTTTAGACCGGGATCGTGGTCTGGTTGAACTACACTAGGATGCTGAAAGTCGGTGCGGTGAGTTGTGACGTCGCACGAAGCACTACTAGACGAAGTACGCGAGGTGGTTTCTTCCATAAAGGCGGGCTTTAGACGGTCCATGGTGACGACTTCGCGTCGACCACCGCGGATGTGACTCACCACTGAATCAAGTCACTGCCCAGAACTACATACTGGCAAGTCGACAAGAGCCATATTTCAATATCCTCTTGACACGTACAAGAATAAGAAACCCTCTGTCTACATATGCCGTTTTCCCAACACTTATCGTGCCTTGAGTTTCTGCACTATGCGCACTTGAAGCCAAAGTATCGTCATCCGTTGATGACTTCATTTCTCATGATTACTTCTTCCATCTCCGCAGCCAGTAGATCTTTCGGCCACTGCCGATTACATACATAGCAACGCGTCTGTTGCGAAACATAACTGCGTGTACATTTTGATCATGCCTGATTTGCTGTGCCTTGATAAATTCGAGAATAAACCATTTATTCATTCATTTATTTACAATGTGCGCACATTTCACAAGACAATAATATGGCGAAACTTACAGGTTCATCATAAGCATTCCATTAGTTTTACATTGCATAACGGGGTTTTTGTCTTGATACTCTCTTTCATTCCATTCGTTGGTACCCTGGAAGGATAGACAAATCATATATGGATTATTATCTAGCATTATTCACCCATATGAAAACAACCGGAGACATGTTGGACCCCAAATAACAACTGATTACACCATCGCACCATAATAACTAGGGTTGGATTTATGCAGTGGACATAAACAGAAGAAAAAATTACATCCGCGTTCATTGTTACATGACAATGAAGTCATTAGTGGCGGATATTTAACGATATCATTAGCGCACATGCAGGTAGGCAGAACAGGAAAAACAAGTTGACATGTCGGGCCCGCAAAATGCCACCAACTCACTGCGCAGTGTCATTAAAATATCAGTTCGCAGAAAAAGCACCAGAAAACAGTTATTATGGGGTGGGCTGCAGAAGACATATTCTGTGATACCAACATGTACGATACGGGCATTGAACTCAGTGTACTGTTCGCCCCTCGTTTTATTCCGCATATTGTAAGCCGCCTTCTGTGCACATCTCTTCATCGATCACCAAATCTCGCAAACTTCGATGGTTGGTTTATTCGCCAACTGTTGCATTCTGTGGTTCACGCCTTGCGTCGTAAACAGCGGCCGTCGGCTGTGCACCAGGTTGAACCGATGGTATAGTGTCTTCTTCATTCGGGCTTGCAATTGCCACATTTAATTCGTCGCTAAAAACCGCGTTATCCGTTTCCGATGTGACAAATTCCTCCGGCAATGCCGACAGATGGAGAGCTGCAGCGTCCAGGTTCAGAAATTTGAACTCCGGCAGCTGGTTGTAATCGACAATGTTTGTGTCCGTGGCCACGTGCACTGAAGGGGGGAACGTGAACGGAGGCATTTTTTGCGGGTCGGTTTGTTAAAAAAACTACGTTGCCACGAGGCATACAGGGCGAAGTGCACTGGTTGTAGTCGCTGATACAGTGCACGTAAGTCGTTCAAGGCCATATCCAAAATGGCGCTCGGTTCTTGCCTTCCGATTATTGGCGCGTCCAACGGCGCGATTGAAACCGCAAGTGCCCCATTATTCGCTCTCCTCCACCGTCGGCTGACCGGTAGTTCGTTGACATCCACGCTCTTAAGCTGTACGAACTGCAGTAGGTATCTGCATGGAAGTTCAAATCCGACTTTAGTTTTGCATGTGCACGTACGGCTGTCGTGGTTCACCGTCTCCAGTCGAGGATCGCTGAAAACAGTTGAATGCCAACCGATGCTGAGAGCCATAACCGGATACGTTGAACTCAAGTCAGACGCTATCATGAAAATGGCGTACAGCATCAATCGGCGGCACAAGCAGTCCAACTCCGGATGACCGACAGTACGGAGGTCGCGACGAGATGCATCCGATATCGTTTTCTGTCGGTTCCATATCAAATACATCGCGCTCATCCGTGACACTCGTATGGCTTCCCCCAATCCAAATCGCCCATTCAGCAGTTTCATCTTTAAGCAGCGATGCATGGACACCACCATATTCGTGTCGTGTGTGCCGTATGTTGCAGCACCAGGCATCTTGCTGTTGGCCCATCTGCAGGCGCTATGCAGAATAAAGGAAATGGCATAGAGGAAGAAAGGTTAATCATTAATAAGAATGAGTTCCAAATTAGCTTAGTATTTCCAAAAGTTGCACGTGTACATCGCGATGAAAAAACGTCTGAATGAAGTGGCTTGCAGAAAACGTTTGATTACATTTCTAATTATATGGATGCGACATAAGAAATGATGTGCGGAAGGAAAGACATTAAGTACAGCGTTAGCAATGGCCAGTGCATCATCGGATATGATGCACTTGACGCCGGAAGTACTACCTACAAACTTCATAAACGTGAGGAGGAAGGTTCTGACGTCAGTCTCCGTCTCCCGCCAGAGAAAAGCAATGGCAACCGGCAGGCTTTTTCGACAGCCATCGACCATGAGCAGTTGGTATAAAAAATATCTCTGTTGGTTAGTGGTGAAGGTGCTATCAATAAGCAAAGTAGCGAAACGGGGAGCACATTTCCAGCATCTCGGATGTGGAGTAGACGAATTGGGTGATCCGGGCTCGCCCCCGCTGATTAAACTGCGATTCCATGTCCAGTATATATGCTAAAACAGTACATTTTAAGCTACCCAATCAAAAAACACGTTACCTGGATTGTTGCGCCCGAACATGTGCCTCGCTCGAAGGTTGCCGACGTCCGCGTTCGTCAAGTATTTTCCGAACTTCGATCGGACGTAGAACCGGATGTTGAAACATCGGCTTTGGCATTCAAGCATTGCCCTGATTATCTCCAGCTCTTCCGGCTCTATCCAACGGTTTCTACAAAACCACGTTAATGCTTCGTCTCCCAGTTCGTGATTATGCACCATGTGGAATCTTTTTGTTTTGAATGAAGTCCCAAGCCTATCAACATTGAAATACGATCCGCAGTGTATGTGATCCAATAGTCGTCCTCTTTTACCTTCGTTAGGATGGTGGGCAAAGCCTTTCCGGTGGTACTGATAATTTATCAGTGTTTTCTTATCCGAAACATCTGCTCTTGACGTTCGAACACTGTAGAACGACTCGGAGATTCTCTCGAACTGCTTGTAATACACCAGTTCGTGGGCATTGCTATACAGGCGGCTGCTCACACCCTCAACAAACTGATTGGTAACGCTAACCGTGTATCCGTCATGTGTGGAAGGACCACTGGCGGGATCAACGAGCGTATGCTGAGGCTGATGTTGCATTCTTGATGCTTCTTCACCGCAGTTGGGCTAAACCAACTTACACTTACACGAGGTCTCTATAAGCTGCATACATTGCATTCCAGTTTATTTGTTTTGTTTTGCCTATCTGAATTGTCTTCTATTAGCTGGCTACGTTGTTTACGCTAACTGCGCTTATCTTCGGTAAGGTTGTTGCGTTTTCTAGCATTTTTAAGTGACTTGTAGACATTTTTTCCTTATTGCGGATTCGCTGCTAACCAACTTACTTCATATGCTTATTTTGCTTAGATTTATGCCACCGTATCTGTATGCATTATTGGATTTGTTTTATTCCATCTTGTTGTTCCAGGTGATTGGCCGTTGCTTGATATCCCCGGTTTGGCTGCGCTTGCTATGCATGTTAACAAGGTGCCTACCTGTCTATTACCCACTATCTCGTCCATACTGTCTCCAGGAGACCGCTGGTCGTTGCTGGAGGGGACAGGGTGCACGGTCCTTGTGGTCGTGTTAGGCTCGAAGAGTGGTTCCATGTACTCAGTGTGGAGCGGACTACTGTCCAGCTACCGCATTGTGTGTGCTTGATTACCCAAATACAGTGTGCTTATGTTTGCCTGGGAAGGAGTGTGGGCCGGCTCCGTTGATGAAACGTGGCTCTCATCCACATGACTCCCGGTCTTATTCCTTCAGGTTTACACTGGATATGGGGTGTGTGGTTGGAGCTATGGGTGGCGCAGCGCAAGCCACCCATGGTCCCTCTGTAGGTGCAGGCGTCCTGTGTCTGGCCACAGTGACAGGCAAATCCGAAACCGGATGCCGCCAACCATGGGCAGCAGCGGTATTTGAAGCCATAGCGAGGTTGTCGTATCCAGAATATATCCGTTATATTCAACCAATGAAACCGCTGGAAAAACTTACTACGTATAACGTTCTACTCATATGTTTGTCAGTAGTGTGAATTCAGTATGATTTAATGGTTACACAATCTGGCGTTTTCTTCCACAACACACCAAAAGTTGTGGCGGTAATGTTATCCGAGCAAAACGTGTTTCCCATGTCTGGATTTTTCAGGTTATGTATACTTTACAGGGGTGTAAATGCATCGTGTCCAGCTATGATTACTGGACAACGGTCGTGGTAGCGAGTGCAGGTGTATCCATTTGGTGTACAGTCATGTTCTTTGTAGGTCCTCGTGGGTTATTATGTCTTGTCCCGGGCGAGAACTCTGTTTCTCAGTCCTATCCCAGATACACAAGAAGTTCCGGACCTCGGAGAAAAGGGAAAGTAAGGGACAACCAAGACCGCAAAGAATAGGCGTGGAAACAAATATTGTTAACGTCCTATGTTATAACATTTAGAGTGGAGACAAAATGAGGCACAATGTGTAACAATGGTTGTGCTGAAAGAGTCTTTTGAACGTTCTACGAAAAGCAGTGGCTGCATAGGTAGACTGTTACCATCTAAATGGAATACAGAGCGTTGGGCCATTAAGCAAACCATGCAGTATCCGTTTACCATGATGTGACCATCGCGTGGGAAGAGAGAAAGCAGAGTTCAAAGACCGGCGGCGATTAAATGGTGGATGAACAGCTGGTAGCCAGCCTACTTTTAAAGAGAGCACAGAATAAGTAAGTAGAGATATAAACAGCTTGCGACGAGAGAGATTCAAAGGTCAATTGGTTGTAAAGCAGCAAAAATAGAGGACACAAGCCCTCAGTAAAAATGTTCGGGGGTCTAGACAGAAAGACGACATGAGAGTACTAAGAGAATAGTGCTGTGGCCGACTGAGCTGATAAAAGCCAGTGGGAGAGCTAACCTCCTACATCAGCAATTGTCGAGACCTTTGCTGCGAGACGGAAACCAAACATTTACAAAGAAGTGGTTAAGGAGCGGATGTACTGACTAGATGAGAAAGGATTGACTGATAAAAGTGAAGTAATAAAGATCAAGTAAAGGAGAATAAACGTGCGGAACAAATGTATACACAGCGTCGCGCAGAGAAACGAGTCATTCTAGGGTGCTAAGGGGATGGTGCTTGGGTATGCTGATCCAAGAAAAGCCAGTGAGTATGTTGGACTCGTACATGAGTAAGTGTCGCAGACATAGCGGCAAGTGATAACTTAACACCTCTAAATGAGAAGTTAACGGGCGTCTGTGTGTTGACCAGATGAGAGAATTGATGAACTAAAAACCTAAAAAAGTTTAATTGACGAAAGGGCAGCGAATAGCCGGAATATAAGCATAAATTAAGCTCGCTGAGGATATCAGAGCATGAGGCCTAACCGTAACAGCGCGCAGAAAGTCAAGTCATGCCAGGGTGCTAAGATAATAGTACCAAGGTGGATAGAGCCAGGGAATGCTAGCCCGAGAGCTGAAGAATTGCAGGTAAAAGAAGTCTAAGGCAGTACAGCGAGTAAGGGATAAATGGACACCTAGAAATGTGAGGCAAAATAGCGGGTCGCGCTGAATACATGGGTTATGCTTGCATGACAGAGGGCTAAGAAAGCCTTCATGAAGAAAGGACAGCGAACGGATGAAGCGCAAGAATACAATATGGTTGTTAAATAGTTCAGAGCATAAGAGACTAAGACACAGCGACGCGCAGATAATCAAATCATGCTGGGGTGCTAATGGAATATAACTAAGGAAGGCTGAGCCAAAAGAAGCCAGTGAGAGAGCTGAACTACAATTAATTAGGTAGCACATACGAGTGACAGCAGAGCATCTAGCAAGGAGCGGCTGTGCGCTAACCTGATCAGATAAGAAGGTCGCCAGATGCGAGCTAAAAGAGTTGAATAAAGAAAGGATAGCAGACAGGAGGAATTCAGGCATAATTAAGTTTACTGAGGGAGACATCATATAAAGCAGAAGTGTGGCGGCGCGTAGGTACACAATTTGTGCTAGGGTTCTGGGATAATACTACTTTGGATGGAGCCAGGGAAAGCGATTCCGAGAGCCGGTAGCTTGCAGGTGGAAAAACCAAAGACGTTACAACGAGTATGATTTGAGAACCTCTAAAATAGTGAGGTTAAGGAGCGACTGTGTGCTGACTTGATGAGTAGGAAGGCGTGCTGGAAGAAAGCTAAAAAGTTTACATGAAGAAAGGACATCAAACAGGCAGAATGCGTGCATACCTTAAGTTTATTGATGACGTCGCGGCATACGAGGCACAGGCGCTCAGATACTGAAGTCCTGTTAGGGCGCTAAAGGAAATAGTGCTAGGGTAGACTGAGTCGGAAAATGCCAGTGAAAGATCTGGACTCCTACATGAGCAGGTGTCACAGACATTGAAGCGAGCAACGGATAAAGGAATATATAGAAAGGAGAGACTAAGGAGCGGCTGTGCGCAGACCATATGAGTTATGTTTGCTCCACAGAAGAGAGCCAAGTGGCACATCAGCACCCACGGAGTCTGAAAGGAGTGCTAACCCAAAACAACTGATTCTGCGCACGCAGTTGCAAAGTTCTCTCGCCGTTGTCTGTACGTTTGGATCTAAGCTCACATTTACAACCTAGCTGAGCTTCTGACGAGCCCAAGCGACCACCTTGTGCATTCATATCACCTGCAAGTATTATGATATCTGAACTGGTCTCACTATTTAGCAGCGTGTTCAGTACGTGATAGAATATGTCTGGCAGCAACAGAACTGTAGTCGGTGGAAGCGCAAGCAGGAAACAGAAACAAATGCGTATTTGTACTAGTTCATGAATCAACCTTGTTCAATGTCGTCAAAAGGACTGCACACAAACGGCTGCTCACTGGAATCTAATCAAGCAACGATTACTCATTCCTGGAGCTGCGTACCATGCCTACACTAGCTTGACCAGCGGCTACCGCTTAAATGTCTCCGGATACATACAACCAATAACGAGAGGACAAGGCGGTTGCAGTTACTCCAACAATTGTATGTGAGTCATTGACCCTAGCTTCGGAAAGCAAAACACGTCAATACCAAGCGTGTCTAATTTGCGTGAGTGAAGCCTGTTGAGCCATTTGTCTTAGTGTATGAAAGTTCAGCGCCGCCATGGAAACGGGACAGTGTGGCTTTATAAGTTAAGCTTTTCCTTGAATATTAAGTGGGTGGTGCAGTAAGGTAACTGCAGTTGGGTCGAGTACAGTGGCATTATGTCTGCCGCCAGTTAAGCTGGGAACTATAGGAGAAAGGTTAGTTGATATAACCCGAACTGTACTAGTAGCTGGATAGAATACTAGATCGTGGAAATGACCGGTAGTATTGATACACCGGATCAAGAGATACTGAAATGCAGAGTCAACAAAGTGACAACAGGAAGTTCACGTGTTTACCAGACTCACTGGGGTATATCGGTTTCGTTGGTTCCAGCTTAGTGGTGATTGGCTGGACAGTTTTATGGTCTAATTGGATGACAGCACTCTATGTTGGGTTGGGCCCGTATACGACATCTCCCTCTTCTTTTGACACGTCTGCCTGTAGTTGCCAACCGTTGGGTATAGATGAAACGATCGGGTGGTCGGCGGTTGCGTACGGGGCATCTGTGAACCGCATCCAAAGCTGACATCAACGTTTGGCTTTCGTTTTCCACTCGATCCGAATTTGCAGTTGTCGGTTTCGGCAATTAGAACTCCTCCAGTAATAACTGAAAATCAAACTGGGAATTGTGACGAGGTAAATACTGATTGTTATCAGAGCGGTGTCTGAGCTGATTCATATGCCTGTGCCATGTCTGACCGTTGACCTCTACTAGGTACGTGACTCGACCAATCCGTCTGGTGATTACACCTGGCGTCCATCTGTTTTGCGACGGCCGGAAGTCTCTTGTCCCTACCAAGTCACCTGATTTTAATGTTCTCGCTATTACGTGCTGTTTGGGTTGCCCAGATTCTGTTGTTTCCGGCTTGGCTAATTCTTTCACCTCCGGAACAATTATGTCCCAAATTGACCTGATCTGACGGTTAAGCAACATTTCCGACGGTGAACATCCATTACAAAAGGGGTGTGGTGTGAATCGATACATCATTAGGAATGTGTGTATGCAATCGTCCCTGGGGCCGTCGCCTCGCCCTTTTATAAGTGCACGCTTGAACGTGTCGACGAATCGCTCAACCTGACCATTCGATTGTGGGTGAAAGGGGTGTGTGCGTATGTGTGCCACCCCATTAGAACGACAAACTGTTGCGAATTCTTCGCTAGTAAATTGTGGACCATTATCGCTGACTAATGTCTCCGGCATTCCGAATCGGCTGAATATTTGATGCAACTGTCAAATTGTTGCGACTGCAGTGGTCGTCGGTATTGTTACAACTTCTGGCCATGTACTATGAGCGTCAATCACGATGAGATACGATTTACCATCTACCGGGCCGGCGAAATCTACATGTACGCTTGACCACGGCGTGGTCGCTGCTGGCCATGGGACAGGAGCCAATTTGTTTGGTGATGTTTGCGTGGTCGCACAGTTTTCACACCGCGTACACAGGTGTGAGATATCATCATCCATCCCTGACCAATACACGTAACTTCTAGCTAATGCTTTGGTGCAAGTGATTCCTTGATGGCCTTTGTGAAGTTGGGTGAGAATGGGCCGTTGTAAAGCTGAGGGAACAACTACAGGTTCAGCGAAAAGCAAACACGAGTCAACGATTGATAAGCTGTTTTGGCACCGGTGATAGGGGATGAGTGCTGCATCTGACACCCTCGATGGCCAATCTTCTTTCACGTGCTTCATCACCTTACGTAGTACGGCATCTTGCGATGTGTGCTGCTGGATGGATTTTAGCGAGACTGGTAGGAATTTCGCGGTGTCGAGACTTACCCGATTGATCTCCTGATCCACTTTAACACTAGCAATCACTGTCTCGTTGTTGTCTGCTGGATGATCCGCAATTAACCGAGATAACACATCGGCTTGCCCAAAATCTGTGGTCGATTGGTAATGGATGCTAAAATCGTAGGCCAGTAAGGATAGAGCCCATCTCTGTAGATGGCTGGCTGTAGTTGCCGGGATGCCTTTATGTGAACCAAATATGGTCAGCAACGGTTTGTGATCCGTCAGTAACTTGAAACGTCTACCATATAGCGTTTTGTGAAATTTCTTGACAGCAAATATGATAGCCAGGCCTTCATTTTCACCCTGGTAATAATTTTTCTCTGCTGATGTTAACGATCGTGCCACGTGGATAACTGCTTTCTCAGAACCGTCTGGGAAAGTGTGGGACAACACAGCTCCGATGCCATAGTTGCTTGCATCGGTAGCTACCACGATTGGAAGTTTGGGACCGTAATGCGTGAGAAGGAGATCGGAAGTCAGCATATCCTTAATCCGATCTACCCCTGCTTGACACTCGGCTGACCAAGTAAACTTGACCTCTTTCATGAGTATTGCGTTTAGAGGTGCTCGCAGTTGGTGCATTTCCGGGAGAAAATTAGAATAGTGGCTAACCATGCCAAGAAAAGAGCGTAGCGTATTGATGTCTGTTTGTGCCGGCATGTTAACAATAGCTGAAATATTGGCTGGGTCGGGATGACGTCCATTCTGATCAATAATGAACCCCAGATATTTAAGTTGTGGCAAAAGTAAGCTGCATTTGTCTGGTCGCAAGCGCAATCCGTACTCTTTTATACGATCCAAAACTTGGTCGAGCCTCACTGCTAGCTCTTCTGGACTTGTTCCGACCACTAAGATGTCATCTAAGTAAGCTGCAAAGCCGTCAATGCCCGTGAGCATGGTATCCATAAGCTGCTGGAAAATAGCTCGTGCTGTTTTAACCCCGATTGGCAATCGGTTAAACTGAAACAATCCACGGTGTGTGTTAATTGTCAACAATTCCTTTGACTCATCGTCAATGTCGATTTGTAGATATGCATCAGCTAGGTCAAGTTTGGCAAACAGTCTACCGCTTGAAAGTTTGGCAAAAATGTCTTCTGGGACTGGTAGTGGATAACTATGTGTCTGAAGAGCGTCACTGAGACCTGTTGAAAAATCTGCACACACACGAATTGAGCCATTGGCCTTACGTACCACTACGATTGGAGCAGCCCAGTCAGACTAATCGATTGGTTGTATGACATCTGTTAGCTGTAGGCGATCCAGCTCTAGCTCTACACTGGTAAATGCAGGATAAGGCACCGGACGTTTAGGACGAAAAATGGGTTTAGCATCTGCTCTCAGCTGTAATTGAGCCTTCATTTTGCTATAAAGACCAAGTCCTTCCTGGAAAACTAGTGCATATCGCTGAAATAACCGTTGTGGAATGGACTGCTGTAGCCCTGCATCGATTATTACGGGAGGAATGCTGATGCCCAGTGTCAGTTTGCAGACTTTATCAAACGGAATACTCCAAAGATTGAAATTATCTAACCAGTCAATGCCGAGAATATTCAATCCTGGTTGGTTAGTGAGGTAGCATATAGACTCAAATTTTTGACCATTATAAGATACCAAGCAACGTAACTCACCAACCAAACCGAGAGTTGTTCCGGATGCACTGAGGGCTGTCTGTTGAGTGGGCATAACTGGAGGACATCTGATGGATTCTCAAATCGTTTGCGAAATAATCGTGATGTCCGATCCTGTGTCTACCTGGAGAGTCGCGGGATACCCGTTTACACTCAATGTTAGATAGCGTCTTCGCGATGTCGCGTTGACTTGATAGCTAGCAACAATGCTGCGACTAGCCCTCTGCGGTGGTTTCGGAAATCGTTTGTTGGAATTGTCAGCTTTAGTTGAGTTGCGTGGCTTGCAGAAACCATCTTTGTGACCAAAGCGTTGACACTGATTGCACCGATGTCGGCGAAAAGTGCACTGTAAGTAGTGCCATGCGCCACAGTTCCAACATGCTGTTGGTGGCTTTTTTGACTCCTGTTTGTGTGCTATGACCGGTCTGACATCCGCCATGTTGATCTGCTGCTGTTCCACCATACGGGAATCACGCTTCAAATTGATCAGGCGCTGACATTCCTCAGCCATTTTCTGCAACGTTATGTCTGGGTCTTGCATCAGTCTGGTGAGAAGACGTGTGCGGACGTCCGCGTCTGACGGAGATTGTAGACCACAAATAAACATGAGACACTTGAACTGTGTCTCGGTCATGGATGCGAGTTTAAAACGCTCACACTCGCGGTTAACGGTACCTGCGTAGGTAATGTAGTCGTCCACGGAGTGCTTGACGAGTTTTAAGCAATGATAACGTGTGCTGAAGAGCGAGGAACGTTCGCCAAAAATCTGTGTGAGGCACTGAACCGTGTCATCAAAAGAAAATTCGCGTGGGTATTTGGGCAAAATATAGTTTACGAAACGATCATGCTCGGTGATCTTAACTTACGAAGCAGTGTTCGTGATTGCCATGAATCCTCCTTCCCACCGAACTCAACACGAAAAATGTCCTCATAGCGCTTGAACCAGGACTCAAAAGTAACACCCGATGCAACGTCATGCTGGAAAATCTGAATTGTAGAAACAATTGATTCAATGTTGGTATGTTCATCCTGCGGTGCCTTGTCCTTGGAAACCAGGGAGAGGTTACGCGTTAGAGTATCGAGTAAACGGAGCTGAGCGGCCTCGAAATGCGACTGCTGTTGTTGAAGGTTTGCACGGAGATCGTCTGCTGAAATTGCCATTATAATTACCAATTCCGTCGCCAGTTGATATAACCCGAACTGTTGATGTAGCTGGATAGAATACTAGATCGTGGAAATGACCGGTAGTATTGATACACCGGATCAAGAGATACTGAAATGCAGAGTCAACAAAGTGACAACAGGAAGTTCACGTGTTTACCAGACTCACTGGGGTATATCGTTTGGTTGGTTCCAGCTTAGTGGTGATTGGCTGGACAGTTGTATGGTCTGATTAGATGACAGCACTCCATGTTGGGTTGGGTTCATATACGACATTAGTAATGGGGGTTGGAAGGGCAGTAAGACAGACAGGTGCAAAAGGAAGGTGGGAGGCGCCAGCAGTGACCTATGTTTGCTTATCCTCCCTGCTGTTTGCAGCAGATAAGGGGACCCTTGCTGAGTTGCTCAACGGCCAATGCGGGATGTAGTTAATGTCTATGGAAATGTTCATGCTGGTATTTAGGATGAGATACTTCCTGGACGCCAAACCTAGACAGCAGGAAGACTAGGGCCCTCAGTCAAAGCCATTGGCGAAAAAGCCTGTCCGCAAGACAGCAGGGTGGTAGTAATCATTTAGGTTCACAGAATAGACGACATTCCATTTTAAACCTCCAACGGGAGGACCAGGTGACTGCGTTTGTCTGACATCTAACCATTGTCCAAACTAGTAGCAGTAGATCTCAGGTGGCCGGGGTCACCACCTAGTATAACTCAATGGGTCAAAGAGGTACGCGAACCGTCGCACCCCGTTATGGTCCAATCAGGTTGCGGCGGCGGAAGTCTACGCACTGTGGAAATCACTATTCCGAGGATTGCTGGTCAGGTCTGGCTCTTATGCTCCGCAACTTGCGCTGGGATTGACGGGATCCCACCTTTTTAATAAAAAGCAGTAGTTGCGACTACCCCGTGTTTGTGCTCAACATCCTTACACTCTCTTTTAAAAAGGAAACGTCTGTCGTTATCCACCGGCATACAAATGGCACCACTTAATAGGTTAAAGCATTCGTCCCATAAATCACGCACCCATTGTATCCAGAATAATGGAAAGAATATTGTAGGGAACTATTAACACCCTTAAACAAGGCCAACTTCATCAGCAATTCTTAGCATGGCTTCATGCAGTGTTGATCTTACACAACACAGACAGACTTTTAAACCATACAACGACTGTCATTTACAGCAAAAAGGTGTGGAAATCCTGTTCCTGTATATGCACAATGCCCTCGATAGAGTGCCACACAGCAGGTTACTAAACAAACTGAAGGTCAATGGCTTTGGAGTACCGATGTTTCCTTTGCTGTCTTCTTAGGTATTGGGTAAACAGTAGGTGGTGCGCAACGGCGACCATTTCTCTAAACCGAAAGCAATCACCATTAGATTAATACGAGAAAATGTTCTTGGTCCTCTTCTTTTTCTATCATAAGCTAGCGATATGTTCCATGGATTAAGCAATGTGCTACATTCATCTATGTTGATGATATTAAAGTCCTCCATTCACAAAACAGCTGTATATCCAGAAGGCCATACGTTTTCTTCAGGACGACCTATCTGAAGATGAGTCCTCTTGCCAACTGTGGCAAATGTCAATGGCCGTGAACAAGTGTAACATGTCGCAAAAAGGCCATGTACCGCCAGACAATCTGTTGCTACAAGGCGCATACCTCGCGAAGTGCAGGGTAGTTCACCACTTAAGCTTAGGATATTTAGTAAATTTTAACTTTTCTGAACATGTTGAGGGCTATGAAGACCATCGGATGCGCATGCCATCGTATTTACCTCAGAGAAGCTCATATAAGGTTCTACGAAACGTATGTAATGCCATGTATTGGATATTGCTCAATGGTCCAATATAATCCGGGAAAATTTGGCCGATATGCTCTGGAGAGTGTCCAGTAACACTTCTCGAAAAAGCTATGTGTAGCGCCTTCTGAATCTGGGATAAGGTAAAGCTCCATCTTTATGTAGTGGGAGAACAACCAACTGGTAATTTTGAATTATGCAGTCAATATTATTCAGTATCATAGGCAATACAAAATGAGAGATGTTAAGTAGTACAATATGTACAATCACTATATCCACCGCAGCTCGAATGCAACTTGGATTGCTGTATGTCTTCTATGGATAATGGTGAAGCCCTCATGAGCTTCTCAGTCGAAGCTCATCTTCCGTATCTGGTATGGAACCTGAGAAATGTACATTAGTATCAATCTCAGTTGCATTGGGATTTTCGGTAGACTGCCCTTTGTATCTGAGCTGTACCTGGTCGACAGGACGCGTGTGCAAAGACGAACCATTCAAATCAAATATCAGTAACATGGATTTTTCGAGGTTACTCACAACAATTCCAGTACTGGGTCGGCAATCGTTGCTCTTGAACTAATATACCTCGGGAGTGCTCTACCCGAGCAAAAGAAGAAGTGGTCTGGACATGCACGTTTTAGCAGGTGTCTCGCCAGTGGTAAAAAGAACACAATCGCGATACTGAAGTAAGAAGTTATCAACGTATCGACGGCGTTCATTAACGGTTGCTGGAGCACATAAAGCAAGTGCATGCTTCAAAGTAAAAAAAGGTTTTCAGCTAATCCGTATGAGCAAAGATGTCGGAGGGCAGTAAACAAATGACGGCAACCAAGGCTTCGTAAACAATCGGTAAAGCACGGCGCAGTGTAAGGTGGCCCGTCACGAACAATAGCCACAGGCACACGTTCAAGTCTGAACACTTTTCTTAGGGCCTAGGTAGTAACGTTGGCGTTTGGTTTATTCGTCATGGATACTTCAGGTTACTGAATAAGAATCAGTGATTACAAGTCCATTATTAGCAATATGGACACGCTGCTAGGCTTCACACGCCATTGGCCAAGGCGTCCATTTAGCTGACTAATTTCTTACCTTGTGTAGGTAGCCCTTACATCTTGAAGCAGTCTGTCGAATAGCATCATCAATCTCAGGCTACCAGCACAGAGATAGGGCCATAGAAATCATTGTTTCAATACGCAATTGTCTAAAACTACCATTTGCAAAGGCGGAAGAATTACAATACGATCACTGACACAATACACCATCAGATGTAACACATAATCCAGCAGGGCGTGGGTAAAACTAAGCAAACTTCCGCTTTAACAGAGGCTACCAGCCGACGGTTAAAGCTGATAGGATGGAGCCAAAGCACTTTCTTGTTTCATTAATTAGATTTGCACGAGATATAGGAATTGTTTAAGCAAGTAGGCAGGCAACTTTAGCATCCGGTTCAAGCAAGCAACCATGTCGAGAGAGATATTCCACTAAGGAATGTGTTTAGCAGTTCTTTGTTCTATCTCATAATCATATGCGCTGAGTGCACTTCTTTATCTTTGCACCATCGCTGCATAAGGTTTTGCTAACGAGGTAGATGGATTGGATATATACTTCAAGACCTCATGCAGTTATTACGGCGAATGTCAAACTGCACAGATATTCGTTTAGCCGACTAACAGATCCATATTTATTTGTTTATAAGGCTTCACGATGCGTTTGAGCGTATCGCACCTCAGGTAAATCTACTTAAAGAAGCACTGGTAATAAGTATAGGATGAAGTTCAGACGAGAAGGGTCGAAGAACACAGTCAGACTGGAATGAGCTTAGTACCTTGTGCAGCACTTCACCATGCTCCATAGACCACACAATATATTTGGAGTTCAGTAAACAACGTGTTGGATTAGCAACAGGAGCAAAATTTCCTATGGAGCTTTAGCAGCATTGTAAAGTTCGCATTATGAATGTTAGTTCCTGAACCTGTGTCGGGGATTTCACATTAATCAGTTGTTTAAAAAGATCTGCATCAAGTCTACATCCAGGGGACGTAACATGGTAACCCAGGCAACTGCTTTCTTTAATACAGGTTACACACTTTTGGCATGCACGTTTAGCTTCTTTGAATCGTTTTAATAGTGCTAATAGTCAAGTCATAGAAAACTGTCATTAACGTATGCAACCACATCATCTTAGTACATTACAGTACTATCTAAACTTTTCAAAAGTGAATTCATGAGCTCCTGCATATAGCTAGAAATATACTAAGGCCAAATGGAAGTAATCGTAACAACAGAAACCGAAAGACGTAGCACTGGAAGTTAGTTCACTGGGTGGCTTACTAAGAAGAATCTGTACATAGGCATCTTTTAGGTCGTTTCGAAAACCCCCAGAACCATGCAAGCGGGAAAAATATCTTCAGGTTCCGCCGTAGTGCAGTTACTCCTCCACGGTCTCGTATTAAGGATGTTTCCATGGTCATCACAAACACTGGGTGTCAGATAGTCTGACGTTAGTGACGTGAGAATCAGTGTGGCCTATCGGGAGCCCTAGACTACGATTAGTCCTCCAATCTCACACAAATAATTTAAACCTTTCCTGACCGCCTCCCTTAATTCAGATTGAAAGTTCGCCATTTACGACGTACAGCATCCCACCGCTTTTGTTGCATAGCAGGGCAGTGTCTTAAGCAGATCCAAACCGAATTTACTAGTCAGAAAGTATTTCACACTTAGAAATTGTATTGCTCAAAAGATAACTGCTATCTTTCATGCACAATTTAATTGTTGACCGATTGTACATTATTCCTTCTTGTTTTAATCGTCTTTACAACCGGCTCGACACGCGACCGCATTGTAAGTTCCCGCGGGGACCGTTTGATTGCACTATTCAGTTCAGTTCAGTTCAGTTCAGATGGGACTGGAGCGATAGGAGGATCCCGTGAGTGTTCCATCTTGAGTGGATCGTTTAGCCAAGTACTGATGATGTGCTCAGTTATTGATGGATCTAAAACGGAACACCCGTATCGCACCCTGGCTACCCAGTTAATGCCCATGTTTCCTGCTCTAGTAGTCCCTGCTGTGGCAGTCACGTGAAGTAAACAAAGGATAGGAAGAGAAATCGAAGGTACAGAATAAGGAAGTGCACTTAAATAAGAAAATAATACCAATGCGTGAAGAAAAGTAAAGAAAAGAAAATCGAAGTACGAAGATGCGAGTTACTCAGGAAAATGGAAAGGTTTCGTGTTGCCACCCAAGAGCGTCTAGTTGCCGCTCAACCCCCTTAACCGTAGATTCCCTGATAATGTTTTCCGGAAGCATGTTCCAGCGGTCGGTAACTCGGCGTGACAGCCGGATTTCCGCCCTAATCTGATCGAACCGCGGTTTGTCCAGCTTCAAGGAATGATCGCGTAGAACAGACAATCTAGTGGGACTAAATGGCCAAGCTAATCTGGACCAACCTGCCCAGTTGTGATACGGTAGGTTAGGCTTAGGTCTCCTCTAAGCCTTCGTTAGTGCATTGAATGCATTCCCAAACTAAGTAGACGCTCGGGGTACGTCCGTCCCCGTAATCCCTCGCCTAACCTAGGATTCACTCAATAAACCATTTCTAGCTCCATTTTATCCCGGACGAGACAGGGCGGACCATCCTGGACGCAGTATTCCAGATGGGGCCGAACGAAAGCTGAGAACAGCCTCGTAAAGATGCCGCCCGTCAAGACTCCGAAAGAACATCGTATTAACCACAATATGCAGAAACCTCCGCTTGCGGCCTTCTTGCAGTTGTCGCCGGAGTGTAAAGCACAAGAGTGTACGACGTTTAAGTCAATCTGGCTAGATACACGGGGGAGTTCGACCCCACCGTCTAAGTACTTCATAGGAAAACAACCTCCTCCAATTAGAAGAACGGTGCACTTTGCCTGATTTATGGGCCGTAACCATAAAGTAGACCAGTCCCAAAGCATATCCAAAGCTCGCTGAATAGTTTCGGAACCTCCAGGAATATCGACAATGTTCCGCAGGTTCAGATCATCAACAAATAGCAGCGATGGCTCCTCAAGCTCCACGTGTAGGTCACTCACATATATAGCAAACAGCCGCTGTCCAAGGACTGAGCCCTGCGGCATGCCACTGAGGACAGACTGCCTAATCGATAGGCCCCGGCCTACCCGTGCACACTGTTCTCTACCCTCCAAGAAGGCAGTCACCCAGTGAAGGGCGCGGCCAGATACCCCGTAGGAGGATAGCTTCTGCGTGAGCCTCAAATGGGGTACCTTGTCAAATGCCTTCAAAAAGTCGACGAAAAGCACGTCCAGCACGTGGCCGTTATCCACTGCATCCGCCCAACTTACGCGAGCCATCAGTAGATTCGTCAGACAGGAAAATCCCTTCCGGAATCCGTGTTGCACATTGCTAAGTAGCTTAAACCTACTCAAATGACTCGCCCATGAATCTCTCACCAGTTTCTCGAGGAGTTTGACTATTACAGTCGTCAGACAAACTGGCCAGTAATTTGCTGGCAGACCCTTGTCCCCATTTTTGAAGATGGGATATATGACAGCTTCCTTTCATTCGGAGGGCAATGCACAGCTGTCAAGCGATTTCTGTAACACATTAGCGAGCGGTCCACTTAGTTTCGCAGCCACCTCATGCAACAGTTTCGGGTGAATTAAATCAGGCCTAGAGGCCTTAGAAGGGTTCCGCCCTTCTAACAGCCTACGAACTTCCGTCACTGCTACAATAAACGCAGATATTTCTGAACCCCATGGGGTCCTGCAAACCAGCGCAACGCATGTCAAGAGGTTTCCCTTACAAACGCTTCCCACTAAGTACGCAGGCCTTGTCATAGTCCATATGCGCATGAGTACCGTCATCACGCATTAATACTGGAATTGACATGTTCGAACCGCAGCGCCTTCTGCCATAAACATGAAGCTTTTTGGATTCGCTGAAGCTTCATCCGCTACCCATTTCTGGTACTTGAGCCGAGCATCCCTTAGATGTTGATTACACCTATTTCTAGCCTTACGGCACTTGTCATAAGCATAGGTGGACGGAGCACCTTGGTAAGCTCGCCAACATCTAGACTTCTTTGTGAGCAAATTCCTGCCAGTGGGATCTATCCAGGGCGACCGTGCTCTGGCCACCTTTCCTTATCCGACTGGGATGAAGGGGGCAGAGACCTCTGTGAGGTAGGACTTAAATTTATCCCAGGCAACCTCGACAGTATCGTCGTCTGAGATCTCACAATGCAAAGCCGAAACCTTGGCTCTCATGGATTGATAGTCTGCGTGCCATATGTTCGGGCGAGACTCAACAGTACTCTGGTAGCGTCTAGACGGAATACAACTGAAGAACAAACAAACATGATCACTGGAACCTAGTGAACGTCCGTAAGTAATGTCAACAACAAAATCGAATGACTTAGCAAATACAAGGTCTAAGATAGATGGTACTTGGGCGTCCAAGTAACCAGGAGGGGGTCAATGAACTGGTGCAAAGATACTTGGAGCGTAAGCTCAAGCAGATCAGGGCCGAATGTGTCTGTCGCTGAGGCGCAAGGAAGATCTGCTCAGCAAAGCGCTTGGGGGTTGAGGTCGCCCATCACCAACAGCTTACTTGCGGAATGGGAGCGAATAAGTCAAGTACCTCTTTGGATATGCTCCCATTGTTTCTATACACAATCACCACTGTAACCTGAGCAGATGATGTACTAATAATAACCGGCAGAGCTTCAGCAGTTTTGGCTGCGGACTGAAATAAGCAAGTCTTCAAAACGTCAAGTTTGCAGCTCACATAAAGAGCGACGCCCCCTCCCTGTAAGCCAGCAGAGCGATCGCATCTAAATAGTGTGTAGCCAGATAAAGGTAATTCACCATCCGTGATGTTCTGAAATAGCCACGCTTCAGTGAATGCGAGTATATCGGGATGAGACCCATCTACAAGCAGATCTAACTCGTACACCTTGTTCCTTAGGCTGCACACGTTACTTAACATTATCTGAAGGTATTCGTTAGATCTAGGCCTGGATCTTGCGCTACCAGAATGGGCAGTGGTAGTGTGGAAAAGGACAGCCGGCTTACCACCCGAAAACCCACTAATCGGAGACCCTGTTCACAGGCCGCTCGCCTCCTTTTGAAGTCCATGATGGCCTACCTTGGCTTCAGTCTATCGGCCAGCGGAAGGTCCGGCTGAACGCTAATATTTGTACCTTTCAGCTTAAACGCAAACCGCATGAGAGCGCTACGTTCCTCCGGGGTAGAGAGTACCACACGAAGTAAAGTCGGTCGAGGGTTTGGTGCGCTAACTGGGACGTTCTCCAGTCTAATCAGCTTCCTGACAGTAACGTCTGAAAAACCAGGCGGAAGAAGCTTCGTTGCGCACATTTTAAACCATTGAAGGTAGTCCAACATGTGATCAGCAGGAAGGACAGCAGTAGATTCAGCCGCGGTACGGAATATAATGCTACTATCCGTGAACGAATCTCCACGACGGGATGTATTAACCCCACGGGGCTTTGCATTGATACTTGGAACAGGTGACTTCACCGCTGGTGATGAGACTGTCTTTGCCACTCTGATGAGGTAGCAACGGCAGCGTGTTTTTCGCTCCATTGTCACTGTCAAACTTTTGTTAGGGTCACCGATTTCACCGAAAGGCTGTATGGCAGATTTGGTCTGCTTTTTCTTCTTGATATCGAGAGCAGGGTTCCGTGAGGCTATTTCGCTTTGAGCAAAAGCAAGCAAACCTTTAGCAAGTGCCTTCTCGGTGAGAACTGAGATTGCCGGAAATTTCGGCTGACAAGTAGTGCGTGTTGGAACCTTCGCCTTCGCACAACCGTCAGACGGTTTGCCAAGTAACGACACTTGGCTTGTTTCCGGTGCCGAGACAACTATAACTTCTTGTTTAACAGAGAGCTTACCGGGTCTCCTGGCTCTCTTTCGCTTTACTCGAAGGGACCCTTGAACTAGCAATTCGGCGTCGATCAGGCTAGCTATAGATACGAGGTCCGAAGCTGCTTCATTTTTGTGGTCGGTAGCCATCTGGACCGGTGACATAATGATTGGTGCCACAAGTTGCTCATCTGTGTAAGCGATCAAATCTGCGTTGTTGGAGACCGGAAGCGTCTTCATGAGCAGAGCCATTTTAAAGCGAAGATCTGAGAGCATCGAGCATGAACGCTCTACATTTCGCAGCCGGGTATCAAGAGATTCGTCTCTCGTACAAAGGCGGCGCGGCCTTGCCGGCGGCTGCAGCAATTGGCACAACAGAAAAGCAACGTTTCGCTGGAGGCTAGCGCTGCGTACTTCTTGGTGTTCAGGTCTGTACAAAGCTGATGATACCATTGATTGCAGACATCACACTGCATACCGCCGGAATCGTCAGTTACTGGTATATTGCAGTTTGTACTGCCACAAAAGCGCGATAACTTCTGAATCCAAGCCACCTATAACGCGTTGATCGTGCGCTATATATCTGGTACGTGACTAGACGGCCAACCAAAAGCAATGGGTAGAAGACACAGGCGTAAGCTAGGGAAGAACTTTATTGGACGGCAGGAGCGTTAGCTAATACTAAAAATAGGGCACCCGGAGAGAGCTAGCTAGGGAGAATGTCGCTGGCGTCGAGTGCGTTGACAGAGCGTCCCCTGGTAGCACAATCGTAACAGTAAACGTAGCAAACAGGACAAAAACTGGACAACAGTCCAGTTCAGGTATAATTGCATTACTTGAAGCTAAATGCATTTAGTTTGACATTTGTTAATGAATAAATGATTGATAAGCATTAAAAGTACTATTATTTGACCATAAGGCGTGTGGTTTAAATGCATCGGTAGATCATTTTATTTGCACAGTTTCGGTTTTGTAACCTTGGCCGCTGCTTGCGCTTAGGTATGCGCTATTGCTTAGCTCTTTTGATACCGCGCCACCTCAGGCACACCTATCAGGTTTTCCAGTTACGGCTTGTTCGATACATATGTATTCTTTTTCAGCATGCCGCGTCGAAGAAGTTATCAATTAACTGCACCGTTTCCGTCTCGTAGCAGCATTTACCGTGCAGCAAAATAATGACATCAGGGTTTAGCTACGAAGAAGTGCTTCTGTTGTCAGCAGCCAACCGACAAAGGGTAAGAGGGTTTGTAACATATATTACTTATGATTGCTCACACAGTGCAGCCATCTGATAAGGTTACCAACTGCTATGCCGATGACAGGGACCCCGATGCAGCGGTCCATAACTTGAGAAAGCTTGTTACAAAATCTAAGGTGTCAGCGTCATTTGTTCGTCTACTGTTGGGGCTTGTGCAACCGTGGATGCCATTTTTGCCAAAGAACTACCGGGTGCAGATGCGAACTCCACGGAACTTCCGTATACGAATAGTTACACCGGGCACTTACGGTCACGTAGGTCTGTTGGGAGGTTTACAGCTTGCATGCTCTGCTCTTTCGCTCGCGGCTGATGACACTGTATACTATTAGTTGCGTATTGACGGATTTAAGCATTTTAACGATTATCTTGTAATTTACCCAATGTCACACAGTTATAAACTAACTATTGACGTCTTTCGTTTTCAGCACAGATGGCTCTTCAAGAATACAGCGTTATCAAACTACCCGACAGACAACATCATTCCGATGGGTCTTCCAGCTAAGCATCCTATGTGAGTATGACTTTTTATTTCTCCATAGACGACGGCCCGCGCGCTCCACCTTTGATGACGAAGATGTCGCGCGTCCCACCAAACCCAAAAGGCCTGCTGCAGCAACTTACGCACGTGCTCCCAGTTCTCTCTTCTGTGGCATTAGTCTAACACCTTCAGAGCCATCAACAAGCAACCGTAAGTAGCGCATTCCTACTGCCCCTGTTAAACAGTAATCGGGACGACTGTTATTGCTGACGTTGTACCATCCAATCTGGAGGTACTACAGGCACTGAAGGAGATTAAAGGTAAGACGTCACAGATGCATTGCATTGCACTCAGCTTTATTTTTAGATGAATTATGCCTCATCCGATCAGAACTGGTCGGCCATCGCCCTATGTCCGAAACTATGTTGCAGATGCTGCAACGACAGTCCCAACTTCTTGCACCGGGACTTTGTCTGCCAGTTATCTCTCTCACTGAACTTAAGGGATATGATGTACGGCTGAAGTATCCAGATTATAAAAACAGAGTCGTAAGATCGTCTTATTATTGAAAGACTTTCAAGGTCAACCATTTGTGTGCTGTGCACGTTGCTAACGTGCAACTCGTCGTCAAGGGTACCATTGAGCGGCTAATGATAAGATCAACTGCCGCGGAGATCTACTACTCAGGCGCAGGTGGCTTGATCGCATTGTGGCGAACCAATATGAACGTCATTGTACAAGGTAGGTTGACATACAGTAATGCCTAAAAACTACAAAGGCATCATTCGGCAACACATGGGTGATGCAGCCTCGGATGCGGACATTACACGGCACATCAAAACGTGGTTGCATTCTGCACGGCACAAGAGACCGCCTGTTGAGCAAAGTAATGTATACAACGCGAACGAGGTGAGTGCACTGCTTCATTATGAACCCCTTTAGCCTCCTACATTGTCCACCGCCGAAGCGGATTAACCATCTTGACAATGCCGCCTTTTGCTACTAACGACTTTTTACTGCACACCTTCATGTACATAAAGCGTCCTTATACCCCGGTTGTCATGTTCTTTCGCCTTGTGATGTTCTCAGGTGCGCGGTAAGCTCCATTCGCTTCTTGACCAACAGCTTGGAGCGCCGCCTAGGTGTATTCCCACGTCCAGCAACTACGGCAACTCGTACAGCGTGAACCTTGGATCCGAACCGTCAATGTTTTCCTTAGGTACTAAGGGCGTAGAAGTGTGTTGTCCGTATTCGGATATCAATGGTAGGCAATCGAGTTTTCTGGACCTACCGGATTGCCGCATATAGTGGTGGATTTCTGTTGGTCAACGCTGGCATTATTTGCATTGGTCTGCCGTAAACTGGACAAAATCCCTTTTTAGCCGTCTCACGGTAAAAGATCCTGTCCAGTTTAGCGTAATGCCCTCATAGGAAGGTCCAAGAGGCCAATCTGGACAGGACCTGGACATGTGCTACAAGGGTCGTTTGCAGTCTAGTCGCGCGCCAAAGGCGGAGATGGTGTTTGTGTTTCCAGCAAACGGGAACCACGTTCCAACAGGCAAACCGAATAGTTCCCTAATACCTAAGAAAACTATAATTTAAATATTTTAGAATAGTTTACCCAGTCATATGGGGGAATCTCCAGGTCGCTACACACCAGAAACAACAGCCTCAGTGCACTGCGAGACCGACATAGTGGAAACAGAGTGGAATTATAACACGTACGCAAGAGTTAAACGACCGCAATAAAAAAGGCAAAAACTGGGTGCAAAACGGGATTAAAACTGGGAACAACCGGAAAAATTATCAGTAAGCGCCAAAGACACTTTGACCAGAACCGCTTTAATCGATCCAAGATATCTTGGATCAGAGGAAATTTGACAATAGTCAAAATCCGTTGCAAGTGTTTATTCAAACACTGTTTTCCACCATAGTGTAGCTAAAAAGCTCGATCAGTATGGCATGCCAAAAATTGAGTTACCGCGTAGAACTCAGAGTAACTTGATCACTCACAGTAACTGTCGGTTAAATTTGAATTTCATTGGTGCCAACTAGTACATTCGCTTTACAGCTTAAATAATTTGCTTTCGGAGTCATATAGATGACTAACATAACTTATCAGGAACAGTATAATGGTGTTAAAAATGAGGGGAATCATTAGCACTTTACTGAGCCAAAGTGGGTGAAATAATGAAGGTCAATAAGCTGGCGGAAAATCAACAGGTGTGAATGTGCAGAAAATGCGTTCAACCAGTATAGCATTTTGTTAGTTTAGGGAATGCCTTGAAATGTGGACCGGGTTTAGGCGTAAACTAACGCTCTATTCTAAATAGAAGTTACCGTTAACAATGCAGAAGGTAAAAGATAGAGAAATCCACACGGCATATTATTTGCACAAATAATCTACACGGAAGGCATGAAATGGAACATCTTAAGGCAACGTAGGTACCTGCAGTATTCATAATGAGCTCATATACGTAATGATAACGATTGAAATTCACGGATGATGCTTTGAAGGGAAACCGAAAAGAACTTCGATACTTCTGCAGAAATTCAATAGGAGTAACTGCCATCACGAAGGCATCACTATGTGCATGGCTGATGGAATACAGAAGATGTTCAAACTTGATAACAAGTACGAATAACGGACACTGTCTATCACAGTATTACTGGGTAAATGAAAGCGTAATGGGAAATGCGCATGCAGTTATTTGCATGTGTTATCGATGTTATGTAACGGGAATCTTTATGAGTGCACAGGTTGCGCTGGTGTGTCCAGGTTGTTGCAAAGTGCTAGCCAAATGGGACTAATTGGAACATTTTCATATGCGCAGAGACATAGGTTAGCTGGATATAAAAAGGCTGAAGTTTATGCCTGATACTGTAGTGCAACAGAAAACATGCTCTTTCAGTATCTTGTAACATTGGATTTTATGGTCGTTTTAACCTTCGAAACGTCCATTCGTTTTACTGGCTGCATGTCCGTTGTCACAAACCGTTTTGGTAAGTTCCTCGCTGCACGTTTCTCGCTCTGTCTGATTCGCTTTCTATTCTTGCAGCCTGCACAATATGCGTTGGGTTCAGTCGCCTCCGACTTCTATACTGTCGTATTTGACACGCCTTACGTGTCATTGCTTACCGACTAGTATCCCAGGCTCCGTCCAACAATTGGTGATCCCCTGTCAGGAACACGCCGTCCGCCATTGTGAATTTTCATTTTGGTGAGCTCGTTCCAGTGCTATTCTGATTCATTATTCGCTATCGTTTTGTTTTCTCATTTACCGCATATACTTATTCATTTCTTACGATGAATAGTGCTGATGATAAACCATCTACGTACGTGGTTAGTGCCGTAGAGCTAGCCTCCCCACCTTTTTGGGAGAATGACCCGTTGTTATGGTTTGCACATTTAGAACCCACTTTTTACAGTTGTAAAATTTCATCTGATAATTCTAAATATCATCAGCTTATGTCCCGGCTTCCGCAAAGCGTATCCTCCCAAGTGAGGGACGTCATAGCTTGCCCACCCCCGATGCGAAATACTTTAAAGCAGGCGATCCTTCAGCGAATCACGCCCTCTGATAAGGTCCGACTGCAGCAACTGTTTAGGGCTCTGCAGCTAGGGGACAGGATGCCTTCAGCCTTGTTGCGACAGATGCAACAGCTCCTAGACACATCCAGCATGGATGAAGGTATTCTCCGCGAAATGTGGATGCAACGTCTCCAAGAAAGCACACAAGCCATCCTTGCGGTGGCAAGCGCCCTGCCTCTCACAGCAGTTGCAGAACTAGCAGATCGTGCCATGGAACGACATCAGCCAACGAACGAATCTAGGACGTTCACTCGACTTAGCCACGTCACAGCCCCGGCGACATACGCGACTAGTGAGCCGTCGGCAATCGACGTTTTATCATCGCAAATAGCATCATTACGACTTGAAGGCGAGAAACTCTCCGTAGCTGGTAAGCAGCGCAGCCGCTCTAACTCATCAACACGCCGCACGAAGCCTAACAATTCAGGCTTTTGCTTTTACCACACGCGTTTCGGTAACAAAACCCGCAAGTGCCAACAACCATACAGTTTCTCCGCCGCCAAGCAGGGAAACTTCCAGGCCGGCCCGTAATGGCGACTAACGGTGTCGGCAAAGCTCAAAGTCGTCTCATCTACATTAGGGATTACGACTCCGATACCCAGTTCTTAGTTGATACCGGGGCGGAAGTCAGCGTCATTCCCCCTATGCCAGGTGAGCCTACCGCTTCTCTGTCGACAAGCCTCAGTGCCGCCAATGGCACGCCAATAGTCACCTATGGTCAGCGGTCACTTAACCTGGCGCACGTCGGCGCACGTTCCACTGGGCATTCACCGTCGCTGCAGTCCCCTCTGCCATCATCGGCATTGACTTTCCCAGGCACTTCGACATCTTGGTCGATGCGAAACGCCAGATGATAGTCGACACTGCAACAAAACTCAGCGTACGTGGAACCACCGCCGATGTCACATCTATGTCACCGGTCTATGCGTTTCCCCAGACCTCGCCAGACTACGCTAATCTCCTTTCTCAGTATCCCAAGCTCGTTCAGCCAATGAACGCAGCTTTGTCCGTGGCAGCTCAAGTCAAGCACCACATACGGACGAATGGCCCACCTGTGTCATGCCGTCCACGCCGACTATCGCCTGAGAAACTAAAGGTAGCTAGGGCGGAGTTTGAGCACATGCTTGAACTTGGAATAATCCGCCCTTCCGATAGCCCTTGGTCCTCGCCCCTGCAGATGGTCCCCAAGAAATCTGGTGACTGGCGCCCTTGCGGTGATTACCGAGGACTCAATCACCTAACCGTCCCAGATAGGTAACCTATCCCAGAATGCAGGATCTTACCGCATGCCTTACAGTTAAGACGATCTTCAGCAAGATCGATCTGGTTCGCGCCTATCACCAGATACCTGTGGAAGACAATGACATTCCCATAACAGCTGTCATCACTCCTTTCGGTTTGTTTGAATTTTTAAGAATGCCATTTGGACTGTGCAACGCCGCACAAACGTTCCAAAGCTTCATCCACGATGTCACACGTGGCCTTGATTTCGCATATTCCTACCTCGATGATATCTTAGTAGCCAGTTCATCGGAACAAGAGCACCTCGAGCATCTTCGAGCTCTCTTCCAGCGCTTGACCCAACACGTTGTCACAGTCAACCCGACTAAGTGCGAACTCGGCAAATCAACGGTAGAATTCCCAGGCCACCTCGTTTCATCGTCTGGTATCGAAGTCCTTCCTGATAAGATCCAGGCAATCAAGGATTTCCCAGCTCCGACTTCCTTCAAGCACCTCTGTCGATTTTGTGGTTTGGTCAACTACTATCGACGCTTCATTCCGCGCTGCGCTCAGCTCATGCAGCCACTGACAGACTTACTCAGAGGAAATGAACGTAAGTTCGCTTTCCCTGACACAGCACAGACAGCCTTCGCCGAGCTCAAGGACACTATCTCCAACAAAGCCCTCCTCGCTCGTTCCGAATCGACTGCACCTCTTTCTATTACGACTGATGCCTCAGACGTCGCGGTAGGAGCCGTCCTCCAACAACATGTTGGTGGACAATGTCAACCCCTTGGGTTCTTCTCCAAGCGCCTGCAGCCAACGGAATCCCGCTACAGCACGCTTGCAGAGAACTGCTGGCCATTTACTTAGCAATACGTCACTTCCGGCACACATTTGAAGGCCGCGCTTTCACGGTCTGCACTGACCACAAGCCCCTCATCTTTTCCTTCAACTCTGCTAGCGACAGATACTCACCACGAGAAACAAGGCACCTAGACTTGGTCACGCAGTTCACTG
>OX104069.1:62005676-62211872 GCA_944474145.2 Dicrocoelium dendriticum | reverse complement strand
AAGTCGTAATTTAGGTGGGTTAAGTCAATGTCAGGGCGTTTTTTAAACGCAGCTATAGTGGGGACGGAAACAACTGAAGTGGATGAGAAAGCAAATAAGCGATTCATCCAGACGTGTTTTGAATACCGTTAGCGTGGGGGAAGTAACAACGTATGTGGGAAGAGCGTTCCAGAGTTGGCATACACGAAGGGAAACGAATTCCGGCGGCCTTGCAAATGGCTGTGTTGTGTGGCCAGCTATATCTGGTGTCCTCCTATTGTGTTGTATTGCGATTCAGCTGTAGTAGTTGACGAGATGAATGGTTTGGATCTCTCAGGATCATATAAGTCATCATCAATTCCCCACGCATGCGTCGATATTGTTCACTACAGATCCTGAGGGTTTTCAGCCTCAATCGGTCGAGTTTGGGTCCATCTTGGACAGTAGACGGTGGATAGTTGGCGGTGAGGAAACTCTACAGAAATGTTCCAATAGTCGAATGGCTGTTTTAGCATTTCTTCCTAATACAAATATCTTGCTTACATCAACAACAAGTTCGTGCAGTGCCGAAGTAGCCAACGATAATCGGTTGTGAAAACATCTCTATCTTGTAGCTTCTACGTACTTTGTAAGCGACAGTTCTCTTACCACTGGAGAACCATGATATTAAGAGGAATAGCGGTAAGCATAATAGAATAACTTGGCAAACACGAGGTTAACCTCATATGTACGACGGAAGTACGTGCCTTTGGCTTGCAAGAAGCGCATAACGCAGCCTACTGAGCTTCAATCGTTTCGTCCACCGCCGTCAACTTTCCAGTAAACATCAACAGTGACGCCTGCACCCTGTCGGGCAAATGAGCGAACGCGCGTTTCTCAAGTAACCATCTTGTTCTATTTTCTCCCAGCGTTCATTCAACCCCGACGAAACATGTGCACCATTACACACGGCAACAATGTGCCAACGTTATTACGGCGGATCAACCGAGATCCGCAAAACAGACAGTCATCGAAGAAGCTCAGGGCATTTCTGCGTGCTATAACTTGCTGTACATCGATAGTTCCTTCATCGGTTCATCTGTTTGTAAAGAATGGAATGTCGAAAGTACAGGGTCTCGATATGTCCACTGATGGATTCTACATCTTCGTAGATGCGTTTGATCTAGCTGTTGCATCAGGTGAACCAATTCGCAGGGAGAATCAGGCACATATGTCGTGCCTTTCTAATGGTAGATGGCTCAGGGCATCCGCTTTGCGATTACTGGTACCAGGAATGTAGGTAATTCTATAACTGTATGTGCTCAGCATCAGAGCCCATCTCTGCATTCGTGGTGAAGACATTTGTTGCATACATTTGATTTCTCTTACCAATGATATTAATAGGTTGTGATCTGCGTGAAGTGCAGAAATAATGACAGAGCTACTGATGGAACCTTTTCACACCGAAGATTACACAAAGGACTTTATTGTTTAGCTATGAATAGTTTCTTTCCACTAGATGCTAAGTGTATGATGCAAAAGCTATGAGGCGCCATGTTTGTTTATTTATGCAATGACACAGGATAGCACTCACATTCCAAGCTGATGCGTCACATTGAAGAACGTGGTTATTCCCAAGTTCATAATGAACTAACATTGCTAAGGGGAGAGAGCTTGATTGACATTCGATGACGCACAGCTTTGCCGAGGACCCAGACACCACTGCAACTTTTCATGTGGTAACTCATTCAGAGAGTGTGACATGGTGGACGCAGTCAGACAGTCACCTTGAAAACTTTCACGGCACTAGTTGCAAGGACACCGGAACTAAAAGCTGTCCTTCGTCCTGACCTTGACAATTACCGCCTAATAACACTTCGCCCTGTGTTCGAAAACACCATGGAGGCGATCATCGCACACGCACTGATGGGTTACCTGAACAGCTATCGCATCAGAGCAACGTCGGAGCAGCGATCAAGTACCGCAAAGCTACTGATAGTACGTAATCATTGGACCGAAACAGTCGACGAATGTACAGGAACCGATGTTACATACTGAAAGGTTTCAAAGTCTTCCGATCGCTTGCATTACAAACAGCAGTATGGCATTTAAGCGTTCGTACTTGGACCTATCGAAATGTGTTATAACCGTGGTTAAGCGGGGGTAGAGCCGTCAAAACAAAGACTCTACAACGCATTGGACAGTGTGTTGACCTAGATGGTAATTCGTGGGAAATAAGTAAGACAGCCGACAATACAGGGTAAAATGGTATGATGAGTTAGACGGGCCGTGTCACGTTGTCGACGGCATCAGGCATATGAACCGCAGCTGAGAAGTGGATGAAACTCACCACTTTCATGGTCAGGCGGAAGGATCTGCCGTCTGGTGCAGCGGCGCAAGGTTGAACCTGGTAAGTTAACAGGAAATGCTGTATGATTGCTTCTGCCGCTCCTTCCCCACACAGCGTTAGAACGGAATGCTTGCATGTATCCACGAATCTTTCTGCATGCTCCTTAAACTGGGATGATCCAGAGGCGGCCGACAGTGATTTCTGCCATTACGCTGACAGCAAGCAACAAATGCATTTAAAACAATTTGCGAAGCGAACTGTGCAAATAACTGTTGTAGTTTTCGTACTGTGGCCTCTGTCTTGCCTGTGTTCTTCATGTTTAGATCCGGCCACTTGCTATATGCATCAACCACAATGCAACATCTTGGTGTTTCACTGGACCAGCTAAAGGAAAGTGAATTCTCTCCCAAGGCTTGCAAGCTGGCATCCAGATGTGGGTGATTTTCTTGGCTATTTCGCTGCTGAAACACGATTGCTACATGTGGCGGCACAATCATGTATGGCGTTGTCAACAAAATGCCGGCATACTTAACTTATTGCTGCAGCTTTCATCCGTGATATTCTGGGGTGATGTAGTTGTAAATATCCCCATACCCTAGCACTCAGGATGATCTGAACAACCACGCGTTCATCCAACATACGTAACACAGTCATCAACCTGTTCCAACGAGTCAAGTGGATAATGCAATTGATGACGGTGTGTGTCAGTAATCAGGTTTGCTTAGTTTGTGTTTAAAAACGATGACATCTTGCAAAGCATGGCCGAGTTTGGTGTGCTCTTGACTGCCCACAGAACTAATCGGAAGAGCTCTGATTGTATTATACAAAAGCGATTTCACTTCCGATTCAAGCGCAACTGAAGCGGTCACCTGGTGTTCTTCTTGCTGGGCTGTTTTGCGATAATCCAAGAAGGCGCATCGGCGTAGGTGAAACGTGCCGTTGGCACATGTGCTATCGTATAATTAGATCCGGCCAACAGTGTCTCCCAACCCTAGAGGCGATTCGCCGTGTACACAAGTACACATTCTTTGAGCCGAAAATGGATTTTAATATTTATGGTTCGTTTCCAACACGAATCCTTTACCCTGCAACATCTGGTGAAAGTGATTGACAGCAACATTTCAAGCTGTTGCGGTCTTCGCTATCTGTGAGCAGTTTCTATGAGAATTCGCACATGATACGTATGCAACCGATCTCATAGTGTTAGATTCGAACCGCTGGCAGCGAACCGTTTCAACAGAATAAATAGGCAATTGCTTTTGTGTCATAATGGGTCAGCATTGATTAAGACAACAGTATTCTGAATGAGCCTAAACACTACTGTACATTAGGATGACCAACTGTCTCTTATTAGCTTGCAAATTGATGACGTCCTGTTTCTACACGCTATATCTAAAGGATTTGAAAATGAGAAGAAGCTGCTGTTATTCGATATTACTCACGAATAGCTGGATTTGGTTATAAATCTGATAAGCCTTTCATCCCAATATTTCACAAGGTACATAGCAGAGCCTAGTCTGGAAAATTCGTCAGACGAGGTTCGCCCTATTGGGGTGCATCAATGGCGCGCCTTTCCTTTGTTCCTGTAAGGAGGAGGGAACCGATGACCGTTAGAAGCAGATGCTAACTAGTCAACAGCTTAAGCCACTGAGCCATGGGTGAAGTTGGCTGGGTTCATAAGGTGCAAACTAGCGGATATAGCACTAGCTCTCTACCACTTTCAGTGACAGTGGTTAGCCTGCAAAGTGATCACGTCCACTCACTCGATGCTATATATATGGCATTTGAAACTAGGAGAAGCTGTTTTTATCTTTTATCACTCAGGAGTAGCAGGATTTTAGTTGTAAATCTGATAGGGCTTTCATCCCAATAGTTCACATGCTACAAAGCAGAGCATAGTCCAGGAAAGAACCAGACGCGTTCCGCAATACTGGGGCTATTCTGTGGCGCGCATTCCCTCGGTTTCTAGGTAGGAGCGAACCCATGGATGCTAGAGGCAGACGCCAACTAGACAGCAGCTTAAACCACTGAGACATGGGGGTATTGGCTGGGCGACTTAATTCGCAAACTTAGTAGGAAATAACACCACCTATCGACCAATGTCGCTGACAGTGGTTAGTCTGCAAGGTGATGACATCCTTTTACTAGAAGTTATATCTATATTATTTGAAACTAGGAGTGGCTATTGTTATTTTATATTACTTAGGAGCAGCAATATATAAGGTGCAAATCTGCTAAGGCTTTCATCCCAATAATCCACAAGCTACATATCGGAGCTTAGTCTGGAAAACCGGGGTCCACACGATCAAGGAAGGCAGCGAATATTAACGATATGTGCCCTCGTCTACTCACGATTAGATGACGATGTAGCATGTAGTCAACAGTTAATAAATCCGTCAAAAACGGTTTGTATGATGAGCTGTCAATCTGCTATCTTCTTATAGCGCCATGAATAAGCCGTTAACCAGATTATCTCATTTCCACACACCTCTAACCATAGCAACATACACATTCACGAGCTCCGACAAGACAACAAATCTGCCCGACACGACTACGGTCACAACTTCGTCAACCAGTACCGAGCCACAGACCACAAGCCAGACACCCATACCTACAAGTGAGTAACGCTCAATGCGTCAGATTAATATGCCATCAAATTCGTTTGGTTTTGACTGCGTTTGACTAGCATTTTATTCAGTCATCCTCGCCCTATGCTCCATGCTCTCGATCTCACTGTGAATGATTCGTGTCTTCATCCAGCGTTCCCAGCGGTTCCTTTATTCGATACAGCTTCCATTTTCTTATTAGACCGCGCTTCTGGAATGCCCTACATTGCTAGCTTGGCGAATAATGTACTCCCACATGATGAGCTTGACACTGCATGTGTGTTCGTTCGCTTTTTGGCGTCGATTGCGTTAAATGCGGTGGGTTTCTACATGGGGTACATGCATAATGCCGCTGGGTTGCATGCAAAGAGGGGCCACATCAGTTGATCCATGTGTTCTGCATACAGGCCAGATCTAAACCACACTCACCCGTTTTCGAAACAGACAAATGTTAGCACTTTAAACCGTTACGAAGCCGTTGTGCTTACTGTGAGAGCTGTATTCCGAATCCTTAGCAAGATTATAAGTCAGTATCTTGTTGCATATTCTGGCATATCTGTTAGTAACTTGTTTTATAGAGTCTAACTACGTCTCCTTCCTTCCACCACCGCTGTTGATTTGTTACGTCTTCTGTGTACATTCGATTGGTCAATTGGCACTTCTATGCTACATATGCGTTACTTATCTGGATAACACTGAATACTTCGTTAGGCAGAGGCAAAGCATATAGGGCGGGGGCTGGGGTCCGCCCCGGGTGGTATGTGACAGGGTGCATGGTTTTAGTACAGATGATTGTTCAAAACCAAGTGTAAATTCATCGAAATTACCCCCATGATTGAAATGGCAAAAATGAATGGCGGGTAATCATACTGAAGCCGCGGATGCAATTGGTACTACCAAGGTTGATCACTGAGCAAGAGTAAATGAGATCGAAATCATGCACGCAGTGGGAAATGTTTGTAATGCCGATGCGAAAGATGCGCGCGAGGTGGAAGAATTGGAAAAACACAACCACGTTTTGGCACGATAACACGCACATCAAGCGATTTTATGGATGTCTATCTGTGGTCTGTTAAGATTGACCGTGAAGTTCTCACTCTGCTTGTCCGGCTCTGATTTACTGTCTTGAAGCACTTCGATCGTAAACGCAATAAGCGGTGTTACCTGGAACGAATACATTGCTTGGGCTAGGTGGTCAACAACAAAGTTGTTTTATTTGAGAGTTGCGATGAGACGAGCAAAGATTGCGAACATGGATGATGTATGCTCTCTTGAAATAGGCCTCATTTTGTTTCATCTGCAGGTTTTCTCAACTAGATAATCTAGTTTTCCGATTGATGAGTGTTTTAGCAGCTGGTGCAAACTGAATCCAATAATATGTGAACACGAATCTGATAAATCGCGTGCTCAGTCATTCTCCAACAGCATGGAGCTAGCCATCCCGCTGGTTTATTTAGGGTGATTATAGGAATATGTGGCGTGATATCGTCAGGTTTCCCGTCATTCAAAACGAGGACACTATGTGGTCTCCGAGACTCATCCAGAATGACGAAACAGAGCAGGAGAAAAGTGACCGTTTCAGAAGTTGTACAACCCTTGGCCTATTATGAGCCTGTTGTTCGTGAACATTTGGTGACAGTTCTGCTGGGAATAAAACGCAGCACATTGCCTTTGTTACCACGCGTTCGCAATACATTAGTAAGCATTTTGATAAAGCCGGTGAGAAATAGCATCATAGATCAGCTCAAGGAAAGCAAACAAGCTTGCTTAATTTTCGATAGCGCTCCCGATTCATCTTACACAAATCAGATGAGCGAATTCGAAGTGACGGTGGAGAAGTCATTTCCCAGTTTTGTTGATGCCAACTGGAAAAGGGCTTAGGAAATTTCTAGATTGGTATTGAGAGAAGCGGAGAAACACGAAATTCAAAATGATTACTGCCGTGGCCATGCATTAAGCAATGCTGCTGTTATAGCGCGCTGTCAATGAGGTGTGCAGTGACCTCTGCAAAATCAGTCCAAATTTACATTTGTGTCCTGTATAAAGAATTCCCTGAATCTGGCATGTGTTCATGAAGCTTTTAGCGACGGTACATTCTGTTGCATACTTGACAGGATAGACCGGCTATTCTCATCCATGCTATTTCTGAATATTGCTGGCATGTGTTGCTTCAAGTCACCGGTATATGTATCAAGTGGCTGTACAATCTAGATGGGATAGTCGACTAGGCAATGCCAGGGATGTGGTGAAGAAATACTCGGAACACGTCACTTCTCTGCAATATTTCACACCTTGATGAGAAATGCAACCACAAGGTCAGATGCATCTCGTCGTTAGCTACCCTTTCGTTTCTACGCCTCCAGAGATCTGTTCTCATAGAAATCAATCATGCACGGAAGTGTCTAAAAAAAGTGGCTGCATCTGCGGCAAGGTTGGTTATTTCACTCGATATATGCTCCACTTCTATTGGCTCCACATGATTGACTTAGAGATTGTCAGTAACTGAACAAACGTCATATAGTAAAAACTAAGAGGAATACCTAAAATAAGCAGTTCAGCATTTATTTCGGATTCTGGATATGATCATTAGTGATGAGCTGTCCGATCATCATGGTTACAAATTTGAAAGAATATACTGCTTATAAATAAATGGGAGCAACGGTACGATAATTAATCAAGAATTCACAGTTTTTGTTAAATCTGTGAATTAGGAATTCACATACCTCATTGATTTTCGTATCGGTTTAGTCCTGCACACCGTCCTCTCGAAGTCATTTCCAGGAACACAATTACCGGACATCTTTGCGAAACGTACCCTTTTCCTATCTACCAGAATTACCCGAGTCAGCCTGTGGTGCCCAGTATTCTCCTCTTCAATTATGCCGTTTGGCCACAGAACTCTTGGCGAGCGTACAGCGGAGACTCGAACTAATTCATCAGTCTTTAAACTGTGCCTCTGCTTGCCACTTTTGATGATCCTGTAGAGTTGACAAATCAGACAATAACCATCTTTTCCAAAATTCATCAGTGAGCTGCTGCACCTGACACCATCTTTTTGTCCGTCGGTTTGGAATCTGTGCATGCTGGGTGTCAAGGATCCTGTTGGCGTTTAAAGTCAACAACTGACTGGGCGAGATGGTGTCGAACTCGTCGGGACGTCTTGGAATTCGTATCAAGTGTCTCAAGTTAAGTAATACTTTTTTTACCTCAGTCACTGATGTCTGAGGAATTTCGTCTCTGAGAAGCTGCTTATCAAGTAGCGACCGAAGCAACATATATATTCATTAGATCAGTCGTTCCCACGTAGCGCCGCAATGAGTCACATAGGGAGGATTGAAGATCTATCCGCAATCTCTTTCGTTCAATGTCCGCTGCAACTGAAATTGATGCAAAGACGCAAAATTAACTTTCAATGCACCTTCAGCTCCCCAGACATTTTGTCTGTTTTCACTATACACTCTCAGTGGTATTACAAGTGGTGATAAACATTTTGATAAGGCGAACGAGAAATAGTTCGTATTCAGAGCTGATACGCTGTGCCATGCGCCCGCCGCGAGCGTGCGTACGTGCGTGCCTACCCTGGCTACTGACTGTCTGCTATAGCCACTGATTGGTGATTTGATGCAGCGTCTAGTTGACTCACGTAACCTTCAAATGCCTTTTTGGTGTACAGTTCTTCGTGCCGTTTACGTGAATAAGCTTCTTACTACCCAGCTGTGTAGTCTGATTTTGACTCGGCTTAGGAAATTGGCGACCGATCTTGTTACCATCACTAATGGCGAATTAAATTATCTCATCTCAGCCATTTTGGAATTCGTCCACGGAAAAGGCCTACAACGCAACAATGGCTGCAATAGGGAACTAATTTCCCCAACTACCTCGATCTACTTGTTCTCTGTGGTGGTACCGGTACGATGGATTAGACATCAAAATCAACTTGCTTCATCGCCTCCTAGGCATCCAGGTTTCATCGACAGTTGGATTGCCTGCAACTAGATACGAAACAAAACCTACAACCTGTTTCCCACTCCCTTGATCACTGTGAGGTGTAAAGCCACGTGCTTACAGCATGTTACAACTTTAGCACCATGCGGCAGCAGCAGCTGAACGAAACTGTAAATTAGTTAATTTCCCCAGGCCTGACTGCTCTTCCTGATTGTGCCTATAACCAGATGAAGCCAGCTCAATTCGAAGAAGCAATGCATTTATTGGCATACATTTTTGCTGTTCTTGACGATAAGGCACGCGAGCGCCTATTATCGGCAGATGAAACGGACCTCATTTGGAAACAACTTGTGACATTTTTCGACACTTGTCAGTCTCGCGTAGGAACTTGCGGCATTCTCCTCACCCAATCAGAGAATTTCGCAAGAGGTACATAAGATCTCTCAGACTATAGATAATAACATATTATCTCACTCAGTATAATGTGGAGATTTCCGTTGTTAGTGATGTGCTGAACAGCATTTAACCCCAGCTCGTTATCAGCATGTGTAATCTGTATGCGGATTTTATGGGAAAAGTGCACACATCCAAAATGTATGCTTTCCAAACGAAATTCCATTGCGCAAGAAAACCGCAATACTCCAAAGCAGATCATAGAGGAGCAAATCAGCATTGGATAAACATTACAATCATGTTTAATCACAATATCACTACGGATAAACTATTCCTCGTATCTATCCATGTTATCACGCATGCAGCAGCTTTGAAATTGATATCAACTCCACTGTAACGTTGATACGACCTGTTGCTGAATCGCAGCTCCCAAAATGAGACCATCCTACAATACAACCACATCTTACACTGGATTGCTGATGAATGTGTTTGGTACATTTCTTTCATGTATATCCTACGGTACTTGCACGGATCACATCCGGATATAAGTTTCTAGGGTACCCACGAAGAACGCAAAGGTTTACAAAGCACCATTCTCGCCAATACACTGACAGAGGACGACGACTTCAGTTTGTCAACGAATTAGCACCGTCGCTTCTATTGCACCGCTGAGTCCTATGCAACGACGTGGCCGCTGTGTAACGCCTAAGAGGCATCATCTTCGTGGGTGACCGTAATTGGAGCCGGTATGTTCCGGCCAGGTGTGCGCAACAGTGTGAATGAACTGACGTCGAACGGATTTAATGAACATGTGTGCAAAGTGTGTTTGTATAAGGGAAAATACAATGAATGCACAGCGTGGAAATACAGGCGGTAATTGCATGGATCACATCCGGATATAAGTTTCTAGGGTACCCACGAAGAACGCAAAGGTTTACAAAGCACCGTTCTCGCCAATACACTGACAGAGGAAGACGACTTCAGTTTGTCAACCAAATAACACGATCGCTTCTATTGCACCGCTGAGTCCTATGCAACGACGTGGCCGCTGTGTAACGCCTAAGAGGCATCATCTTCGTGGGTGACCGTAATTGGAACCGGTGTGTGCCGACCAGGTGTACGTAACAGTGTGAATGAACAGACGTCGAACGGATTTAATGAAGATGTGTGCAAAGTGTGTTTGTATAAGGGACAATACAATGAATGCACAGCGTGGCCAGACAGACGGTAATTGCACGGATCACATCCGGATATTTGATTCCAGGGGACTCCGCCCTAACACACTTGACCGCGATAAGTTTTAACGTCTTCCTGTCACTAGGTTGTACGTCAACATTTTGGAAGATCAAACGCGAATTCCGGAAGTTTGCAAAAATAAATCGCGTTATTTGCCCAAACTAATCCAGGTTGTTGAAGAATTACGTGACACATTTAAAACTGAAAACACAGGCAGCACCGTGATTTGGGGAAATGCAAGTTGTAATTTATGCTTTCGGGACAATCTCGAAAGTGAGCTACGCCGAATACTGAAACATGGCATAATAAAATCTGTCCAGTATTTCAATTAGGTAGCTCTTATGGTGCCCATATTGAAGATAAATTTTCCCGTAATTAACTGTGGGGATCACAAGGTTACGCTCAACCAGGCAATACAACCGGACCGATGCCAAAGCCAAACACTGAGGAAATCTATGCTTCCCTCTCAGGTGGCGAACTTTTTAACAAACTAGAACTGAGTCACACTTATCAGCCGATTGAAGTCGATGAGGACTCATGTGCCTACACCACACACCTTGAGTTATTGCACTACATACGCATACCTTATGGGGTGGGCTCTGTGCCACCCAACTTCCAACGTATTATTGACTCGTTGGTGAAAAGCATACGAAATACACGCGCTTAGTTGTTTGACCTCTTGATCACTGGAGGCACCACTGATGAACATCTACGCAGCTTGTCAGATTCCGGGCATGTTCTAAAAAGGAATAGTTTGAATTCTTTGTTCCTTGGATGTCGTTTGTTTCGAGATGGGCTAAGTCCAGCAGAATAACAGCCTAGAGCACTAAGTAAGGTACCGGCAACCAAAAATGCGATCCAGCTCAGGTCATTACTGAGAGTGGTCACGCAGTTTTCCTGATTCAGACCATTAGCTGCAACCCATTTGCACCGGATTCATCAACTCTTACGCAAAATGCAAGCTTGCAATTAGGCTAGAGTACATGAAAGTGCTTTCAACACGATTACAAAAGCTTGGCATCCACCGAAGTTCTCATGCATTACGACTCACGGTAGCCCATTGTTCTTTCTTCGGATACATCTCACCCTACGGTCTTGGAGTTTGATTGTTGCACAAACTGCTGGACGGCTCTCATCGGCTTGTCGCATATGCCTCATAAACCATGATGGCAGCAGTAACTAATGACGCTCAGCTTGATCGAGAGGCATCCGCGGTTGTTTTCGGTATTATTCGGTTGCATCAATACATACTCGTTCGATCTGTTGAGATTTGTGCAGAACAAAACCCTCTTGGATCAATTTTGGTCATGATAAATGGCTGCAGCAAATGGTCTCACCCAGAATTTTTCGTTATCCATTGATCCTCTCTGCATATATGCATATTATACAATATATAACATGTTATATATATGCATAAATTACGTATTATATATACATGTAAACAAATTCAATACGTTCCTGGTCGGTAAACTACGTTGATGATGCTCTCGCGAGGCTTCCTTCACCGGAAGTATCTTCGGGGTAATCAGCCCCACAAGAACTCGTGAATCCGATCCAGAACCATAACAATGCTCCCTTTACCTCAACAGGCATATGCCGAGAAGCTGATAGAGACCCTACCGTAGCACTCATGAAACGCTACGTTCAGGTCGGGTGGCCAGCAAATATGACCAAGGAACTTATGCCTTTTCTAGCAAATTGACTGAACTCAGTTTCCATAACGAATGTGTACTGTGGGAAGCCCGCGGTTTAGTCCCAAAATAGTTGCAGTCAGTTATCTTGGATGAACTGGATGACGCACACCCTGGAGTCACTAAAATGAAGTCACTAGCCCGCTGTTATGTGTGGTGGCCTGACTCAGACAAGGACATTGTGTCAAAAGTTGGGAGTTGCATGCTTTGTCAGGAGAATCGGAACGCTGTGTCCCATGTGTCAATGTAGCCATGGAAGTGGGCAGAAGCACCATGAAGACGTATTCACCTAGACTTTATCGGCCCTTACGTAGGTCAGATGAACTTGTTGACCATTGATGTCCACGTCCTGACTACAGCAAGTTCCGCTAACATAATACTTATACTGCGTACGATGTTTGTAATCATCGGTCTTCCGGAAACACTAGCGTCAGATAACGGGACAGCAATTACCGGCGCCGAATTTTGGGCCTCCCTTATCTCGAATGGCATTAGACACGTAACTACTTCGCCTTGTCACCCATCATCAAACTCTCTGTACTGAGACAGCTGTGTAGACAGTGAAGAACATATTACCGAGGCAACCGGCAACTCCACTGCATGTGCGTCTACATCGTGACAATTTGGCTTATCGAAACATGACAAATGAAACCACCGGTAGAAACCCCACCGATTTACTGTTCGGCTGTCGGTTGTGTACACGTTTGGATTTACTTCACAGTAACTTGGTGGGCGGGGGGAGGTTGCTGAATAATAGAATAAGCCGATTCCGCCTTTGTCCGTCAAACTCTATATTCCGGGTGGCAAACTTCCATTGTTAAAACAACCAACGGGCAAATAATTGAAGCGGTAGCTGAGGATGGCAAGACTCAGACGCCAGTTAGATTATGTGCGACCGAGACCGTCGACTTTAGGAATAGCTGGTGAGTCGGAACTGTCGACAAGTGGCCGATCCTGAATCACCGCACCAAATGCCACTAAGGCACTCTACCCGCAAACACCGGCGGATGGATCGATCCGAAGCCGGATAACCCAAACCGCAGAGGGAAGTGGGATACGCAGTGTCTGTTTAGGTTTCTTGTAAAGCTGAAGAATTTTCAGACGTAGTTCGTTAGATGCGGCATCGCTTCCACCATTTCTTGCGTGTTCACGAAGAAATGCCGTCAACTGGGATTTGTCATCCTACTCCATTGGAATTTTCGCAGATATCATAGCAAGTCGAAAGTCAGATACAACTCTGTCGTGGGCTTTCTGGACAGCATTCGCAACCACGATGGAACTAAAGATGCTTTCCAGTCGAGCTTTCTTCGGAGCTGGTTCGCACTTGGCAACAAGTTTAGCTAGGTAATACTCATTGTAAACTTTCTTCTGAAGATGATTCCGACTGCGAATTACATCGGCCACTCTTGATTTTCCTAATGCATCCACAGTCACTTCGCAAAATGAACAAAACGGGGGTATATTTATCCGCGTTATCGACATAGTATTCCCCGGGAAACACCTTCACTCTGTGCAAGGCAATTTTTCCTCCTACATGGCGTTCCCTTTTCTGAGATGACATCTGCGAAAGATAACACCAGTTGCTTATTGCAAGCTATAGCTTCCATAGATTCTCGATTACCGCATAGAAATACCAGGTCAAAAAAACGATGCCGAGACTGAACTACGGTACTATCCAAAGGAAGAGGAAAATTCAGCAATGACAAACACCAACTATAGCTACTCAGTACTGAAACAACTGCATCTTCACGAAGTATTAAAGCACCGTTCTCGCCAACACACCGACAGAGGACGACGACTTCAATTTGTCAACGAATTAGCTCGGTCGCTTCTATTGCACCGCTGAGTCCTATGCAACTACGTGGCCGCTGTGTAACGCCTAAGATTCATCATCTTCGTGGGTGACCGTAATTGGAGCCGGTGTGTGCCGGCCAGGTGTGCGCAACAGTGTGAATGAAAAGACGTCGAACGGATTTAATGAAGATGTGTGCAAAGGGTGTTTGTATAAGGGACAATACAATGAATGCACAGCGTGGCCAGACAGACGTGACATGTTTACGTAACGGATAGAATCATTGGTGAGGCTTGAGTCTGGAGACAAGCGGAATTGGACAGCCGACGGTGGATAGATGGCGGTAAGGAATCTCTACAGGAATGTTTCAATAACTAGCTGGCTGTTTTGGCATTTCTTCCTAATACAAATATCTTGCTTACAGAAACAACAAGCTTGTGCAGTTCTCATTTTTCCAGATTCAGCGAAAGTTTTCATTTTCCGCGACAGTTGGCATTGTCCGCGATTTCCTTGCGTTTCGCGGAATCGCGCAATATTGGGGCATTTATCCATGATTGACAGAGTGTCTAGACCCGCGTCTCGTTTCTATGAAATCGGTATAAACGCTCGTGAGAAAGGTCTGACCTACTTCCCACTCCTCTTTTATCCGGACTCCAGTCGTTAGGTCAAGTTCCTGTCGCATTGCGTGCATCTATCTACTGACATTGCGTCAGTGTCTGTACGGCAACTGGGATTCGCAAGTCGTGATTCGTACTCGGTCTGATCTGCGTATTCGTCTGTCATTCTCTTATGAACCGCACCATTCGAACATGTCATTTGCTACGCCTAAGGAAGTGGACTTGCTGTATTTGATCGCACCCCGCAGCGCGTGATGACAGTAGTTTACGTTTTGGTAATTTTTTAAAGTCCTCTTGCGATATCGCTTATCGCAGATTGATAATGCAACCGGAAAGCTTATGTGAAATTTCTCTGTTACCATAGAGTCGACTGTATTCTTGTGGCAATTTAAAAGCACCGTGGCTTGCCTCCACCTATTTATCATAATGATTTCGTTGAACTACAGCTCTGAAGATCAGCGTGCCGCAGCACATTGTAGACCGCTGCGTTGACAGATGTTCTGTTATCCCCTGCCTAGTACGTGTTTCTTTGCTGAGGCCAATAACCCACCAGTTATGACGAATACGAAGCAAAGTAAAGTTATGCAATTTCATGCTGAAATGTCCTTGTAGTAGATGAATGAATCCTAATAATTCCCGATTGTGTGGATACTTTCGCTTTTGAAGAACGACTCTCTGTAAACCGAATTCCGTCAGCAGTTCAGTAATGAACACTTGTTTCATATGGATAAGTAATCCAAATGTTGGTGGGTTGTGTAATACATTTGCTCACTGGTGGAGAACTAGTTTTGTCACATTTTTCGGACCGATTGCCTTGAGTTGACGCCTAGCTTGTTGACGGTCGAAAAGCTTGACTAGGTATAGCATTAAAAGAAAAGTTCTTAGGTGAGATCGCAATGTGGACAAGATATCGTTGGTCCTTAATTGCTAAGGTAGCCTGTCCCATGGATAAGTTTACCTCACCAGAGATACATTTAAACAAATATTTTGCCTTGTCCTTTGTAAGGAAAGTATAGATATCACATTCCGAGTGGGATAGCTTGAGCCGTTTTGCGAGGCGGCAGTCACATCAGTTGGAAACACACGGAAATATATTTATATTATCATAATATTATTATTATTATACTGCAGAAAGAGGAGAGTTGAATTTTCAGCCGTTGAAGATAAAGTGGGTCAAGCTTGAGGTATGAACATCGTTTCGCATAGTCGAGTAATAATTAGCGCTCCATATTTTAAACAAGCGTCGAACATATTCAAAGCAATTCTATCAGTTTTACTTAAGGGGGCATTACTCTAGTGCAGAGCGCACTATGGAACAATAATGGAACAATGGTATATTACGAGTAATGGAACCGGGTGCTAAGCAAGTCACACAGGATGACCAGAAATAGAACCACCACAGGATGTATAGAAAACAGTGTAAAATGAAAATGGTTTTTGTGGACTCAACGCGATGTTAATACAGATGCATGCAGAAAGGCGGAACATCAGTTGTGTAGAGGAATTCCGCATGTGCAAATTCCGTCGCAATATCTCGTCTGCCGATACACATAGGCTATATGTCGTAACGTAGGTGGGTAAGGGCAATTTCAGGGTGTTTTGGGAGGGCGTTTCCTCGCTGGCACACCCGATGAAATTAATAGTTCCTTTGACATTCTAGCCCACTGTATTGTGTGGTTAACTTGGACTGGTGGCCCCTTAAATTCGTGTTGGGGCTCAGTTGTAGTAGGCTGCCGCAGAAGTGGTTGAGGTTCCTTTGTATCAAGTAGGCCATATCACAACTGGACTCTAACTGCAAGTACGTATTTCAACTCGTAGCGAATAAGCAAGAAGACGCGTCAGTCTGGCGCATAGTGTACTGAACACTTAACGGTTTACATGTGAGCACGGAACGTTAGGGTGTGTCCTTGAGTGCGTGTGTGGCTGCTTATCTACGTGTGTGTTGGGCCAATCAGTTTCACGGTCATAGTGAGCGATCATTGGTTGAACACGTAACAGTCCTCCCTGTTTTGGCTGACGTTACAGTCATGGCTGAAAACGTTCGTTCTGTTTGCGAATCCGAGTCGATCGGTGTAATTGAGTTTCTTCTGTTGTTCTGTGTTCGTCGTGCTCTGCAGCTTACTCTGCGATCTCCGAGTGTGACTGACTCACGGCAGGTGTATCAATGCTCCTGGGGCGTACATGATCTGAGTGCCGGCGAACAACCCGGCCGTCCGGAATCTGAAAATCGTTTTGACTTCCTGAAGAATCGAGCACAGTCGCCGGCTGCCAACATCGTTCACACGGTAACCTGGTGTAAACAGGTTGATGGTCCTGAAATGTAACTTCCGGCTTTGATTCCTCTGAAGACACAAAATTTTTCTGACGCTCCTGTACTTCAACACGCGGGTTCGGGAACAACAAATGAAGCCTCGTTCTCAGATTTCTGCCGAACATCGATTCCGCCGGGGATTTCCCGGTAGCCTCAGTGGGTGTAGAACGGTAGGAGAATAGGAACCGATCCAGTTTTGTTCGCAATGTTCCCGTTCGCTGCTTTAGTAAGCCTTGTTTCACAGTTTGTACTGCACGCTCCGCTAATCCGTTTGATGCTGGGTGATACGGGGCTGATTTAACGTGTTGGATTCCGTTGTTGGCGACAAATTTACCAAATTCGGCACTGGTAAAAGGCGAACCATTGTCTGTACAAATGGTTTCCGGAATGCCAAACGTAGCGAAGGACGAGCGCATTTTAGTGATGGTGGAATAGGCTGTCTCCTGAGTAACTGGATGTACGTCAATCCACTTAGAATGTGCATCAATAAGTAGAAGAAACATGGTCCCGTCGATCGGTCCGAAGTAGTCGGCGTGGATACGCTGCCAGGGCTTGTCGGACCAACGCCAAGGGTGTATTGGACCTGGCGCCTTGCTCCGCTGATACGCCTGACAAATATCGCAATTCTTCAGTAAGTTCTCTATATCTGAGTCGATGTTGGGCCACCAGCAGTACCCTCTCGCTAGTGCATTCATCCTCGCCACACCTGGATGAGCATCATGGAGCTCTTTAAGTATCTGTGAACGCGCCTTGGTGGGAGGGACTAGACGAGAGCCCCAAAAAACACAGCCGTCGAATAGACTCAGTTAGTTCTTCCGAATCATAAACGGTTGTAATTCAACTGTCCCTTCAGGAGGCCAACCCATGTTCAAAAAGCGTTTCACCATTGATAGCACGGGGTCTCGGTCCGTCCATTGACGGATTGTTGAACTCCGTATCGGTGTTGTGTCTAGATGTTGCCTTAGATTAACCAGTTCAAACGGAGGGTCGTGTTCATGTGCAGCTTCCGTGATCGGCAGACGGCTGAGTGCATCAGCTGTGCAGTTGCTGACGCCGGTAATATAAACAATCTTGTAACTGTAAGCACTCAAGGTTATAGCCCATCTTTGCATCCTCGGTGATGCCATTTGTTGTATACCTTTGGTTTCCCCAAACAAGGATATCAATGGTTTGTGGTCTGCATGAAGCTCGAAAACGTTTCCCCATAAATACTGGTGAAACCTTTTAACTCCGAAGATAATGGCTAGCGCTTTCCTGTCCAGTTGTGAGTAGTTTTTCTCCGCCGTCTGTAAGGTGCGCGATGCATATGCTATGGGACGTAAAGAACCATCGCCCAAGGGGACGCGTCGCACTGAAGTATGAGTGGCTTGTTAGAGTCATAATGGACTAACGTTAGTGGCGAAGCAAGAGCTTGTTTTGCCTTATTGAAGGCACTTTTTTGACGGAAACCCCAACACTACGATGCATTTTTGTGTAACAGCTCATTTAATGGCGATAGAACCGTCGATGCATTAGGCAGGAAACCGCGATAGTGAGATAGCATTCCTAAGAACGAACGGAGTTCATCACAACTCTTTGGCTCTGGGCTTTCTAAAATAGGTTTAACCTTGTCATTTAAAACATGTAAACCATGTTTAGCAAGCCGGTATCCAAGGTAACAAACGGAAAGTGAAAGGAACTCACATTTAGACCTTTTCAATCTGAATCCACTTCGCTCCAAACGCTCGAGCACGAACGCGAGTGTTCGAAGATGCTCTGTATCCGAGCGTCTAGAGATAAGAATATCATCCAGATAAGCACACGCAAAAGGAATGTCCTTCACTAGGTCGTCAATAATGCTCTGAAATATTCCGGGGGCCGAATTAATGCCAAAAGGTAAACGAGTATATTGAAATAGTCCCATGTGCGTGGTGATGGTAGTAAGTTTCCTCGAAGGTTCATCGAGCTCTATCTGAGAGTATGCATGACTCAGATCGAGTTTGGTAAACTTTTCACCACCAGCTAGTGTTGCATACAAGTCATCAATACGTGGCAAGAGGTACCTGACCAGCATGGATGCTTGCTTTATGGTTATCTTGTAGTCACCACAAATCCGTACGGAGCCGTCCGGTTTGGTTACTGGCACAATTGGAGTTCCCCAGTCAGAAAAGTGTACAGGAGTAATAATACCTTGAGTCTGTAGGCGGTTTAGTTCCTCTTCAACTTTAGGCCTCATAGCGTGTGGTAGTGTGCGCGCCTTAATGAATTTTGGTCGAGCGCATTCCTTTAGTTTCATTGCAGCCTGAAATTCTTTCAACCTCTCAAGCTCCTCGGAAAAAACAGCTGAATGTTGTTTAAGTAATGTTTCAAGTCCGGAGATCTCGGTGACTAATTTTACCACATTTATTGTATCCGGGAAAGCACGTATCCAGTCTCTTCCAAGCAGATTTAGACGGGTTCCGGGGATCACATATACAGGAAGTGTGCGTATTTTGTCGCCATACTGTGCCTTCACGAAGCATTTACCAAGGACACGTATAGGTTCACCGGTGTATGTACGAAGAACAGAATTGCAAGCGGATGAGTTCGGGAGCGTTTTTACAGCGTTTTCCCGGATTATCGTCACGGATGCTCCTGTATTGATTTCCATCTGTACCTTTTGTCTTTCAATGTAAAGCTCTAGAGTGTATGGCGCCGGCTGCATGCTAGAAAAGGAATTAAGCCAAATGGAATGTAATTCAGGGTCGCTCCCACCAGGCTAGTCCACAGTTTTGATGGGGTTTGCTCCTCGATAAGCCCCACCTGAACGTCGCTTGACCGATCTACACACTCGCGCCAGGTGACCCACCTTCCCGCAGCTTCGACATACTGTCTTCTGATGCCGGCAGTCGGATGGACAACTGTGCTGCTCACCACAACGATAGCACACAAACAAATTGACGCCAGTGGGTGGTTTTGGTTTTGGTGTCGTGTTAATCAAACGCAGCTCATCTGACGAGTCCTTCAGCGTAAATGTTGCGAGTTGTTGTGTAAGGTGTTCCCTCTGCCGGGCAATCGAGCATGCCATCTCCCAGGTCAGGGAACAATCATCTTGTGAAAGGAGCTTCTCCCGCGTGCTCTGGTCTGAGATTCCGGCTATCAAACATTGGAGTAACATGATATCTTCAAATCTCGTTGGATCGACTTCATTGTATTTACAATCAGGTGCTGCTTGTAGTACACTAGCGATGAACTCGTTCACACTCTCATCTGGTTTCTGGCGGAGTTTCGAGAAGTAGTATCTAGCCCTAAAACATTCTAACGAGCACCCCAAAGAGCACTGAAGGTTTCCGAAGCGCCGTTTATCGTAGAAGAGATTTGATCAATAGGAAGTGCATCGAAACACCTTTGACCCTCATATCCCAGAAACTGTCTCAAGAGCTTCACTTTGTTTTTCTCAGTAAGAGATACTGCTGGATTCAAGATTGGAAGCAATTCCAAGTAATCCGTAAAGGTTTTCCGCCATCTATGCCACGAGTCCAGGGAAGGATTGTCGGTAGAGCACGACCAGAAGACCGGTGGAGTATTTGTCATGGACATGTTGACCTCCGCGCTAGATATCACAACTGGACTCTAACTGCAAGTACATATTTCAAATAGTAGCGAATAAGCAAGAAGACGAGTCACACTGGCGCATGGTGTACTTAACACTTAACAGTTTACATGTGGGCACGGAACGTTAGGGTGTGTCCTTGAGTGCGTGTGTGCGTGTTTATCTACGTGTGTGTTGGGCCAATCAGGTTCACGGTCATAGTGAGCGATCATTGGTTGAACACGTAACAGGCGATAATAAGGCCGCTATGTAGGCGCCGATACCGGCCGCTGGGTCATTTTTGGGTCCTCAGTCTAAGTGGATAAGAAAGGTTAAACAACCCTTTTACGTGCTTTTTGACTCGTCGCTGTGGATTCTCGAGCTCTGCAAGGTCTTGCTTGTGCCAGGACTGATAGCCCTGGATTGCGTATCCCACGTGAGGCCGCACATAGGTGTAGACCCTTTACTGCGTGGAGTATCTGCAGTCTAACGCGAAATCACGTTGATTTCCATCCGAATAACTCCCTTGTTTTGGCGTTCAATAGATGATTTCGAAGTCAAACGGAACGACAAAATCGAAATAAACCGTAAATCTCGGTTCTGTCAAGCGAACTTACTCCTACTACGAACAATATTGTGAAAGCAAGTTGGCGGACAATTTTCTGGTACGTTGTCTACAGGCTGCAGTATGCGGTAACGGGTTAAGCAACTGCGCATAGACAGGGATCCAACTGCCCGAATGTCCTCCACAGCATGCCAACGTGTTGGTTCCCAGTCTTTGACGCCTTCTCAATGCGTGTTTAGGATTGCGAAAATTGTCAACTGGGGTAGCTTGTTAGTTGTTCCACATTCGCTACATGACGCGGAATGCGTTCGCAGAAGTTGAACCTGCTACAGTATAGAATCCACAAGTCCCAAACACAGTACTCGATCAAGATATGGGCACCAGCAAGAGTGATAGATCATTTTGATCTACTGCATCTGCGGCATAATATCTGATGTTGGTCTGCAGAAAACCGCATAGACCTGCTTTGCATCCGTTTGCTTAAAGATGACAAATACTCACGTTTATATCTTAAGCAAAGCTCCAGCTGGTTGGTTGGCAATTAATACACTATTTTGATGTCGCCACAGCTATAATTGGACGCCTCACTGTCACGTCTCGCTCGAAGTAGTACGGATATCGGCCTTTAGCCAGAAAGAAGAGAGCGCGCGGACAGGAACAGTTTACTCAAAATGTGACCAGGTATCAGTTACAAGAAGTGAAGCTAAGTGTTGGTGTTTTCGTGCGGGCGTGCGCGCGTGAATGTGTGTCAAGGACCAAACAGTTAGCGCGTAGTCGGCGATCGATAAGAGGAAAAATAAAAAATGATGTATTACGTGTAACATAGCGATTGCTTTAAAAGTCTCGTAGGATGGTTGAAGAGAAAGCAAATAGAAGTGTGAATCGTCAATTTGAGCCTCCAGTGATTCAGATGCGCTTCTTTATTAAAATAATTTAGAATGCGTATTGAATTGTTACTGTAGAGTAATATTGGAAGGTTATATGCGGAAGGTATGTCTTAAGAACGAAAGAAACCACAACGCTTAGTCGTGCGCCGCTTACTTGGACTGATGTAATTGATGAATGTAGTTGTAGTATATCCGAACTGTATTCCACAGCAGCAGCGCGTAAGTGGTAAAGCACAAAAACTGAGAATGAGCACCGTTTGGCAGCGTGTGTTTGACTTAGACACCACTGATTAAATGGCATAATGCAAGTGGATGAGCGATTCATCCAGACGTCTATTGAATACCGTTAGCGTGGGGAAGTAACAACGTATGTGGGAAGAGCGTTCCAGAGTTGGCATACACGAAGGGAAAAGAAATTCCGGGGGTCTTGCAAACGGCTGCATTGTGTGGCCAGCTTTAGCTGGTGTCCTCCTAGTGTGGTATTGCGATTCAGCTTTAGTAGGTGACGAGAAGAATGGTTTGGATCCCTCAGGATCATATAAGTCATCATCAATTCCCCACGCATGCGTCGATATTGTCCACTGTAGACCCTGAGGGTTTTCAGCCTCAATCGGTCGAGCTTGGGACCATGTTGGACAGTAGACGGTGGATAGATGGCGGTGAGGAAACTCCACGGGAATGTTCCAATAGTCGAATGGCTGTTTTGGCATTTCTTCCTAATACAAATATCTTGCTTACATCAACAACAAGTTTGTGCAGTGCCGAAGTAGCCAACGATAATCGGTTGTGAAAACATCTCTATCTTGTATCTTCGATGTACTTTGTAAGCGACAGTTCTCTTACCACTGGAGAACCATGATATTAAGAGGAATGGCGGTAAGCATAATGGAATAACTTGGCAAACACGAGGTTAACATCATACGGGCAACGGAAGTACGTGCCTCTGGCTTGCAAGAAGCGCATAACGCAGCCTACTGAGCTTCTGTCGTTTCGTTCACCGCCGTCAACTATCCAGTAAACATCAACAGTGACACCTGAACCCTGTCAGGCAATTGAGCGAACGCGCGTTTCTCACGTACCCATCTTGTTCTATTTTCTCCCAGCGTTCATTCAACCCCGACGAAACATGTGCACCATTACACACGGCAAATATTTGCCAACGTTATTACGGCGGATCAACCGAGATCCGCAAAACAGACAACCATCGAAGAAGCTCAGGGCATTTCTGCGTGCTATAACTTGCTGTACATCGATAGTTCCTTCATCTGTTCATCTGTTTGTTAAGAATGGAATGTCGAAAGTACAGGGTCTCGATATGTCCACTGATGGATTCTACATCTTCGTAGATGCGTTTGATCTAGATGTTTCATTAGGTGAACCAATTCGCATGGCGAATCAGGCACATATGTCGTGCCTTTCTAATGGTAGATGGCTCAGGGCATCCGCTTTGCGATTACTGGTACCAGAAATGTATGTAATTCTGTAACTGTATGTGCTCAGCATCACAGCCCATCTCTGCATTCGTGGTGAAGACATTTGTTGCATACATTTGATTTCTCTTAACAATGATATCAATAGGTTGTGATCTGCGTGAAGTGCAAAAATAATGACAGAGCTACTGATGGAACTTTTCACACCGAAATTTACACAAAGGATTTCCTTGTTTGGCTATGAATTTTTTCTATCCACTAGATGCTAAATGTATGATGCAAACGCTATGGGGCCCAACGTTTGTTTATTTATGCAATGACGCATGATAGCACTCACATTCCAAGCTGATGCGTCACATTGAAGAACGAGGGGATTTGCACGACCATAATTAACTAACAGTGGTAAGTGACGAGAGCTTGTTTGACATTCGATGACACACAGCTTTGCCGAGGACCCAGACACCACTGCAACTTTTCATGTGGTAACTCATTCAGAGAGTGGGACATAATGGACGCAGTCAGACATTCACCTTGAAAGCCTTCACGACACTAGTTGCAAGATCATCGGAACCAAAAGCTTTCTTTCGTCCCCTCAATTTTAAGCACCCGAACACGAAAATGCATAGAGTTGAAGGATCAGACATGGCAGGTTTACAAAAGACAATCACAGCCCGGAAAATTGGACAGCTTACGTAGCTCAGCGCAACCACTGTGGACAGTTGGTTCGTCGCGACAAGTTGATACAACAGCACGAGCGAGTGAATCGATTGCGTTCAAACCACAAGGCACTTTATACGCACGTTAAGAGAATTTGTTAGTTGCACGCGGAGTCCCACCACTCCCTATGGTTGGTGGATATACTCGTACAGCGAGAGAGGCGGACAATGTTTGCAAGCTCAGCGTTCAGCTATTTACTTTCAACACTGACAAGACGAGAACGCAGTTCTGTCAAAGTTGAAGCCTGGTATTATCAGACTTATATCTATGGGAGGAACTCGTTCTGACCTTGCCAATTACCGCCCAATAACACTTCTCCCTGTGTTCGAAAACTTCATGGAGGCGATCATCTCACACGCACTGATGGGTTGCCTGAACAGCTATCGCATCAGAGCAACGTCGGAGTAACGATCAAGTACCGCAAAGATACTGATAGCACGTAACCATTGGACCGAAACAGTCGACGAATGGGCAGTAACCGATGTTACCTACTGAAAGGTTTCAAAGGCGTTCGATCGCTTGCATTACAAACAGCAGTATGGCATCTAAGCGTTCGTACTTGGACATATCGAAATGTGTTATAACCGCGGTTAAGCGGGGGTAGAGCCGTCAAAACAAAGAGTTTACAACGCATTGGACAGTGTGTTGACCAGATGGTAAGTCGCGGGAAATAGGTAAGACAGCCGACAATATAGGGTCGAACGATATGATGAGTTAGACGGGCCGTGTCGCATTGTCGATAGCATCAGGAATATGAACCACATCATAGAAATGGGTGAACTTCACCACTTTCATGGTCACGCGTGTGGGATGAGATTGTACTTGCAAGGCCCCGGATTGCCTGGCGCAACATTTCCCCTTCGAGAACGTGCTCTCCAGACTAGTACGAATGAGGTGCGACGTTCCCCAGTGAACGTCTGATCGGTTGAGTTGTCCGCATTGGTCTCCGAGTGACTCCGTGGGATGGTCCTGTACGCCCTTCCGTCGGCTCACTGAGCTCCACACTTTCTGGTATTTCCAAAGTGTCCAGCAGCACATAGAACGACAAGTTAAAAGTAGATGAAATTGTGTGTCCGATCCGTATCTTACGTCACTGATTAACGTGCCGAAAGAAAGACAGCCTACCGAAAGACAAATCATATAACCCAGTGCTTTTGCTTAATTTGTTACCAGGTTTGGTGGTTCGACCTTGTATCCAACGCATCCACCGACTCCCCTAGTAGAAAACCTCTGCTGATGCCTGACGCGCGGGGCCGTTGCATTATCTTAGGGCGCGTCGCATCAATTAGAAGACGTATCTCACACCCGAGCATGACTTCCGCTGGGGATCTGCCGCCTGGTGCAGCGGGGCAAGGTTAAACCTGATAAGTTAACAGGAAAAGCTGTATGATATCTTCTGCCGCTCCTTCCCCACACAGTATTAGAACGGAACGTTTGAATGTATCCACGAATCTTTCTGCTTGCACGTTGGACTGGGGATGACCCAGAGGCGGCCGACAGTGATTTCTGCCATTACACTGACAGCAAGCAACAAATGCATCTAAAACAATTTGCGAAGCGAACTGTGCAAATAACTGTTGTAGTTTTCGTACTGTGGCCTCTGTCTTGCCTGTGTTCTTCAGGTTTAGATCCGGCTAGTTGCTATATGCATCAACCACAATTCAAAACCTTGGTGTTTCACTGGACCAGCTAAAGCAACGTGAATTCTCTCCCAAGGCTTGGAGGCTGGCATCCAGCTTTGGGTGATTTTGCTTGGAAATTTCGCTGCTGAAACACGGTTGCTACATGTGGCGGCACAATCATGGATAGCGTTGTCAACAAAATGCCAGTATACTTAACTTATGGCTGCAGCTTTCATCCGTGATATTCTGGGGTGATGTAGTTGTAAATGTCTCCACACTCTAGCACTCAGGATGATCTGAACAACCACGCGTTCACCCAACATACGTAACACAGTCATCAACCTGTTCCAACGAGTCAAGTGGATAATGTAATTGATGACGGTGTCCGTCAGTAATCAGGTTTGTTTAGTTTGTGTTTAAAAATCGATGACATCTTGCAAAGCATGGCCGAGTTTGGTGTGCTCTTGACTGCCCACAGAACTAATCGGAAGAGCTCTGATTGTATTATACAGAAGCGATTTCACTTCCGATTCAAGCGCAACTGACGCGGTCACCTGGTCTTCTTCTTGCTGGGCTGTTTTGCGATAACTCGAGAAAGCGCATCGGCGTAGCTGAAACGTGCCGTAGGCACATGTGCTATCGTATAATTAGATCCAGCCAACAGTGTCTCCCAACCCTAGAGGCGATTCGCTGTGTACACAAGTACACACTTCTTTGAACCGAAAATGGATTTTAATGCTTTATGGTTCGTTTCCAACACGAATCCTTTACCCTGCAACATCTGGTGAAAGTGATTGACAGCAAAATTTAAAGCTATTGCGGTCTTCGCTATCTGTGAGCAGTTTCTTTCACACTTCGCACATGATGCGTATGCAACCGATTTCATAGTGTTAGATTCGAACCGCTGGCAGCGAACCGCTTCAACAGAATAACTAGGCAATTGCTTTTGTGTCATAATGGATCAGCATTGATTAAGACAACAGTATTCTTAATGAGCCTAAACACTACTGAATATTAGGATGACCAACTGTCACTTTTAAGCCTGCATGTTGATGACGTCCTGTTACTATACGGTATATCTATAGCATTTGAAAGTAAGAGAGGCTGTTGTTATCTTGTATTACTCGAGAGTAGCTGGATTTGGATATACATCTGATAAGGCGTTCATCTCTATATTTCGCAATCTACATAGCAGAGCCTAATCTGGATAATCGCCAGCCGAGCTTCACCCTAATGGGGTGCATCAATGACGCGCATTCCCTTTGGTCCTCTAAGGAGGAGCGAACCCATGACGGTTAGAAGCAGATGCTAACTATACCTTTTCGGAATGAAGCCAGTCCTTAACGGAATCAAGCTCCTTCTTAAGAATATTCAACCCGATTCATAACCACATCAAGTTGAATCCATCGTCTTGGCCAATTGCAAATCAGTACAAGTGTAGTCAGAACGTCTGCATCGGTTGGTGCAGCGCTCAGCCAACAAACCACGTGATGCACAGTGGACGCGAAAACAACACGTGAACGCATTCACTGTAGGATGGGTGCGGACTAGCACGCGGCATCTATGGACGGTTGAGGAAGTACTGTAACTTCCACCCACTCACTTACGCGGCATCAAGACACACAACGCAGAAGTGGGCGGCCATGCGCGTTCATAGTGCTCATTGTTACGCGCAGACGACCAGACATGAAATCTACTCTACAATGAGACAGTATCGATTGCACTGGGTAGGGTGAAACACCGTTTGACTGAAGAGATTAACCTAGGGAGTGACCGAAAATTAAGTTGGTTGAAACAACCGACAGTGACATTGCGCGGTATGTTGTTCTAGCTCGGGTTTCAGTCGGAAGTAGGCACTGGAGAACATGATGTTATCATTAGATCGCCAATGTCCACTATGTTGTACATAGTACTGGCAAACTCCAGTAAATGGCCAAAAGTTGTTGGTATCAAGTGGATGGCACATTTTGAACACAAAAGTGGATAAGAAAAGCTAGTTTGTGAGGAATCGGAAATCGCCCACCATAGAGTAGCACATCGCCATTCATTGACTGCTCAGTTTGCAAGAATGATTAGCTTCCGAACCGATATATCGTCAACCGACGGACACAGATGGGACACAGTACTACAATCCGATCTCTGTGTTTCACAGATGAGGCCATGTGCACAGAGAAGGAAGTAGACAGTAAGGTAATTCCTGGATAGTGGACACCCGAAACCGGTAGTGAAAGCCACGTTTCACAATATGCTGAAATCACATTGAAGATCTACAGCGGAATGGATTGGGACGATAAGAATATTATAGGTAGAAGGAACTACCTTTTCCTTTCCGACAGCACTAACCAAGGAATAAAACTCGGGATCTGTTCAACAACGGTGTATCTGAAATACACACTTTTCGTAGATAAGATGACTAACGGTGTTCACAAATGTATTCACAATAACTGTGAATATGTGTTTATTTTGGCCACGAGCACTTGCGACCGTACACTGCGCACGGCATCCACGTGCTGAACGGCCCCTTGTGCGAGCACAAAACAGGTTGAAGTTCGTTTCATCAAACCAAACTGCTTTGTAACCTTCGGCTTCCAGATTCATCAGTCGCAGGACGTACGATTTCCTTCGCTTCTTTTTCTCAAGCCTATTCATGGACTCCGGTATTGAATGCAGCTTTTTCATGGTTATCAACCGACCATCTAAGTATCAAGCCACGGTACTGATGCGCACCTCCACTTCGAATTCCACCTTCAACCGGAAACAAAGAGTTTTTAATGTAACCGTAGGTTCCGATTCAACCCATTTCACTAGACAATCTACGTGAGTCTCAGTCAGTGACTTTCGACGTGCACCGCCACGTTTTCCTCTATGTTCGTGTGATTCCAATCTTCTTATCCAAGTTCGGCAGGTTTTCAGGTTTACTTGTAAAACAGATGCAACTTGCTTCCAATCATCAACTACTTCATAGCTACTCAGTATTCTGGCTTTCACTTCTGCCGAATGGCGCATTCGTCTGCCTTCTCTTACCATAGCCCGTAGGTTAAACTAAATGTAGGCTTGTTATACGTAGGATTACCAACCTGCAGTATCCTCGTTCCACAAGGCCCACGAAAGTCAAAAATGAATACAGTGACTCGTTCCAAAACAGACGTAGTTCCAAACCAACCCACTGGGCGTCAACCGTGGTCAGGTCACTTTATACATTGTAACGTGGACTGGCCAATCGAAGTGGACGACGGACGCACGGCAACATGGATGTGTTGCAGTGGGTGTGCACGTGACCTTGGCTTCAAGTTAAGGCAATTAAATGAAGCAAATAGGAGAAAAGCAATATCCGCGTTCGCAAAAAGGGAAGCGGAATGACAAAGGGAAGAAAATACACTCAACCTGTCAGACCCATAAAAGGTGAGGTCAGCCATTTCTCGCAAAATATTCCGTGAGCACGCAAACGCAAACATGTTTTATTGACCCGTTATCCGCTTGATACCGGCTCCGCATTTCAGCTACCATTACGTAATCCCAATCCAAGCTTAGTACGGTTCGTGTATGCTGTGACGACAAGCCAGCTAAGACCTGCCCTGTGAGTGCAGAAACAGTCAGTTTTGACCTACGGATACCCCGGTCCTAGGACGATTGCCGCCGTTCATCTCACGGCATTTCACTGATTGGGAACACCCTTGGGACTGTATAAGATAATTACTAGTTATTGTATTGGTACTGATGAGACAATATAAAATGCGTGCATTTATCAGTGATCGTCTTCTCATTGTGTTATTCAAACTATTGGAGGGAACTAACTGTTATAAAAAAACAGTTTATTTCTCGGCGGTGCGAGAGACTGTGAAGGCATAGGGACAAATCAATGCTGACATGAATTCCCTGAGGCCGGTCACACATGCAATTGTAGTGTCCCACTGACGCAAACCGAACTTTGGCGAAGTATGTGAATGGATGGTGTGTATCCGTCCACACGTGAGTTATACTGTGCGGCCAAATACAGCAACACGTAATGCCCCAGTTAAAACGCTCGCATGTGTTCACCTGTGGCCACGGTACGCTATGCTACGTAAGGACAGGCTCTCAGGGCTTGTAGCAAGTGTCCATTCAGTTGCACACGTGGCCACTAGCTCTTTTCGCTACTTAGCCCCTGCTTCAGTCGAGTGGTGGATCAGGTGTCTGTCGCCACCGTGACTGTGCGGTCAACCATTGCTGACCCCGCACGTACGTCCGGTCTGTGGCTACGGAGTACGAGGCTTGCATGCATGACTTGCCGTCCGGTTAGATCAACCCGCCTCAGCTTCGATAGCTACACCTCATCCAGTCTGTTCATATAACCATTGGCTTTTGCGATGCACACTGGATCAGCGATCAAAACTCCGAGGGTTGACCGTAACTCCCGCCTAATTTCCACGACAATATCCGGGTAAATAACATGCACTCGAGGTAAACCTACATCCCAATTTAGGCGAAATAGCCCCGCATTTAAAGTTGCTGTCCCGCTTTCTTAAAAATGCTGGGTGGGATGTACTAATGTACCGATTTGAGGACGTAAACCTCAGAGTATCCCGCTTTGAGCATGTATAATGTAGGTGGAATAGCCAGAACCAAACAGTGACGGTGCAGGCACACCATAAGGTAGGGAAGCAGAAAGCAGTGATTGCCCGGAAGACAAAAAGACCAGTAAAAAGGGGGCGGACGGAAACGGGAACTGGCACAATCAGGGAGAGCAGGCGGAGCAACATTGGCTTAACGGAACGAGAGGAGAAGGGGCATGAGTGACGTCCGTTATTGTAACATCCCGGACCAACAACAATATGTCTTTGAAAATCTCTACCCTGAGCTGTGACCCTTCTTTCTACACAACATCTGTCATTCTCCACGCTACTGTACTTTTGAGGAACAAAATATTTCAGCACTGGGAGTGTCGTCTGCAATGCCCTAACTTCTGCAGAATTGCAGGGACAATAGCAGAAACAGGGTTGTTCCAAACGAGGTAAATATTCGAATTGGCCAACTCGAACAAGCGGGTCTTGTCATCAAACAGTTTGAGGAATAGTATCACCAGTTTCGACGACAATTGCGTCGATTATCTATAGGAAAGAATGAACCGATTTGAATAACTGAATGGCTTTAATTATATGGCATTGAACCAACCACCGTACTGGGAGAAAGTTGAAGCAAGCGTCAGTCTTTTTGGATTTACACACCCAGCCCCAGAAATCAAAGACAACTAGCTGGTTGATGAAAACATGTGTAGGTTTGCATCGGCGGACAACAGTTTCGATTAGAACTGTAAACAAACATAGGTTGATGTGCTGTAGGTAGAAGTATTTTTCCCCATTTCCAGACCAACTCGGTCCCATAGGAAGAAGTACGAAAAGTATCTAATTTGTTTTCCGCCTCCCTGGGACTAATGCACTTACTGAATGAATCATCTCACAAATTATCCCTGTGTGGCTAATGGAACAATGTTTCTATACGGATAAAAAACTAATGCTTAACAGGTCCCGTACGAAGGTAATAGTGAAAATTCGAAACATAAAAGATGGTTAGCAAAAGAGGGTTTACACAGTGAACTCACTGAAGTATACCTAGTATAGACTGTAAATCCAAGGTAAATCCATGCGGAACGACGGCAAATTGGATATTGGTAAACATCGTGTCTCCTTCTGGTGTACACATGCAGGAGTTGAAAAACTTGAAACGAAATGTAGGCTTTGAACGCCAGTGAAAACTGTTACAGACACTTGTGTTTATCCATGGGTAATGGGTCATGTAAGATGGTGCAGCAAAATGACTGCAAGATCAACCCTAGATTTGAACTCTGCCAGCGTGGGAGTACATATGACAGATTCCAGTAGGGCATTCCACGTTCTGCAAACTCGTACGGAAAAGCAATTCGGACGGTATTCTAAACGAGTTTGCTACTGTGCCAGCTTGATATAGTGGCCTCTCAAATTGCGCTTAGTGAATGAGCTCTAGCAAATGGCGGCACCTGTGGTTGGGAGCTCTCAAAATATGGTAAGCCAAAATGAGATTTCCGCACAATCGCCGATATTGTCCGCTGAAGACCCCAAGCACTCGAATCCTTCGTGCATACGGCAAATTATACAGACCCTTGACGTCTCTGGTTGCATGGCGTTGAGATATCTCCACCACGGTGATATCTCTCCTCATCCATGGCTGCCGAAACTGTACTACGTATTCCACAGGTGGTGGTATGTATGAGCCGAGAAATTGTGGAAAAATCGAAGGGTCGATTCGTCCGAGTGCATGGTTCAGGAGGCCCACGTGTTGGACGCCCCTCCTTTAGGCCGCCTCAGTCTGATTCGAACATCCAAGGTCAACCTGGATAAAACTCCCACATCCTTCTTCCCAGAAGACGTTTGCAGCTTTGGTTGCCGATTTTGTGAGAATGAACCAACTTGTGCCTCAGACGCAGCACTATACATTTTTCCAAACTGAATCGAAGTAGATTCTGGACAACGCAGTTTAGCGGTTAAACACTGAAAGCAATACTTGTGGTGAAATGCAGTTCTGAAGAAAAGAGTGCCGTGTATCCTTGCGAACAACTTCACGACATGCTAATGCAGCGCCCAGACCTATGCTCATGAAATCATGGATTACAACATGGCGAAATCATGCCGACCGTTGGCTATTGCCACCATAGTAATAAACTTAATTTTTTCACAAACCAGCGCCATAATGTTCTGGGATCCCACTATTAATCCACGAACTTCTTAAGTGAGTAAACGACGAAAATTTTGGTTGTACTTTATTCTAACCACACCTTTTACTGTTCCAAAGCAGCTATGTTTGTAGGTATATTTAGTCGTGCCTTCACTTGTATGCCTCCTTCTAGCGGGAATATGCCATTTATTTATTTATTTAAAACTTCAGTAGCGTAGCCATTGTACTGACTAATAACGCAAGTGCTTTTTATAATTGCATTGAAGCAAGAAATGTAGATATGTATCTTTTCAATATATTGTACGATCAACATATGCAGAAACAAACGGGGGTAGGTTAAATGTCTCGGTTTGCCGTGCAAGAAATCTGGAAGCGTCTCGGTTTGGCTCATCAATAATCTGGCCACCTTACATGCACCGTACCTAACAGGTGCGTCACCACCGCTGAATCTCACAGTAGAGCATTAGACGTCGCCGTGAAATGCGCCTCAGGTGTTCCAGCAGCGTTGTGTGCAGTTCGCTCGCGGTATCTCATATACACACATATTCACAGTTATTGTGAATACATTTGTGAACACCGTTAGTCATCTTATCTACGAAAAGTGTGTATTTCAGATACACCATTGTTGAACAGATCCCGAGTTTTATTCCTTGGTTAGTGCCGTCGGAAAGGAAAAGGTAGTTCCTTCTACCTATAATATTCTTATCGTCCCAATCCATTCCGCTGTATATCTTCAATGTGATTTCAGCATATTGTGAAACGTGGCTTTCACTACCGGTTTCGGGTGTCCACTATCCAGGAATTACCTTACTGTCTACTTCCTTCTCTGTGCACATGGCCTTATCTGTGAAACACAGAGATCGGAATTGTAGTACTGTGTCCCATCTGTGTCCGTCGGTTGACGATATATCGGTTCGGAAGCTAATCATTCTTGCAAACTGAGCAGTCAAGGAATGGCGATGTGCTACTCTATGGTGGGCGATTTCCGATTCCTCACAAACTAGCTTTTCTTATCCACTTTTGTGTTCAAAATGTGCCATCCACTTGATACCAACAACTTTTGGCCATTTACTGGAGTTTGCCAGTACTATGTACAACATAGTGGACATTGGCGATCTAATGATAACATCATGTTCTCCAGTGCCTACTTCCGACTGAAACCCGAGCTAGAACAACATACCGCGCAATGTCACTGTCGGTTGTTTCAACCAACTTAATTTTCGGTCACTCCCTAGGTTAATCTCTTCAGTCAAACGGTGTTTCACCCTACCCAGTGCAATCGATACTGTCTCATTGTAGAGTAGATTTCATGTCTGGTCGTCTGCGCGTAACAGTGAGCACTATGAACGCGGATGGCCGCCCACTTCTGCGTTGTGTGTCTTGATGCCGCGTAAGTGAGTGGGTGGAAGTTACAGTACTTCCTCAACCGTCCATAGATGCCGCGTGCTAGTCCGCACCCATCCTACAGTGAATGAGCTCACGTGTTGTTTTCGCGTCCACTGTGCATCACGTGGTTTGTTGGCTGAGCGCTGCACCAACCGATGCAGACGTTCTGAGTACACTTGTACTGATTTGCAATTGGTCAAGACGATGGATTCAACTTGATGTGGTTATGAATTGGGTTGAATATTCTTAAGGAGGAGCTTGATTCCGTTAAGGACTGGCTTGATTCCGAAAAGGTATGGTTGGCGGCATCCGGTTTCGGATTTGCCTGTCACTGTGGCAAGCCACAGGACGCCTGCGCCTACAGAGGGACCATGGATGGCTTGCGCTGCACCACCCACAGCTCCAACCACACACCCCATATCCGTGTAAACCCGAAGGAATAAGACCGGGAGGCATGCGGATGGGAGCCACGTTTCATCAACGGAGCCGGCCCACACTCCTTCACAGGCAAACACAAGCACACTGTATTTGGGATTCAAGCGCACACAAGGCGGGGGCTGGACCGTAGTCCGCTCCACACTGAGTGCATGGAACCACTCTTCGAGCCTAGCACGGCCACAAGGACCGTGCACCCTGTCCCCTCCAGCAACGACCAACTGTCTCCTGGAGCCCGTATGGACGAGGTAGTGGGTAATAGACAGGTAGGCACCTTGTCAACATGCCCATCAAGCGCAGCCACACCGGGGAGATCAAACAACCGCCAATCACTTGAGAGAGAGAGAGAAAGAAAAAGAGAAAAACTCGATTAATGCATAAGGAAACGGTGACATAAACCTTAATTAAATAGAATACGTAATAAGTTGTTTACACACAAATCCTTGCTAAGTGCACGAGGTCAGGAAGTATAGTTCACGGAATGCCACGAACACGAAAATGTTAGGGAAATCGAATACGATTGGCTGAAGCGATGTGTGCAAGTTAATGGAATGGAGTACAGGGAGATATTTCTATGAGAAAGAAAAGCATTTAGGTAAAAACTGTAAACCCACCACCTGAAATAAAGAGACTTAGCATGCAAGCACGCGGTTAGTAAATCGAATTCAGCGTGCCTACAAACGCTGCGCCGGCTCGTCGTAATTCTCTGCAGGTCCCGTCGTCGCTTCTGTAGTGGCACAGCGCATGGCCCACTTGACATTCATATGAGAAATAAAGGAATTAAGAGAGAACCGAAAACCGAAAAGGTATAGTCAGCAGCTTAAGCCACTGAGCCATGGGTGAAGTTGGCTGACTTCATAAGGTGCAAATTAACGGATATAGCACCAACCATCTACCGTTTTTGTGACATTGGTTAGCCTGCAAGTTGATCACGTCCAATCACTCGATGCTATATCTACGGCATTTGAAACTAGGAGAAGCTGCTTTTATTTTATATTACTCACGAGTAGCAGGAATTTAGTTGTAAATCGGATAGGTCTTACATCACAATAGTTCACAAGCTAAATTGCAGATCATAGCCCGGAAAAGCGCCCGATGCCTTTCGAAGTGTTGGGTCTCTCCTGTGGCACGCATTTCCTCGGTTCTCTAAGGAGGAGGGACCCCATGAAAGCTAGAGGCAGACGCCAACTAGCCAGCAGCTTAAACCGCTGAGACATGGCGACATGGGCTGGGCGACTTAATTTGAAAACTTAGTAGGAAATAACACCACATATCGACCAATGTCACCGACAGTGGTTAGCCTGCAAGGTGATCACGTCCACTCACTTGACGCCATATCTACGGCATTTGAAAATCGGATGGAGCTTTCATCCCAATACTTCCCAAGCTACATAGCAGAGCCTAGTCCGGAAAATCGCCAGACGTGTTTCGCAATGTTAGGGCTCGTCTGTGCCTAGAGACAGACGCCAACTAGCCAGCAGCTTAAACCACTGTAGGAAATAACACCACCTATCGACCAATGTCACTGACAGTGGTTAGTCTGCAAGGTGATGACATCCTTTTACTAGAAGTTATATCTATATTAGTTGAAACTAGGAGTGGCTATTGTTATTTTATATTACTTAAGAGCAGCAATGTATAAGGTGCAAATCTGCTAAGGCTTTCATCCCAATAATCCACAAGCTACATATCGGAGCTTAGTCTGGAAAACCGGGGTCCACACAATCAAGGAAGGCAGCGAATATTAACGATATGTGCCCTCGTCTACTCACGATTAGATGACGATGTAGCACGTAGTCAACAGTTAATAAATCCGTCAAAAACGTTTGCATGATGAGCTGTCAATCTGCTATCTTCCTATAGCGCCATGAATTAGCCGTTAACCAGATTATCTCATTTCCACTCACCCCTAACCACAGCAACATACACATTCACGAGCTCCGAAACGACATCAAATCTGCCCGACACGACTACGGTCACAACTTCGTCAACCAGTACAGAGCCACAGACCACAAGTCAGACATCCATTTCTACAGGTGAGTAACTCACAATGAGTTAGGTTAATATGCCATCAAATGGGTTTGGTTCTGACTGAATTTGACTAGCATTTCATTCAGCAATCCTCACCGTACGCTCTATGCTCTCGATCTCACTGTGCATGATTCGTGTCTTCATTCAGCGTTCCCAGCGGTTCCTTTATTCGATACAGCTTCCACTTTCTTATTAGACCGCGCTTCTGGAATGCCCCACTTTGTTAGCTTGGCGAATAATGTACTCCCACATGATGACTTGACACTGCATGTGTGTTCGTTCGCTTTTTGGCGTCGATTGCGTTAAATGCGTTGGCTCGATACATGGGGTACATGCATAATGCCGCTGGGTTGCATGCAAAGAGGGGCCACATCAGTTGATCCATGTGTTCTGCATACAGGCCAGATCTAAACCACACTCACCCGTTTTCGAAACAGACAAATGTTAGCACTTTAAACCGTTACGAAGCCGTTGTGCTTACTGTGAGAGCTGTATCCCGAATCCTAGCAAGATTATAAAGTCAGTATCTTGTTGCATATTCTGGCATATCTGTTAGTAACTTGTTTTATAGAGTCTAACTACGTCTCCTTCCTTCCACCACCGCTGTTGCTTTGTTGGGTCTTCTGTGTACATTCGATTGGTCAATTGGCACTTCTATGCTATATGTGCGTTACTTATCTGGATAACACTGTATACTGCGTTAGGCAGAGGCAAAGCATAGAGGTTGGGGATTGGGGTCCGCCCCTGGTGGTATGTGACAGGGTGCATGGTTTTTAGTACAGATGATTGTTCAAAACCAAGTGTAAATTCATCGAAATTACCCCCATGATTGAAATGGCAAAAATGAATGGCGGGTAATCATACTGAAGCCGCGGATGCAATTGGTACTACCAAGGTTGATCACTGAGCAAGAGTAAATGAGATCGAAATCATGCACGCAGTGGGAAATGTTTGTAATGCCGATGCGAAAGATGCGCGCGAGGTGGAAGAATTGGAAAAACACAACCACGTTTTGGCACGATAACACGCACATCAAGCGATTTTATGGATGTCTATCTGTGGTCTGTTAAGATTGACCGTGAAGTTCTCACTCTGCTTGTCCGGCTCTGATTTACTGTCTTGAAGCACTTCGATCGTAAACGCAATAAGCGGTGTTACCTGGAACGAATACATTGCTTGGGCTAGGTGGTCAACAACAAAGTTGTTTTATTTGAGAGTTGCGATGAGACGAGCAAAGATTGCGAACATGGATGATGTATGCTCTTTTGAAATAAACCTCATTATGTTTCAGCTGCAGGATTTCTCAACTGGATAGTCTAGTTTTCCGATTGATGAGTGTTTTAGCAGCTGGTGCAAACTGAATCCAATAATATGTGAACACGAATCTGATAAATCGTGTGCTCAGTCATTCTCCAACTGCAAGGAGCTAGCCATCCCGCTGGTTTATTTAGGGTGATTATAGGAATATGTGGCGTGATATCGTCAGGTTTCCCGTCATTCAAAACGAGGACACTATGTGGTCTCCGAGACTCATCCAGAATGACGAAACAGAGCAGGAGAAAAGTGAACGTTTCAGAAGTTGTACAATCCTTGGCCTATTATGAGCCTGTTGTTCGTGAACATTTGGTGACAGTTCTGCTGGGAATAAAACGCAGCACATTGCCTTTGTTACCACGCGTTCGCAATGCATTAGTGAGCATTTTGATAAAGCCGGTGAGAAATAGCATCATAGATCAGCTCAAGGAAAGCAAACAAGCTTGCTTAATTTTCGATAGCGCTCCCGATTCATCTTACACAAATCAGATGAGTGAATTCGAAGTGACGGTGGAGAAGTCATTTCCCAGTTTTGTTGATGCCAACTGGAAAAGGGCTTAGGAAATTTCTAGATTGGTATTGAGAGAAGCGGAGAAACACGAAATTCAAAATGATTACTGCCGTGGCCATGCATTAAGCAGTACTGCTGTTTTGGCGAACTACCAACAAGGTGTGCAGTGACCTCTGCAAAATCAATCCAAATTTACATTTGTGTCCTGTATAAAGAATTCCCTGAATCTGGCATGTGTTCATGAAGCATTTGCGACGATCCATTCTGTTACATACTTGACAGGATAGACCGGCTATTCTCATCCATGCTATTTCTGAATATTGCTGGCATGTGTTGCTTCAAGTCACCGGTATATGTATCAAATGGCTGTACAATCTACATGGGATAGTCGAGTACGCAGTGCCAGGGATGTGGTGAAGAAATACTCGGAACTCGTCACTTCTCTGCACTATGTCGCAGATTAATGAGAATCGGCAACCACAAGTGCAGGTGCATCTTTCGTTAACTTTTACTTCCTTTCTGCGCTTTCGGAGATCTGTTCTCATAGAAATCAAGCATGCACAGAAATGTCTAAACAAAAGTGGCTGGATCTGCGGCAAGGTTCTGTGGAACTTAAAACGTTAACAGTTTTACAACTTTAGAATGGAGAGAACATGATTGACATTGCAATGGGTGAATCGAAGAAAAGCTACACTGAGTGGGGGTGAGCATGGATAGTCGAATCCGCCACAAGAACCAAATGAACGGAGAAGCATTGTTTGATTAATCCATGAGTTAACACAAGAAATATTGTCTATCATGGACAGTTGGAGTGAAAATATGCTGTAGATTTCAGCCAATTCATGAGCTTGCAAACAAAGATGCTGTTCGTACACAGTCAACTCGAGTTGATAATATACATGGTTGTTCGTTTAGCGGACTTGAGGAAAAGATAGAACACGAGGAATACCTTAACGAAAGGAGAAAGCTTCAGGAAACGATAAAATTAATAGCTTTTCTGAAACTTTGAGCTTCATAGAGAAACATCACGCTTAGAATCTGCTGCGCATCTTTCCAGTTCCCAGTTCTTAAATTTTGCAATATATCAGACACAAAATACCAGATTTCAGATTTCAGAAGATTTTGTATACAAATCGGTTTTTGTAGAGTTTTATCGTCGCAACGTTTCGCGTTTGACACAAGAGCTTCTTCAGGCCAGGTGAAGTGGTACAAAGTTGGCGTAGCTTTTTATGGGACGGTTGCAAGACAAAAACATGAACCATTGGATAATAGTGTTACAGGTCAATAGGTCAAGTGGCCACGTTAGTGAAATAACAAGCAGCGAGCGTTTCTCATTGATCCACGTCATCGGTCGTTCACATGTGAGGCATTTCTTTCTGGCAGCAGCTGATTCACACTCCGACCTGAATTCGTCCGCCGACACCTTTTCTGACTGACCGGGTTAACGCAGCCCGCCACGCGTTCGATTACTCCAACCCGTCTGTTCTGTTCACACAGTTATTAATCTTAGTAATCTCGGTCGCTTCAGCAATCAACCTTTGGTTTGTTGCTGGTAATCCCCTCCTAAGTATCTCGACATTGTCCCAGTCAATCGCGTGTCCTGCCTCTAGCGCATGTACTGCCACCGCTGAATGTTTTACTAGGGCCCTGTATTCAGGCTCATTTCTCGGTGGACGCGAAACGTACCTCTTGTGTTCTGCTATCCGTGTGCGTAGCTCTCTCGCTGCTTGACCTATGTACACGTGTTCACGGTCTTTGCAATTGATTTTATAAACACAATTTGTCGTCCTGTCCCTTGGAAGTGGATCCTTCAAACGCACATGTGTTGAATAGAGCGTTTGGCCCTTTCGAAAAACCACTCTTATTTTCCCCTTGTTTAGTACTCGTCTGATTGCTTCTGAGGTTCCCTTTTTTATAGAGGATTCCCACTGTCCCAATCCACTCTGTTGTGCGTCGTGGAGGTGGATTTAGAGCTCTCTGCAATTGGCGTTTCACTAACCGCCTCGGATATCCACTGTCTACTAATTTGCTCACCGTCTCCTTACGAGCGACCTTCCTGTCCTCCTCTGTACACAGAGTCTGAGCTCTGTGAAACAGAGAGGATGCGATAGCGGCATAGACTTGTTTTGGATAACCCGAACTGTAATGAAGCACTCCGTCCGTATCTGTCGGCTTGCGATATATCGTCGTCTTTAGCCGTCCACCGATCCTGTGAACTAGGCAATCGAGGAATGGCAGTGTGCCACTGCAAGATTCCAGTTCCATAGTAAAGTTTATGTTACCATTAATGGAGTTCAGATGATTTAGAAACGCACCCTTCATATCTCGCTTTATAATCACAAACGTATTATCTACGTAGCGCCACCAAATCTTTGGTGAACTAGTGGTGTTTGTCAGCGCCCTTCTCTCAAAGTCTTCCATATATAGATTTGCCAATACTGGAGATATTGGTGACCCCATGGCAAGTCCCTGTTCCTGAGAGTACAGTCTCGACTTGAAAGTGAAATACGACATCTTAAGGCAAACTTTAATTCCATCGATTATCTGGTCTACCGTGAGTTTCGTTCGCTGCTCCAGGCTATTGTCCTCAGTAAGACAACGCTGTGCTATACCCAATGCGTCATCCTCGGGCACGTTAGTGAATAGGGAGCTAACGTCGAAACTAACCATTATTTCGTCTGGCGCGATGGCCATACCTGCTACCTTTCGCGCGAACTCATAGGAGTTCCGGACGAACGTAGTTGTTATCCCTGTTAGCGGTTGCAATAAACCTGCCAAATATCGGACTAGTTCGTGTGTTGGAGAACCGATACCATCTATAATGGGCCGAACAGGAACTTCGGCTTTATGTATTTTTGGCAGCCCATAGATCCTAGATGGAGTCGTTGATTTCGGGTATACGCTATACCATTTGCCCACCCCTAGGTTGTCCTTCACACTTCTCAGGTAGTTTCCTACCTCAGTTTTACACTTATTCAATATGGACGACACGGATTTTTTTCTCAATTGCTTCGTAAGGCCCTTCTGCTAAATGTTGTTCCATTTTTTCCTCATAATTCGATTTGTTCATTATCACTACGGTCTTGTCTTTATCGGCTTTCGTGATGATAATGGTGGGGTCTTCTCTTAAAGCCTTTAATGCGGTACGCTCCGCTATTGTAAGATTTGGCTCACCAGGCTTCTGAAACCTGATGATATCTGCCATCTGTGCACGAATATCCTCAGCTGTTGATACTGGTAGTTTCGTCATTACGGTCTCAACGCTAGTGATAATTTCCTCTGCAGTTAGTTTAGGCTTATTTACAGCAAAGTTCAAACCCATTTTTAGTAATCTTCGTTCCGTCTCACTCAACAGCCTATCTGACATATTAACTACATTGTAATAGTTACTGCTAGATTCAGACCTATCTACGAGACTAGTGGTCCTGCTATGCATAGACATCAAATGACTGAACTTACGAAGTTGTCTTTCTTTTACAGTTATCCCTTGTGTTGATTTCACTTCCGATGCCTTGTTGTAAAGTCTATCATATTCAGTTTGCGTTATTGCAGTCTGCAGCTCCCAGCTCAGCCGATTAGCATGAAGGCGGATTTCATTCAGGCGTCGGGTTGTCATATAAATCCGTTGTCTTAGGAACGTTTTGCTTGCGTTGAAGGCTGCTTTGGTAGATGTGTAAGATCTGTCCGGTGGTCTGATAACGAGGCTTTTAGGAATAATTCCACATTTGAGACATCTCAGGTTGAAGATACGATGATTTCCCCAATTCGCTTCAACACCAGCCAAACGCACAAATTCACTAGCCAATTTTCGAACACGCGGTCCGTATGGTGATTCGATATATTGGAATATGTTGCTACAATAAAACTCTACCAAAACCGATTTGTATACAAAACCTTCTGAAGTCATGAAATCACAGTCGGTTCCATACATATTCCAATATACAAAATACCACAGTTTGCAGAAAGCAGTGTTACACTTTCGGAATCACAAAGGCAGTTAGCGAAATTTCATTGACTCTAGAAGATAGCTCGGAGCTCAAGTAATGCGAGTAGAAACGATTCCAATATCATACGAACAAGCGCAAAAGCGTACCGTTTACCTCCGCTGATTTATTGAACGCCTCTCAATTGGTGGTGCAGATTGCTTTGCAATTATCACCTGTTGGGCATTCCCGCAGAGCACTTAAGGAACGCAGTTCCCTGCCATGCAATATGCTTTAGTTCGGCCCAGGATGGTTGTCATGATTTCCAGGAACTGGCGGTTCACTTGAAATCCAAATATTCATGGAGGTTATCCGATTTAAAATATCGGTGCCATGACTATAGTGTCTGTGTGGTCATTTTGAATGTATGATAAGATGAGCAGAATGTCTCAACGTCTTGGGCAAACAAATGCGGTGTGGATGCGGTTCCTACTATGGGGATTCACACAATCAGGGAAGGTAGCGAATGTTGGATATCCGATCCATCGTCGTCCCAGACGATGATGCACTAAGTTAGATATGAATGTGTCAGTAAAATGCAGTCTGTATGATAAGCTGTCAATCTGCTGCCTACCCATACCAACACAAATTAGTCGGTAGCCAGCTTACCTCACTTCCACTCACCCCTAACCACAGCAACATACACATTCACGAGCTCCGAAACGACATCAAATCTGCCCGACACAACTACGGTCACAACTTCGTCAACCAGTACCGAGCCACAGACCACAAGCCAGACACCCATACCTACAAGTGAGTAACGCACAATGAGTTAGGTTAATATGCCATCCAATGCGTTCGGTTTTGACTGAATTTGACTAGCATTTCATTCAGCCAAACTCGCCGTATGCTGTATGCATTCGATGTCACTGTGCATGGTTCTTGTTTTCATTCAGCGTTCCCATTGGTTAGTTGACTCGATACATGCTCCACTTCCATAGGCTCCACATGATTGACTTAGAGATTGTCAGTAACTGAACAAAAGTCATATAGTAAAAACTAAGAGGAATACCTAAAATAGGCAGTTCAGCATTTATTTCCGATTTTGGATGTGAACATTAGTGATGAGCTGTCCGATCATCATGGTTACAAATTTGAAAGAAATAATATGCTGCTTATAAATATATGATAGCAATTGTACACTAATTGATCAAGAATCCACAGTTTTAGTTAAATCGGTGAATTAGAAATTCACATACCTCATTGCTTTTCGTATCGGTTTAGTCCTGCACACCGTCCTCTCGAAGTCATTTCCAGGAACACAATTACCGGACATCTTTGCGAAACGTACCCTTTTCCTATGTACCAGAATTACCCGAGTCAGCCTGTTGCGCCCAGTATTCTCCTCTTCAATTATGCCGTTTGGCCACAGAGCTCTTGGCTTGCGTACAGCGGAGACTCGAACTAATTCACCAGTCTTTAAACTGTGCCTCTTTGCTTGCCACTTTTGATGATCCTGTAGAGTTGACAAATCAGACAATAACCATCTTTTCCAAAATTCGTCGGTGAGCTGCTGCACCTGACACCATCTTCTCTCCGTCGGTTTGGAAGCTGTGCCTGCTAAAGGTCAAGGATGCTGTCGGCTTTTCAAAGTCAACAACTCATTGGGCGATATGGTGTCGAACTCGTCGGGACGTCTTGGAATTCGTGTGAAGTGTCTCAAGTTAAGTAATACTTTTTTACCTCAGCCACTGATGTCTGAAGAATTTCGTCTCTGAGAAGCTGCTTATCAAGTATAGACCGAAGCAACATATATATTAATCCGATCAGTCGTTCCCACGTAGCGCCGCAATGAGCCACATAGGGAGGATTGAAGATCTATCCGCAATCCTTTTGTTCAATGTCCGCTGCAACTGAAATTGATGCAAAGACGCAAAATTAACTTTCAATGCACCTTCAGCTCCCCAGACATTTTGTCTGTTTTCACTATACACCCTCAGTGGTATTACAATTGGTGATAAACTTTTTGATAAGGCGAACGAGAAATAGTTCGTATTCAGAGCTGATACGCTGTGCCATGCGCTCGCCGCGTGCGTGCGTACGTGCGTGCCTAACCTGGCTACTGGCTGTCTGCTATAGACACTGATTGGTGATTTGATGCAGCGTCTAGGTGATTCTCGAAACCTTCAAATGCCTTTTTGGTGTATAGTTCCTCGTGCCGTTTACGTGAATAAGCTTCTTACTACCGAGCTGTGTATTCTGATTTTGTCTCGGCTTAAGCAATTGGCGACCGAGCTTGTTACCATTACTAATGGCGAATTAAATTATCTCACCTCAGCCATTTTGGAATTCGTCCACGGAAAAGGCCTACTACGCAACAATGGCTGCAATAGGGAACTAATTTCCACAACAACTTTGATCCATTTGTTCTCTTTGGTGGTGCCGGTACGATGGATTGAACATCAAAAATCAAATTGCCTCGTCGCGTCCTATGCAATGAGGGGCAGCCACAGTTGGATTGCCTGCAACTAGATACGAAACAAAATCTACAACCTGTTTCCCACTCCCTTGATCACTCGTGAGGTGAAAAGCCACGTGCTTACAGCATGTTACAACTTTAGCACCATGCGGCAGCAGCAGCTGAACGAAACTGTAAATTAGTTAATTTCCCCAGGCCTGACTGCTCTTCCTGATTGTGCCTATAACCAGATGAAGTCAGCTCAATTCGAAGAAGCGATGCATTTATTGGCATAACTTTATGGTGTTCTTGACGATAAGGCACGCGAGCGCCTATTATCGGCAGATGAAACGGACTTGATTTGGGAAACAGCCGGTGACATTTTTCGACACTTGTCAGTCTCGCGTAGGAACTTGCAGCATTCTCCTCACCCAATCAGAGAATTTCGCAAGAAGTACATAAGATCTCTCAGACTATAGATAATAACATATTATCTCACTCAGTATAATGTGGAGAATTCCGTTATTAGCGCTGTGCTGAGCAGCATTTAACCCCAGCTCATTATCAGCATCTGCATTCTGTATGCAGATTTTATGGGAAAAGTGCACACATCCAAAATGTGTGCTTTCCAAACGAAATTCCGTTGTGCAAGAAAACCGCGAAACTCAAAGCAGATCATAGAGGAGCAAATCAGCATTGGATAAACATTACAATCATGTTTAATCACAATAGCACCACGGAAAAATTATTCTTCATGTCTATTCATGTTATCAAACAACCAGTAGATTTCGAAATTGGTACCAGCTCAATCGTAATATTGATACGACCTGATGCTGAATCGCAACTCCCAAAATGGGACGATCCTACAATACAACTACCTCTTTCCCTGGATTGTTGATGAATGTATTGGGTACATTTCTAGAATGTATGTCCTGCGGTACTTGCACGGATCACATCCGGATATAAGTTTCTAGGGTACCCACGAAGAACGCAAAGGGTTTACAAAGCACCGTTCTCGCCAATACACTCACAGATGATGACGACTTCAGTTTGTCAACCAATTAACACGATTGCTTCTATTGCACCGCTGAGTCCAATGCAATGACGTGGCCGCTGTGTAACGCCTAAGAGGCATCATCTTCGTGCGTGACCGTAATTGGAGCCGGTGTGTGCAGGCCAGGTGTACGCAATGGTGTGAATGAACAGACGTCGAACGGATTTAATGAAGAGGTGTGCAAAGTGTGTTTGGATAAGGGACAATACAATGAATGCACAGCGTGGCCAGACAGACGTGACATGTTTACGTAACGGATAGAATCATGGGTGAGACTTTAGTCTGGAGACAAGCGGAATTGGACAGCCGACGGTGGATAGATGGCGGAGAGGAAACTCTACAGGAATGTTTCAATAACCAGCTGGCTGTTTTGGCATTTCTTCCTAATACAATTATCTTGATCACAACAACAACAAGTTTGTGCATTTCTCACTTTTTCCGATGTAACGAAAGTTTTCCTTTTCCGCGACAGTTGGCAAAGTCCGCGATTTTTCTGCCTTTCTCGGAAACGCATAAAATTGGGGCATTTAACCGTGTTTGATAGATTGTCTAGACCCGTGTCTCGTTTCTATGAAATCATGAGATAGGTCTGACTTACTTCCCATCCTCTCTTTTATCCGGACTCCAGTCCTTAGGTCAACTTCATGTCGCATTGCGTACATCTGTCTACTGACATTGCGTCAGTGTCTGTACGGCAACTGGGATTCGCAAGTCGTGATTCTTACTCGGTCTGAACTGCGTATTCGTCTGTCATTCTCTTATGAACCGCACCATTCGAACAAGTCATTTTGCTGCGCCTAAGGAAGTGGACTTGCTGTATTTGTTCGCACCCGGCAGCGTGTGATGACAGTAGTTTATTTTTTGGTAAATTTTTACAGTCATCATGCGATATCTCAGATTGATGATGCAACCGGACAGCTTATGTGAAATTTCTCTGTTACCATAGAGTCGACTGTATTTTTGTGGCAATTTAAAAGCACCGTGGCTTGCCTCCACCTATTTATCATAATGATTTCGGTGAACTACAGCTCTGAAGATTAGTGTGCCGCAGCACATTGTAGACCGCTGCGTTGACAGATGTTCTGTTATCCCCTGCCTAGTACGTGTTTCTTTGCTGAGGCCAATAACCCACCAGTTATGACGAATACGAGGCAAAGTAAAGTTAGGCAATTTCATGCTGAAATGTCCTTGTAGTATATAAATGAATTCAAATAATTCCCGATTGGGTGGATACTTTCGCTTTTGAAGAACGACTCTCCGTAAACCGAATTCCGTCAGCAGTTCAGTTATGAACACTTGTTTCATATGGATAAGTAATCCAAATCTTGGTGGGTTGTGTAATACATTTGCTCACTGGTGGAGAACTAGTTTTGTCACATTTTTCGAACCGATTGCCTTGAGTTGACGCCTAGCTTGTTGATGGTCGAAAATCTTGACTAGGTATAGCATTAAAAGAAAAGTTCTTAGGTGAGATCGCATTGTGGACAAGATATCGTTGGTCCTTACTTGCTAAGGTAGCCTGTCCCATGGATAAGTTTACCTCACCAGAGATACATTTAAACAAATATTTTGCCTTGTCCTTTGTAAGGAAAGTATAGATATCACATTCCGAGTGGGATAGCTTGAGCCGTTTTGCGAGGCGGCAGTCACATCAGTTGAAAACACACGGAAATATATTTATATTATCATAATATTATTATTATTATACTGCAGAAAGAGGTGGGTTTGATTTTCAGCCGTTGAAGATAAAGTGGGTCAAGCTTGAGGTATGAACATCGTTTCGCATATTCGAGTAATAATTAGCGCCCCATATTTCAAACAAGCGTCGAAGATATTCAAAGCAATTCTATCAGTTTTACTTAAGTAGGCATTACTCTAGTGCAGAGCGCACTATGGAACAATAATGGAACAATGGTATATTACGAGTAATGGAACCGGGTGCTTAGCAAGTCCCACAGGATGGCCAGAAATAGAACCACCACAGGATGTATAGAAAACAGTGTAAAATGAAAATGGTTTTTGTGGACCCAACGCGATGTTAATACAGATGCATGCAGAAAGGCGGAACCTCAGTTGTGTAGAGGAATTCCGCATGTGCAAATTCCGTCGCAACATCTCATCTGCCGATACACTTAGGCCATATGTCGTAATTTAGGTGGGTTAAGGCAATGTCAGGGCGTTTTTAAACGCAGCTATAGTGGGGACGGAAACAACTGAAGTGGATGAGAAAGCAAATAAGCGATTCATCCAGACGTGTTTTGAATACCGTTAGCGTGGGGGAAGTAACAACGTATGTGGGAAGAGCGTTCCAGAGTTGGCATACACGAAGGGAAAAGAAATTCCGGCGGCCTTGCAAACGGCTGTATTGTGTGGCCAGCTTTAGCTGGTGTCCTCCTAGTGTGTTGTATTGCGATTCAGCTGTAGTAGTTGACGAGATGAATGGTTTGGATCTCTCAGGATCATATAAGTCATCATCAATTCCCCACGCATGCGTCGATATTGTCCACTGTAGACCCTGAGGGTTTTCAGCCTCAACGGGTCGAGTTTGGGACCATGTTGGACAGTAGACGGTGGATAGATGGCGGTGAGGAAACTCCACAGGAATGTTCCAATAGTCGAATGGCTGTTTTGGCATTTCTTCCTAATACAAATATCTTGCTTACATCAACAACAAGTTTGTGCAGTGCCGAAATAGCCAACGATAATCGGTTGTGAAGATAGCTCCATCTTGTATCTTCGATGTACTTTGTAAGCGACAGTTCTCTTACCACTGGAGAACCATGATATTAAGAGGAATGGCGGTAAGCATAGTGGAATAACTTGGCAAACACGAGGTTAACATCATACGGGCAACGGAAGTACGTGCCTCTGGCTTGCAAGAAGCGCATAACGCAGCCTACTGAGCTTCTGTCGTTTCGTCCACCGCCGTCAACTATCCAGTAAACATCAGCAGTGACGCCTGAACCCAATGAACAATGAACAATGAATTTATACGGGTTAAGAAGCGTTGCTTTACAAGCCCCGTTGGATAGTTGGTGGGGATATCAACATAATAATTATGATGAAAAGGATAGTAAAGTAGTTAACACTTTAAATACGAAAATAAGGACTTATCGTTTGCTTCACTGCAGTCCTGCGATCCACTTAGACTCACAACACCCACAGTTAACAACAAATAATTCCAGGGTAAACTCCAGGTGTAGGATGGAGACATAGTGTTAAGTAACAAAGTGTAACTGGATGAGTGCATCGTCCAACCGTCTTTTAAATACTGTTAGTGTCGGTGCAGAGACGACCGATTCTGGGAGAGCATTCCACGGGTACCAGACACGGATGGAAAAGAAATTTCTGCGGCACTCCAGACGACTGTATTGTTCTGCGAGTTTTAATGAGTGGCCCCTCAGGTTTGTATTGCTGCTGAGTTGCAGTAAAGGGCGGCACACATGATGAGGGTCTCGCAGAATCAAGTATGTCATAATCAGGTCGCCTCGTAGCCTGCGATAGCTTCCACTGAACAATCCTAGTCGTCGCAGCCTCTCCTGGTAGGACAGATTGCGCATTCCAGTTACGTTCTTAGATGCCCGGCGTTGAGGCTGCTCCAGTGCATTAAGGTCGTGTTTCAGCCATAGATGCCAGGCTTGAATTGCGTATTCGACATGGGGGCGAACATACGCACTGAGCATTTGTCGAAATATGGAGCCGTTTATTTGTCCAAACGCCCGCCTCAACATCCCAACGTGTTGGTTCCCGGTCTTCGAGGCCTTTTCCGATTGCCTGGAGCAACCCAAGTCATCTTGAACCAGGACACCCAAGTCACGTTCGAGAGTTGATTGTGGCAGTACATCCGTTCCGAGTCGGAATGAGTAGCTGCTCTGATGTCGGATGGAAAGCACCTTGCATTTACTGACGTTGAAATGCAATAAGTTTTGGATCGACCATTGATACACTGTATCTAAGTCACTTTGGAGCACATGTTGGTCGGCGTTCGCCTGGATCCTGCGCCAGATCTTGATATCGTCGGCAAACATTAGGAAGTTTGAAGCGATTCCCTGTGCAAGGTCATTAATAAACACCAGAAACAAACGTGGACCTAGAACCGAGCCTTGCGGCACACCACACTCGACTTGTATGGGGTCCGATATAGAGCTCCGAACTCTGACCACTAATTGCCTTTGAAATAGAAAGTTGGCGATCCAGCTTAAAAGAGGGTCGCCGATCCCGTAATGCTGCAGTTTGGATAGTAGTATCCGATGGTCTAGACGATCGAAAGCCTTGGAAAAATCCAGGTAGATCACATCAACACCTTCTCCAGCGTCGGCTGCCTCGGTCCAACTACTGCGTGCAATGAGTAAATTCGTTGTACACGACTTCTGTCTACGGAAACCGTGCTGTTCAGGAGTGATGAGGTTGCAGTTTTCCAGATAACACACCAGTGCATCGGCAACTATGGATTCCATGACCTTGGACAGTATAGGAAGAAGGGTTACTGGGCGGTAGTTGGAGGGATCAGATCTGCTTCCACCTTTGTGAATCGGGCTTATTATTCCAAGCTTCCACATGGCGGGAACTTGGTTCTGGTCTAAGCAGTGCTGGAAAAACTGAGCTAAATGTCCTGCCAGTTGGTTTGCTGCTACTCCCAATGCCTCAGGACGAATGGCGTCGACACCCGGCGAGCTGTGTTTGCGTAGAGAGGTCAGCTTTTGCAATACAGCCTCCGCGGTAAAATTGATGTGGGTTAGTCCTGGTGAGCAGAAGACAAAGCTTGGTAGATCGCTTGGTGGCAAGACCCTTTGAAACGTGGGGGCGTATTGCATCTGCAGCGCGTTTGCAGCTTCCATAGACGTTCTTGTTGGGCCATCAGCCGTCTTGAGTGGAGGAAATCCTTGCCTCACCTTTCGTAGGCTATTAACGTGCTTGTACAGCAGTTTGTGGTTAGCACTGAAGGCTTTTGCGATGTTCTGCTGATAGGTGGCTTTGTCTTCTCTTAACAGTTGAGTGCAGTGGTTACGTTGGGCTACGTAGTTGTCCCACGTTTCTGGTGCTGGAGCTTCTCTGTACACTCGCCATGCTACATTGCATACTGTCATCCATTGTCTGGTTCTGCTCCAAACGAAAGGAACGGATTTGCACTTATTGTAAGCTTTTATCTCTGAAGCCTGTGCAATCAGCTGACTGAATGTGTTGACGAACTCGAGCCAGGCGACTTTCGGGGGTTCTTTTTCGAGGAAAGACCATGTTGTGGCTCTGACTAGCTGGGCGAGTCGGTCGTACCTTGTGGTGGTTCGCACAGTCTCATCTTTATCATTCCGATATTCTGCATAGCAGACGAAGTTGAAACTGATGACTGCGTGATCACTGCGACCCAATGGGCAGTCTAAAACCAACGCATCAATCATATGCTCCTCGTTGGTAAGCACAAGATCCAGCACAGATGGCCTGTTACCAGTTCTGAACCGAGTGGGCAAAGTGATGTGGTTGTAAAGAGGAGCAGTAGTTACTAGATCTTGTAAATCGGTTTTGAATTGTTCGCCGGTTGTGGCAGGGGTTTCTAAACAATGTACGTTGAAGACACCCATGATAAGAATTTGAGTGTACTTTTGTTGTAAACTGCACCTTAAGGCAGCCATTAGGTGGTAGTCGGTTTCGGGTGTTGAGTTAGGGGCGCGGTACACCAAGATAATAAGGCAAGCGTCTCTGCCTTTTAACTGCAACCGGCACCAAAGAGAGTCGGGGAACTGCGAGTCTGAATCCTCCACGGCTTCGCACTGTAAGTCGTTTTGGTTGTACAGGATTACCCCTCCTCTTTTGTGAGCCTATCGTTCCGGATCAGCGACATGCAGGGTAGCGAAACTTCAGCGTCCGTCATTCCCGTGTGCAACCATGTCTCGGTGATACCAATGACATCATACAAGCCGGAAGCTTGGCGATCTTTCAGTTCAGCCAGTTTGTTAGAAAGACCCTGAACATTTGTATACAAGCAGGCCAGTTTCTCGGTCTGTAGGAGCCCGCAGGGAGGTGAAGCTGTCAAGTGTGGGAGAATGCCGACCGATGGGAGGTCGGCAGTTATTCGTTTTTTTGATGGGTCTATGATACCTCGTTTGCAACTTGATTCGGCCAAGGTGCGTCCCAGCCTTCGTTTAGACCTACTTCAGAGTCAATTAAAGCAGCAGTCAAGTTACACTTCTGTATATCCGTCGGTATGCTTGCTGCTTCAGTTGCTTTAATACTTGAGCTGTGCGAATTGTTTGCGACCTTTAACCGAATTTCGGATGGAAGATGTTTCCGATTTCTCCGCCATCGATCCAAAACATCCTTTGCTTGTTGCTCTGACTGAACCACAAGTTTTAGGATTCTAGGGCCGCATCCTCTATAATTCGATGAGAGAGGTATCCTGGTGAGCGATAGTGCCACAACATCATCCAAAGAAAGTGTTTCACGAATGAACCGCCACTGTTCTAAATCGTGTTTTCCGGTATCTTGAACATGGTTAGAAGGATGTTCTGGCACTCCATGTATGAAGACTGTGTTTAGGCGGTCTTGCTTGCTGTGCCCCCCTTCGGTGTTTCTTTCTGATTGTCGCGCGCTCCAAGGGACATCAGGATAGATACGTATCGCACAGGATTCGTGTTTTAGCGCGCTTGCGGAGAGCAAAACATTTTCCACGTCGGTTGAGGATTCTAGAGTTACTCGAATAAGTCTGGGTTCACCATAGTGTGGCGAGTTCGGATGACGAGTAATTCGTAACAAGTTTATGGGCTTGGCTTTGATACTCATCTGCATACACAATGAGTTCCATTGGTCTTGGTCGTCTGATAACTGATCCCGCAATGTGATGGCGGTAGATTCAGGGACATTTGAGCATACAACAGTCCGGGCACTGTTGTTGGATCCATTTTAATCGATCTACAAGGTATGGTACTCATTTGTCTTGACTTGTTGACAAGTGATGGTTTGCTGTTTTTCTCTCCATTTGCGTTAACGGTGTTTACAATGGAAGAGGACGCAACGGCGGCCTCTCGGTGGACCCTTGCAGCAATCTCTGCATATGTAACCGATGTTCTAGGAGGCTTAGTCTCGACAAGAGATATTTGAGCTACAGGTACCAAGGGTTGGTGTTTGGCTGCTCCATCCTTGTTAATACTAGATGTCAGGTCTAGTGGAATTTGCTTAATTAGACGTTTTGAATGGTGTCTGATTTTCCTTGCTGTGATTACTGCTTGATTCACGTAGGTACAGTCTGTTTTCGCCCGGCGTTCTACCAAAGTTGGAGAGGACAACGGAGATGGAGACATGGCTGATTGCGGTGCAGGCGAAGCGATTTGTTCAGCATTCCGTTGCTTAGCAGCCGCTACGCTTCTGTGGTCCATACTCGCTCCCATTGAAGTAATCACATTGTTTATCCTCTGCTCTGCTTCTGCGATTAACCGGTCGCATTTCTCAGCTAGGATAAGCAAGCACTTAACGAGGGGGATGGTGAAACACGCAGTACAGAACCAAAATGCATCTTGGGAGCTATTTCGCTCCCGTAACTGTTGTTGGGACACATTTGCACATTTCGTATGGTACCATTCCAAACAGTGCGAACAAGCCAGACCGATTTTTACTACCCGATGACCTTCTCCTAACCCGCAAATGCCTTTCGATGGGAGTCTCTTCGGTTTCGCCTTTCTGCCATTCAGTTTAGTGTCGTTACCTGACCCAGTGGGTTGGTTAGCGTTCTGTACTTTTACAGCTTTGCGAGCGGCGCACATCAGTCAGGCGAGCGTGGTGGTTGCGAGGTCAAATGAGCGGTCGGCTTGGTCGCGCGGTCCGTGTGATGGGTAATGCAGCCGCACTGGCTGACAAGGTCACAAGGAATGGCGGGTGACTGCAACCTGAACAGAGCGCTGAACACAGATTCTTTCACAGCTGTGTTGAGAAACACTGGATCGGAATAAGCTTAGGCTTTTCGGCCTGCCTCGAGAATTCTTTATAGAATGGTGTCACACAGAAAGGCAATCGGCTCAATACGATTGAATTAAACGCTTGCGCTTAATCACAGATGCCAGTGAAAAACGCTTATTGATGGCACAGCCTCTAATCGTAGAAGATATTTCCACGTATGATGGATCACTGTGTAGAGCTGGTAAATCCGGTTCGGGCAATTGAGCGAACGCGCGTTTCTCACGTACCCATCTTGTTCTATTTTCTCCCAGCGTTCATTCAACCCCGACGAAACATGTGCACCATTACACACGGCAAATATTTGCCAGCGTTATTACGGCGGATCAACCGAGATCCGCAAAACAGACAGTCATCGAAGAAGCTCAGGACATTTCTGCGTGCTATAACTTGCTGTACATCGATAGTTCCTTCATCTGTACATCTGTTTGTTAAGAACAGAATGTCGAAATTTCGGGGTCTCGATATGTCCACTGATAGATTCTACATCTTCGTAGATGCGTTTGATCTAGATGTTTCATTAGGTGAACCAATTCGCAGGGAGAATCAGGCACATATGTCGTGCCTTTCTAATGCTAGATGGTTCAGGGCATCCGCTTTGCGATTACTGGTACTAGAAATGTAGGTAATTCTATAACTGTATGTGCTCAGCATCAGAGCCCATCTCTGCATTCGTGGTGAAGACATTTGTTGCATACATTTGATTTCTCTTAACAATGATATCAATAGGTTGTGATCTGCGTGAAGTGCAAAAATAATGACAGAGCTACTGATGGAACCTTTTCACACCGAAGATTGCAGAAAGAACTTCCTTGTTTAGCTATGAATAGTTTCTTTCCACTAGATGCTAAGTGTATGATGCAAAAGCTATGAGGCGCCATGTTTGTTTATTTATGCAATGACACATGATAGCACTCACATTCCAAGCTGATGCGTCACATTGAAGAACGTGGTTATTCCCAAGTTCATAATGAACTAACGTTGCTAAGGGGCGAGAGCTTCTTTGATATTCGATGACGCACAGCTTTGCCGAGGACCCAGACACCACTGCAACTTTTCATGTGGTAACTCATTCAGAGAGTGTGACATGGTGGACGCAGTCAGACATTCACCTTGAAAGCCTTCACGGCACTAGTTGCAAGATCATCGGAACCAAAAGCTTTCTTTCGTCCCCTCATTTTTAAGCATCCGAACACGAAAATATATGGAGTTGAAGGATCAGACATGGCACGTTTACAAAAGACAATCACAGCCCGGAAAATTGGACAGCTTACGTAGCTCAGCGCAACCACTGTGGACAGTTGGTTCGTCGCGACAAGTTGATACAACAGCACGAGCGAGTGAATCGATTGCGTTTAAACCACAAGGCACTTTATACGCACGTTAAGAGAATTTGTTAGTTGCACACGGAGTCTCACCACTCTCTATGGTTGGTGGATATAATCGTACAGTGAGAGATGCGGACAATGTTTGCAAGCTCAGCGTTCAGCTATTTGCTTTCAACACTGACAAGACGAGAACGCAGTTCTGTCAAAGTTGAAGCGTGGTATTATCACACTAATACACAAGGGAGGAATTCGTTCAGACCTTGCCAATTACCGCCCAATAACACTTCTCCCTGTGTTCGAAAACATCATGGAGGCGATCATCTCACACGCACTGATGGGTTGCCTGAACAGCTATCGCATCAGAGCAACGTCGGAGTAACGATCAAGTACCGCAAAGATACTGATAGCTCGTAACCATTGGACCGAAACAGTCGACGAATGGGCAGTAACCGATGTTACCTACTGAAAGGTTCCAATGGAGTTCGATCGCTTGCATTACAAGTAGCAATATGGCATCTAAGCGTCCGCACTTGGACATATCGAAATGTGTTATAACCGCGGTTAAGCAGGGGTGGAGCCGTCAAAACAAAGAGTTTACAACGCATTGGACAGTGTGTTGACCAGGTGGTAAGTCGCGGAAAATAGGTAAGACAGCCGACAATACAGGGTAAAATGATATGATGAGTTAGACGGGGCGTGTCGCATTGTCGACGGCATCAGGCATTTGAACTGCAGCTGAGAAGTGGGTGAAATTCAAAACTTTCATGGTCACGCGTGTGGAACCGGATTGCCCGGCGCAACATTTCACCTTCGAGGACGTGCTCTCCAGACTAGTAAGAATGAGGTGCGACGTTCTCCAATGAACCTCTGGTCGGTTGAGTTGTCCGCGTTAATCCCCGAGTGACTCCGTGGGATGGTCCTGTACGCCCTTCCGTCGGCTCACTGAGCTCCACACTTTCTGGTATTTCCAAAGTGTCCAGCAGCACATAGAACGACAAGTTAAAAGTAGATGAAATTGTGTGTCCGATCCGTATCTTACGTCACTGATTAACGTGCCGAACGAAAGACAGCCTTCCGAAAGACAACTCGTACAACACAGTGCCTTTACTTTATTTTTTACCATGTTTGATGGTTCGACCTTGTTTCCAATGCATCCAGCGACTCCCCTAGTAGAAATCGTCTGCTGATGCCTGACGTGTGTGGCCGTTGCATTATCTTAGGGCGCGTTGCATCAAATAGAAAACGTATTTCACACCCGAGTATGGCTTCCGCTGGGGATCTGCCGCCTGGTGCAGCAGGACCAGGTGGAACCTGATAAGTTAACAGGAAATGCTGTATGATAGCTTCTGCCGCTCCTTCCCCACGCAGCGTTAGAACGGAACATCGGAATGTATCCACGAATGATTCTGCATGCTCTTTGAACTGGAATGACCCAGAGGCGACCGACAGTGATTTCGCTGACAGCAAGCAACAAATGCGTCTAAAACAATTTGCGAAGCGAACTGTGCAAACAATTGTTGTAGTTTTCGTACTGTGGCCTCTGTCTTGCCTGTGTTCTTCATGTTTAGTGCCGGCCAGTTGCTATATGCATCAACCACAATGCAACATCTTGGTGTTTCACTGGACCAGCTACAGCAACGTGAATTCTCTCCCAAGGCTTGGAGGCTGGCATCCAGATTTGGGTGATTTTGCTCGGAAATTTCGCTGCTGGAACACGATTGCTACATGTGGCGGCACAATCATGTATGGCGTTGTCAACAAAATGCCGGCATACTTAACTTATTGCTGCAGCTTTCATCCGTGATATTCTGGGGTGATGTAGTTGTAAATGTCTCCACACTCTAGCACTCAGGATGACCTGAACAACCACGCGTTCATCCAACATACGTAACACAGTCATCAACCTGTTCCAACGAGTCAAGTGGATAATGCAATTGATGATGGTGTGCGTCAGTAATCAGGTTTGCATAGTTTGTGTTTAAAAATTCGATAACATCTTGCAAAGCATGGCCGAGTTTGGTGTGCTGTTGACTGCCCACAGAACTAATCGAAAGAGCTCTGATTGTATAATACAGAAGCGATTTCACTTCCGATTCAAGCGCAACTGACGCCGTCACCTGGTCTTTTTCTGCTGGGCTGTAACGCGATGAGTTGAGAAGGGGCATCGGCGTAGCAGAAACGGGCCGTAGGCAGATGTGTTATCGCATAATTAGATCCGGCCAACAGTGTCTCCCAACCCTAGAGGCGATTCGCCGTGTACACAAGTACACACTTCTTTGAACCGAAAATGGATTTTAATGCTTTATGGTACGTCTCCAACACGAATCCTTTACCCTGCAACATCCGGTGAAAGAGATTGACAGCGAAAATTTAAAGCTATTGCGGCTTTAGCTATCTGTGAACAGTTTCTTTCACACTTCGCACAAGGCGCGTATGCAACCGATCTCATAGTGTTAGATTCGAACCGCTGGCAGCGAACCGCTTCAACAGAATAACTAGGCAATTGATTTTGTGTCATAATGGGTCAGAATTTATCAAGACGACGGTATTCTGAATGAGCCTAAACACTACCACACATTAGGATGACCAACTGTCTCTCTTTAGCCTGCAAGTTAATGACGTCCTCTTGCTGTACGCAATAGTACTAGCATTCGAAAGTAGGAGAGGCTGTTGTTATTCTATATTACTCACGAGTAGCTGGATTTGCTTATAAATCTCATAAGGCCTTCATCTCAATATTTCACAAGCTACGTAGTAGAGCCTAGTCTGGAAAAATCGCCAGACGAGCTTCGCCCTATTGGGGTGCATCAACGGCGCGCATTCCCTTCGGTCCTCTTAGGAGGAGCGATCCTATGACCCTTAGAAGGAGATGCTAAATAGTCAACAGCTTAAAGCCACTGAGACATGGGTGAAGTTGGCTGGGTTCATAAGGTGCAAACTAACGGACATAGCACCAGCTATCTAACACTTTCAGTGATAGTGGTTATCCTGCAAGGTGATCACGTCCACTCACTCGATGCAATATATATGGCATTTGAAACTAGGAGAAGCTGCTTTTATTTTATATTACTCACGAGTAGCAAGATTTCAGTTGCAAATCAGATAGGGCTTTCATCCAATAGTTCACAAGCTACATAGCAGAGCCTAGTCCGGAAAAGCGCCAGACGCGTTTCGCACTATTAGGGCTCGTTTGTGGCTAGAGGTAAACGCCAAATAGACAGCAACAAAAACCACTGAGATATGGGGGTATTGGCTGGGCTACCTTATTTGCATACTTAGTAGGAAATAACACCACTTCTCGACCAATGTCACTGACAGTGGTTAGTCTGCAAGGTGACGACGTCCTCTTACTAGAAGTTATATCTGTATTATTTGGAAATAGGAGTGGCTATTGTTATTTTATATTACTTACGAGCAGCAATATATAAGCTGAAAAACTGATAAGGGTTTCATCCCAATAGTCCACAAGCTACATAGCGGAAGTTAGTTTGGAAAAGCGGGGTGCACACAATCAAGAAAGGCAGTGAATATTAACGATGCGAGCTCTGGTCTACTCACGATTAGATGACGATGTAGCACGTAGTCAACAGTTAATAAATCCGTCAAAAATCGTTTGCATGATGAGCTGTCAATCTGCTATCTTCCTATAGCGTCATGAATTAGCCGTTAACCAGATGATCTCATTTCCACTCACCCCTAGCCACAGCAACATACACATTCACGAGCTCCGACAAAACATCAAATCTGCCCGACACAACTACGGTCACAACTTCGTCAAGCAGTACAGAGCCACAGACCACAAGCCAGACACCCATACCTACAAGTGAGTAAAGCGCAACACGTCTGGTCATTGTGCTACCAAATGCGTTCGGTTTTAACCGGATTTGACTAGCATTTTATTCAGTCATCCTCGCCATATGCTCCATGCTCTCGATGTCACTCTGCATGATTCGTGTCTTTTTTCGGCGTTCCTAGCGGTTCTTTTATTCGATACGGGCTCCACTTCCTTATCAGATCGCGCTGCTGGAAGGCCCCGCATTGCTATCTTGGCGAATAATGTACTTCCACATGATAAGCATGGTACTGCATGTGTGTTCGTTCGCTTTTTGGCGTCGATTGCGTTAAATGCGGTGGGTCGATACATGGTGTACATTCATAATGCCGCTGGGTTGCATGCAAATAGGTGCCACATCAGTTGATCCATGTGTTCGGAATACGACGGGATCTTAACCAGACTCACGCGTTTGCGAAACAGACAAAAATGTTAGCAATTTAAAGCGTTAGAAAGCAGTTGTGCTTAATGTGAGAGCTGTATTCCGAATCGTTAGCACGATTATAAGTCAGTATCTTGTTCCGTATTCTTATATATCCCTTAGTGACTTGTTTTATAGAGTCTAACTACGTCTCCTTCCTTCCACCGCAGCTGTTGATTTGTTGGGTCTTCTGTGTACATTCGATTAGTCAATTGGCACTTCTATGCTAGATGTGCGACTAACGTCATTATGACGACTGACGTACTAAGAAATTCATGTGTTTCGGTTTACAAACAAAATATTGTTTTAGGTGTTAGGTGTGTTTAACTGTATGTATATTTGTGTTCGTTTTATACTGATCATTAGGAGATGGGTCTGCAATATTTTTGGCTGGTCATTGGTTTATGAATTTCAGTCTGACTACATGGCCTAGCAGGGTTCGAGATCAGGATAATCGGTTGTGCTTCGCTCTGTTCTGTTGTGCACCATGGGTGCTGTTGTGTATGTCTCTCCTTGGGACTGTGGAAGCGACAAATTTACTGCCGTTACAAGTTGTAACAAATCGCCAACCCCTCGTGGTCGTGCGCCTGCTGTCTTTAGCCGGTTCTCCGTTGGCAACCTAGTGTGAGTCATTAACCAGCTTTCCAATGGAATTTGTTTCATTCCTTTGGAGTTTAGCAATGCGTTCATTAATCGTGGACTGCAGCTGTTGTGGCCAAGTGATGGAGGAATTCTTATTAACCACATAGCAATAACCTTGTCCAGAGTGAGTGCTTCGCGGATGCAGTAGCACTACTCTCGGTCATGTGTTTGCGCCTCCTGATCAGAAGATTCTGGAAGCTCGGGAACACCAAGAACAAATGTTGCCCCCTTGCTATTGCTCTTAGGAGAGACGCCTTGGCTATCCGCTCCCTTTAGCGACTATTCCTAGGAAGATGTTGTACTATGCGCACTCCGCTCAGGCGGTTGCGAAGACGAGCTGCTGAGAGCAATACAGCCTCTCTCTCATCTCCGAGTCTAGATTTATTCAGGATTCGAGGTTCACAATAGTGCTCTGAGATCAGACGACGCATCACGCGCCTAAACCTAACGGACCCAACCCTAAATCAATCGAATCGCAGATGGAATTCAAATGGCTATGATCTTCTAGCGACTTGGTCTTCCTTGTGCCAGATTTAGACTAAGTACGTTAATGCATGCGAGAGCTAAGGAACTGTGGTTTTGTCTAGCGAATGTCGGTTTAAGAGTTGCTGCTGGTAAATTGGGATGTTTAGGATGTGCCAATGAAGTTGACGGTGAAACTTGCATCGCGTGTGTTCGGTACCGCAAAGGAACCTGTATGTGTCGCTCTCAGTGTGTTTATGGAGGAGACCGAGGCGTGCCTTACCCATTTTTCTCTTTTAACTGATTCACCTCTAGCTCTGGGTTGTCGATGTCATGACTGAATCAAAAGGTGTAGCTTCCGTAAAATTAGTGATAGCAGTCACGTCGAGTAGGACTTACTCGATTATAGGATAAACATAAATAAGTGAAAGTGACGCGGATAGTGTGTGGCCATAAGCAAAGTTTAGTTTCCCCTTTGACCCATAGGTGGAGCTCATAGGAGGCTGCTGGGGGACAGGATCGTTTTTATTCGCTTCTAATGAAGAAGCACTAAGACTCGTCACCTGTTTAATTGTTTCCATTAATTTTTCTCGCTGTTTTATGTACACAGCTACACAGTTGACAACTGGAATATCGCTGCATTCCTGGTAAAACCAGTGCGCATCACTTACACTCTTGAGCCTATTTAGTTCTACTTGACTTTCACCACCCCACATGGTGTGGAATGCAATGGCAGAGTTAGAGCGGTCTAGAAATGTCCTTACAACGCGGGTACATCTGGCCCATCAACATTTACAGCTAAGTGGGATAGAGTTCAGTGACAGATGCTGTTGTAAATAAGCACTGCACCTGTCCGGTAACGTAAAGTAAGATGTGAGTATTCTTTAGCTTCGTTGCACTTTGCGCACTTGCCTCGGTTATCGTAGGCGAGTTTGTCACGGGAATGACACCCACGCACGCACAGTTTAGATTCTTTATTGCTTGACGGTCATCCGTGAAGGATGAGGCTACTAAACATGTCTTGTACTGAATGGATGCCGTCGGTTAGGCGTCACCAAGGGGCGAATGTAATTAAAAGGCACAAATTGAGTCGTAGCTTCCTCAAAAATGTTCCCGTAGTATCAGTGTTTAGACCACCAAATAACGCGGAGAATCCTTTGCTGGATGCAGTTTTGCAGTAGTGAGTGTAGTTTAATAGCTACAAGATTACACACGTGAAAAATATCACGAGAATTGCTAAAACAAGTGGTTATAGGAATCACTATCCATAGGTAATGATTCTGTAACAAGATGCCTACTGAGAACTGTAAGTTAATCCGATATAGATTTGTGTAGGATGAATTCTCTTGATGATGATAGAACAAAGAAATCCTTACAGAGTAGAGCGCACTGGATAAGCTACCGCAGGTCTAAGCCAGATCCAACCCAACCTTAAGAAAAGTCGATCCTAGTACGCGTGGGTGGGCTCCATGCAAACGCCGGAAAGCGAACCCGGACTTCGGCAGCCGCACCAAGCAACGTAGGGGTGAAACAGCTTTCACAGTCTACCAAACTGTTATAAACGGTATAAACCAATGCCATCAAACTGCCAGTCACCAACAATAGCGGTGACGGAATTTTCTAGTGTACTGGTACTCCAAAATCTCAAACCAGTACCGTAAAGAAGAAGCTGATGGACGACGGTACTCGGTTGAAATCCAGTTGGGATGCGATTGGCATTTAGGTTAAGCCCACGAGGCTGAGTCCGGCCACACGCTACCAAATGCAGAGTATAATCTCGACACAGAGGCCGTTCTACCCTCGTCCATTTGGTTCCGTAACTCATCACACAAGGTGCGCATATTTTCGGAAATACATAAGTGGGAAGTTCTGTGGTGGCTATTACTGCGAACTCAATGTATCACGGCACATTTTGTACAGTTTATTTGAAATGACGAAAAACGGTTCTAATACACATCTTTAAAATCCGCGCTCCCGTCGTGCTGATTATCGGCTGTGTTGATATTGTTTGTGTACGCTATCTTCGAGTGAGTTTGAAAGCTGCATTCCTGCTGTGGAATTTCGATTGCACATCTGCTCCCCATTTGTTCGACGTGCTCGACCGTTATATCGTTCACCGTATCGGAAAAGTACCTGTGAGTTGAGTGTAAGTTAGCCTTTCCTTACGTTTTTGCTTTTCCTAAAGGACTTAAACCATGCAGTACTTCCTAGACCATAACACTTCCGAAAGATAATCTCAACCGCGTGAATTTCGTAATTCTGGTGAAGAACGGACGATTTTTGTATACGAGGTTATTGTGCTTCAAAAGTTCTCCGCTCTTGGAGCGGAAGCACAAAACCGGAAGCAATAAAGTCACACCGCCTAAAGCACAACTCGGACAATATTACTGCTAGGCAGTTGACAAGAATTCGAGTTTTTCCCAAATCCAAAACTTACTGCGCCAGGCTGATACTCGTGATGCCTCAGTCTGTGCTAATGATCCAGCTAATCCTGGGAAGCCGGTATAAATTCCGCAAGTGGCTGCAACGGTAATCTGTCTAAAAGCAGTGTGCATGTGCTTGTGTGGTGTTTAATACTCTATTTCAACGCGAAGTTTGGAAAATCTTCCCCTCTTACTGTTATGTAGAGGTTATTTACCTAATGGCAACCTCAGCATCAGACGGCATACGGCAAAAGATGGGCAAACAGCAAGGACCGAAGAGCCGCGAGCAGTCATCTAACCCAAACAAAAAACAAGGGCCTGCTAATTCTCAAAAGCAACGACTAGTGGCCGACATCTCAACAGTAGTCACAAGATCCAGTCTTGAGTTAACCACCACTTACACTTTTTTCCTTAGCAAGGAACTGTAACCCTTGTACTCCAAAGTAAAAGGCCCCATGGCCAATTTCGTTAAATTCCGTTATCATCAGAAATCGGAACATTGAGTTATGATTATGATGATCCCATCTACGTTGCTGATCTGTGAAGTTACCGGTATTTAGCTTTTCCAGAAATACAGAACGGGTAGCGGACGGAAGTAACCACACATCACGAAGTACACTTTCAGTGTGCGGCAGACGCAAAACCGACGCTCTGTCACTTGGTAAGCATTCTAGGTTCACTTTCAACGGATCGTGGAGTATTATATACCATACAATTTCTCCTTGTGTGCTCTTTCTATCAGCGGAAAAGCTAGGAAGTACTTCGAACGGTTTCTCAGAAAACCATGTCAAACATTTTTCAATCGTTCTGTGTTCCGTCTTGTAGTGGATTTTCCCCGCCCGCCTTATCACACACCAACTAAACTCCACTCATTCGAATCGGAATTACTAACAATACCCAGTGGATCGCAAAACGTAGGAATTATCCCATCGCTTCATTACCTAAATCGTCTTGCGGATTTCTGATATTCCGTTTCATAGTCGCAGTTCCTTTTGTAACTTCTATCTGAGCTTCTGTGTCTTCATCGTCAACCCTCGCGTCCGCTAGCTGACCGCATCTTTTGACCAATTCTGTCGGTCAGTGATGATCGATTTGCACCACCTTTGTCTCAACTGCGTCGCCCGGCAGCGATCAGTTCCCGGCAGCCACTGGACCGTGTGGCTTTTCGTTGACCGTCAGAACAGGATGATTTTGTCACGTTCCCTCTACCCCATTAAACTGCCTGTTGACACCTGGTTTGCTATGACCCCACTGAAGTTCAAACGTACTCGCCTACCTAAGGACAATGTACACTCCGTGCCACGGCCTAAACGATTAAAATGTGATGCCGTAAAACAACGACTAGACTAAGGAAAATTTTGGCCTTCTATGAACCCCTCAGAGATCACTTAGTTTTACAAGATTACCTTAGCAACCCACCTGATAAGTTTGATCATGTTCACCTCAAAAAGGTAGGTCAACTAATCGACTCCATTGCCTCAGAGGTACATGAAAGAAACCGGAGAGTAAAAAATCTGATCGCTTTTAACCTACCAGACAGATACAGTTTGAACAATGATGAATGTACTTATCGCTTGTGACACGTCCGATTTCATCCGTAACTGTCTGCGACAGAAAAAGAGAACACCATGGGATTGCTGTTCAGTTATTTTTAAATTTGCAAGCGAAGAATCGGAAGAATGTTTATTGCACAGCCAACATATCATTACTGCATGTACCCAGTACAAAGATATTTTGATTAAGCTGGATCGTACGCCCCTGCAAAGATCCCTCCTCAGAATTACAGCGAAACGGCCGGAAAACCGTAACAGCTACGCTGATAAACCGCACACAAATCCACATGAAAATGGCACACCAAGTGTGTCAACGGCAGTTACCAACGTGAACCTCGACAACTCGTATCTAGGGGAAGCAATATCAAATAACTCTGCCCCACCTTCTATATAAACGCCTACTGTACGACAATCGAACTTAACATACGTCAGTACTCGTGGCCGCGGCCTCATTGCTCCTACCTCAAACGGTTTAGTCTCTACAGCAAGTGTTAGATGTGACGAACAAGTGGCTATTGTTAACCAATTAAAAACACCAGGAAACAGATACAAAGATTAAGATGCGCCCACAGATTTGCGTGCTGATGTTGAAAACACAAATATATGCAGCTACGAGGAACTCACTAGCGCGCAGATCTGCAAATCAACAACTGCCTTGCCATTGCTGTGCTACGCGTCACTTCGAGCCTGTTAGGACTCACAACAATTATCTTCTGGCTACACCTACCTATCAACCTCCAATAGGCCAGCATACTTATTAGCCTCACGTCTACAACAACTAGACAGAGAAATGAAACTCAAAAAGAGGTTGAAAACCTGACAATACCACCTGTCATTCGACATACCTATGCAGCATCTCAGAATCCATCAATTTACCTTAACCCTTTTTAGCGGAAGAGGGAATGGCTCCGCACCCACCCCCACCACTGACACACCCACAGAGACAGCTTACCTTGTCCCAATTTTCTGGCAATTTATCTACATGTGACGGTTACCTCGATATCAGATAAACCCAAATCTTGCCTCTGGACATCAATCTTTTGCGCCCACCCCGCCTTACCAGCGCGAACAACGCTGTTACACCTGGGCATTCCATTGATGGGCTTGTTTTCACCACTCCCTTATTTAAGTTCTTTGCCTGTCATTTCTGATTCCCAATCCTTTGAAGTACTTACAGAAAAACTTTTGTGTATACTACATTTTCACTTATACTAGTTAACGTAAACTCCATGAAAAACAAGTTGCATTGTGTAAGCATGCTTGCTCAGGTGAGCACTCCACATGTAATCTTCGTCACCGAAGCATGGAGCTCCTTTGAAACATTGGATGCTACTTTAGATTTCCTAACTACTATCTATATAGAAAAGGACGCAGCACAAACAAAGGCAGCGGGTGCATCGTATATCTCTATCGGAACTTCAGAGCAGAGTTCATTGATGACCCACAGTTAAACAATGTCCCAGAATCTCTATGGCTATCGGTCGCTGCAGCCTCATCTATAATGCTTCTCGGTTTGCATCTACAACCCTCCGTAAGCGACAACCAAAGATTTCGCAATCAGCTCCTCGGCTTTTGGATTCACATCAGTGTTACCACAAGGTATACAGATAATCGCTGGCGATTTCAATCTACCGAATATTACTTTGTCACCACAAACATCCTCATCATTGCACAGATCTTTCTTCCCGACTATCAGAGTTGGGGTTGGACTCAGTGGGTTACCGCACCAACTAGGTCTGTCAACATACTGGATTTAATCTTCACCCTGCGGATTCCTGACACACAAATTGACATCATAGACAACCTTCCGGGTAGTGACCCTAACATGCTACGCCTTTCCATCCACTTGGAAATGAATACCAAGCTCGATTCACCTACCCAGCATATTATACGAAGGATTGACTGGGAGCATTTCGGAAAGCAGGTCTGGTCCTCTAACTGGGATGGGTTTTTCTCCCCACTAGCGCCAACGTTGCAGCGGAACATTTATACTACCAGATCAATCACATCCTAACTGTACATGTCCCGCATAATAAAGGTGCCGTTCATTGTCCTATGAATGAGTGACTTGAAAACGAGAGAACTACTCGGGAAATTCAGAAAAAGTAGAGACTTCTTACTAGTACTACAGCTGCACGAATCCACTGCCCGCATCAAGAGCTCACAAATGAAATGGATTGTAAAGGAAGAGAAGGACGCCACATAGATGACATGTAAGGGAAAGGAACTGGCTAAAGTACTCCGTCGTAGGACTAACAATCGAATGTCTTTCATTACAGAACTTATTGATAAGGAGATCCGCCACCTTAACGACCCGTCTACTCTTAATGAAGCGTTTAGCACTTCTTTTCGCTGCTTTCATGAACCTAGAAACCGACCCTATACCTTGCTGCTTGAAACTTACTGCAAGCGGCATAAATGGTGTCGAGATTTCTCTTTCAACCATCCTACGGGCTATGAAGTCCATCAAACAATCGCTCAAACCAGACTCCGACGGCATCCCCCCATCAATTATTAAACTTGGTGGACATGACATACCCCTGCTTTTGCTAAACATGTTCACCTTGTCTTTAGAATCTAGCTGATTTCCGGATCAGTGGAAAACATCGTTTATTTTTCCTCCTCATAAAGTGGGACCCAAACAGCACGTCACTAATTATCGACCTATCCATCCTACACCCGTCATCGCTAGATTACGCGAAAAATTAGTTAAAAGTGGAATCATGGACTTTATCCATCGTCATAGGCTACTTAACAAATCCCAGCATGGGTTATTCGACAAACGGTCCTGTACAACGTGTCAGTTGCACTACATGGATTATATCACAGGAGCCATTGAATAGAAATATGCAGTTATAATACTGTTCCTGGGTATGCATAAAGCATTCGATAGAGTGCCCCCCAAGCGGCTACTGAAAACAATCGAGTCGTTTGGAATCAGGGACCCACTATTTGGTTGATTGACATCATACCTAAATGGGCGTTATCAGATAGTCATTCTGGGTAATCATAACTCCTCTCCACGTCCAATCCCTAGTGGTGTCATCCAATGGAGTGTACTTGGTCCTTCGCTTTCCCTAGTTTATAATAACGATAACATGGCGTTCATAAAACATGTCAGGCCATTTTTGTTCGCCGATGACATAAAGACTGTTTATAAATTTCGACGGGACGAACTCAATAGCACAATGCTGTCCGTTCAAGAAGACCTCGATTCACTTGAGAAATGGTGCAACACATGGATGCCAAATTTCTCAGCTAGTAAATCATGCATTATGTCACACGGCTGTTTACTCCCTGAAGAGTCTGTTAAACTGAACAATGAACGTATCTGTGTGAAACTTTCCTACTGTGATCTAGGTATAGGATACTCTCCAAACTTTTATTTCTCAGAGCAAGCTGGTTATCGAATAGCACGTGTCAAGCTGTGGCTAACATATGCCATAAAATATATACAACCCCTGCGAGACTCGAGCTTTCCAAAATACTTACACTTCCTGTCCTTGAATATTGCAGCATCATCTATGGAACATGCGAATGTGTAACAGGAAAGCTTTAGAAAACCTGCAAAGATCGTTCCATAAGAGCTTGTTCAGTAAATCAATCTCCTTGAGTTAGCAGGAGCGCTACCAGCAGCTTAAGCTCGAGCCCCTTTGATTGCGACTACTGAAACATAAGCTGATGCTGATACACAACCTCATAAACCAAAAGACGTACTCTAATCTGTGTACACTTAAAATTCAACATAACTTCACACGGAATATATTCAACACAACCTATACATTGTGTGCCGAGAACCAAGAGAGCTATCCGATCCAAATTCTTCCTCGTCAGTTATGCTGTCGTGTGGAATAGCCTACCAGTCACAATCAGGTCTTACACAAATGGAAGAGCGTTCCACATTCAGCTTAGCAAACTCCTTGACCAGAACTCGATAAGGACCATGTTTCCATCGCGTAAATCACCACACGAGTTCTTTCAGGATGAACCAAGGAATATATAATCCTTGATAAAAGGTGGTACAGAGAAACCAGCAACAACAAAAGTTACTTGGTTCCATATTATTTTGAAATCATACACCCCATGTTACATATTTCATTCATGCATGAGCATGATAATTATAGTACCCATGATCTGTCCACCATCCAGGGACAGCTCCTTGTACAATCAAGAACTGTACATATTATTATTACACGAACCTTGGACACGTGTAACTGATCTCCACTGTTGAGGCTTACAGCTTAATGACGACGACATATTCTTTTTGTCCATAGTTTTCAGACCCATTTCTACTCCGGAAATGGACAAAGAACTAAAACTGGCCTTTGGCTTTTGGATAGAGCAGATATAGTCATACCCACAGTATAGGAGGTTTCAACCCCCAGAATATAATTATCAGAATTCAAAGTACCCGCCTTGTGGTTGGGTTGCCACACACAATATATCTTGAGATCTCAGTTAACTATGAGGTAGACCACCGTTATTCCGACCACGACTATCGTATCCTGAATAGAGGTACTTTTATGTCAGTGTTGGGAGGAATACACTAATCTCCAGCACATCCCTATACATTCACGTCACCGCTTTCGCCAGCAGCAGAACAGCGAATAAGCCGGCGAAGTTAGACCTAGTGCTCACCAGCGGAAAACCCAGCGTTGATGAATTAGTTGGATACAATCGTTTGTATCGAAGTCATCACGGGGCCCTGCTATTCTAGTATATTTGCTACGCCAAACATTTCGTTGCAGCGCCTTAGCGAATAAACTCTCTTAGCTACTATGACGCACTGTCTGCATTCTTTGAAGGTGTTATTTGTGCGTTCATGACTGAGTGGAGCGCAGAGATAGCACGCGATTTATCGTTGCAAACCTCGGCGACATTAGTCGCAAAAGTATCACAGCAAATAGCTTCCCTTCGTTCCATCATTTTTGTGACGTCTAATACGAAAATACATGGTGGTATTGATGGAGCAGACGGCGCGCTTACAAAATGAAATCACTGCTCAGAAAAGTGGAAGGTGTACGTAGTTCAGCGCGATTATTGTGAGCTGTACCGGTCCAGCGTTCAGCTACTTACTAAGGAGTAACGCCGGAATAGTATTCCAGCCTCTAGCACTCTCCCACCAAGGTTAATGAACCTCACACTCACTTGTTGATCGTTTCTCCGAGCTTGGTAAAGGGATCGCATACGTTTCACCACCATGCAAGGTGACATCTTCAGTGCAAGCTCGGAAAAAAGAGCAACAGGTGAACAACCAAGCCGGGCTACTAGTGTTCCAAATTATTTCGAACCTCACACTCATTTAAGAAACGGAGATGAAATAACCGCTCATCTCGCATGCCTACAGCTAGCCTGAAGGGGATAATATTCACACGAAAGCACTGCAGGTAGCAGCCGTGCACTTACGCGAATCACTTGTTGGATCATTTCAGGGGAGGAAGTCCAGCTGAGCCTGCCAGTTACCGCCTAGGAAAGCCTATCCTTGAGCTTGATAATGTCATAGAGGCGATCAGGGCACACGCGCTGATGGGTTAGTTGGATAGCTACGACACAGGTACAGCATGATTTTCGTCAAATTCAATCATATGCAAAGAGCCTGCTGATAGCAAGTGAAAGTTGGACCGAAAATGGTGGACGAAGAGGCAGGAACCAATGTTATGGACTTAAAGGTTTCACAATCGTCATTTCGTTTAATTTACAAGAAGCACTATAACAGCGAAGATTCCGCATCCGGGCACAATCGAAAACGTCTCCGCGAACGGCATTTGGACGTCAGAGTCCGAACGGATAAAGTGTGGCGTACCGCAGGTTTCGATATACAAGCCTCACCTGTTCTCAGTTTTCAGTGATTGTGAATACCTCAAACGATTTACTCTTCACAGACGATGTTAAGATTAGGCGGACGATTAAGCGAATGCACAATCGCGAAATCCTCCAGCACAAAATCGATGGAACCTGGAAGTAGTCGGTGCGATATGCGTTGTTATTCAGTGTGGGCAAGGGCCACGTTGTCCGCATCATCTATTGTCATACTTCCATCAATAGACATCTAGCGCACTTTCACAAGACTGCATATAAGGTAGGTGGCTTCGGTGTGCTGATACAGAACGACCTCGATTGCATCAGGCAGTCTGGGTCCGCTTCAATGAAATTAAACGGCATGTTGGTCTCATTCAGCAAGCACTCGGAAATTTGGATCCACTCATATGTCACATTGATACCCAATGCCTGCGTGCGCTCCCATGTCAAATACATTATGCACGTTCGGCAAACTTAGCTAAATGATGACCCCACAATGCGTGAGATCACGCAATATTGAGCAACAATAAATGTCAATGGTTTGCGCCATCTTCCGTATCAGGAACGGCTGAAGAATCTCGGGGTGTTCAGTGGATGCTATCGGCGGCTACGTAATGAACTCATAGTACGATATCAAAGACTGAGCGACTCTAGTCACGTATGCTGCTACCTTCTGCAACTCATCCCGAACACCAACCTGAGAGACAATTGCTGGAATCTGAGTCAGCCATAGAGTTGTCTTGATTGTCCGAGTCTGCCAAGCTTGAAACGCCTCCCAAATTCTGTTGTCTGTGCTCCACGGTAGCCAATCAAAAGCGATTCGACGTCGCACTGATCTTTCTATACTTCCTATGCATGAACAGATATTCCATGATACGTTCAAGCAACGAGCTCCTTGGGATTTAAAACCCATATCGACTTACCACATTTGATGCGGCGATGTGAAAAAGCTCTGTAGTACCTCGTTTCGCATAACAACAGAAAAAATGCAATTTTGCAGTACTGCTGTTAGTGTAAGCAATTGTAAATTTACAGTGCTCGTGTCCATCAGTTCTAACATTTTCCGCTACTTGAAGCAGAACTATCGATAACGCCATGAATATTTCGTCCTTTTGTTAGTTCCCTTTCTATGGATGATAGTGCTAATACCGTGAGCCTTGTCCCATTCATTGCTGAGCAAGAGTAACTTTTTACAAGCTTGGCGTATGAAAAACCCCGCTCACAGATAGCACTGCGAACAGCTCGGATAAGAAAGATAAGCTGCAAATTCAAGTTATTCGTTACAGCTTCCGCAAGCTCAAGGTACCCGTGGATTTTGTCGTTTTCTGAAACATTCAATAAACGCTGTTGTCTTCTACAGAGAAAGAATGCAATTTTTCTTTATACGCCATAAGTTGGATGATCAGACAATCACAATTACCGTTAAGCAGGTTCAAAGTGAAAGGAAAATAATATTTACAAGCCCAACATATTTCTGAAGACAATGAGCCTTCACAAGGCACACAACTGGTGTAAAAGACAACGTATTGGCGGCTGAACAATTAGATAAACAAGCGAGGTAATGCAAGGGTCTATAAAAAGGCAATGAACATTATGTAATGAATGAACAGCCTAATCGCTTCAGTAAATATAATGTAGAAAGTACACAGGTAAGTGAAATGGGAGCGATATCGCAAAGAGGAGAAGCGAAAATATCTGCAGCTGTGAGAAATGGCGCAAACATGTTACTTGGATATCCATAGAAAAACAGCATTACCCACATATCGACTTACTTTCAAATTTTGCCCTTTCTGCTGCGTATCGAACAATAATCCTCACTAAAGTTGCCGACACCTATCCGTGCCATACGGTGCAGATCGTAGTCCAAGTGACCGACCAGATATGGCCCCGCATTAACACGTAGGACTGTACTTGTTTACGCAATCAATCCATCCTTTCATTGATACACATTATATTTCGGCATCTTGTGCACTATTAGAATTCGCAGTTCCCTCAATTACGATCGTACAGTACATATGTAGCCAATGCGCTTTCTCGTCCAAAGCCACTGTTCTATTGGAAAGTAAGATAAGACGAGCAGAATGTCTCAAAATCTTGGATAAACAGATGGGGCATCGGTGCGGTGCGTATCACAGTGATCCACACAATCAAGGAAGGCAGCGAATATTAACGATACGAGCTCTGGTCTACTCACGATTAGATGACGATAAAGCATGAAGTCAACAGTTAATGAATCCGTCAAAAACCGTTTGCATGATGAGCTATCAATCTGCTATCTTCTTATAACACCATGAATTAGCCGTTAACCAGATTATCTCATTTCCACTTACCCCTAGCCACAGCAACATACACATTCACGAGCTCCGAAACGACATCAAATCTGCCCGACACAACTACGGTCACAACTTCGTCAAGCAGTACCGGGCCACAGACCACAAGCCAGACACCCATACCTACAAGTGAGTAAAGCGCAACACGTCTGGTCATTGTGCTACCAAATGCGTTCGGTTTTAACCGGATTTGACTAGCATTTTATTCAGTCATCCTCGCCATATGCTCCATGCTCTCGATGTCACTCTGCATGATTCGTGTCTTTTTTCGGCGTTCCTAGCGGTTCTTTTATTCGATACGGGCTCCACTTCCTTATCAGATCGCGCTGCTGGAAGGCCCCGCATTGCTATCTTGGCGAATAATGTACTTCCACATGATAAGCATGGTACTGCATGTGTGTTCGTTCGCTTTTAGGCGTCGATTGCGTTAAATGCGGTGGGTCGATACATGGTGTACATTCATAATGCCGCTGGGTTGCATGCAAATAGGTGCCACATCAGTTGATCCATGTGTTCGGAATACGACGGGATCTAAACCAGACTCACCTGTTTTCAAAACAGACAAATGTTAGCACTTTAAACCGTTAGAAAGCAGTTGTGCTTAATGTGAGAGCTGTATTCCGAATCGCTAGCAAGATTATAAGTCAGTATCTTGTTGCATATTCTGGCGTATCTGTTAGTAACTTGTTTTCTAGAGTGTAACTACTTCTCCTTCCTTCCACCGCAGCTGTTGCTTTGTTGGGTCTTCTGTGTACATTCGATTGGTCAATTGGCACTTCTATGCTACATTTGCGTTACTTATCTGGATAACACTGAATACTACGTTAGGCAGAGGCAAAGCTTAGGTGGGTGGGGGGCTGGGGTCTTGGATTCTGCCCCGGCCGGTACGTGACAGGGCGCATCACTTTTAGTACAGATGAGTGTTCGATACTAAGTGTAAATTCATCGAAATTTCCCCCATGATTGAAATGGCAAAAAATGAATGGCGTTTAATCATACTGAAGCCGCGGATGCAATTGGTACTACCAAGGTTGATCACCGAGCAAGAGTAAATGATATCGAAATCATGCACGCAGTGGGAAATGTTTGTAATGCCGATGCGAAAGATGCGCGCGAGGTTGAAGATTTGGAAATACAACCACGTTTTGGCATGATAACACGCACATCAACCGATTTTATGGATGTCTATCTGTGGTCTGTTAAGATTGACCGTGAAGTTCTCACTCTGCTTGTCCGGCTCTGATTTACTGTCTTGAAGCACTTCGATCGTAAATGCAATAAGCGGTGTTACCTGGAACGAATACATTGCTTGGGCTAGGTGGTCAACAACAAAGTTGTTTTATTTGAGAGTTGCGATGAGACAAGCAAAGATTGCGAACAAGTATGATGTATGCTCTTTTGAAATAGGCCCTGTTTTGTGTCAGCTGCAAGATCTTTTATCTGGATACGCTACTTTTTAGACAGATTGGCAGTGAACTTTGATTTATATAGAGTAAAAATGTAGGTGCTTGACATGTCCCGGATTGTGGTTAGGGTGAGGGAAGGTAGGTCAAGTTATAGCGTGTTCGTCGGTTCTGGCGATTACAGATTTAATGTACTCATGTGTAGAGGATTTTGATGTAATTATGTGTGGCCCATTGCAGCCAGTTTCCAAATGAGCTAGTCGTCCACATGCCCGAAAAGCACTAGACTGCACTTTCAGTCTGTTGGGCATCTTCAGTAATGCGCACCCATCGGATCCGTCAGGCTTCGAAAGCATGACCACCAGCGGTTTCAACCGCCATTCAGCAGCTTATGCCACTGTTAAAATTACCTTGGAAATCATGACGGTCCGAAGCTGTCCCTGGTGGCCCCGTGGCATAAGCTGCTGACTGGCAGTTCAAGCCGCTGGTGGTCATGGGTTCGAATCCTGACGGATCCGATGGATGCGCGTTACTGACGATGCCCAACAGGCTGAAACTGCAGTCTAGTGATTTTCCGGGCATGTGGACGACTATCTGCTTTTGAAACTGGCTGCGATGAACCTCACTTGGTTACAGATTTAACTGCACTGTCGTATAAAGGGAGTTTGAATTTAGAATGTGCGCACAAAGCAACAAGGGGAGTTGTTATTGATCACGTAATAAGCGAGAGAAAAATAATAGCAAAGACCGCGTTTAGTTGTGGGCAGCAAGCTCAGGTCGACGTGATACCGTAATCCAGTTTCTACATTATTAGCTTGTATCGAATTGTGTGCGTGGGGTTTGGAGTGACTCATCCCGAGTAGGGTTATGCCATTGACCACTGTCCGTTGTGCATTAGTGCCAGTATCTGAAGGTCATGGAATATAGCACGTAGTGTAAATGTGACAGCTTATTGTCAAGACGTTTTTTGAAAAGGGATAGGGTGGGAGCATTAATTACATACTCCGAGAGGGCGTCCCAAGTCTGTGACACTCGAAGGGAGATAAATTCTGGCCGATATTCCAGTCGGCAGTACTGCGTGACCAGCATCAACTGATGACCTGTTAGCGGGGTGTTTTGACTGAGTATCAGAAGGGAATTGCATGGGTGGTTGGGGTTTCTCAGGATCTGATACACCATTTTGAGATCGCCCCTTAGACGCCGATAACATCCACTGCATATTTTGAGAGTCTGCAGCCTGAGCGGCTGGGAGAGGCTGGTCTAACCTCTGACGTTCTTCGTTGCCCTAGTTCGTGCAGTATCGAGCGCGGTGAGATGGTGCTTGAGCCAGGGTTGCCGCGCTTGAATAGCATGTTCCGCGTGCGGCCTCACGTACGCACTAAGCATTTTTGGAAAGACTGAAGGTTCAAACTTCCCGAAAGTTCTGCGAAGAAGGCCGAAGTACTGGTTTCCTTTCTTAGACGCCTTTTCAGTTTGCCTCTAGCAACCGAGGTCATCTTGAACTAGTACGCCGAGACCGCACTCGTGAGAAGCCCGCTGTAGAATTTGTGATCCTAGGCGGTACTTGTGCGTACTCTTGTGTCGTATGCTGAGAACTTTGCACTTGGTGACGTTGTAATGCAGCATCTTCTCGATGGACCATGTGTACGCTTTGTCCAGGTCCTCCTGTAAGGCTGTGTGGTTCTCCACTGCAGCTATAGTACGCCATGCCTTTAGATCACAAACAAATAGCAAACAGTTAGAAGATAGCACGCTCGCGAGATGATTTATAAAAACCAGGAACAAGCGGGGTCCAATTACCGAGTCCTGAGGTACGCCAAGCTGAACTTAGATGGATTCTGAATGGTTGATTCGAACAGTCGCATTCAGGTGACGTTGCAGGAGAAATTCTCCTACCCAGCCCAGAACAGGATCGCCGATTCCATATTTCTGGAGTTTGTGGAGGAGAATGCGATGGTCTACACGGTCGAATGCCTTTGAGAAATCCAGGTAGGCCGCGTCGACTCCTACACCAGCGTCCACAGATTCCGTCCAACTTGCACGAGCAGTCAACAGATTAGTGGTACAGCACCGATATTAGAGAAATCCGTGTTGCTCCAGAACGAGAATTTTGTTGTTCTCCAGGTACCCCATCAAGGCCTCAGCTACAATGGATTTCTTAACCTTGGAGATCACAGGAAGTAGTGTTATCGGGCGATAATTTGCTGGTTCAGCACGGCTGCCACTTTGTAGATTGGTGTGCTGATTCCGTGCTTCCACATCGTGGGGACGTGCATCTCATTCAGACATTGTTGAAAGAAAATTACTAGTGGCGCCGCCGAAATCATGGCGGCAAATTTCTACGCCTTCGGACGAATGCCGTCCGCACCCGGGGAGCTGAACTCTCGCAGAGATATCAGCCTCTTCAGCACAGCTGCGGAGGTAAACGATATATGATTATGCCCTGATGGCGACATTATCTGTTTAGGCAGTATGTATAATGATTGCACGGTTTGGAAGGTACGGCCAGATTGTTGTCTAAGAAAGATGACCGCCTCTTGTGCAGTTTGGGCTAACCCGCATGCTGTGTGCAGAGCAGGAATACTGCGCTTAATACGGCGCAAACTGTTTACGTGTCTGTATAGCAGTTTGAGATTGGAGCAAAACTTTTCCAATGGACCTTGTTGGTTCTTCAGTTTATCCTTCCGGACGAGTTTGACACAGTGGTTCCTTTGTATTGTGTAGACATCCCAGGTGTCGTCGTTCGGGGAGGCTATGTATGTTCACCATGCCAAGTCCCTATATGCCACGCCTTTATGTATCTTGCTCCTTAGAAAGACTTCATCCTTTAAGGCCGGTAGAGTTTGGCTCCAGTTGTGCTTGCCCCGAGCATAAGTATGTTGAAAAATTCTCCGCAGACCACTTCAGGGGTCAATTCGACTAAGAGCGACCAGCTTGTTGCATCAATGAGGTCGGACAGGTCGACATAGTTGATTATGAAATGATATTCCTCGGTAGGCACTTTAAGGTAATCCGCGTAGCACATGTAATGGAACACTAATGGGCACACGATCGCTGCGACCCTGAGGAGTATCGGTTATCACTCTCACGTTCATCGGTTATTCATTGGTGAATATTCGGTCCAATATGGGTGGCCTGTTACTTCCCATGAATCTGGTGGGCGTAGTGACGTGGCATTAAAGCGGGAAGTCTGAAACCAGATCTCGCAGGTCTGCTTTGAATTGCTCTCCTGGTGTGGCCTGGGACTCTATAGCATGTAAGTTGAAGTCACCGGTGACTAGAATGTGCCTGCCCTATCTGTTTATCTCGTGATTCAACGCGGTCTCCAAGTTGCAGTCTATCTCAGGAGTAGACGATGGTGGGCTGTAAACAACAACCAATAGGCAAACAGGTATTTGGATACCCAAAACAATATACCAATACCCACCTGTCGACTTATTTTCAAATTTTGCCCTTTCTGCTACGCATCGAACAATAATCCTCACTAAAGTTGCCGACACCTATCCGTGCCATACGGTGCGTACCGTAGTCCAAGTGACCGACCAGATATGGCCCCGCATTAACACGTACGACTGTACTTGTTTACGCAATCAATCTATCAATTCACTGATACACATTATATTTCGGCATCTTGTGCACTATTAGAATTCGCAGTTCCCTCAATTACGATCGTACAGTGCATATTAAGCCAATGCGTTTTTCTCGTCCAAAGCCACTGTTCTATTGGAAAGTAAGATAAGACGAGCAGAATGTCTCAACACGTTGGATAAACAAATGGGGCTTGGGTGCGGGGCGTATCACAGGGATCCACAAAATCAAGGAAGACAGCGAATATTAACGAGACGAGCCCTGGTCTACTCACGATTAGAAGACGATGAAGCACGAAGTCAACAGTTAATGAATCCGTCAAAAACCGTTTGCATGATGAGCTGTCAATCTGCTATCTTCTTATAACGCCATGAATTAGCCGTTAACCAGATTATCTCATTTCCACTCACCCCTAGCCACAGCAACATACACATTCACGAGCTCCGAAACGACATCAAATCTGCCCGACACAACTATTGTCACAACTTCGTCAACCAGTACCGAGCCACAGACCACAAGCCAGCCATCCATTTCTACAGGTGAGTAACGCACAATGAGTTAGGTTAATATGCCATCAAATTCGTTTGGTTTTGACCGCGTTTGACTAGCATTTTATTCAGTCATCCTCGCCATATGCTCTATGCTCTCGATGTCACTGTGCATGATTCGTGTCTTCATTCAGCGTTCCCAGCGGTTATTTTATTCGATACAGCCTCCATTTTCTTATTAGACCGCGCTTCCGGAATGCCCCACATTGCTAGCTTGGCGAATAATGTACTCCCACATGATGAGCTTGACACTGCATGTGTGTTCGTTCGCTTTTAGGCGTCGATTGCGTTAAATGCGGTGGGTCGATACATGGTGTACATTCATAATGCCGCTGGGTTGCATGCAAATAGGTGCCACATCAGTTGATCCATGTGTTCGGAATACGACGGGATCTAAACCAGACTCACCTGTTTTCAAAACAGACAAATGTTAGCACTTTAAACAGTTAGGAAGCCGTTGTGCTTAATATGAGAGCTGTGTTCCGAATCGTTAGCAAGATTATAAGTCAGTATCTTGTTGCATATTCTGGCGTATCTGTTAGTAACTTGTTTTCTAGAGTGTAACTACTTCTCCTTCCTTCCACCGCAGCTGTTGATTTGTTGGGTCTTCTGTGTACATTCGATTGGTCAATTGGCACTTCTATGCTACATATGCGTTACTTATCTGGATAACACTGAATACTACGTTAGGCAGAGGCAAAGCTTAGGTGGGTGGGGGGCTGGGGTCTTGGATTCTGCCCCGGCCGGTACGTGACAGGGCGCATCACTTTCAGTACAGATGAGTGTTCGATACTAAGTGTAAATTCATCGAAATTTCCCCCATGATTGAAATGGTAAAAATGAATGGCGGATAATCATACTGATGCCGCGGATGCAATTGGTACTACCAACGTTGATCACCGAGCAAGAGTAATTGATATCGAAATCATGCACGCAGTGGGAAATGTTTGTAATGCCGATGCGAAAAAGAATTGGAAAAATACAACCACGTTTTGGCACGATAACACGCACATCAACCGATTTTATGGATGTCTATCCGTGGCCTGTTAAAATTGACCATGAAATTCTCACTCTGCTTGTCCGGCTCTGATTTACTGTCTTGAAGCACTTCGATCGTAAATGCAATAAGCGGTGTTACCTGGAACGAATACATTGCTTGGGCTAGGTGGTCAACAACAAAGTTGTTTTATTTGAGAGTTGCGATGAGACGAGCAAAGATTGCGAACATGGATGATGTATGCTCTTTTGAAATAAACCTCATTATGTTTCAGCTGCAGGATTTCTCAACTGGATAGTCTAGTTTCCCGACTGATGAGTGTTTTAGCAGCTGGTGCAAACTGAATCCAATAATATGTGAACACGAATCTGATAAACCGTGTGCACAGTCAGTCTCCAACTGCAAGGAGCTAGCCATCCCGCTGGTTTATTTAGGGTGATTATAGGAATATGTGGCGTGATATCGTCAGGTTTCCCGTCATTCAAAACGAGGACACTATGTGGTCTCCGAGACTCATCCAGAATGACGAAACAGGCCAGGAGAAAAGTGACCGTTTCAGAAGTTGTACAATCCTTGGCCCATTATGAGCCTGTTGTTCGTGAACATTTTGTGACAATTCCGCTGGGAATAAAACGCAGCACACTACCTTTGTTACCACGCGTTCGCAATACATTAGTAAGCATTTTGATAAAGCCGGTGAGAAATAGCATCATAGATCAGCTCAAGGAAAGCAAACAAGCTTGCTTAATTTTCGATAGCGCTCCCGATTCATCTTACACAAATCAGATGAGTGAATTCGAAGTGACGGTGGAGAAGTCATTTCTCAGTTTTGTTGATGCCAACTGGAAAAGGGCTTAGGCAATTTCTAGATTGGTATTGAGAGAAGCGGAGAAACCCGAAATTCAGAATGATTACTGCCGTGGCCAGGCATTAAGCAATGCTGCTGTTATAGCGCGCTGTCAATGAGGTGTGCAGTGACCTCTGCAAAATCAATCCAAATTTACATTTGTGTCCTGTATAAAGAATTCCCGAGCTCCGACAAAACATCAAATCTGCCCGACACAACTACGGTCACAACTTCGTCAACCAGTACCGAGCCACAGACCAAAAGCCAGCCATCCATTTCTACAGGTGAGTAACGCACAATGAGTTAGGGCAATATGCCATCCAATGCGTTCGGTATTGACTGAATTTGACTAGCATTTCATTCAGCAATCCTCACCGTATGCTCTATGCATTCGATGTCACTGTGCATGGTTCTTGTTTTCATTCAGCGTTCCCATTGGTTAGTTGACTCGATACATGCTCCACTTCTATAGGCTCCACATGATTGACTTAGAGATTGTCAGTAACTAAGCTAACGTCATATAGTAAAAACTAAGAGGAATACCTAAAATAGGCAGTTCAGCATTCATTTCCGATTTTGGATGTGAACATTAGTGATGAGCTGTCCGATCATCATGGTTACAAATTTAAAAGAAATAATATACTGCTTATAAATATATGGTAGCAATTGTACACTAATTGATCAAGAATTCACAGTTTTAGTTAAATCGGTGAATTAGGAATTCACATACCTCATTGATTTTCGTATCGGTTTAGTCCTGCACATCGTCCTCTCGAAGTCATTTCCAGGAACACAATTACCGGACATCTTTGCGAAACGTACCCTTTTCCTATGTACCAGAATTACCCGAGTCAGCCTGTTGCGCCCAGTATTCTCCTCTTCAATTATGCCGTTTGGCCACAGAGCTCTTGGCTTGCGTACAGCGGAGACTCGAACTAATTCACCAGTCTTTAAACTGTGCCTCTTTGCTTGCCACTTTTGATGATCCTGTAGAGTTGACAAATCAGACAATAACCATCTTTTCCAAAATTCGTCGGTGAGCTGCTGCACCTGACACCATCTTCTCTCCGTCGGTTTGGAAGCTGTGCCTGCTAGGGGTCAAGGATGCTGTCGGCGTTTAAAGTCAACAACTGATTGGGCGATACGGTGTCGAACTCGTCGGGACGTCTTGGAATTCGTATCAAGTGTCTCAAGTTAAGTAATATCTTTTTACCTCAGTCACTGATGTCTGAAGAATTTCGTTTCTAAGAAGCTGCTTATCAAGTATCGACCGAAGCAACATATATATTAATCCGGTCAGTCGTTCCCACGTAGCGCCGCAATGAGTCACATAGGGAGGATTGAAGATCTATCCGCAATCCCTTTCGTTCAATGTCCGTTGCAACTGAAATTGATGCAAAGACGCAAAAATAACTTTCAATGCACCTTCGGCTACCCAGATATCTTGTCTGTTTTCACTATACTCAGTGGTAGTACAAGTGGTGATAAACACTTTGATAAGGCGAACGAGAAATAGTTCGTATTCAGAGCTGATACGCCGTGCCATGCGCTCGCCGCGTACGTGCGTGCGTGCGTGCGTACGTGCGTGCCTACCCAGGCTACTGGCTGTCTGCTATAGACACTGGTGATTTGATGCAGCGTCTAGTTGACTCACGTAACCTTCAAATGCCTTTTTGGTGTACAGTTCTTCGTGCCGTTTACGTGAATAAGCTTCTTACTACCCAGCTGTGTACTCTGATTTTGAGACGGCTTAGGAAATTGGCGACCGATCTTGTTACCATCACTAATGGCGAATTAAATTATCTCATCTCAGCCATTTTGGAATTCGTCCACGGAAAGGCCTACTACGCAACAATGGCTGCAATAGGGAACTAATTTCCCCAACTACTTCGATCTACTTGTTCTCTTTGGTGGTACCGGTACGATGGATTAGACATCAAAAATCAAATTGCTTCGTCGCCTCCTAGGCATCCAGGTTTCAGCGACAGTTGGATTGCCTGCAACTAGATACGAAACAAAATCTACAACCTGTTTCCCACTCCCTTGCTCACTGTAAGGTGTAAAGCCACGTGCTTACAGCATGTTACAACTTTAGCACCATGCGGCAGCAGCAGAACGAAACTGTAAATTAGTTAATTTCCCCAGGCCTGACTGCTCTTCCTGATTGTGCCTATAACCAGATGAAGCCAGCTCAATTCGAAGAAGCAATGCATTTATTGGCATACATTTTTGGTGTTCTTGACGATAAGGCACGCGAACGCCTATTAGCGACAGATGAAACGGACTTGATTTCGGAAATAGCCTGTGACATTTTTCGACACTTGTCAGTCTCGCGTAGGAACTTGCGGCATTCTCCTCACCCAATCAGAGAATTTCGCAAGAGGTACATAAGGTCTCTCAGACTATAGATAATAACATATTATCTCACTCAGTACAACGAGGAGAATTCCGTTGTTAGCGATGTGCTGAACAGCATTTAACCCCAGCTCGTTATCAACACCTGCATTCCGTATGCAGATTTTATGGGAAAAGTGCACACATCCAAAATGTGTGCTTTCCAAACGAAATTCCGTTGCGCAAGAAAACCGCAAAACTCCAAAGCAGATCATAGAGGAGCAAATCAGCATTGGATAAACATTACAATCATGTTTAATCACAATATCACCACGGAAAAATTATTCTTCATGTCTATCCATGTTATCAAACAACCAGTAGATTTCGAAATTGATATCAGCTCCATCGTAACATTGATACGACCTGATGCGGAATCGCAACTCCCAAAATGGGACGATCCTACAATACAACTACCTCTTTCCCTGGATTGTTGATGAATGTATTGGGTACATTGCTTGAATGTATGTCCTGCGGTACTTGCACGGATCACGTCCGGATATAAGTTTCTAGGGTAGCCACGAATTACTCAAAGTTTTTGCAAAGTACCGTTCTCGCCAACACACAGACAGATGACGACGACTTCAGTTTGACAGTGAATTAGCACCGTCGCTTCTATTGCACCGCTGAGTCCTATGCAACGACGTGGCCGCTGTGTAACGCCTAAGAGGCATCATCGTCGTGGGTGACCGTAATTGGAGCCGGAGTGTGCCGGCCAGGTGTGCGCAAAGGTGTGAATGAACAGACGTCGAACGGATTTAATGAAGATGTGCGCAAAGTGTGTTTGTATAAGGGACAATACAATGAATGCACAGCGTGGCCAGACAGACGTGACATGGTTGCGTAACGGATAGAATCATGGGTGAGACTTGAGTCTGGAGACAAGCGGAATTGGACAGCAGACGGTGGATAGATGGCGGTGAGGAATCTCTACAGGAATGTTTCAATAACCAGCTGGCTGTTTTGGCATTTCTTCCTAATACAAATATCTTGCTTACAGAAACAACAAGCTTGTGCAGTTCTCATTTTTCCTGATTCAGCGAAAGTTTTCATTTTCCGCGACAGTTGGCATAGTCCGCGATTTCCTTGCGTTTCGCGGAATCGCGCAAAATTGGGGCATTTAGCCATGATTGATAGATTGGCTAGACCCGCTTATCGTTTCTATGAAATCGGTATAAACGCACGTGAGAAAGGTCTGACATATTTCCCACCCCTCTTTTATCCGGAATCCAGTCCTTAGGTCAAGTTCCTGTCGCGTTGCGTGCATTTCTCAATTGTTATTGCGTCAGTGTCTGTACGGCAACTGGGATTCGCAAGTCGTGATTCTTACTCGGTCTGAACTGCGTATTCGTCTGTCATTCTCTTATGAACCGCACCATTCGAACATGTCATTTTGCTACGCCTAAGGAAGTGGACTTGCTGTATTTGTTCGCACTCCGCAGCGCTTTAGCCGTTTTGTAAGGCGACAGCCAGACTAGTTGAAAACACTCGCAAATATAATATTATCACTATATTATTAGACTGCAGAAAAGGGTGAAATTGATTTTCCGCCCGTTGAAGATGGGGTGGGTCAAGCTTGAGGTCTGAACATCGTTTCGCATATTCAAGTATTAATTAGCGCCCCATATTTTAAACAAGCGTCGAACATATTCAAAGCAATTCTATCAGTTTTACTTAAGGGGGCATTACTCTAGTGCAGAGCGCACTATGGAACAATAATGGAACAATGGTATATTAGGAGTAATGGAACCGGATGCTTAGCAAGTCCCACAGGATGGCCAGAAATAGAACCACCACAGAATGTATAGAAAACAGTGTAAAATGAAAATGGTTTTTGTGGACTCAACGCGATGTTAATACAGATGCATGCAGAAAGGCGAAAACTCAGTTGTGTAGAGGAATTCCGCATGTGTAAATTCCGTCGCAATATCTCGTCTGCCGATACACATAGGCTATATGTCGTAATGTAGGTGGGTTAGGGCAATGTCAGGGTGTTTTTTAAACGCAGCTATAGTGGGGGTGGAAACAACGTAATTTGGGAGGACGTTTCCTCGCTGGCACACCCGATGAAAGTAAAAGTTCCGTTGACATTCTAGCCCACTGTTTTGTGTGGTTAACTTGGACTGGTGGCCCCTTAAATTCGTGTTGTGGCTCAGTTGTAGTAGGCTGCCGCAGAAGTGGTTGAGGTTACTTTGTATCTAGTAGGCCATAATAAGACCGCCATTTAGGCGCCGATAGCGGCCGCTGGGTGATTTTTGTGTTCTCAGTCTAAGTGGATAATAAAGGTTAAACAACCCTTTGACGTGCTTCGTGACTCGTCGCTGTGGATTCTCGAGCTCTGCAAAGTCTTGCTTGTGCCAGGACTGATCGCCCTGGATTGCGTATCCCACGTGAGGCCGCACATAGGTGTAGACCCTTTACTGAGTGGAGTATCTGCAGTCTACCGCGAAATCATGTTGATTTCCATCCGAATAACTCCCTTGTTTTGGCGTTCAATAGATGATTTCGAAGTCAAACGGAACGACAAAATCGAAATAAACCGTAAATCTCGGTTCTGTCAAGGGAACTTACTCCCACTACGAACAATATTGTGAAAGCAAGTTGGCGGACAATTTTCCGGTACGTTGTCTACAGGCTGCAGTATGCGGTAACGGGTTAAGCAACTGCGCAGAGACAGGGATCCAACTGCCCGAATGCCCTCCACAGCATGCCAACGTGTTGGTTCCCAGTCTTTGACGCCTTCTCAATGCGTGTTTAGGATTGTGAAAATTGTCAACTGGGGTAGCTTGTTAGTTGTTCCACATTCGCCACATGACGCGGAATGCGTTCGCAGAAGTTGAACCTGCTACAGTATAGAATCCACAATCCCAAAACACAGTACTCGATCAAGATGTGGGCACCAGCAAGAGTGATAGATCATTTTGATCTACTGCATCTGCGGCATGATATCTGATGTTGGTCTGCAGAAAATCGCATAGACCTGCTTTGCATCCGTTTGCTTAAAGATGACAAATACTCACGTTTATTTCTTAAGCAAAGCTCCAGCTGGTTGGTTGGCAATTTATACACTATTTTGATATCGTCCACAGCTATAATTGGGCGCCTCACTCTCACGTCTCGCTCGAAGTAGTACGGATATCGGCCTTTAGCCAGAAAGAAGAGAGCGCGCGGACAGGAACACTTTACTCGAAATGTGACCAGGTATCAGTTACAACAAGTGAAGCTAAGTGTTCGTGTTTTCGTGCGGGCGTGCGCGCGTGAATGTGTGTCAAGGAACAAACAGTTAGCGCGTAGTCGGCGATCGATAAGAGGAACAGTGAAAAATGATATATTACGTGTAACATAGCGATTGATTTACAAGTCCCGTAGGATGGATGAAGAGAAAGTAAATAGAAGTGTGAAACATCAATTTAAGCCTCCAGTGATTCAGATGTGCTTCTTCATTAAAATAATTTAGAATGCGTATTGAATTGTTACTGTAGAGTAATATTGGAAGGTTATATGGGGAAGGTATGTCTTAAGAACGAAAGAAACCACAACGCTTAGTCGTGCGCCGCTTACTTGGACTGATGTAATTGATGAATGTAGTTGTAGTATATCCGAACTGTATTTCACAGCAGCAGCGCGTAAGTGGTAAAGCACAAAAACTGAGAATGAGCACCGTATGGCAGCGTGTGTCTGACTTAGACACCACTGATTAAATGGCGTAATGCAAATGGATGACGATTCATCCAGACGTCTTTTGAATACCGTTAGCGTGGGGGAAGTAACAACGTATGTGGGAAGAGCGTTCCAGAGTTGGCATACACGAAGGGAAAATAAATTCCGGCGGTCTTGCAAACGGCTGTATTGTGTGGCCAGCTATATCTGGTGTCCTCCCAGTGTGGTATTGCGATTCAGCTTTAGTAGGTGACGAGAAGAATGGTTTGGATCCCTCAGGATCATATAAGTCATCATCAATTCCCCACGCATGCGTCGATATTGTCCACTGTAGACCCTGAGGGTTTTCAGCCTCAACGGGTCGAGTTTGGGACCATGTTGGACAGTAGACGGTGGATAGATGGCGGTGAGGAAACTCCACGGGAATGTTCCAATAGTCGAATGGCTGTTTTGGCATTTCTTCCTAATACAAATATCTTGCTTACATCAACAACAAGTTTGTGCAGTGCCGAAGTAGCCAACGATAATCGGTTGTGAAAACATCTCTATCTTGTAGCTTCTACGTACTTTGTAAGCGACAGTTCTCTTACCACTGGAGAACCATGATATTAAGAGGAATGGCCGTAATCATAATTGAATTACTTGTCAAACACGAGGTTAACACCATACGGGCAACGGAAGTACGTGCCTCTGACTTGCAAGAAGCGCGAAAATTCGAAAAGTGCAGCGATGTAGCTGAAACGTGCCGTAGGCACATGAGCTATCCTATAATTAGATTCGGCCAGCAGTGTCTTCCAACCCTAGAGACGATTCGCCGTGTATACAAGTACACATTTTTGAACCGAAAATGGATCTTAATGCCTTATGGTTCGTCTCCAACACGAATCCTTTACCCTGAAACATCCGGTGAAAGAGATTGACAGCGAAAATTTAAAGCTATTGCGGCCTTCGCTATGTGTGAGCAGTTTCTTTCACACTTCGCCCATGATGCGTACGTAATCGATGTCATAATGTTATATTTGGACAGCTGGCAGCGAACCGTTTCAACCGAATAACTAGGCAATTGCTTTTGTGTCATAATGGGTCAGCATTGATTAAGACAACAGTATTGTTAATGAGCCTAAACACTACCGCACATTAGGATGACCAACTGTCTCTTTTTAGCCTGCATGTTGAGGACGTCCTGTTAATATACGCTATATCTACCGTACGTTTGATAAGAGTCTTTCGATTTTGCTCAGTCGCACAAGGAGAGATTGGAGCGCACTATTTTGCCGACCCACCAATGGCATGTAAGTCTACTGTATTTACTCACCCACGCATGTCTAGGGGTGTGAATACGACGTGAGGACGCATAGCGGTGCATGTGTCCTTGAAATATATTAATTACCCCCGGCGATTTGACACCGGTCAGTTCAGATTGGGTCGCTGCCGACGTTTTTGGCTGGTGGTTTGCAACATCTCGACAGCAGTGCATAATGCACTGGCTACCGTGTTCAAATGTTGGTGGCGCTTCGACAGTTGCTTAATGTTATCCCAGCAAATGATAAAAGGGTTAGTGACAACGCTGTTGTAGACTGAATGTTACCTTCACATAAACCACCTTAGCAAAATAACAATTCGTAACAATTAGACGGTGAAATCATGAGATGCTACTTCTGCATAAATGAGTCCGGAAAAGCTGTCGTTGACAGACTACTCCCGTCCCAGTCTTGATAGCAATTGCAGGAACCAAGTGGGGTGCACGCTGTCTAATTTGTTTAACAGTGACCGTGACGGTGTAACATGTGTCGCTCAGTCTCTCAGTCTCTCAGGGAAACGTAGGTGTATATCAAACGAAAGGATGGTTACATGCTGCCGTGTATGCCAATTAAGAGACTACTCGTTGCACGTGTTTGTGGAGAAGGACTGCCGATGTTTGTCTGCTCCCGTGTGGCGTTGTAGTTGCTGGAAATTCTCCTCTGAGACAGAAACCACCTGCGTAGCATGAACAAGGTCTTGGTCTTCTTGCGTTACAATCACATCCAGAAGCTATGCTCTTGATAGCGTAGCTCTAATGGGAATATTTGATTCTGGTTGATAGACGATTTCCGGGTAGTACTTCTGGAAACTAATGATCGTCTGCCGCAGGCGACGCGGAACGGCGTGGAGCGTTTTGTTGGCTGTGGATACCAACAGTTTGTGGTCAGTAAATTCGGTAGACAGTTCGGCGGCCGAATGTCTATTCATTAACACGCTTCACAGCATACATCAGCGCGATACTTTCCTTTTCGATTTGACTATAACGACGTTCAGACTCCGTTAGCGTTCGGCTGCGGAAATCAATGGGCTTTCCGTTTTTCATTGGCACGGCACCGATGCCGAACCGGCTACTGTTACACTGGATATCAAGGAAAGTAATGGATCATGGTACGCTAGGATGGGGACGCTTGTGATCAACTGTTTAAATTATTTGGAAAGCTTTCTCTTGCTCTACGGTCCAAGGCCAACTTTCGCATGTATGTGTCAGTTTCCGCATAGGAATCATTACTTCAGCTAGTCCGAGTAAAAAATGGCTGAGATAGTTCACCCTCCCGTTCAGCCTGCTCATAGCCTTCACACAGCTGTCGGGGTGGCATCTCTTTTATGGCTCTGACTTTCTTTGGATCTGTCTGCAGCCCCCCGTTTTAAACTTAAAACGTGTCCGTAAAAAACCACTTCGTTTTACGCAACTCAAGCTTCTCACGTTTCAGTTAACTTTCCCTGATTGCACAGCACTGTAGCAATCTGTATACATTGCAGTCATGCTCTTCTCTAGTAACTCCGAAAACTAGCACGTCTTCTGTTATACACATAATGTCCTCGGTAGGTCGTCTAGTGTTTGCATAATGCGTTTCCAAAATATTTCACTGGATACTTTCAAACAAATGGTAGGTGCAACCATTGGCAGCGTCCAAATGGCGTTCCATGCGTGGTTAACTAGCTGGACTCTTCGACAAGCTTAAAGTGCCCGAAAGCAGAAGCGAGGTCAAATTTTGTGAATAACTTGGCCTTGAGCAATACCGGTTGGACGTCATCTGGCTTTGGCATCGTGAAATGTTCTCTTCTGAGCGCGGCGTTTAGTATCTTAGGATCGATGCACAAGCGTAAACCACTTGACTGCTTAGTGACTACCGCAACCTGACTGACCCAACCTGTTAATTCATTAACCTTGGCTAACACCCAAACGGATTAAGCGCTGCAACTCGTCTAAGAACTTCTCACGCAAAACGATAGGTACTTTCCTATCTGGCAATGCTACTGGTCTCATCTATTCGTTTTACGTCAGGTGAGCTTCCCCCTGAAATTTCACCACGGCATCGGCAAACACACTAAGATAATTGTCTACCATCTGTGTTATTGTCACACGAATGAACAGAACGGTCATGAATAAAGGAGACGAAACCCAAAGTCTCAATGGAATCAAGGCCCAGCATGGGCACAACATCTGCAGATACCAGGAAGAATTAGAGCAAATGTTATGATCCATCTTTTACCGTAACACGGCCCTTTCGCTGTAACATTAAGCCATTCCACCTCCTGAGACAGATCTGTGTTGTGGCTTATTCTGCATCCGGACAGTATTTGCGGGGTGGTATGCGTAACGTACACTTGTTCGATGACAACCGTTTTTGCCTGACCCAAAGTTACTACCCCAACTTCCCCATTCCCCTCCCCAGGTTTAGCTCGTATTTGCTGTTACCTACTGTCTTTCCTCGGACATTCCAATTCCTACGCGTTAGTTGCCCTCCTTCCTGGTGTCCATCCCCATGTGTATCCACCCTAACAGCCCTGCAGTGTCCCTTTGCTTTATGGCCACGTTTGTCCTTGTCCCACCGCAGTTTTACACTCGTGCTAAGCTCATGAGGCCACCCCATACCATGATTCACCGCTGTGTGCGATTGATCTATCACACACGGCGCGTCTGAACTTATCCTCATTCTAGTAGAGACTATGTCGCAATGAGTCTGGACCTTACCGTGGTGCGATGGTTTGTGTGCCTCAGTGATCCACTGAGCTATACTGGGTGGTGCATTTTCGCACCTTCAGAGTCACTCATACCAGATTGGTCAATGGTTAGAGGCCAGACAAACTCAGCGTCCTGGTCCTCCAGCTTGGGGGTTGGAATGAGGGTGGCACCTTATTCCTTAAAACGGACACATTATAGCCCAACACCAAACCCGCTGTCTTGCGGTCAGGTTTTTGAACCAAAGGCTTTGGTTGAGAACCCTAATCATTCTCCTGTCTAGGCCTGGGCAACCTGACAGTAGCCTGCCCACGCAAAACAAGGAATCACTCTTCAAAGAAATACCTGACGCTCTGGCCACCGCACAGGATAATAAACGGTGCCTCATCTGCTGCATCGAGCAGGGTGGATAGAGGTTTGGATGCTACTGCTCAAGCCTTCCCGTCTTCTTATTTCCCCTCTTACGCTTTTTCCCCCTATGGTCCCGTTCCAACTTCACTTTTATCCCCCCAGTTTTCAACCCCCCGATTCTTGGCCCTTCCCAACATGCTTTGCTAGGCGTTTATCTTCTAGCTTCAACTCACATGCTAACGCGGAGCGTCACTCCGTTACGTGGATGACACCTTTGTTTGCATAAAACGGGATAAGAAAGACGAGTTTCTAAACCGTTTGAACACTCTTGCGGAGACCAGACATTTCACTATGGAATTGGAATCTGGCAGTGGAACATTGCCATTCCTTGACTGCTTAGTTCACAGGAATGGGGGTAGTCCAAAAACAAAGATATATCGTAAGCCGACGGGGACACATGGTGTATTCTCCTATAGTTCAGGTCGCCCAAAGCATGTGTATTCTGGAATCGTCTCATCACTGTTTCACAGAGCCCAGACTCTGTGCATAGAGGAAGAAGATAGGAAGGCCGCGCGGAAAGAAGCAAAGAATTAATTGCTTGGTAGTGGATACCCGAGGCGGATACCTGTTGCAGCGGATTTTAAATCCTCAGCCACGGTGCACTACCGCGTGGACTGGGACGGTAGATATTCCTAATAAAGATGGAACTTCAGAGGCTATCCAGAGAGTCTTAAATAAAATAAACATAAGCTTACTTTTCCAGAAAGGCCAAACGCTCCGCTCTACACTAGTGCGCTTGAAAGACCCACTTCTCGCAGAAGGGACAACCAATTGCTTCTAAAATATTGGTTGCAAGGACTGCTGCGCACATGTGTACATCGGCCAAACCGCGAGAGAGCAAAGCACAAGGATAGCGGAACACAAGAGACGCATAACACAGCCACCGATTTCATCGGCAGTCCTTCTCCACAAACACGTGCAACGAGTAGTCTCTTAATTGGCATACACGGCAGCATGTAACCATCATTTCGTTTGATATACACCTACGTTTCCCTGAGAGACTGAGCGACACTGTCAGCCTTTCATGTTACACCGTCACGGTCACTGTTAAACAAATTAGACAGCGTGCACCCCACTTGGTTCCTGCAATTGCTATCAAGACTGTGACGGGAGTAGTCTGTCAACGACAGCTTTTCCGGACTCATTTATGCAGAAGTAGCATCTCATGATTTCACCGTCTAATTGTTACGAATTCTTATTTTGCTAAGGTGGTTTATGTGAAGGTAACATTCAGTCTACAACAGCGTTGTCACTAACCCTTTTATCATTTGCTGGGATAACATTAAGCAACTGTCGAAGCGCCACCAACATTTGAACACGGTAGCCAGTGCATTATGCACTGCTGTCGAGATGTTGCAAACCACCAGCCAAAAACGTCGGCAGCGACCCAATCTGAACTGACCGGTGTCAAATCGCCGGGGGTAATTAATATATTTCAAGGACACATGCACCGCTATGCGTCCTCACGTCGTATTCACACCCCTAGACATGCGTGGGTGAGTAAATACAGTAGACTTACATGCCATTGGTGGGTCGGCAAATTAGTGCGCTCCAATCTCACCCTGTGCGACTGAGCAAAATCGAAAGACTCTTAATAAACGTAAGGTATAACATTTGAAAGTAGGAGAGGCTGTTGTTTTTTGGTATTACTCACGAGTAGCTGGATTTGGTTATAAATCTGATACGGCTTTCATCTCCATATTTCACAATCTACATAGCAGAGCCTCGTCTGGATAATCGCCATACGAGCTTCACCCTAATGGGGTGCATCAATGACGCGCATTCCCTTTGGTCCTCTAAGGAGTAGCGAACCCATGACGGTTAGAAGCAGATGCTAACTAGTCTGCAGCTTAAGCCACTGAGCCATGGGTGAAGTTGGCTGACTTCATAAGGTGCAAAATAACGGATATAGCACCAGCTACCTACCACTTTCAGTGACAGTGGTTAGCCTGCAATTGATCACGTCCAATCACTTGACGCAATACCTACGGCATTTGAAACTAGGAGAAGCTGCTTTTAGTTTATATTACTCACGAGTAGAAGGAATTTAGTTGTAAATCGGATAGGGCTTTCATCCCAATAGTTCACAAGCTACATAGCAGATCATAGTCCGGAAAAGCGCCCGACGCCTTTCGCAGTGTTGGGGCTCTCCTGTGGCGCGCATTTCCTCGGTTCTCTAAGGAGGAGCGAACTCATGAAAGCTAGAGGCAGACGCCAACTAGCTAGCAGCTTAAACTACTGAGACATGGCGGTATTGGCTGGGCGACAATTTGCAAACTTAGTAGGAAATAACACCACCTATCGACCAATGTCACTGAGAGTGGTTAGTCTGCAAGGTGATGACGTCCTCTTACTAGACGTTATACCTATATTATTTGGAACTTGGAGTGGCTATGGTTATTTTATATTACTTACGAGCAGCGATATATTAGTTGCAAATGTGATAAGGTTTCATCCCAATAGTCCACAAGCTACATCATCATCATCAACATCATCATCATACACGTTAGCTAGAGGTGGAGAACACCTCAGCTACTGTGCCGCAAGCTACATAGCGGAGCTTAATCTGGAAAAGCGGGGTGCACACAATCAAGGAATGCAGCGAATATTAACGATATGTGCCTTGGTCTACTCACGACTAGAAGACGATGAAGCACGAAGTCAACAGTTAATAAATCCGTCAAAAACCGTTTGCATGATGAGCTATCAATCTGCTATCTTCCTATAGCGCCATGAATTAGCCGTTAACCAGATTATCTCATTTCCACTCACCCCTAGCCACAGCAACATACACATTCACGAGCTCCGACAAAACATCAAATCTGCCCGACACGACTACCGTCACAACTTCGTCAACCAGTACCGAGCCACAGACCATAAGCCAGACATCCATTTCTACAGGTGAGTAACGCACAATGAGTTAGGTTAATATGCCATCAAATGCGTTCGGTTTTTGCTGAATTTGACTAGCATTTCATTCAGCCAAACTCGCCGTATGCTTTATACATTCAATGTCACTGTGCATGGTTCTTGTTTTCATTCAGCGTTCCCATTGGTTAGTTGACTCGATACATGCTCCACTTCTATAGGCTCCACATGATTGACTTAGAGATTGTCAGTAACTGAACAAACGTCATATAGTAAAAACTAAGAGGAATACCTAAAATAGGCAGTTCAGCATTTATTTCCTATTTTGGATGTGAACATTAGTGATGAGCTGTCCGATCATCATGGTTACAAATTTGAAAGAATATACTGCTTATAAATATATGATAGCAATTGTACACTAACTGATCAAGAATTCACAGTTTTAGTTAAATCGATGAATTAGGAATTCACATACCTCATTGATTTTCGTATCGGTTTAGTCCTGCACATCGTCCTCTCGAAGTCATTTCCAGGAACACAATTACCGGACATCTTTGCGAAACGTACCCTTTTCCTATCTACCAGAATTACCCGAGTCAGCCTGCTGCGCCCAGTATTCTCCTCTTCAATTATGCCGTTTGGCCACCGAACTCTTGGCGTGCGTACAGCGGAGACTCGAACTAATTCACTAGTCTTTAAACTGTGCCTCTTCGCTCACCGCTTTTGATGATGACGACGACTTCAGTTTGTCAACAAATTAACACGGTCGCTTCTATTGCACCGCTGAGTCCTATGCAACGTGACCACTGTGTAACGCCTAAGTGGCATCATCTTCGTGGGTGACCGTAATTGGAGCCGGTGTGTGCACGCCAGGTGTGCGCAACGGTGTGAATGAACAGACATCGAACGGATTTAATGAAGATGTGTGCAAAGTGTGTTTGCATACGGGACAATACAGTGAAAGCACAGCGTGGCCAGACAGACGGTAATTGCGCGGATCACATCCGGATATTTGATTCCAGGGGACTCCGCGCTAACACGCTTGACCGCGATAAGTTTAAACGTCTTCCCGTCACTAAGTTGAACGTCAACATTGTGGAAGATCGTACGTAACTCTCCGGAAGTTTGCAAAAATATGCCGCGTTATTTGCCCAAACTAATCCAGGTTGTTGAAGAATTACGTGACACATTTAAAACTGAAAACACAGGCAGCACCGTGATTTGGGGAAATGCGAGTTGTAATTTATGCTTTCGGGACAATCTCGAAAGTGAGCTACGCCGAATACTGAAACATGGCATAATAAAACCTGTCCAGTATTTCAATTAGGTAGCTCTTATGGTGCTCATGTTGAAGATAAATTTTCCCTTAATTAACTGTGGGGATCACAAGGTTACGCTCAACCAGGCAATACAACCGGACCGATGCCAAAGCCAAACACTGAGGAAATCTATGCTTCACTCTCAGGTGGCAAACTTTTTAACAAACTAGAACTGAGTCACACTTATCAGCCGATTGAAGTCGATGAGGACTCATGTGCCTACACCACACACCTTGAGTTATTGCACTACATACGCATACCTTATGGGGTGGGCTTTGTGTCACCCAACTTCCAACCTAGTATTGACTCGTTGGTGGAAAACATACCAAATACATGTGCTTAGTTGTTTGACCTCTTGATCACTGGATGCACCACTGAAGAACATCTACGCAGCTTGTCAGATTCCGGGCATGTTCTAAAAAGGAATAGTTTGAATTCTTTGTTCCTTGGATGTCGTTTGTTACGAGATGGGCTAAGTCCAGCAGAATAACAGCCTAGAGCACTAAGTAAGGTACCGGCAACCAAAAATGTGAGCCAGCTCAGGACATTACTGAGAGTGGTCACGCAGTTTTCCTGATTCATAAAATTAGCTGCAACCCATTTGCACCGGATTCATCAACTCTTACGCAAAATGCAAGCTTGCAATTAGGCTAGAGTACATGAAAGTGCTTTCAACACGATTACAAAAGCTTGGCATCCACCGAAGTTCTCATGCATTACGACTCACGGTAGCCCATTGTTCTTTCTTCGGATACATCTCACCCTACGGTCTTGGAGTTTGATTGTTGCACAAACTGCTGGACGGCTCTCATCGGCTTGTCGCATATGCCTCATAAACCATGATGGCAGCAGTAACTAATGACGCTCAGCTTGATCGAGAGGCATCCGCGGTTGTTTTCGGTATTATTTGGTTGCATCAATACATACTCGTTCGATCTGTTGAGATTTGTGCAGAACAAAACCCTCTTGGATCAATTTTGGTCATGATAAATGGCTACAGCAAATGGTCCCACACAGAATTTTCCGTTATCCCTTTATCCTCTCTGCATATATGCATATTATACAATATATAACATGTTATATATATGCATAAATTACGTATTATATATACATGTAAACAAATTCAATACGTTCCTGGTCGGTAAACTACGTTGATGATGCTCTCGAGAGGCTTCCTTCACCGGAAGTGTCTTCGAGTAAAGCTGCCCCATAAGAACTCGTGAATCCGATCCAGCACCTTAACAATTCTCCCTTTACCTCAACAGGCATATGCCGAGAAGCTGATAGAGACCCTACCGTAGCACTCATGAAACGCTACGTTCAGGTCGGGTGGCCAGCAAATATGACCAAGGAGCTCATGCCTTTTCGTAGCAAATTGACTGAACTCAGTTTCCATAGCGAATGTGCACTGTGGGAAGCCCGCGGTTTAGTCCCAAAATAGTTGCAGTCAGTTATCTTGGATGAACTGGATGACGCACACCCTGGAGTCACTAAAATGAAGTCACTAGCCCGCTGTTATGTGTGGTGGCCTGACTCAGACAAGGACATTGTGTCAAAAGTTGGGAGTTGCATGCTTTGTCAGGAGAATCGGAACGCTGTGTCCCATGTGTCAATGTAGCCATGGAAGTGGGCAGAAGCACCATGAAGACGTATTCACCTAGACTTTATCGGCCCTTACGTGAGATGAACTTGTTGACCATTGATGTCCACGTCCTGACTACAGCAAGTTCCGCTAACATAATACTTAAACTGCGTCCGATGTTTGTAATCCTCCGTCTTCCGGAAACACTAGCGTCCGATAACGGGACAGCATTTACCGGCGCCGAATTTTGTGCTTCCCTTATCTCGAATGGCATTAGACACGTAACTACTTCGCCTTGTCACCCATCATCAAACTCTCTGTACTGAGACAGCTGTGTAGACAGTGAAGAACATATTACCGAGGCAACCGGCAACTCCACTGCATGTGCGTCTACATCGTGACAATTTTGCTTATCGAAACATGACAAATGAAACCACCGGTAGAAACCCCACCGATTTACTGTTCGGCTGTCGGTTGTGTGCACGTTTGGATTTACTTCACAGTAACATGGTGGGGTGTGGTTTGCTGAATAATAGAATAAGCTGATTCCGCCTTTGTGCGTCAAACTCTGGATTCCGGGTGGCAAACTACCATTGTTAAAACAACCAACGAGCAAATAATTGAAGCGGTAGCTGAGGATGGCAAGACTCAGACGCCAGTTAGATTATGTGTGATCGAGACCGTCGACTTTAGGAATAGCTGGTGAGTCGGAACTGTCGACAAGTGGCCGATCCTGAATCACCGCACCAAATGCCACTAAGGCACTCTACCCGCAAACACCGGCGGATGGATCGATCCGAAGCCGGATAACCCAAACCGCAGAGGGAAGTGGGATACGCAGTGTATGTTTAAGTTTCTTGTAGAGCTGAAGAATTTTCACACGTAGTTCGTTAGATGCGGCATCGCTTCCACCATTTCTTGCGTGTTCATGAAGGAATGCCGTCAGCTGGGATTTGTCATCCTACTCCATAGGAATTTTCGCAGATATCATAGCAAGTCGAAAGTCAGATACAACTCTGTCGTGGGCTTCCTGGACAGCATTGGCAACCGCGATGGAACTAAAAATGCTTTCTAGTCGAGCTTGCTTCGGAGCTGGTTCGCACTTGGCAACAAGTTTAGCTAGGTACTCCTCCTTGTAAGCTTTCTGCTGAAGATGGTTATGATTTGATCGACCAATGTTGATTTTCCTGATGCATCCACAGTCACTTCGCAAAATGAACATAACGGTGGTACTTTTATCCGCGTTCTCGGCATAGTATTCCCAGGGAAACTCCTCCACCCTGTGCAAGGCAATTCTTCCTCCTACATGGCGTTCCCTTTTCTGAGATGACATCTGCGAAAGATAACACCAGTTGCTTATTGCAAGCTATAGCTTCCATAGATTCTCGATTACCGCATAGAAATACCAGGTCGAATTAAAACGATGCCGAGACTGAACTACGGTACTATTAAAAGGAAGATGAAACTTCAGCAGTGACAAACATCAACTAGAGCTACTCAGTACTGAAACAACTGCATCTTCACGAAGTATTCAAAGCACCGTTCTCGCCAACACACGGACAGATGACGACGACTTCAGTTTGTCAACGAATTAGCACGGTCGCTTCTATTGCACCGCTGAGTCCTATGCAACGACGTGACCACTGTGTAACGCCTAAGAGGCATCATCTTCGTGGGTGACCGTAATTGGAGCCGTTGTGTGCACGCCAGGTGTGCGCAACGGTGTGAATGAACAGACATCGGACGGATTTAATGAAGATGTGTGCAAAGTGTGTTTGTATAAGGGACAATACAATGAATGTACAGCGTGGCCAGACAGACGGTAATTGCGCGGATCACATCCGGATATTTGATTCCAGGGGACTCCGCGCTAACACACTTGACCGCGATAAGTTTGAACGTCTTCCCGTCACTAAGTTGAACGTCAACATTGTGGAAGATCGTACGTAACTCTCCGGAAGTTTGCAAAAATATATCGCGTTATTTGCCCAAACTAATCCAGGTTGTTGAAGAATTACGTGACACATTTAAAACTGAAAACACAGGCAGCACCGTGATTTGGGGAAATGCGAGTTGTAATTTATGCTTTCGGGACAATCTCGAAAGTGAGCTACGCCGAATACTGAAACATGGCATAATAAAACCTGTCCAGTATTTCAATTAGGTAGCTCTTATGGTGCTCATATTGAAGATAAATTTTCCCGTAATTAACTGTGGGGATCACAAGGTTACGCTCAACCAGGCAATACAACCGGACCGATGCCAAAGCCAAACACTGAGGAAATCTATGCTTCCCTCTCAGGTGGCGAACTTTTTAACAAACTAGAACTGAGTCACACTTATCAGCCGATTGAAGTCGATGAGGACTCATGTGCCTACACCACACACCTTGAGTTATTGCACTACATACGCATACCTTATGGGGTGGGCTCTGTGCCACCCAACTTCCAACCTAGTATTGACTCGTTGGTGGAAAACATACCAAATACACGCGCTTAGTTGTTTGACCTCTTGATCACTGGAGGCACCACTGAAGAACATCTACGCAGCTTGTCAGATTCCGGGCATGTTCTAAAAAGGGATAGTTTAAATTCTTTTTTCCTTGGATGTCGTTTGTTTCGAGATGGCCTAAGTCCAGCAGAATAACAGCCTAGAGCACTAAGTAAGGTACCGGCAACCAAAAATGTGAGCCAGCTTAGGTCATTACTGAGAGTGGTCACGCAGTTTTCCTGATTCATAAAATTAGCTGCAACCCATTTGCACCGGATTCATCAACTCTTACGCAAAATGCAAGCTTGGAATTGGACTAGAGTACACGAAAGTACTTTCAACACGATTATAAAAGCTTGGCATCCACCGAAGTTCTCATGCATTACGACTCACGGTAGCCCATTGTTCTTTCTTCGGATACATCTCACCCTACGGTCTTGGAGTTTGATTGTTGCACAAACTGCTGGACGGCTCTCATCGGTTTGTCGCATATGCCTCATAAACCATGATGGCAGCAGTAACTAATGATGCTCAGCTTGATCGAGAGGCATCCGCGGTTGTTTTCGGTATTATTCGGTTGCATCAATACATCCTCGTTCGATCTATTGAGATTTGTGCAGAACAAAACCCTCTTGGATCAATTTTGGTCATGATAAATGGCTGCAGCAAATGGTCTCACCCAGAATTTTTCGTTATCCATTGATCCTCTCTGCATATATGTATATCATACAATATATGACATGTTATATATATGTATAAATTAAGTATTATATATACATGTACGTTCCTGGTCGGTAAACTACGTTGATGATGCTCTCGCGAGGCTTCCTTCACTGGAAGTATCTTCGGGCGAAGCTGTCCCATAAGAACTCGTGAATCCGATCCAGCACCTTAACAATTCTCCCTTTACCTCAACAGGCATATGCCGAGAAGCTGATAGAGACCCTACCGTAGCACTCATGAAACGCTACGTTCAGGTCGGGTGGCCAGCAAATATGACCAAGGAGCTCATGCCTTTTCGTAGCAAATTGACTGAACTCAGTTTCCATAGCGAATGTGTACTGTGGGAAGCCCGCGGTTTAGTCCCAAAATAGTTGCAGTCAGTTATCTTGGATGAACTGGATGACGCACACCCTGGAGTCACTAAAATGAAGTCACTAGCCCGCTGTTATGTGTGGTGGCCTGACTCAGACAAGGACATTGTGTCAAAAGTTGGGAGTTGCATGCTTTGTCAGGAGAATCGGAACGCTGTGTCCCATGTGTCAATGTAGCCATGGAAGTGGGCAGAAGCACCATGAAGACGTATTCACCTAGACTTTCTCGGCCCTTACGTGAGATGAACTTGTTGACCATTGATGTCCACGTCCTGACTACAGCAAATTCCGCTAACATAATACTTAAACTGCGTACGATGTTTGTAATCTTCGGTCTTTCGGAAACACTAGCGTCAGATAGCGGGACAGCATTTACCGGCGCCGAATTTTGGGCCTCCCTTATCTCTTGAATGGCATTAGACACGTAACTACTTCGCCTTGTCACTCATCATCAAACTGTTTGTACTGAGACAGCTGTGCAGACAGTGAAGAATAGATTACCGAGGCAACCGGCAACTCCACTGCATGTGCGTCTACATCGTGACAATTTTGCTTATCGAAACATGACAAATGAAACCACCGGTAGAAACCCCACCGATTTACTGTTCGGCTGTCGGTTGTGTGCACGTTTGGATTTACTTCACAGTAACTTGGTGGGGGGGGTGGGTTGCTGAATAATAGAATAAGCTGATTCCGCCTTTGTGCGTCAAACTCTGGATTCCGGGTGGCAAACTTCCATTGTTAAAACAACCAACGGGCAAATAATTGAAGCGGTATCTGAGGATGGCAAGACTCAGACGCCAGTTAGATTATGTGTGATCGAGACCGTCGACTTTAGGAATAGCCGGTGAGTCGGAACTGTCGACAAGTAGCCGATCCTGAATCACCGCACCAAATGCCACTAAGGCACTCTACCCGCAAACACCGGCGGATGGATCGATCCGAAGCCGGATAACCCAAACCGCAGAGGGAAGTGGGATACGCAGTGTATGTTTAAGTTTCTTGTAAAGCTGAAGAATTTTCAGACGTAGTTCGTTAGATGCGGCATCGCTTCCACCATTTCTTGCGTGTTCATGAAGGAATGCCGTCAGCTGGGATTTGTCATCCTACTCCATAGTAATTTTCGCAGATATCATAGCAAGTCGAAAGTCAGATACAACTCTGTCGTGGGCTTCCTGGACAGCATTCGCAACCGCGATGGAACTAAAAATGCTTTCTAGTCGAGCTTTCTTCGGAGCTGGTTTGCACTTGGCAACAAGTTTAGCTAGGTACTCCTCCTTGTAAGCTTTCTGCTGAAGATGGTTATGATTTGATCGACCAATGTTGATTTCCCTGATGCATCCACAGTCACTTCGCAAAATGAACATAACGGTGGTACTTTTATCCGCGTTCTCGACATAATATTCCCAGGGAAACTCCTCCACCCTGTGCAAGGCAATTTTTCCTCCTACATGGCGTTCCGTTTTCTGAGATGACATCTGCGAAAGATAACACCAGTTGCTTATTGCAAGCTAAAGCTTCCATAGATTCTCGATTACCGCATAGAATTACCAGGTCGAATTAAAACGATGCCGAGACTGAACTACGGTACTATTAAAAGGAAGATGAAACTTCAGCAGTGACAAACATTAACTAGAGCTACTCAGTACTGAAACAACTTTATCTTCACGAAGTATTCAAAGCACCGTTCTCACCAACACACGGACAGATGACGACGACTTCAGTTTGTCAACGAATTAGCACGGTCGCTTCTATTGCACCGCTGAGTCCTATGCAACGACGTGGCCGCTGTGTAACGCCTAAGAGGCATCATCGTCGTGGGTGACCGTAATTGGAGCCGGAGTGTGCCGGCCAGGTGTGCGCAATGGTATGAATGAACAGACGTCGAACGGATTTAATGAAGATGTGTGCAAAGTGTGTTTGTATAAGGGACAATACAATGAATGCACAGCGTGGCCAGACAGACGTGACATGGTTGCGTAACGGATAGAATCATGGGTAACACGTGAGTCTGGAGACAAGCGGAATTGGACAGCAGACGGTGGATAGATGGCGGTGAGGAAACTCTACAGGAATGTTTCAATAACCAGCTGGCTGTTTTGGCATTTCTTCCTAATACAAATATCTTGCTTACAGAAACAACAAGCTTGTGCAGTTCTCATTTTTCCTGATTCAGCGGAAGTTTTCATTTTCCGCGACAGTTGGCATAGTCCGCGATTTCCTTGCGTTTCGCGGAATCGCGCAAAATTGGGGCATTTAGCCATGATTGATAGAGTGTCTATACCCGTGTCTCGTTTCTATGAAATCGGTATAAACGCTCACGAGATAGGTCTGACTTCCTTCCCATCCCCTCTTTTATCCGGACTCCAGTCCTCAGGTCAACTTCATGTCGCATTGCGTGCATCTATCTACTGACATTGCGTCAGTGTCTGTACGGCAACTGGGATTCGCAAGTCGTGATTCTTACTCGGTCTGAACTGCGTATTCGTCTGTCATTCTCTTATGAACCGCACCATTCGAACAAGTCATTTGCTACGCCTAAGGAAGTGGACTTGCTGTATTTGTTCGCACTCCGCAGCGCGTGATGACAGTAGTTTATTTTTTGGTAATTTTTACAGTCATCATGCGAAATCTCTTATCGCAGATTGATGATGCAACCGGACAGCTTATGTGAAATTTCTCTGTTACCATAGAGTCCACTGTATTCTTGTGGCAATTTAAAAGCACCGTGGCTTGCCTCCACCTATTTATCATAATGATTTCGTTGAACTACAGCTCTGAAGATTAGTGTGCCGCAGCACATTGTAGACCATTGCGTTGACAGATGTTCTGTTATCCCCTGCCTAGTACGTGTTTCTTTGCTGAGGCCAATAACCCACCGGTTATGACGAATACGAAGCAAAGTTATGCAATTTCATGCTGAAATGTCCCCGTAGTAGATGAATGAATCCTAATAATCCCCGATTGGGTGAATACTTTCGCTTTTGAAGAACGACTCTCTGTAAACCGAATTCCGTCAGCAGTTCAGTTATGAACACTTGTCTAATATGGATAAGTAATCCAAATCTTGGTGGGTTGTGTAATACATTTGCTCACTGGTGGAGAGCTAGTTTTGTCACATTTTTCGGACCGATTGCCTTGAGTTCACGCCTAGATGTTGACGGTCGAAAAGCTTGACTAGGTATAGCATTAAAAGAAAAGTTCTTAGGTGAGATCGCAATGTGGACAAGATATCGTTGGTCCTTAATTGCTAAGGTAGCCTGTCCCATGGATAAGTTTACCTCACCAGAGATACATTTAAACAAATATTTTTCCTAGTCCTTTGTAAGGAAAGTATAGATATCACATTCCGAGTGGGATAGCTTGAGCCGTTTTGCGAGGCGGCAGTCACATCAGTTGAAAACACACGCAAATATATTTATATTATCATAATATTATTATTATTATACTGCAGAAAGAGGAGAGTTGAATTTTCAGCCGTTGAAGATAAAGTGGGTCAAGCTTGAGGTATGAACATCGTTTCGCATAGTCGAGTAATAATTAGCGCTCCATATTTTAAACAAGCGTCGAACATATTCAAAGCAATTCTATCAGTTTTACTTAAGGGGGCATTACTCTAGTGCAGAGCGCACTATGGAACAATAATGGAACAATGGTATATTACGAGTAATGGAACCGGGTGCTTAAGCAAGTCCCACAGGATGGCCAGAAATAGAACCACCACAGAATGTATAGAAAACAGTGTAAAATGAAAATGGTTTTTGTGGACCCAACGCGATGTTAATACAGATGCATGCAGAAAGGCGGAACATCAGTTGTGTAGAGGAATTCCGCATGTGTAAATTCCGTCGCAATATCTCGTCTGCCGATACACATAGGCTATATGTCGTAATTTAGGTGGGTTAAGTCAATGTCAGGGCGTTTTTTAAACGCAGCTATAGTGGGGACGGAAACAACTGAAGTGGATGAGAAAGCAAATAAGCGATTCATCCAGACGTGTTTTGAATACCGTTAGCGTGGGGGAAGTAACAACGTATGTGGGAAGAGCGTTCCAGAGTTGGCATACACGAAGGGAAACGAATTCCGGCGGCCTTGCAAATGGCTGTATTGTGTGGCCAGCTATATCTGGTGTCCTCCTAGTGTGTTGTATTGCGATTCAGCTGTAGTAGTTGACGAGATGAATGGTTTGGATCTCTCAGGATCATATAAGTCATCATCAATTCCCCACGCATGCGTCGATATTGTTCACTACAGATCCTGAGGGTTTTCAGCCTCAACGGGTCGAGTTTGGGACCATGTTGGACAGTAGACGGTGGATAGATGGCGGTGAGGAAACTCCACGGGAATGTTCCAATAGTCGAATGGCTGTTTTGGCATTTCTTCCTAATACAAATATCTTGCTTACATCAACAACAAGTTTGTGCAGTGCCGAAATAGCCAACGATAATCGGTTGTGAAAACATCTCTATCTTGTATCTTCGATGTACTTTGTAAGCGACAGTTCTCTTACCACTGGAGAACCATGAGATTAAGAGGAATGGCGGTAAGCATAATGGAATAACTTGGCAAACACGAGGTTAACATCATACGGGCAACGGAAGTACGTGCCTCTGGCTTGCAAGAGGCGCATAACGCAGCCTACTGAGCTTCTGTCGTTTCGTTCACCGCCGTCAACTATCCAGTAAACATCAGCAGTGACGCCTGCACCCTGTCGGGCAATTGAGCGAACGCGCGTTTCTCACGTACCCATCTTGTTCTATTTTCTCCCAGCGTTCATTCAACCCCGACGAAACATGTGCACCATTACACACGGCAAATATTTGCCAACGTTATTACGGCGGATCAACCGAGATCCGCAAAACAGACAGTCATCGAAGAAGCTCAGGGCATTTCTGCGTGCTATAACTTGCTGTACGTCGATAGTTCCTTCATCGGTTCATCTGTTTGTAAAGAATGGAATGCCGAAAGTACAGGGTCTCGATATGTCCACTGATGGATTCTACATCTTCGTAGATGCGTTGGATCTAGATGTTGCATCAGGTGAACCAATTCGCAGGGCGAATCAGGCACATATGTCGTGCCTTTCTAATGGTAGATGGCTCAGGGCATCCGCTTTGCGATTACTGGTACCAGAAATGTAGGTAATTCTATAACTGTATGTGCTCAGCATCACAGCCCATCTCTGCATTCGTGGTGAAGACATTTGTTGCATACATTTGATTTCTCTTACCAATGATATTAATAGGTTGTGATCTGCGTGAAGTGCAGAAATAATGACAGAGCTACTGATGGAACCTTTTCACACCGAAGATTACACAAAGGACTTTATTGTTTAGCTATGAATAGTTTCTTTCCACTAGATGCTAAGTGTATGATGCAAAAGCTATGAGGCGCCATGTTTGTTTATTTATGCAATGACACAGGATAGCACTCACATTCCAAGCTGATGCGTCACATTGAAGAACGTGGTTATTCCCAAGTTCATAATGAACTAACATTGCTAAGGGGAGAGAGCTTGATTGACATTCGATGACGCACAGCTTTGCCGAGGACCCAGACACCACTGCAACTTTTCATGTGGTAACTCATTCAGAGAGTGTGACATGGTGGACGCAGTCAGACATTCACCTTGAAAGCCTTCACGGCACTAGTTGCAAGGACACCGGAACTAAAAGCTGTCCTTCGTCCTGACCTTGACAATTACCGCCTAATAACACTTCGCCCTGTGTTCGAAAACACCATGGAGGCGATCATCGCACACGCACTGATGGGTTACCTGAACAGCTATCGCATCAGAGCAACGTCGGAGCAGCGATCAAGTACCGCAAAGCTACTGATAGTACGTAATCATTGGACCGAAACAGTCGACGAATGTACAGGAACCGATGTTACATACTGAAAGGTTTCAAAGTCTTCCGATCGCTTGCATTACAAACAGCAGTATGGCATTTAAGCGTTCGTACTTGGACCTATCGAAATGTGTTATAACCGTGGTTAAGCGGGGGTAGAGCCGTCAAAACAAAGACTCTACAACGCATTGGACAGTGTGTGTGGTAATTCGTGGGAAATAAGTAAGACAGCCGACAATACAGGGTAAAATGGTATGATGAGTTAGACGGGCCGTGTCACGTTGTCGACGGCATCAGGCATATGAACCGCAGCTGAGAAGTGGATGAAACTCACCACTTTCATGGTCAGGCGTGTGGGACGAGATTGTACTTGCAAGGAACCGGATTGCCTGGCGCAACATTTCCCCTTCGAGAACATGCACTCCCGACTAGTACGAATGAGGTGCGACGTTCCCCATTGAAAGCCTGGTCGGTTGAGTTGTCTGCATTTATCCCCTAGTGATTCCGTGGGATGTTCCTGTACGCCCTTCCGTCGGCTCACTGAGCTCCACAGTTTCTGGTGTTTCCAAAGTGTCCAGCAGCACATAGAACGACAAGTTAAAAGTAGATGAAATTGTGTGTCCGATCCGTCTGTTACGCCACTGATTAACGTGCCGAACGAAAGCCAGCCTTCCGAAAGACAAATCGTACAGCACAGTGCCTTTATTTTTTGCCATTTTTGGTGGTTCGAACTTTTATCCAACGCATCCACCGACTCCCCTAGTAGAAAACGTCTGCTGACGCCTGACGCGCGGGGCCATTGCATTAGCTAAGGGCGCATTGCACCAATTAAATACGTATCTCACACCCGAGCATGACTTCCGCTGGGGATCTGCCGCCTGGGTGCAGCGGGGCAAGGTTGAACCTGGTAAGTTAACAGGAAATGCTGTATGATAGCTTCTGCCGCTCCTTCCCCACACAGCGTTAGAACGGAATGCTTGAATGTATCCACGAATGTTTCTGCATGCTCCTTAAACTGGGATGACCCAGAGGCGGCCGACAGTGATTTCGCTGACAGCAAGCAACAAATGCGTCTAAAACAATTTGCGAAGCGAACTGTGCAAACAATTGTTGTAGTTTTCGTACTGTGGCCTCTGTCTTGCCTGTGTTCTTCATGTTTAGATCCGGCCACTTGCTATATGCATCAACCACAATGCAACATCTTGGTGTTTCACTGGACCAGCTAAAGGAAAGTGAATTCTCTCCCAAGGCTTGCAAGCTGGCATCCAGATGTGGGTGATTTTTCTTGGCTATTTCGCTGCTGAAACACGATTGCTACATGTGGCGGCACAATCATGTATGGCGTCGTCAACAAAATGCCGGCATACTTAACTTATTGCTGCAGCTTTCATCCGTGATATTCTGGGTTGATGTAGTTGTAAATATCCCCATACCCTAGCACTCAGGATGATCTGAACAACCACGCGTTCATCCAACATACGTAACACAGTCATCAACCTGTTCCAACGAGTCAAGTGGATAATGCAATTGATGACGGTGTGTGTCAGTAATCAGGTTTGCTTAGTTTGTGTTTAAAAACCGATATCGTCTTGCAAAGCATGGTCGAGTTTGGTGTGTTGTTGACTGCCCACAGAACTAATCGGAAGAGCTCTGATTGTATTATACAAAAGTGATTTCACTTCCGATTCAAGCGCAACTGACGCGGTCACCTGGTGTTCTTCCTGCTGGGCTGTATTGCGATGAGTTAAGAAGGCGCATCGGCGTAGGTGAAACGTGCCGTTGGCACATGTGCTATCGTATAATTAGATCCGGCCAACAGTGTCTCCCAACCCTGGATGCGATTCGCCGTGTACACAAGTACACACTTCTTTGAACCGAAAATGGATTTTAATGCTTTATGGTTCGTCTCCAACACGAATCCTTTACCCTGCAACATCCGGTGAAAGAGATTGACAGCAAAATTTAAAGCTGTTGCGGCTTTCGCTATCTGTGAGTAGTTTCTTTCACACTTCGCACATAATGCGTACGCAACCGATGTCATAATGTTAGATTTGAACCGCTGGCAGCGAACCGTTTCAACAGAATAAATAGGCAATTGCTTTTGTGTCATAATGGGTCAGCATTGATTAAGACAACAGTATTCTGAATGAGCCTAAACACTACTGTACATTAGGATGACCAACTGTCTCTTATTAGCTTGCAAATTGATGACGTCCTGTTTCTACACGCTATATCTAAAGGATTTGAAAATGGGAGAGGCTGCTGTTATTCGATATTACTCACGAATAGCTGGATTTGGTTATAAATCTGATAAGCCTTTTATCCCAATACTTCACAAGGTACATAGCAGAGCCTAGTCTGGAAAATTCGCCATACGAAGTTCGCCCTATTGGGGTGCATCAATGGCGCGCATTTCCATTTTTCCTCTAAGCAGGAGGGGACCGATGACCGTTAGAAGCAGGTGCTAACTAGTCAACAGCTTAAGCCACTGAGCCATGGGTGAAGTAGGCTGGGTTCATAACGTGCAAACTAACGGTTATAGCACAAGCTATATACCACTTTCAGTGACAGTGGTTAGCCTGCAAAGTGACCACGTCCACTCACTCGATGCTATATATATGGCATTTGGAACTAGGAGAAGCTGTTTTTGTTTTATAATACTCAGGAGTAGCAGGATTTTAGTTGTAAATCTGATAGGGCTTTCATCCCAATAGTTCAATTGCTACATAGCAGAGCATAGTCCAGGAAAGAACCAGACGCGTTCCGCAATACTGGGGCTATTCTGTGGCGCGCATTCCCTCGGTTTTCTAGGTAGGAGCGAACCCATGGATGCTAGAGGCAGACGCCAACTAGACAGCGGCTTAAACCACTGAGACATGGGTGTATTGGCTGGGCGACTTAATTCGCAAACTTAGTAGGAAATAACACCACCTATCGACCAATGTCGCTGACAGTGGTTAGTCTGCAAGGGGATGACATCCTTTTACTAGAAGTTATATCTATATTATTTGAAACTAGGAGTGGCTATTGTTATTTTATATTACTTACGAGCAGCAATATATAAGGTGCAAATCTGCTAAGGCTTTCATCCCAATAATCCACAAGCTACATATCGGAGCTTAGTCTGGAAAACCGGGGTCCACACAATCAAGGAAGGCAGCGAATATTAACGATATGTGCCCTCGTCTACTCACGATTAGATGACGATGTAGCACGTAGTCAACAGTTAATAAATCCGTCAAAAACGGTTTGTATGATGAGCTGTCAATCTGCTATCTTCTTATAGCGCCATGAATAAGCCGTTAACCAGATTATCTCATTTCCACACACCCCTAACCATAGCAACATACACATTCACGAGCTCCGACAAGACAACAAATCTGCCCGACACGACTACGGTCACAACTTCGTCAACCAGTACAGAGCCACAGACCACAAGCCAGACACCCATACCTACAAGTGAGTAACGCTCAATGCGTCAGAGTAATATGCCATCAAATTCGTTTGGTTTTGACTGCGTTTGACTAGCATTTTATTCAGTCATCCTCGCCCTATGCTCCATGCTCTCGATCTCACTGTGAATGATTCGTGTCTTCATCCAGCGTTCCCAGCGGTTCCTTTATTCGATACAGCTTCCATTTTCTTATTAGACCGCCCTTCTGGAATGCCCCACTTTGTTAGCTTGGCGAATAATGTACTCCCACATGATGAGCTTGACACTGCATGTGTGTTCGTTCGCTTTTTGGCGTCGATTGCGTTAAATGCGGTGGGTTTCTACATGGGGTACATGCATAATGCCGCTGGGTTGTATGCAAAGAGGGGCCACATCAGTTGATCCATGTGTTCTGCATACAGGCCAGATCTAAACCACACTCACCCGTTTTCGAAACAGACAAATGTTAGCACTTTAAACCGTTACGAAGCCGTTGTGCTTACTGTGAGAGCTGTATTCCGAATCCTTAGCAAGATTATAAGTCAGTATCTTGTTGCATATTCTGGCATATCTGTTAGTAACTTGTTTTATAGAGTCTAACTACGTCTCCTTCCTTCCACCACCGCTGTTGATTTGTTACGTCTTCTGTGTACATTCGATTGGTCAATTGGCACTTCTATGCTACATATGCGTTACTTATCTGGATAACACTGAATACAACGTTAGGCAGAGGCAAAGCATAGAGGTTGGGGGTTGGGGTCCGCCCCGGGTGGTATGTGACAGGGTGCATGGTTTTAGTACAGATGATTGTTCAAAACCAAGTGTAAATTCATCGAAATTACCCCCATGATTGAAATGGCAAAAATGAATGGCGGGTAATCATACTGAAGCCGCGGATGCAATTGGTACTACCAAGGTTGATCACTGAGCAAGAGTAAATGAGATCGAAATCATGCACGCAGTGGGAAATGTTTGTAATGCCGATGCGAAAGATGCGCGCGAGGTGGAAGAATTGGAAAAACACAACCACGTTTTGGCACGATAACACGCACATCAACCGATTTTATGGATGTCTATCTGTGGTCTGTTAAGATTGACCATGAAATTCTCACTCTGCTTGTCCGGCTCTCATTGACTGTCTTGAAGCACTTCGATCGTAAATGCAATAAGCGGTGTTACCTGGAACGAATACATTGCTTGGGCTAGGTGGTCAACAACAAAGTTGTTTTATTTGAGAGTTGCGATGAGACGAGCAAAGATTGCGAACATGGATGATGTATGCTCTTTTGAAATAAACCTCATTATGTTTCAGCTGCAGGATTTCTCAACTGGATAGTCTAGTTTCCCGACTGATGAGTGTTTTAGCAGCTGGTGCAAACTGAATCCAATAATATGTGAACACGAATCTGATAAATCGTGTGCTCAGTCATTCTCCAACTGCAAGGAGCTAGCCATCCCGCTGGTTTATTTAGGGTGATTATAGGAATATGTGGCGTGATATCGTCAGGTTTCCCGTCATTCAAAACGAGGACACTATGTGGTCTCCGAGACTCATCCAGAATGACGAAACAGAGCAGGAGAAAAGTGACCGTTTCAGAAGTTGTACAACCCTTGGCCTATTATGAGCCTGTTGTTCGTGAACATTTGGTGACAGTTCTGCTGGGAATAAAACGCAGCACATTGCCTTTGTTACCACGCGTTCGCAATACATTAGTAAGCATTTTGATAAAGCCGGTGAGAAATAGCATCATAGATCAGCTCAAGGAAAGCAAACAAGCTTGCTTAATTTTCGATAGCGCTCCCGATTCATCTTACACAAATCAGATGAGCGAATTCGAAGTGACGGTGGAGAAGTCATTTCCCAGTTTTGTTGATGCCAACTGGAAAAGGGCTTAGGAAATTTCTAGATTGGTATTGAGAGAAGCGGAGAAACACGAAATTCAAAATGATTACTGCCGTGGCCATGCATTAAGCAATGCTGCTGTTATAGCGCGCTGTCAATGAGGTGTGCAGTGACCTCTGCAAAATCAATCCAAATTTACATTTGTGTCCTGTATAAAGAATTCCCTGAATCTGGCATGTGTTCATGAAGCATTTGCGACGATCCATTCTGTTACATACTTGACAGGATAGACCGGCTATTCTCATCCATGCTATTTCTGAATATTGCTGGCATGTGTTGCTTCAAGTCACCGGTATATGTATCAAGTGGCTGTACAATCTAGATGGGATAGTCGACTAGGCAATGCCAGGGATGTGGTGAAGAAATAATCGGAACTCGTCACTTCTCTGCAATATTTCACAGCTTGATGGGAAATGCAACCACAAGGTCAGATGCATCTTGTAGTTAGCATTTATTTCGCTTCTGCGCCTCCAGAGATCTGTTCTCAGAGAAATCAAGAATGCACAGAAGTGTCTAAACAAAAATGGCTCGATCTATTTCAAAATTCTGTGGAGATTAAAACTTTAAGAGTTTTACAACCTTAGAATGGAGAGAACATGATTGACATTGCAATGGTTGAATCGAAGAAACGCTACACTATGTGAGGGGGAGCATGAATAGTCGAATCCGCCGAACGAACCAAATGGACGGAGACGCATTTTTGATATATGGATGAATTCAAACAAGAAATGTTGTCTATCATGGACAGTTCGACTGAAAATATGCTGTAGATTTCAGCCAATTCATGAGCTTGCAAACAAAGATGCTGTTCCTACAGAGTCAACTCGAGTTGATAATATACATGGTTGTTCGTTTAGCGGACTTGAGGAAAAGATGGAACACGCGGAATACCTTAACGAAAGGAGAAAGATTCGCAAAACGATAAAATTAATAGCTTTTCTGAACGTTTGAGCTTCCTAGAGAAACATCACGCTTAGAATCTGCTGCGCATCTTTCCAGTTCCCACTTCTTAAATGTTGCTCTATATCAGACAAAAAATACCAGCGTTTGCAGAAAGCGCTGTTACACTTTAGGAATCACAAAAGCAGTTGGCGAGATTTCATTGACTCTAGAAGGTAGCTCGGAGCTCAAATAATGCGAGTAGAAACGATTCCAATATCATACGAACAAGCACAACAGCGTACCGTTTACCTCCGCTGATTTGCTGAGCGCCTCTCAATTGCTGGTGCAGATTGCTTGTGAATTATCACCTGTTTGGCATTCCCGCAGGGCACTTAAGTAACGCGGTTCCCTGTCAAGAAATACGTTTTAGTTCGGCCCAGGATGGTTGTCATGATTTCCAGGAACTGGAGGTTCACTCGAAATCCAACTATTCATGGATGTTATCCTATGTCAAATATCGGTGCCATGACTATAGTGTCTGTGTGGTCATTTGGAATGTATGATAAGATGAGCAGAATGTCTCAACGTCTTGGGCAAACAAATGCGGTGTGGATGCGGTTCCTACCATGGGGATTCACACAATCAGGGAAGGTAGCGAATGGTGGCGATTCGATCCATCATCGTCCCAGGATTAGCAGACGATGATGCAGTAAGTCAGATATGAACATGTCAGGAAATAACTGTTTGTATGATAAGCTGTCAATTTGCTGCCTACCCATACCAACATAAATAAGTCGGTAGCCAGCTTACCTCACTTTCACGCACCCCTAATCACAGCAACATACACATTCACGAGCTCCGACAAAACATCAAATCTGCCCGGCACGACTACGGTCACAACTTCTTCAACCAGTACCGAGCCACAGACCACAATTCAAGCACCCACGTCTACAGGTGAGTAAGGCTCGATGAGTTAGGCTTATGTGCAATCAAATGCGTTTGGTTTTGACTGAATTTGACTAGCATTTCATTTAGGAGTCCTCAACGTATGCTGTATGCATTCGATGTCACTGTGCATGACTCGTGTTTTCATTCAGCGTTCCCAGTGGTTGCTTTCCTCGATACCCGTTCCACTTCCTTATTAGACCGCACTTCTATTGGCTCCACATGATTGACTTAGAGTTTTTCAGTAACTAAACAAAGGCCATATAGTAAAAACTAAGAGGAATACCTAAAATAAGCAGTTCAGCATTTATTTCGGATTCTGGATATGATCATTAGTGATGAGCTGTCCGATCATCATGGTTACAAATTTGAAAGAATATACTGCTTATAAATAAATGGGAGCAACGGTACGATAATTAATCAAGAATTCACAGTTTTTGTTAAATCTGTGAATTAGGAATTCACAGACCTCATTGATTTTCGTATCGGTTTAGTCCTGCACACCGTCCTCTCGAAGTCATTTCCAGGAACACAATTACCGGACATCTTTGCGAAACGTACCCTTTTCCTATCTACCAGAATTACCCGAGTCAGCCTGTGGTGCCCAGTATTCTCCTCTTCAATTATGCCGTTTGGCCACAGAACTCTTGGCGAGCGTACAGCGGAGACTCGAACTAATTCACTAGTCTTTAAACTGTGCCTCTTTGCTTGCCACTTTTGATGATCCTGTAGAGTTGACAAATCAGACAATAACCATCTTTTCCAAAATTCGTCGGTGAGCTGCTGCACCTGATACCATCTTTTTGTCCGTCGGTTTTGAAGCTGTGCTTGCTGGGTGTCAAGGATCCTGTTGGCGTTTAAAGTCAACAACTGACTGGGCGAGATGGTGTCGAACTCGTCGGGACGTCTTGGAATTCGTATCAAGTGTCTCAAGTTAAGTAATACTTTTTTTACCTCAGTCACTGATGTCTGAGGAATTTCGTCTCTGAGAAGCTGCTTATTAAGTATCAAACGAAGCAACATATACGTCCATCGGCTCAGTTGTTCCCACGTACGGCCACAATGAGTCACATAGGGAGAATTGAAGATCTATCCGCAATCCTTTTGTTCAATGTCCGCTGCAACTGAAATTGATGCAAAGACGCAAAAATAACTTTCAATACACCTTCGGCTCCCCAGACATTTTGTCTGTTTTCACTATACACTCTCAGTGGTATTACAAGTGGTGATAAAAATGTTGATTATGCGAACGAGAAATAGTTCGTATTCAGAGCTGATACGCTGTGCCATGCGCTCGCCACGTGCGTGCGTACGTGCGTGCCTATCCTGGCTACTGGCTGCCTGCTATAGCCACTGATTGGTGATTTGATGCAGCGTCTAGTTGACTCACGTAACCTTCAAATGCCTTTTTGGTGTACAGTTCTTCGTGCCGTTTACGTGAATAAGCTTCTTACTACCCAGCTGTGTACTCTGATTTTGAGACGGCTTAAGAAATTTGCGACCGAGCTTGTTACCATCACTAATGGCGAATTAAATTATCTCATCTCAGCAATTTTGGAATTCGTCCACGGAAAGGCCTACTACGCAACAATGGCTGCAATAGGGAACTAATTTCCCCAACTACCTCGATCTACTTGTTCTCTGTGGTGGTACCGGTACGATGGATTGGACATCAAAAAGCAAATTGCCTCGTCGCGTCCTATGCAAAGAGGTGCAGCGACAGTTGGATTGCCTGCGACTAGATACGAAACAAAACCTACAACCTGTTTCCCACTCCCTTGATCACCTGTGAGGTGTAAAGCCTCGTGCTTACAGCACGTTACAACTTTAGCACCATGCGGCAGCAGCAGAAAGAAACTGTAAATTAGTTAATTTCCCCAGGCCTGACTGCGCTTCCTGATTGTGCCTATAACCAGATGAAGTCAGCTCAATTCGAAGAAGCAATGCATTTATTGGCATAACTTTATGGTGATCTTGACGCTAAGACACGCGAACGCCTGCTATCGGCAGATGAAACGGACCTCATTTGGAAACAACTTGTGACATTTTTCGACACTTGTCAGTCTCGCGTAGGAACTTGCGGCATTCTCCTCACCCAATCAGAGAATTTCGCAAGAGGTCTCTCAGACTATAGATAATAACATATTATCTCACTCAGTACAACGAGGAGAATTCCGTTATTAGCGATGTGCTGAACAGCATTTAACCCCAGCTCGTTATCAGCATGTGTAATCTGTATGCGGATTTTATGGGAAAAGTGCACACATCCAAAATGTGTGCTTTCCAAACGAAATTCCATTGCGCAAGAAAACCGCAATACTCCAAAGCAGATCATAGAGGAGCAAATCAGCATTGGATAAACATTACAATCATGTTTAATCACAATATCACCACGGAAAATTTATTCTTCTTGTCTATCCATGTTATCACGCAAGCAGTGGCTTTCGAAATTAATATCAGCTCCACTGTAACGTTGATACGACCTGATACTGAATCGCAACTCCCAAAATGAGACCATCCTACAATACAACCACATCTTACACTGGATTGTTGATGAATGTGTTTGGTACATTTCTTGCATGTATATCCTACGGTACTTGCACGGATCACATCGGGATATAAGTTTCTAGGGTACCCACGAAGAACGCAAAGGTTTACAAAGCACCATTCTCGACAATACACTGACAGAGGACGACGACTTCAGTTTGTCAACGAATTAGCACCGTCGCTTCTATTGCACCGCTGAGTCCTGTGCAACGACGTGGCCGCTGTGTAACGCCTAAGAGGCATCATCTTCGTGGGTGACCGTAATTGGAGCCGGTATGTTCCGGCCAGGTGTGCGCAACAGTGTGAATGAACTGACGTCGAACGGATTTAATGAACATGTGTGCAAAGTGTGTTTGTATAAGGGAAAATACAATGAATGCACAGCGTGGAAATACAGGCGGTAATTGCATGGATCACATCCGGATATAAGTTTCTAGGGTACCCACGAAGAACGCAAAGGGTTACAAAGCACCGTTCTCGCCAATACACTGACAGAGGAAGACGACTTCAGTTTGTCAACCAAATAACACGATCGCTTCTATTGCACCGCTGAGTCCTATGCAACGACGTGGCTGCTGTGTAACTCCTAAGAGGCATCATCTTCGAGGGTGACCGTAATTGGAGCCGGTATGTTCCGGCCAGGTGTGCGCAACAGTGTGAATGAACAGACGTCGAACGGATTTAATGAACATGTGTGCAAAGTGTGTTTGTATAAGGGAAAATACAATGAATGCACAGCGTGGATATACAGACGTGACATGGTTGCGTAACGGATAGAATCATGGGTGAGACTTGAGTCTGGAAACAAGCGGAATTGGACAGCAGACGGTGGATAGATGGCGGTGAGGAAACTCTACAGGAATGTTCCATTAGCCAGTTGGATGTTTCGGCATTTCTTCCTAATACGAATAGCTTGCTTACAGCGAAAACTAGTTTGTGCAGTTCTCATTTTTTCCCGATTCAGCGAAAGCTTTCATTTCCCGCGACAGTTGGCATAGTCCGCGATTTTTCTGCGTTTCGCGGAATCGCGGAAAATTGGGGCATTTAGCCATGTTTGATAGATTGTCTAGACCCGTGTCTCGTTTCTATGAAATCGGCATAACCGCTCGTGAGAAAGGTCTGACTTACTTCCCATCCTATCTTTTATCCGGACTCCAGTCCTTAGGTCAACTTTATGTCGCATTGCGTGCATCTATCTATTGGCATTGTGTCAGTGTCTGTACGGCAACTGGGATTCGCAAGTCGTGATTCGTACTCGGTCTGAACTGCGTATTCGTCTGTCATTCTCTTATGAACCGCACCATTCGAACATGTCATTTTGCTGCGCCTAAGGAAGTGGACTTGCTGTATTTGTTCGCACCCGGCAGCGTGTGATGACAGTAGTTTACGTTTTGGTAATTTTTTACAGTCATCATGCGATATCTCTTATCGCAGATTGATAATGCAACCGGAAAGCTTATGTGAAATTTCTCTGTTACCATAGAGTCGACTGTATTTTTGTGGCAATTTAAAAGCACCGTGGCTTGCCTCCACCTATTTATCATAATGATTTCGTTGAACTACAGCTCTGAAGATCAGCGTGCCGCAGCACATTGTAGACCGCTGCGTTGACAGATGTTCTGTTATCCCCTGCCTAGTACGTGTTTCTTTGCTGAGGCCAATAACCCACCAGTTATGACGAATACGAAGCAAAGTAAAGTTATGCAATTTCATGCTGAAATGTCCTTGTAGTAGATGAATGAATTGGAATATTTCCCGCTTGGGTGAATACTTTCGCTTTTGAAGAACGACTCTCTTTAAACCGAATTCCGTCAGCAGTTCAGTAATGAACACTTATTTAATATAGATAAATAATCCAAATCTTGGTGGGTTGTGTAATACATTTGCTTACTGGTGGAGAACTAGTTTTGTCACATTTTTCGGACCGATTGCCTTGAGTTGACGCCTAGATTGTTGACAGTCGAAAATCTTGACTAGGTATAACATTAAAAGCAAAGTTCTTAGGTGAGATCGCAATGTGGACAAGATATCGTTGGTCCTTAGTTGCTAAGGTAGCCTGTCAGATGGATTAGGTTACCTCACCAGAGAAACATTTAAGCAAATATTTTGCCTGGTCTTTTGTAAGGAAAATATAGAAATCACATTCCGAGTGGGATAGCTTGAGCCGTTTTGTGAGGCGACAGCCAGACTAGTTGAAAACACTCGCAAATATAATATTATTACTATATGATTAGACTGCAGAAAGGGGTGAGTTTGATTTTCAGCCGTTGAAGCTAGAGTGGTTTAAGCTTGAGTTATGAACATCGTTTCGCATAGTCAAGTATTAATTAGCGCCCCATATTTTAAACAAGCGTCGAACATATTCAAAGCAATTCTATCAGTTTTCCTTAAGTGGGCATTACCCTAGTGTGGAGCGCACTATGGGACAATAATGGAACAATGGTATATTACGAGAAAACAGGCGGATACTTAGCAAGTCCCACAGGATGGCCAGAAATAGAACCACCACAGGATGTATAGAAAACAGTGTAAAATGAAAATGGGTTTTGTGGACCCAACGCGATGTTAATACAGATGCATGCAGAAAGGCGAAACCTCAGTTGTGTAGAGGAATTCTGCATGTGTTAATTCCGTCGCAATATCTCGTCTGCCCAGACACATAGTCCATATGTCGTAATGTAGGTGGGTTAGGGCAATGTCAGGGCGTTTGTTAAACGCAGCTATACTGAGGAGGGAAACAACGTAATTTGGCAGAGCGTTACCTGGCTGGAACCGCCGATGAAAGTAAAAGTTCCGTTGACATTCTAGCCCACTGTATTGTGTGGCTAACATGGACTGGTGGCCCCCTAATTTCATGTTGTGGCTCAGTTGTAGTAGGCTGCCGCAGAAGTGGTTGAGGTTCCTTTGCATCTAGTAGGCCATAAGAAGGCCGCCATGTAGACGCCGGTACCGGTCGCTGGGTCATTTTTGGGTCCTCAGTCTAAGTGGATAAGAAAGGTTAAACAGCCCTTTGACGTGCTTCGTGACTCGTCGCTGTGGATTCTCGAGCTCTGCAAGATCTTGCTTGTGCCAGGACTGATAGCCCTGGATTGCGTATCCAACGTGAGGCCACACATAGTTGTTAACACTTTACTGCGTGTAGTATCTGCAGTCTAACGCGAAATCATGTTGAGTTCCATCCAAATAACTCCCCTGTTTTGGCGTTCAATAGACGAGTTCGAAGTCAAACGGAACGACAAAATCGAAATAAACCATAAATCTCGGTTCTGTCATGGGAAATTACTCCTACTACGAACAATATTGTGAAATCAAGTTGGCGGACAATTTTCTGGTACGTTGTCTACAGGCTACACTATGCGGTAACGGGTTAAGCGACTGCGCAGAGACAGGGATCCAACTGCCCGAATGCCCTCCACAGCATGCCAACGTGTTGGTTCCCAGTCTTTGACGCCTTCTCAGTGCGTGTTTAGGATTGCGAAAATCGTCAAATGAGGTAGCATGTCGGTTGTTCCACACTCGCTACATGACGCGGAATGCGTTCGCTGAAGTTGAAACTGCTACAGTATAGAATCCACAAGTCCCAAACACAGTAGTCGGTCAGGATGTTGGCACCACCAAGAGTGACAGATCAATTTGATCTACTGCATCTGTGGCATAATATCTGATGTTGGTCTGCAGAAAACCGCATAGACCTGCTTTGCATCCGTTTGCTTAAACATGACAAATACTCGCGTTTATTTTCTTAAGCAAAGCTCCAGCTGGTTGGTTGGCAATTAATACACTATTTTGATGTCGTCCGCAGCTAAAATTGGGCGCCTCACTGTCACGTCTCGCTCGAAGTAGTACGGATATCGGCCTATAGCCAGAAAGAAGACAGCGCGCGGACGGGAACAGTTTACTCAAAATGTGACCAGGTATCAGTTACAACAAGTGAAGCTAAGTGTTGGTGTTTGCGTGCGTGCGTGCGGGCGTGCGCGCGTGCATGTGTGTCAAGGATCAAACAGTTAGCGCATAGTCGGCGATCGATAAGAGGAACAATGAACGATGATATATTACGTGTAACATAGCGATTGCTTTACAAGTCCCGTAGGATGGTTGAAGAGAAAGCAAATAGAAGTGTGAATCGTCAATTTGAGCCTCCAGTGATTCAGATGCGCTTCTTCATTAAAATAATTTAGAATGCGTATTGAATTGTTACTGTAGAGTAATATGGGAAAGGTGTGTGGGGAGGGTATATCTTAAGAACAAAAGAAACCACAACGCTTAGTCGTGCGCCGCTTACTTGGACTGATGCAATTGATGAATGTAGTTGTAGTATATCCGAACAGCATTTCACAGCAGCAGCGTGTAGGTGGTAAAGCACAAAAACTGAGAATAATCACCGTTTGGTAGCGTGTGTTTGACTTAGACACCACTGATTAAATGGCGTAATGCAAGTGGATGAGCGATTCATCCAGACTTCTTTTGAATACCGTTAGCGTGGGGGAAGTCACAACGTCACAGCTTGTTCTATTTTCTCCCAGCGTTCAATCAACCCCGACGAAACATGTGCACCATTACACACGGCAACAATGTGCCAACGTTATTACGGCGGATCAACCGAGATCCGCAAAACAGACTACCATCGAAGAATCTCAGGGCATTTCTGCGTGCTGTAACTCGTTGTACATCGATAGTTCCTTCATCTGTTCATCTGTTTGTTAAGAATGGAATGTCGAAAGTACGGGGTCTCGATATGTCCACTGATAGATTCTACATCTTCGTAGATGCGTTTGATCTAGATGTTGCATTAGGTGAACCAATTCGCAGGCAGAATCAGGCACATATGTCGTGCCTTTCTAATGGTAGTTGGCCCAGAGCATCCGCCTTGCGATTACTGGTACCAGAAATGTAGGTAATTTTGTAATTGTATGTGCTCAGCATCACAGCTCATCTCTGCATTCGTGGTGAAGACATTTGTTGCATACATTTGATTTCTCTTAGCAATGATATCAATAGGTTTTGATCTGCGTGAAGTGCAAAAATAATGACAGAGCTACTGATGGAACCTTTTCACACCGAAGATTACAGAAAGGACTTCATTGTTTAGCTATGAATAGTTTCTTTCCACCTGGTGCTAAGTGTATGATGCAAACGCTATGCGGCGCAACGTTTGTATATGTATGCAACGACTCAGGATAGCATTCACATTCCAAGCTGATGCGTCCCATTAAAGAACAAGGGAATTCGCAAAAGCATAATTAGGTAAAATTGGTAAGGGGCGAGTGCTTGTTTGACAATCGATGACGCACAGCTTCGCCGAGGACCCAAACACCATTGCAACTTTTCATGTGGTAACTCATTCAGAGAGTGTGACATAGTGGACGCAGTCAGACATTCATCTTGAAAACCTTCACGGCACTAGTTGTAAGAACATCGGAACCAAAAGCTTTCTTTCGTCCCCTCATTTTTAAGCACCCGAACACGAAAATACATGGAGTTGAAGGATCAGACATGGCATGTTTACAAAAGACAATCACAGCCCGGAAAATTGGACAGCTTACGTAGCTCAGTGCAACCACTGTGGGCAGTTGGTTCGTAGCGACAAGTTGATACAACAGCACGAGCGAGTGAATCGATTCCGTTCAAACCACAGGGCACTTTGTACGCACGTTAAGAGAATTTGTTAGTTGCACGCGGAGTCCCACCACTCCCTATGGTAGGTGGATATAATCGTACAGCGAGAGAGGCAGACAATGTTTGCAAACTCAGCGTTCAGCTATTTTCTTTCAACACTGACAAGACGAGAACGCAGTTCTGCCAAAGTTGAAGCGTGGAGTTATCACACTTATCTCCAAGGGAGGAATTCGTTCTGACCTTGCCAATTACCGCCCAATTACACTTCTCCCTGTGTTCGAAAACGTCATGGAGGTGATCACCACACGCGCACAGATGGGTTACCTGAACAGCCATCGCATCAGAGAAACGTCGGAGCAGCGATCACGCACCACAAAACTGCTGATGGCACGTAACTATTGGACCGAAATAGTCGACGAATGGGCAGGAACCGATGTTACCTACTGAGAGGTTTCAAAGGCGTTCGAGCGCTTGCATTACAAACAGCAGTATGGCATCTAAGCGTTCGTACTTGGACCTATCGAAATGTGTTATAACCGTGGTTAAGCGGGGGTAGAGCCGTCAAAATAAAGAGTTTACAACGCATTGGACAGTGTGTTGACCAGATGGTAAGTCGCGGGAAATAGGTAAGACAGCCGACAATATAGGGTAAAATGATATGCTGAGTTAGACGGGCCGTGTCGCATTGTCGATGGCATCAAGCATATGAACCGGAGCTGAGAAGTGGGTGAACTTCACCACTTTCATGGTCAGGCGTGTGGGACGAGATTGTACTTGCAAGGCACCGGATTGCCTGGCGCAACATTTCCCCTTCGAGAACGTGCAATCCAGACTCGTACGAATGCGGTGCGACGTTCCCCAGTGAACGTGTGGTCGGTTGAGTTGTCCGCATTGGTCTCCGATTGACTCCGTGGGATGGTCCTGTACGCCCTTCCGTCGGCTCACTGAGCTCCACAGTTTCTGATATTTCAAAAGTGTCCAGCAGCACATAGAACGACAAGTCAAAAGTAGATGAAATTGTGTGTCCGATCCGTCTCTTACGTCACTGATTAACGTGCCGAACGAAAGACAGCCTTCCGAAAGACAAATCGTACAGCAGAGTGCCTTTACTTTATTTTTTACCATCTTTGGTGGTTCGACCTTGTATCCAACGCATCCACCAGCTCCCCTGGTAGAAAACGTCTGCTGACGCCTGACGCGCGGGGCCGTTGCATTAGCTTAGGGTGTGTTGCATCCATTACTCGAGGTATCTCACACCCGAGCATGACTTCCGCTGGGGATCTGCCGCCTGGTGCAGCGGGACTAGGTGGATCCTGGTAAGTTAACAGGAAATGCTGTATGATATCTTCTGCCGTTCCTTCCCCACACAGTGTTAGAACGGAACGTTTGAATGTATCCACGAATGTTTCTGCTTGCTCGTTGACTGGGGATGACCCAGAGGCGGCCGACAGTGATTTCTGTCATTACGCTGACAGCAAGCAACAAATGCATCTAAAACAATTTGCGAAACGAACTGTTCAAATAACTGTTGCAATTTTCGTACTGTGGCCTCTGTCTTGCCTGTGTTCTTCATGTTGAGGTCCGGCTAGTTGCTATATGCATCAACCACAATTCAAAACCTTGGTGTTTCACTGGACCAGCTAAAGCAACGTGAATTCTCTCCCAAGGCTTGGAGGCTGGCATCCAGATTTGGGTGAATTTGCTTAGAAATTTCGCTGCTGAAACACGATTGCTACATTTGTGGATAGCGTTGTCAACAAAATGCCGGTATACTTAACTTATGGCTGTAGACTTAATCCGTGGTATTCTAGGGTGATGTAGTTGTAAATGTCTCCATACTTCAGCACTCAGGATGATCTGAACAACCAGGCGTTCACCCAACATACGTAACACAGTCATCAATGTGTTCCAACGAGTCAAGCGGATAATGCAATTGATGACGGTGTGCGTCAGTAATCAGGTTTGTTTAGTTTGTGTTTACAAAATCGATGGCATCTTGCAAAGCATGGCCGAGATTAGTGTGCTGTTGACTGCCCACCTAAGTAATCGGAAGAGCTCTGCTTGTATTCTACAGAAGCTAATTCACTTCCGAGTCTAGCGCAACTGATGCGGTCACCTGGTGTTCATTCTGCTTGGCTCTTTCGCGATGAGTGGAGAAAGCGCATCGGCGTAGCTGAAACGTGCCGTAGGCACATGAGCTATCGTATAATTAGATTCGGCCAACAGTGTCTCCCAACCCTAGAGGCGATTCGCCGTGTACACAAATAAACATTTCCATGAAACGAAAATGGATCTTATTGCTTTATGGTCCGTATCCAACACGAATTCTTTACCCTGCAACATCCGGTGAAAGTGATTGACAGCAAAATTTAAAGCTATTTCGGTCTTCGCTATCTGTGAGCAATTTCTTTCACACTTCGCACATGATGCGTATGTAACCGATGTCATAATGTTAGATTTGAGCCGCTGGCAGCGAACCGTTTCAACAGAATAACTAGGCAATTGCTTTGTGTCATAATGGGTCAGCATTGATTAAGACAACAGTATTCTGAATGAGCCTAAACACTACCGCACATTAGGATGACCAACTCCATGGTCGATTTTTACCCTGCAACTGGAGTCGGCGGTCACACGCGTATGTACAACAGTAGAGCAGTGGGAGAGAGCGAAATTCATAGTCAGGGGTGTGGGAGGACGTCGTACTTTTAAGGCGAAGGAAAACCTGGCGTAACAAAACTTTCTCCAGTGAAGATCAATTGGAGGTATGAGTCCGAACAACTATACCTGACCCAAGTCGAGTGGGTTGCGGCGTACCGCGGGTTGCGGTATTTGGACCTCACCTGTTCTCAGTCTTCAGTGACCATTTAGTGATAGTGAATGCCTCAAACCATTTGGTCTTCACGTGCGACGTTAAAATTCGGCGGGCGATTAAGGGAATGTATGACCGCATAGTTCTCCAACACAACCTCGTTGGGGCCTGAAATTTGTCATTGCTGAACGCGCTGCTATTCGTTGTGGACAAGGGCCACGTTGTCCGCATCATCTATCGTCAGACTTTCATCAATAGACATCGGGCGTACTTTCTCAAGACTGCATATAAGGTATGTGACTTCGGTGTGCTGATCCAGGACGACCTCGATTGCATCAGGCAGTCTGGGTCCGCTTCAAACGAAGTAAGCAGCATGTTGGTCTCATTCGGCAAGCAATCGGAAATTTGGATCCACTCATATGTCACACTGATACCCAATGCCTGCGTGCGCTCCCATGTCAAATACATTATGCACTTTCGGCAAACTTGGCTAAATGATGGTCCCACAATGCTTGAGATCACGCAGTATTGAGCAACAGTAAATGTCAAGGGTTTGCGTCATCTTCCATACCATCGACAGCTGAAGAATCTCGGAGTGTTCAGTGGATGCTAACGGCGGCTACGTAGTGAGCTCATAGTACGATATCAAATACTGAGCGACTCAAGTCACGTATGCCACCACCTTCTGCAACTCATCCCGAACACCAGCCTGAGAGACAATTGCTGGAATCTGAGTCAGCCATAGAGTTGTCTTCATTGTCCGGGTCTGCCAAGCTTGAAACGCCACCCAAATCCTGTTGTCTGTGTCCCACGTTAACCAATCCAATACGATTGGATGTCGCACTGATCTTCCTATACTTCCTATACATGAACGGATATTCAAGGATATCCGTTCAAACAACCAAATTCTTTGGGATTACAATGCGCAGTGACTCAAGTAATCAAATGCAGCCTGATGTGAAATCCGAATGTTATTTACAATAAGCATTAACGATAGTAACTTGTCACTCAGTTTTGCATGGAGCCATGTTACCGGTGGCATAACACGTTCTTCTGCCATGTTCGTAAGATTTTCGCACCCTGGCAATTTCATTGTCGCAAAACCCTCACAGTTGCAAACAGTCCTGCAGTACCTCGCTTCTCATAACAACAGTCAAAATCCAATTTTGTAGTACTGCTGTCAGTGTAAGTATTTGTAAATTTGCAGTGATCGTATCCAACAGTTAACTCAGTTGCAGTTACTTAAAGCAGAACCATCGAAAACACCATGCAAATTTCGTCCTTGCGCAACTTCCCTTTCTATCGAGAGGAGTGCCAATTCCGCGGGCCTTGTCTGATTCATTGCTGAGCAATGCTAATTCTTTATAAGCATGGCGTTTGAGAAACAAATGACGATGCGAACAGTTCGGGTAGGAAAAATACGCCGCTAGATCAAAATATTCGTTACACCTTTCCCGAGCTCCAGATGCCCATTAATTTTGTCATCTTCTGAAACTTTCACAAAATAATATTACTGTCCTAATCCGACAATGGATTCCAATTTTTTCTTTATACGCCTTAATTTGCATAAATGGACAATCACAATTACCGTTAAGCAGATTTGACTGTGTAAGGAAAATGATCACGATAGTTCCGAACGCACCTAGTCTTCACAAAGCACACAATTCGCGTACAAGCCACCGTACTTGCGAGTGAACAAACAGATCAGCAAGCGAGGTCACGCAAGCGCTTATATAAATGCACGGAAACGTTTGTAATTATTCAGTAGCCTCATCGCGTTACTGGCTACAATTATTTACGTAAACAGGTAAGTGAAATGAGGAGCGATGTCGCAAAGACGAGAAGCGAAAAAATATGCAGCTGTGAGAAATGGCGCAACAAGTATTTGGATGTCCACAGCAATATAGCAATACCCACCTATGGACTTACTTTCAAATATTGCCCTTTCTACTACTCGTCGAAGAATAATCCTTATTAAATTGCCGACACCTATATGTGACACACGGTGCGGACCGCACCACAAGTGACCGACTAGATATGGCCCAGCAGTAACATATACAACCGTACTTGTTTACGCAATCAATCTATCACTTCATTGCTGCACATTATATTTTGTCAACTTGTGTACGATTAGAATTCGCAGTTTCCTCAATTACGATCGTACGGTACATGTTAAGCCGATGCGTTTTTCTCGTCCTATATCACCGTCCTATTGGAAAGTAAGATACGGCGAACAGAATGTCGGAACTCCTTGGATAAACAAATGGGGCATGGGTTCAGTGCGCACCACAGGGATTCACATAATCAAGGAAGGCAGCGAATATTAACGATACGAGCCCCGGTCTACTCACGATTAGAAGACGATGAAGCACGAAGTCAACAGTTAATAAATCCGTCAAAAACCGTTTGCATGATGAGCTGTCAATCTGCTAACTTCCTATAGCGTCCTGAATAAGCCGTTAACCAGATGATCTCATTTCCACTCACCCCTAACCACAGCAACATACACATTCACGAGCTCCGACAAGACAACATATCTGCCCGACACGACTACGGTCACAACATCGTCAACCAGTACCGAGCCACAGACCACAAGCCAGCCATCCATTTCTACAGGTGAGTAACGCACAATGAGTTAGGTTAATATGCCATCCAATGCGTTTGGTTTTGACTGAATTTGACTAGCATTTCATTCAGCAATCCTCACCGTATCCTGTATGCATTCGATGTCACTGTGCATGAATCGTGTTTTCATTCAGCCTTTCCATTGGTTATTTGACTCGATACATGCTCCACATCTATAAGCTCCACATGATTGACTTAGAGATTGTCAGTAACTGAACAAACGTCTTATAGTAAAAACTAAGAGGAACACCTAATATAGGCAGTTCAGCATTTTTTTCCGATTTTGGATGTGAACATTAGTGATGAGCTGTCCGATCATCATGGTTACAAATTTGAAAGAAATAATATACTGATTATAAATATATGATAGCAATTGTACACTAATTGATCAAGAATTCAATTTTTAGCTAAATCGGTGAATTAGGAATTCACATACCTCATTGATTTTCGTATCGGTTTAGTCCTGCACATCGTCCTCTCGAAGTCTTTTCCAGGAACACAATTACCGGACATCTTTGTGAAACCAACTCTTTTCCTATGTACCAGAATTACCCGAGTCAGCCTGTGGCGCCCAGTATTCTCCTCTTCAATTATGCCGTTTGGCCACAGAGCTATTGGCGTGCGTACGGCGGAGACTCGAACTAATTCACTAGTCTTTAAACTGTGCCTCTTTGCTTACCACTTTTGATGATCCTGTAGAGTTGACAAATAAGACAATAACCATCTTTTCCAAAATTCGTCTGTGAGCTGCTGCACCTGACGCCATCTTTCTGTCCGTCGGTTTGGAAGCTGTGCCTGCTAGGGGTCAAGCATTCTGTCGGCGTTTAAAGTCAACAACTGACTGGGCGATATGGTGTCGAACTCATCGGGACGTCTTGGAATTCGTATCAAGTGTCTCAAGTTAAGTACTATTTTTTTACCTCAGTCACTGATGTCTGAAGAATTTCGTTTCTGAGAAGCTGCTTATCAAGTATCGACCGAAGCAACATATATATTCATCGGTTCAGTCGTTCCACGTACCGCCACAATGAGTCACATAGGGAGGATTGAAGATCTATCCGCAATCCTTTTGTTCAATGTCCGCTGCAACTGAAATTGATGCAAAGACGCAAAAATAACTTTCCATACACCTTCGGCTCCCCAGACATTTTGTCTGTTTTCACTATACACTCTCAGTGGTATTACAAGTGGTGATACAAATCTTGATAAGACGAACGAGAAATAGTTCGTATTCAGCACTGATACGCTGTGCCATACGCTCGCCGCGTGCGTGCGTACGTGCGTGCCTACCCTGGCTACTGGCTGTCTGCTATAGCCACTGATTGGTGATTTGATGCAGCGTTTAGGTGACTCACGTAACATTCAAATGCCTTTTTGGTGTATAGTTCTTCGTGCCGTTTACGTGAATAAGCTTCTTACTACGCAGCTGTGTATTCTGATTTTGACTCGGCTTAAGAAATTGGCGACCGAGCTTGTTACCATCACTAATGGCGAATTAAATTATCTCACCTCAGCCATTTTGGAATTCGTCCACGGAAAGGCCTACTACGCAACAATGGCTGCAATAGGGAACTAATTTCCCCAACTACTTCGATCTACTTGTTCTCTTTGGTAGTACCGGTACGATGGATTAGACATCAAAAATCAAATTGCCTCGTCGCCTCCTATGCAAAGAGGGTCAGCGACCGTTGCATTGCCTGCAACTAGATACGAAACAAAACCTACAACCTGTTTTCCACTCCCTTGATCACCTGTGAGGTGAAAAGCCACGTGCTTACAGCATGTTACAACTTTAACACCATGCGGCAGCAGCAGCAGAACAAAACTGTAAATTAGTTCATTTCCCGAGGCCTGACTGCTCTTCCTGATTGTGCCTATAACCAGATGAAGCCAGCTCAATTCGAAGAAGCAATGCATTTATTGGCATAAATTTTTGGTGTTCTTGACGATAAGGCACGCGAGCGCCTGTTATCGGCAGATGAAACGGACCTGATTTCGGAAATAGCCTGTGACATTTTTCGACACTTGTCAGTCTCGCGTAGGAACTTGCGGCATTCTCCTCACCCAATCAGAGAATTTCGCAAGAGGTACATAAGGTCTCTCAGACTATAGATAATAACATATTATCTCACTCAGTACAATGAGGAGAATTCCGTTATTAGCGATGTGCTGAACAGCATTTAACCCCAGCTCATTATCAGCATCTGCAATCTGTATGCAGATTTTATGGGAAAAGTGCACACATCCAAAATGTGTGCTTTCCAAACGAAATTCCGTTGCGCAAAAAACCACAAATCTCCAAAGCAGATCATAGAGGAGCAAATCAGCATTGGATAAACATTACAATCATGTTTAATCACAATATCACCACGGATAAACTATTCCCCATGTCTATCCATGTTATCAAACAACCAGTAGATTTCGAAATTGATATCAGCTCCACTGTAACGTTGATACGACCTGATGCTGGATCGCAACTCCCAAAATGAGACCATCCTACAATACAACTACATCTTACACTGGATTGTTGATGAATGTATTGGGTACATTTCTTGCATGTATATCCTGCGGTACTTGCACGGATCACATCCGGATATAAGTTTCTAGGGTACCCACGAAGAACGCAAAGGGTTTACAAAGCACCGTTCTCGCCAATACACTGACAGATGACGACGACTTCAGTTTGTCAACGAATTAACACGGTCACATCTATTGCACCGCTGAGTCCTATGCACCGACGTGGCCGCTGTGTAACGCCTAAGAGGCATCATCTTCGTGGGTGACCGTAATTGGAGCCGGTGTGTGCCGGGCAGGTGTGCGCAAAGGTATGAATAAACAGACGCCGAACGGATTTAATGAAGATGTGTGCAAAGGGTGTTTGTATAAGGGACAATACAATGAATGCACAGCGTGGCCAGACAGACGTGACATGGTTGCGTAACGGATAGAATCATGGGTGATACTTGAGTCTGGAGACAAGCGGACTTGGACAGCCGACGGTGGATAGATGGCCGTAAGGAAACTCTACAGGAATGTTTCAATAACCAGCTGGCTGTTTTGGCATTTCTTCCTAATACAAATATCTTGCTTACAGAAACAACAAGTTTGTACATTCCACATTTGTTCCCGATTCAGCGAAAGTTTTCATTTGCCGCGACGGTTGGCATAGTCCGCGATTGTGCTGCGTTTCGCGGAATCGCGGAAAGTTGGGGCATTTAGCCATGATTGATAGATTGTCTAGACCCGCGTCTCGTTTCTTTGCAATCGGTATAAACGCTCGTGAGAAAGGTCTGACTTCCTTCCCATCCCCTCTTTTATCCGGACTCCAGTCGTTAGGTCAAGTTCCTGTCGCATTGTGTGCATCTATCTACTGACATTGCGTCAGTGTCTGTGCGGCAACTGGGATTCGGAAGTCGTGATTCGTATTCGGTCTGAACTGCGTATTCGTCTGTCATTCTCTTATGAACCGCACCATTCGAACATGTCATTTGCTACGCCTAGGGAAGTGGACTTGCTGTATTTGTTCGTACCCCGCAGCGCGTGATGACAGTAGTTTATGTTTTGGTAATTTTTTAAAGTCATCATGCGATATCACTCATCGCAGATTGATGATGAAACCGGACAGCTCATGTGAAATTTCTCTGTTACCATAGAGTCGACTGTATTTTTGCAGCATTTTAAAAGCACCGTGGCTTGCCTCCACCTATTTATCATAATAATTTCGGTGAACTACAGCTCTGAAGATTAGTGTGCCGCAGCACATTGTAGACCGCTGCGTTGACAGATGTTCTGTTATCCCCTGCCTAGTACGTGTTTCTTCGCTGAGGCCAATAACCCACCAGTTATGACGAATACGAAGCAAAGTAAAGTTATGCAATTTCATGCTGAAATGTCCTTGTAGTAGATGAATGAATTGGGATATTTCCCGCTTGGGTGAATACTTTCGCTTTTGAAGAACGAATCTCTGTAAACCGAATTCCGTCAGCAGTTCAGTTATGAACACTTGTTTAATATGGATAAGTAATCCAAATCTTGGTGGGTTGTGTAATACATTTGCTCACTGGTGGAGAACTAGTTTTGTCACATTTTTCGGACCGATTGCCTTGAGTTGACGCCTAGATTGTTGACAGTCGAAAATCTTGACTAGGTATAACATTAAAAGCAAAGTTCTTAGGTGAGATCGCATTGTGGACAAGATATCGTTGGTCCTTAGTTGCTAAGGTAGCCTGTCCCATGGATAAGGTTACCTCACCAGAGATACATTTAAGCAAATATTTTGCCTGGTCTTTTGTAAGGAAAATATAGAAATCACATTCCGAGTGGGATAGCTTGAGCCGTTTTGTGAGGTGACAGCCAGACTAGTTGAAAACACTCGCAAATGTATTATGTTATTACTATATGATTAGACTGCAGAAAGGGGTGGGTTTGATTTTCAGCCGTTGAAGCTAGAGTGGTTTAAGCTTGAGTTATGAACATCGTTTCGCATAGTGAAGTATTAATTAGCGCCCCATATTTTAAACAAGCGTCAAACATATTCAAAGCAATTCTATCAGTTTTACTTAAGTGGGCATTACTCTAGTGCGGAGCGCACTATGGAACAATAATGGAACAATGGTATATTACGAGAAAACAGGCGGATACTTAGCAAGTCCCACAGGATGGCCAGAAATAGAATCACCACAGGATGTATAGAAAACAGTGCAAAATGAAAATGGGTTTTGTGGACCCAACGCGATGTTAATACAGATGCATGCAGAAAGGCGGAACATCAGTTGTGTAGAGGAATTCTGCATGTGCAAATTCCGTGGCAATATCTCGTCTGCCGATACACATAGGCTATATGTCGTAATGTATTTGGGTTAGGGCAATGTCAGGGCGTTTGTTAAACGCAGCTATACTGAGGAGGGAAACAACGTAATTTGGCAGGGCGTTTCCTCGCTGGCACACCCGATGAAAGTAAAAGTTCCGTTGACATTCTAGCTGACAGTATTGTGTGGTTAAGTTGGACTGGTGGCCCCTTAAATTCCTGTTGTGGCTCAGTTGTAGTAGGCTGCCACAGAAGTGGTTGAGGTTCCTTTGTACCTAGTTGGCCATAATAAGGCCGCCATGTAGGCGCTGGTACCGGCCGCTGGGTGATTTTTGGGTCCTCAGTCTAAGTGGATAAGAAAGGTTAAACAGCCCTTTGACGTGCTTCGTGACTCGTCGCTGTGGATTCTCGAGCTCTGCAAGGTCTTGCTTGTGCCAGGACTGATAGCCCTGGATTGCGTATCCGACGTGAGGCCACACATAGTTGTTAACACTTTACTGCATGGAGTATCTGCAGTCTACCGCGAAATCATGTTGATTTCCATCCGTATAACTCCCCTGTTTTGGCGTTCAATAGACGATTTCGAAGTCAAACGGAACGACAAAATCGAAATAAACCGTAAATCACGGTTCTGTCAAGGGAATTTGCTCCTACTACAAAAAATATTGTGAAAGCAAGTTGGCGGACAATTTTCTGGTACGTTGTACACAGGCTACAGTATGCGGTAACGGGTTAAGCGACTGCGCAGAGAGAGGTATCCAACCGCCCGAATGCCCTCCACAGCATGCCAACGTGTTGGTTCCCAGTCTTTGACGCCTTCTCAGTGCGTGTTTAGGATTGCGAAAATCGTCAAATGTGGTAGCATGTCGGTTGTTCCACACTCGCTACATGACGCGGAATGCGTTCGCTGAAGTTGAACCTGCTACAGTATAGAATCCACAAGTCCCAAACACAGTACTCGATCAAGATGTGGGCACCAGCAAGAGTGATAGACCATTTTGATCTACTGTATCTGTGGCATAATATCTGATGTTGGTCTGCAGAAAACCGCATAGACCTGCTTTGCATCCGTTTGCTTAAACATGACAAATACTCGTGTTTATTTCTTAAGCAAAGCTCCAGCTGGTTGGTTGACAATTAATACACTATTTTGATGTCGTCCGCAGCTAAAATTGGGCGACTCACTGTCACGTCTCGCTCGAAGTATACGGATATCGGCCTATAGCCAGAAAGAAGACAGCGCGCGGACGGGAACAGTTTACTCAAAATGTGACAAGGTATCAGTTACAACAAGTGAAGCTAAGTGTTGGTGTTTGCGTGTGTCAAGGACCAAACAGTTAGCGCATAGTCGGCGATTGATAAGAGGAACAATGAACGATGATATATTACGTGTAACATAGCGATTGCTTTACAAGTCCCGTAGGATGGTTGAAGAGAAAGCAAATAGAAGTGTGAATCGTCAATTTAAGCGTCTAGCGATTCAGATGCGCTTCTTCATTAAAATAATTTAGAATGCGTATTGAATTGTGACTGTAGAGTAATATGGGAAAGTTGTGTGGGGAGGGTATATCTTAAGAACAAAAGAAACCACAACGCTTAGTCGTGCGCCGCTTACTTGGACTGATGTAATTGATGAATGTAGTTGTAGTATATCCGAACAGCATTTCACAGCAGCAGCGTGTAAGCAGTAAATCACAAAAACTGAGAATAATCACCGTTTGGTAGCGTGTGTTTGACTTAGACACCACTGATTAAATGGCGTAATGCAAGTGGATGAGCGATTCATCCAGACTTCTTTTGAATACCGTTAGCATGGGGGAAGTCACAACGTATGTGGGAAGAGCGTTCCAGAGTTGGCATACACGAAGGGAAAAGAAATTCCGGCGGTCTTGCAAACGGCTGTATTGTGTTTCCAGATTTAGCTGGTGTCCTCCTAGTGTGGTATTACGATTCAGCTTTAGTAGGTGAGGAGAAGAATGGTTTGGATCCCTCAGGATCATACAAGTCATCACCAATTCCCCACGCATACGTCGATATTGTCTACTGTAGACCCTGAGGGTTTTCAGCCTCAATCTGTCGAGTTTGGGTCTAACTACGGCACGCCACGAGGCAAGTTCATTGATCGATACGTACGCTGTGGACGACTGGTTGGAAGGGAGACAGGTGTGCAAAATGGAAACAGCAGTGCCTCATAACCCGACTACTGCGGTAGAATTGTGGTGACGCTTCGACAGGCGTACCTGGCCTGAGCAAGTAATGTGCAATATGTGCTTAGTGTTATCTCAACTAGTGCCAAAAGGCTTATTGCCAACACCCTTGTAGACTGAAAGTTATCTTCAAAAACCTACCTTGGTAAAATAGACATCCTTACATTTAGGCCCCGCAAACATGAAACGTGACGTTTTGAGAAACGAGTTTGAATACGTCATGCCGCCTAAGAATAATCGCTGCCGCATAGCCTATTCTCCCATCGCAGTACTGATCGCCGTTGAAGGAAACAAGTGTGGTTACGCTGCCCAATGTGTTTCATGCAGGACCAAGAGCCTTCCTCCCAACATATTCAGTGAGGAGGCAATATTCTATGAGTAGGGAACTAAGAACCTGCGTTCCTGGGCCATATCTAATCCAGGAGGATACTGGGAATCACGTAGTACACAAAGCGCGAATCTCATTGACTTGAAACTATGAATGACAAATCGTGAGACCACAGCACACGCATGTGGGTTCGCAAGCATGCTGCTCACCACAAGCGCGTTTTCTGACATATTATGCTGCAAACGCACCGTTAGCTCAAATTTCGTGACCGGGTAGGCCACTTTGTTGTGACTTGTGAGACCCTTCCACCGGTGACCGAACGTCAGCTGAAGATAATGCCGCATCGTTTGTGCATAATGGGCAGCTGTGCCATATTGAATCTATAAAGGTTGAAGAGAAGTGCCGAAGTAGCCAACGGTAATCGGTTGTGAAAACATCTCTATCTTGTAGCTTCTACGTACTTTGTAAGCGACAGTTCTCTTACCACTGGAGAACCATGATATTAGGAGGAATGGCGGTAATCATAATTGAATTACTTGGCAAATCCAAGGGTAACTTCATACAGGCAACGGAAGTACGTGCCTCTGGCTTGCAAGAAGCGCATAACGCAGCCTACTGAGCTTCAATCGTTTCGTCCACCGCCGTCAATTTTCCAGTAAACATCAGCAGTGGCGCCTGCACCCAGTCGGGCAATTGAGCGAACGCGCGTTTCTCACGCACCCAGCTTGTTCTATTTTCTCCCAGCGTTCAATCAACCCCGACGAAATATGTGCACCATTACACACGGCAACAATGTGCCAACGTTATTACGGCTGATCAACCGAGATCCGCAAAACAGACAACCATCGAAGAAGCTCAGGGCATTTCTGGGTGCTATGACTTGCTGTACATCGATAGTTCCTTCATCTGTTCATCTGTTTGTTAAGAATATAATGTCGAAAGCACAGGGTCTCGATATGTCCACTGATGGATTCTACATCTTCGTAGATGCGTTTGATCTAGATGTTGCATTAGGTGAACCAATTCGCAGGCAGAATCAGGCACATATGTCGTGCCTTTCTAATGGTAGATGGCACAGGGCATCCGCTTTGCGATTACTGGTACCAGAAATGTAGGCAATTTTGTAATTGTATGTGCTCAGCATCACAGCCCATCTCTGCATTCGTGGTGAAGACATTAGTTGCATACGTTTGATTTCTCTTAGCAATGATATCAATAGGTTTTGATCTGCGTGAATTGCAAAAATAATTACAGATCTACTGATGGAACCTTCTCACACCGAAAATTACAGAAAAGACTTCCTTGTTTAGCTATGAATAGTTTCTTTCCACTAGATGCTAAGTGTATGATGCAAACGCTATGGGGCGCAACGTTGGTTTATTTATGCAATGACAAAAGATAGCACTCACATTCCAAGCTGATGCGTCACATTGAAGAACGAGGGGATTTGCACGACCATAATTAACTAACATTGGTAAGTGACGAGAGCTTGTTTGACATTCGATGACACACAGCCTTGCCGAGGACCCAAACACCATTGCAACTTTTCATGTGATAACTCATTCAGAGAGTGTGACATAGTGGACGCAGTCAGACATTCATCTTGAAAGTCTTCACGGCACTAGTTGATAGAACATCGGAACCAAAAGCTTTCTTTCGTCACCTCATATTTTAAGCACCCGAACACGAAAATATATGGAGTTGAATGATCAGACATGGCACGTTTACAAAAGGCAATCACAGCCCGGAAAATTGGACAGCTTACGTGGTTCAGCGCAACCACTGTGGACAGTTGGTTCGTGGCGACAAGTTGATACAACAGCACGAGCGAGTGAATCGATTCCGTTCAAACCACAAGGCACTTTGTACGCACGTTAAGAGAATTTGTTAGTTGCACGCGGAGTCCCACCACTCCCTATGGTTGGTGAATATACTCGTACAGCGAGAGAGTCGGACAATGTTTGCAAGCTCAGCGTTCAGCTATTTTCTTTCAATACTGACAAGACGAGAACGCAGTTCTGCCAAAGTTGAAGCCTGGTATTATCACATTTATACACTAGGGAGGAATTCGTTCTGACCTTGCCAATTACCACCCAATTACACTTCTCTCTGTGTTCAAAAACGTCATGGAGGCAATCATCTCACACGCACCGATGGGTTTCCTGAACAGCCATCGCATCAGAGAAACGTCGGAGCAGCGATCAAGTACCGCAAAGCTACTGATAGCACGTAACCATTGGACCGAAACAGTCGACGAATGGACAGAAACCGATGTTACCTACTGAGAGGTTTCAAAGGCTTCCGATCGCTTGCATTACAACCAGCAGTATGGCATCTAAGCGTTCGCAATTGGACATATCGAAATGTGTTATGACCGCGGTTAAGCGAGGGTAGAGCCGTCAAAACAAAGAGTTTACAACGCATTGGACAGTGTGTTGACCAGATGGTAAGTCGCGGGAAATAGGTAAGACAGCCGACAATATAGGGTAAAACGATATGCTGAGTTAGACGGGCCGTGTCGCATTGTCGATGGCATCAGGCATATGAACCACAGCTTAGAAATGGGTGAAATTCACCACTTTCATGGTCAGGCGTGTGGGACGAGATTGTACTTGCAAGGCACCGGATTGCCTGGCGCTAACATTTCCCCTTCGAGAACGGGCTCTCCAGACTCGTACGAATGAGGTGCGACGTTCCCCAGTGAACGTCTGTTCGGTTGAGTGGTCCGCATTGGTCTCCGATTGACTCCGTGGGATGGTCCTGCACGCCCTTCCGTCGGCTCACTGAGCTCCACAGTTACCGGTGTTTCAAAAGTGTCCAGAAGCACATAGAACGACAAGTCTATAGTAGATGAAATGGTGTGTCCAATTCGTCTCGTACGTCACTGATTAACGTGCCGAACGAAAGACAGCCTTCCGAAAGGCAAATCGTATAGCCCAGTGCTTTTGCTTTATTTTGTACCATGTTTGGTGGTTCGACCTTGTGTCCAACGCATCCACCAGCTCCCTGTGGTAGAAAACCTCTGCTGACGCCTGACGCGCGGGGCGGTTGCATTAGCTTTGGGTGCGTTGCATCAATTCGTCGAGGTATCCCACAACTGAGCATGACTTCCGCTGGGGATCTGCCGCCTGGTGCAGCGGGACTAGGTGGATCCTGGTAAGTTAACAGGAAATGCTGTATGATATCTTCTGCCGTTCCTTCCCCACACAGTGTTAGAACGGAACGTTTGAATGTATCCACGAATCTTTCTGCTTGCTCGTTGACTGGGGATGACCCAGAGGCGGCCGACAGTGATTTCTGCCATTACGCTGACAGCAAGCAACAAATGCATCTAAAACAATTTGCGAAGCGAACTGTGCAAATAACTGTTGCAATTTTCGTACTGTGGCCTCTGTCTTGCCTGTGTTCTTCATGTTGAGGTCCGGCTAGTTGCTATATGCATCAACCACAATTCAAAACCTTGGTGTTTCACTGGACCAGCTAAAGCAACGTGAATTCTCTCCCAAGGCTTGGAGGCTGGCATCCAGATTTGGGTGAATTTGCTTAGAAATTTCGCTGCTGAAACACGATTGCTACATTTGTGGATAGCGTTGTCAACAAAATGCCGGTATACTTAACTTATGGCTGTAGACTTAATCCGTGGTATTCTAGGGTGATGTAGTTGTAAATGTCTCCATACTTCAGCACTCAGGATGATCTGAACAACCAGGCGTTCACCCAACATACGTAACACAGTCATCAATGTGTTCCAACGAGTCAAGCGGATAATGCAATTGATGACGGTGTGCGTCAGTAATCAGGTTTGTTTAGTTTGTGTTTACAAAATCGATGGCATCTTGCAAAGCATGGCCGAGATTAGTGTGCTGTTGACTGCCCACCTAAGTAATCGGAAGAGCTCTGCTTGTATTCTACAGAAGCTAATTCACTTCCGAGTCTAGCGCAACTGATGCGGTCACCTGGTGTTCATTCTGCTTGGCTCTTTCGCGATGAGTGGAGAAAGCGCATCGGCGTAGCTGAAACGTGCCGTAGGCACATGAGCTATCGTATAATTAGATTCGGCCAACAGTGTCTCCCAACCCTAGAGGCGATTCGCCGTGTACACAAATAAACATTTCCATGAAACGAAAATGGATCTTATTGCTTTATGGTCCGTATCCAACACGAATTCTTTACCCTGCAACATCCGGTGAAAGTGATTGACAGCCAAATTTAAAGCTATTGCTGTCTTCGCTATCTGTGAACAATTTCTTTCACACTTCGTACATGATGCGTATGTAACCGATGTCATAATGTTAGATTTGAGCCGCTGGCAGCGAACCGTTTCAACAGAATAACTAGGCAATTGCTTTGTGTCATAATGGGTCAGCATTGATTAAGACAACAGTATTCTGAATGAGCCTAAACACTACCGCACATTAGGATGACCAACTCCATGGTCGATTTTTACCCTGCAACTGGAGTCGGCGGTCACACGCGTATGTACAACAGTAGAGCAGTGGGAGAGAGCGAAATTCATAGTCAGGGGGTGGGAGGACGTCGTACTTTTAAGGCGAAGGAAAACCTGGCGTAACAAAACTTTCTCCAGTGAAGATCAATTGGAGGTATGAGTCCGAACAACTATACCTGACCCAAGTCGAGTGGGTTGCGGCGTACCGCGGGTTGCGGTATTTGGACCTCACCTGTTCTCAGTCTTCAGTGACCATTTAGTGATAGTGAATGCCTCAAACCATTTGGTCTTCACGTGCGACGTTAAAATTCGGCGGGCGATTAAGGGAATGTATGACCGCATAGTTCTCCAACACAACCTCGTTGGGGCCTGAAATTTGTCATTGCTGAACGCGCTGCTATTCGTTGTGGACAAGGGCCACGTTGTCCGCATCATCTATCGTCAGACTTTCATCAATAGACATCGGGCGTACTTTCTCAAGACTGCATATAAGGTATGTGACTTCGGTGTGCTGATCCAGGACGACCTCGATTGCATCAGGCAGTCTGGGTCCGCTTCAAACGAAGTAACCAGCATGTTGGTCTCATTCGGCAAGCACTCGGAAATTTGGATCCACTCATATGTCACACTGATACCCAATGCCTGCGTGCGCTCCCATGTCAAATACATTATGCACGTTCGGCAAACTTGGCTAAATGATGACCCCACAATGCGTGAGATCACACAATATTGAGCAACAATAAATGTCAAGGGTTTGCGTCATCTTCCATACCATCGACAGCTGAAGAATCTCGGAGTGTTCAGTGGATGCTAACGGCAGCTACGTAATGAACTCATAGTACGATATCAAATACTGAGCGACTCAAGTCACGTATGCCACCATCTTGTGCAACTCATCCCGAACACCAGCCTGAGAGGCCATTGCTGGAATCTGAGTCAGCCATAGAGTTGTCTTCATTGTCCGGGTCTGCCAAGGTTGAAACGCCACCCAAATCCTGTTGTCTGTGTCCCACGTTAACCAATCCAATGCGATTGGATGTCGCACTGATCTTCCTATACTTCCTATACATGAACGGATATTCAAGGATATCTTCAAACAACCAAATTCTTTGGGATTACAATGCGCAGTGACTCAAGTAATCAAATGCAGCCTGATGTGAAATCCGAATGTTATTTACAATAAGCATTAACGATAGTAACTTGTCACTCAGTTTTGCATAGAGCCATGTTACCGGTGGCATAACACGTTCCTCTGCCATGTTCGTAAGATTTTCGCACCCTGGCAATTTCATTGTCGCAAAACCCTCACAGTTGCAAACAGTCCTGTAGTACCTCGCTTCTCATAACAACAGTCAAAATCCAATTTTGTAGTACTGCTGTCAGTGTAAGTATTTGTAAATTTGCAGTGATCGTATCCAACAGTTAACTCAGTTGCAGTTACTTAAAGCAGAACCATCGAAAACACCATGCAAATTTCGTCCTTGTGCAACTTCCCTTTCTATCGAGAGGAGTGCCAATTCCGCGGGCCTTGTCTGATTCATTGCTGAGCAATGCTAATTCTTTATAAGCATGGCGTTTGAGAAACAAATGACGATGCGAACAGTTCGGGTAGGAAAAATACGCCGCAAGATCAAAATATTCCTTACAGCTTTCCCGAGCTCCAGATGCCCATTAATTTTGTCATCTTCTGAAACTTTCACAAAATAATATTATTACTGTCCTAATCCGACAATGGATTCCAATTTTTTCTTTATACGCCTTAATTTGCATAAATGGACAATCACAATTACCGTTAAGCAGATTTGACTGTGTAAGGAAAACGATCACGATAGTTCCGAACGCACCTAGTCTTCACAAAGCACACAATTCGCATACAAGCCACCGTACTTGCGAGTGAACAAACAGATCAGCAAGCGAGGTCACGCAAGCGCTTATATAAATGCACGGAAACGTTTGTAATTATTCAGTAGCCTCATCGCGTTACTGGCTACAATTATTTACGTAAACAGGTAAGTGAAATGAGGAGCGATGTCGCAAAGACGAGAAGCGAAAAAATATGCAGCTGTGAGAAATGGCGCAACAAGTATTTGGATATCCACAACAATATAGCAATACCCACCTATGGACTTACTTTCAAATATTGCCCTTTCTACTACTCGTCGAAGAATAATCCTTATTAAATTGCCGACACCTATATGTGACACACGGTGCGGACCGCACCACAAGTGACCGACTAGATATGGCCCAGCAGTAACACATACAACCGTACTTGTTTACGCAATCAATCTATCACTTCATTGCTGCACATTATATTTTGTCAACTTGTGTACGATTAGAATTCGCAGTTTCCTCAATTACGATCGTACGGTACATGTTAAGCCGATGCGTTTTTCTCGTCCTATATCACCGTCCTATTGGAAAGTAAGATACGGCGAACAGAATGTCGGAACTCCTTGGATAAACAAATGGGGCATGGGTTCAGTGCGCACCACAGGGATTCACATAATCAAGGAAGGTAGCGAATATTAACGATACGAGCCCCGGTCTACTCACGATTAGAAGACGATGAAGCACGAAGTCAACAGTTAATAAATCCGTCAAAAACCGTTTGCATGATGAGCTGTCAATCTGCTAACTTCCTATAGCGTCATAAATTAGCCGTTAACCAGATGATCTCATTTCCACTCACCCCTAACCACAGCAACATACACATTCACGAGCTCCGACAAGACATCGAAAATGCCCGACACGACTACGGTCACAACATCGTCAACCAGTACCGAGCCACAGACCACAAGCCAGCCATCCATTTCTACAGGTGAGTAACGCTCAATGTGTCAGGTCAATGTGCCATCCAATGCGTTTGGTTTTGACTGAATTTGACTAGCATTTCATTCAGCAATCCTCTCCGTATCCTGTATGCATTCCATGTCACTGTGCATGGTTCTTGTTTTCATACAGCGTTCCCATTGGTTAGTTGACTCGATACGGCTACCTCAGTTGATCCATGTGTTCGGAATACGACTGGATCTAAACCAGACTCACCTGTTTTCAAAACAGACATATGTTTTCACTGTAAACCGTTAGGAAGCAGTTGTGCTTAATGTGAGAGCTGGATTCCGAATCGTTAGCACGATTATAAGTCAGTACCTTGTTGCATATTCTGGCATATCTGTTAGTAACTTGTTTTCTAGAGTCTAACTACGTCTCCTTTCTTCCACCGCAGCTGTTGATTTGTTGCGTCTTCTGTGTACATTTGATTGGTCAATTGGCACTTCTATGCTACATGTGCGTTAATTGTCTGGATAACACTGAAAACTGCGTTAGGCAGAGGCAAAGCACAGGGGGGGGCTGGGTGTGGGCGGTCCGCCCCGGGTGGTATGTGACAGGGCGCATGGTTTTTAATACAGATGATTGTTCAAAACCAAGTGTAAATTCATCGAAATTACCCCTAGGTTTGAAATGGTAAAAATGAATGGCGGGCAATCATGTTGAAGCCGCAGATGCAATCGGTACTACCAGCGTTGATCACCGAGCAAGAGTAGTTGATATCGAAATCATGCACGCAGTGGGAAATGTTTGTAATGCCGATGCGAAAGGTGCGCGCGATGTTGAAGAATTGGAAAAACACAACCACGTTTTGGCACGATAACACGCTCATCAACCCATTTTATGGATGTCTATCCGTGGCCTGTTAATATTGACCATGAAATTCTCACTCTGCTTGTCCGGCTCTCATTGACTGTCTTGAAGCACTTCGATCGTAAATGCAATAAGCCGTGTTACCTGGACCGAATACAAAGCTGAGGCAATAAAGTCAACAACAAAAGTTATTTTATTTAAGAGTTTCGAGGAGACGAGCAAAGATTGCGAACATGGATGAAATAGGCCCTGTTCTGTTTCAGTTGCAGAATTTCTCAACTGGATAGTCTAGTTTTCCGACTGATGAGTGTTTTAGCAGCTGGTGCAAACTAAATCCAATGATAAACGAACACGAATCTGATAAACCGTGTGCTCAGTCATTCTCCAACAGCAAGCAGCTTGCCATCCGGCTAGTTTATGGAAGATAATTATAGAACGTATGTGGCGTGCTATCGTCAGGCTTCCCGTCATTCAAAACGAGACACTATGTGTTCTCGGAGACTCATCCAGAATGACGAAACAGACCAGCAGAAAAGTGAACGTTTCAGAAGTCGTACAATTGTTAGCCTATTATGAGCCTGTTGTTCGTGAACATTCTGTGACAATTCCGCTGGGAATAAAACGCACCACATTTGCTTTGTTACCACGCGTTCCCAATAAATTAGTGAGCATTTTGATAAAGCCGGTGAGAAATAGCATCATAGATCAGCTCAAGGAAAGCAAATACGTTTGCTTAATTTTTGATAGCGCTCCCGATTCATCTTACCCAAATCAGATGAGTGAATTCGAAGTGACGGTGGAGAAGTCATTTCTCAGTTTTGTTGATGCCAACTGCAAAAGGGCTTAGGAAATTTCGGGATTGGTATTGAGAGAAGCGGAGAAACACAAAATGCAAAATGGTGACTGTTGTGGCCAGGCATTAAGCAGGGCTGCTGTTACGGCGAACTACCAACATGATGCCTTTCTTAGATCCAAAGATTGCCAAAAGCGGTTTGTGGTCAGTCACCAGCGTGAATCTTCTGCCATACATCATCTTGTGAAATCTCTGTACGGCAAAGATGATAGCCAACGCCTCCTTCTCAATTTGACTGTAGTTCTTTTCAGATGCGGTCAGCGCTCGTGCCACATGTGCCACAGCCTTTTCGGACCCGTCTGGAAAGCGATGTGAGATGACAGCACCAATTCCATAACTCGAAGCATCCGTAGCCACGACAATCTCCTGCTTCGGATTGTAATGCGTAAGGTGCAAATCTGATTTCAGCAGTGATTTGAGTTTGTCAAAAGCTTCTTGACACTGTACGGACCAGTTCCATTCAACATCTTTCATCAACAATTGGTTTAAAGGATGACGTAATCGATGCATGCAAGGTAGGAACTCACTATAATGACTAACCATCTCAAGGAATGAGCGCAAGGTTGTGACATCCGTTGGTGCCGGTAATCTGTCTATGGCCTCGATATTTTCAGGATCAGGCCGTCGACCGTTCTCGTCAATCACGAAACCCAGGAACTTGATGGATTTCAGGAAAAATTTGCATTTGTCAGCTCGCAACCGAAATCCATATTCCTTAATTCTCATCATCACGTCATCCAATCGTTGAAACAATTCCTCCTGGGTTCCGCCCATTATGATGATATCATCTAGATAGGCTGCTGCTCCCGTCAAGCCAGTCAACATAGCGTCCATAACTTGTTGAAAGATTGCAGGTGCAGTTTTTACTCCAAATGGCAAACGATTATACTGGTAAAGGCCGCGATGCGTGTTGATGGTTAGAAGTTTTCTGCTTTCCGGTTCGACGTGCAGTTGCAAATAAGCGTCTGCCAGATCCAGAGTAGCAAAGTACTTGCCTCCATTCAGCTTTGCAAACACGTCGTCTGGGAGTGGAAGCGGGTACTGATGGGGTTCTAATGCAGCATTCAAGCCGGTTGAAAAATCTGCACACAAACGAACTGAGCCATTCGGTTTTCTGATCACAACGATAGGCGCCGCCCATTGTGAGAAACTGACTTGCTCGATCACTCCGGCCTGCTGTAATCGATCAAGCTCATGCTCCACTAGTGCTTGGGATGCGTGAGGGACTGGACGTCTGGGTCGGAACACTGGTTTTGCCTCAGGAAGCAGGGTAAGCTTTGCCTGCATTTTCGTGCAATGTCCAAGCTCTGATTGAAATACACATGCATACTTCGATTGAAGCAATTCTGCAATACTTTGACCCGGCTGATTCGATACGGCTGTACGAAGCACCGCGACATTATTCTCAGAACAAATGTGACTCAATGGTACGTCGAGTAGATGCAGCTTCTCGATCCAATCGATGCCGAGCAGATTTACGTCACTGCTCGTAACCAAGTAAATCGTGCCACGAAGATTCAAGCCATTGAAGCTGACTTCGCACTCAATCTCACCATCTAATCTCAGTGATCGCCCAGATGCATTTTTAGCCGTCAGGGTTGTGCGTTTGAATGCTGGTTTCCCAAGCCTCTTCCAGACTGATCTCGAGATGATTGTAATGTCGGACGCTGTATCCAGCTGCAACATGATAGGGACACCATTGACTTGTACTGACACGTACTTTCTTTTGCGTGCAAGTGCTGTGCGAAAGGCGGCGAGGATTATCTTTGCGGCCGGTCCGTGAAAATTGCCTCTTCTAAAATTAGGATTTACGCGCATTTTTGGGGGAAAAGAACGTCTGAAATTGTTCACAACTCGGCAGTGGGTTTCCTTATGGCCAATCCGTCTGCACCTCTGACATTGGTGCGTTTTATATGTGCAATCTCTCACGAAATGCCAGGCGCCACAATTCCAGCATGCGGTCGGGGGCTTCTGAGTTGATCCAGTTCGGTTCATTCCTTTACGTCGGATAGCTGTACGACAAATTTGGGGTTCAGTTTTGTGATCAGCAGTTTCAACCATTTTTGTATCGTGCTTCAAATTTATCAGCCGCTGGCATTCTGTAGTGATATCCTGCAACGTCAGTTATGGTTCCTGTTCAAGCTTGTGTAAAATTCGTGTGCGAATATCGGCATCAGCGTGGGACTGGAGACTGCACACAAAAATAAGACTCTTAAATTGATCCGCAGTCATCGTGCCCAGTTTGAATCGTTCGCATTCGCGGTTCACAATCCCAGCATGAGTGACAAAGTCATGAACATCGCGTTTGACCAACTTCAAACAATTGTACCGAATGCTGAACAAAGAGGCTTGCTCACTGAAGATTTGCGTCAAAGTTCTCACGGTCTCATCAAAGCTGAAGTCCCTTGCGTTTTTCGGCAACACGAAATTTGTGTAGCGTTCATGCTCCACTGCTCCAAGTTTTCTCAACAACAATCGAACTTTCCAGGCATCATCTTGGTCAGCAAACTCCACTCGAAAAATATCCTCATACTTCTTAAACCATGAATCGAAGGTTACACCACTCAATCCATCGAACACAAATTCTGTGATTGATGCAGTAAGGGCGTCCACTGATGATCGCGCAATCGTCGTCGTCGGGGGTTCTGTCTGAAGGTTCAATTTCTGTGTAAGCAATTAGATCAGCTGCCTTTGCGATTTCTCAAATTGCAATTGTTGCTGTTGAAGTAAAGTCTGCAATTGCTCCAACGAAACCGACATGGTGCACCACTTCTCGTCGCCAGAAGAATACGTTGTGAAGCCGAGTACGCCTTCACCCCACGACCGCAAGAAGAAGTCCAAGATGAGCCGGGATGAACAGATTTTCTATTACAGCACGGCACCAGTTATATAGCTTTACAAACAAGGGCGAAGCCAAGCTACTAAACGCATGAGGTCCAACAGGCATGGAGAAAACACAAAATGGAACAAGCAAATGAGAATCTCCAAAATTACGAGCCAATGAAGTGCGGCAAAGAATATAGTGTCTGCGGAGTAAATCCCTGGGGGTAACCTTCTGGTGAGCGACCATTAAAAACGACGAGCAGCGTCCAATCAGTGTGGAGAAGTGATGCGTTTAAACAAATGCCAGAACAGTTGATAGTGAGAATGACACAAACCAGGAAAATAAAAACAGGTATAATAAATATGTGTCGGCTGAATAATACATCCACGTGAAAAGCTAAGGAACGCTGAGCAAAAGAAACCAATCAGAATGTCCACAGCATGAGACGGCTGAAATTAGCTGTGAGCGATTGCGAATGAGGATGAGGAAAGCGGCGTGTCCAAAAGGTAGCACAGAAGCAGATAACTGCGCAAACAAAGAAATAGGCAACTAACATAATTCATGAAACTGAGGGTTAAGTAGCCAGCTCCCTAACACACGCATAATGCCGATGGGTTGTATGCAATTAGGAGCCACCTCAGTTGATCCATGTGTTCTGCATACAGGCCTGTTTTCAAAACAGACAAATGTTAGCACTTTAAACCGTTACGAAGCAGTTGTGCTTAATGTGAGAGCTGTATTCCGAATCGTTAGCACGATTATAAGTCGGCATCTTGTGCCTTATTCTGATATATCCGTTAGCAACTTGTTTTCTATAGTCTAACTACGTCTCCTTCCTTCCACCGCAGCTGTTGGTTTGTTGGGTATTCAGTGTACATTCGATTGGTCAATTGGCACTTCTATGCTACCCATCGCAATGAGGCTGGACCTTACCGTGGTGCGATGGTTTGTGTGCCTCAGCGATCCATTGAGCTATGCTGGGTGGTGCTTTTGCACCTTCAGAGTCACTCATACCAGATTGGTCAATGGTTAGAGGCAAGATAAACTCAGCCTCCTGGTCCTCCAGGTTGGGGGTTGGAATGAGGGTGGCACCTTATTCCTTAAAATGGACCTTGTAGCCCAACGCCAAACCCGCTGCCTTGCGGTCAGGTTTTTGAACCAAAGGCTTTGGTTGAGAACCCTAATCGTTCTCCTGTCTAGGCCTGGGCAACCTGACAGTATCCTGCCCACGCAATACTATGAATTTTCCTTCGAAACAATTTCTTGATGCTCTGGCCACCGCAGAGGATAATAAACGGTGCCCTACCTGCTGCATCGAGCAGGGTGGATAGGGGTTCGGATGCTACTGCTCAAGCCTTCCCGTCTTCTTATTCCTCCTCTTACGCTTTTCACTCTTACCGTCCCATTCCAACTTCAATTATATCCCCCCAGTTTTCAACCCCCCGATTCTTGGCCCTCCCCCAACATGCTTTGCTAGGCGTTTACCTTCTAATTTCAACTCACACGTGAACGCGGAGCGTCACTCCTCTCCTGTCGACAAGCCCATGTCCAACCAAGCGGTCCAATCCAGTTCATCGGCTTCCATTTGGAGCCCTCGGTCCTCCTTCAGATTGGCATGCCTCAATGTACGCACACTGCTACAAATCGGTCAACAGGCAGCACTTGCCCGAACATTGGAGACCCTCTCGATCGATATCTGCTGCTTATCAGAGACTCGCCTGCAAGACTCGAGCACTGTGCTCACTCTGCGATCCCCTTCAGGTGACGCAAGCAGTATTTTCTCCTTGCGCCTATCCGGTGACGATGCAGCTTCGAGCACCGGCCAAGCCGTTGTTGGTATTGCCCTGAGTCCCCGGGCTGAAGCTGCTCTGGTTGATTGGATTCCAATCAGTAGCCGGATATGTGCGGTCCGATTGGCTGGCCCGTTTAAAGCTTCGAAGTCGCACGGGACTAATAGATGTCTATTCATCATCGCTGCCCATGCGCCCACAAACTGTAGCGATGATTCGGTAAAGAACGACTTCTACCGCCAACTGACTCAGCTCCTTCGCCACAGAAGAAGTGTTACGGCAGAGAGTATAAGGCTAATCGTATCACCTAACTAACGCACGGTCTGGGCAGTTAAAATACAGGGCAGTGGGCGGAATGAGTATACTGAATAACCGTGGTTCTACAATAGCAGTAATAAACAAAAAAGGAATACAATTAACTCACGAATAGGTAATGCGACTCGCTAATTCGGGCAGCAATTATTCCACGTCAGAAGTTAAGTCTGCGCAAATGGCGAATAGTCCGTAAAATCGGCACAGTAAAACAAATTACAACCGATGAGACGCAAACCGTAAGTTCACAACAATTAAGCAAAGAAAAAGAAAGATAATAAATGTAGAAAAATTGCAGGGTTTTATCAGTTTGTGAAAGCCGAACATTTGTGCATGAACAGGTAAACTCGAGTACCACACCGTCAACGGGAAAAATAAAGAAATTGAACTACTGGTAAATGTGCAGTAGTATAGTTCAGAATCGTGAATTTAGAATTCACACTCCCCCAGCGTCTTTGGCCTCCTCGCTGAATTCTTCGTCCAAAGTCTCTAATAGACACACTTGTCGTACGTCTCTCCGTAATGTTCCATTGTTTTTACGTATCAGAACTTCCCGGACCAGTCCATCGCGCCCAGCCTTCGCTTCTTCTATTATGCCCTTTGGCCACAGACCTCTTGGCGTGCGTTATTTCTATGTGTACCGCTCTTACTGAGAGGCAAGTAAATATACAACCGTACCGTTTCCCCGTTTGAACTACATCACACACCCGTAATCCGCGAGAGGCTATGTCGGCTGGATTCGCAGATGTTTCGACGTATCTCCACTGCTTCGGATCGGAGAACTGATGTATCTCGGACAGTCTGTTCGCGATGAACGTTGTAAATCTCTTGGTCGTGCACCGGATCAACTGCAGCACCACCATCGAGTCAGTCCAAAATATCAGAGGTTTGTCTAGCTGCAACTCCTCAACTGCTTGAATGGCTAACCGGACGGCAAGGACCGCGGCGGTTAATTCTGGACGCGGTATTGTAACTGCTCTTATCGGCGATACACGCGACTTTCCCATAATGAGAGTAGACCAAATCTGATTATTTCGGCCAACAATCCTGACGTAAAGTGCCGCTCCGTATCCATGTTCTGAAGCGTCTGAGAAACAATGCAGCTGCATGTCGCCGTCGGTGTATGGCTTCGGTCTAACACACCGAGGAATCCTCAGTCGCTCTAGTAGCTGGGTGTCCCGCAGGAAGCAATACCATTCCTCCCGTTCCGGTCCGTCTACCTGTATATCCCAAACAAATCCTCTTCGTACGAAGGATTGCAACAGCTGCTTGGCACGCAACAGTACCGGTGCAATCAGGCCTAGTGGGTCATAAATCGCGACGATGAAAGACAGAATCGATCTTCGAGTGCAATCCCCTTCAAACTTTCTCAGGCTAAATGTTATGCAATCGTCTGGCAAGTGCCATTTTAGTCCCAACGTAGGTTGTACATTCTCGGACTGTAAAGTCAACTGGACTGATTCGTTGGCAGACGCACTCGCCATCATTTGTTGCAGAATTTGATCATCGTTATACTTCCATTTCCGTAAGTGAAACCCACCCTTGGATGCAATCGCTTCAAATTGTGTAATGAGGAGACTAACTTCTTCCCGGCTACCACAGCTAAACAGGCAATCGTCGACATAGAAACATCGCTGCATCAGGTTCAGCGTCGACTCCGGATACTCAGTTCTGAAATCTTCTATGGTCCTTCTGAGTGCAAATGACGCGCAGCATGGCGAGGAGGTTGCACCGAAGGGATGGACCGTCATGCGGAACGCTTTCGGTGATTCGTGTAATCGGCCCTTTGGCCACCACAAGAAACGCAAATAGTCTCTATCTTTCGGTGTCACCATTACCTGGTGAAACATGGCTTCTATATCGGCAGTTACCGCCACTTTGTCCATTCTGAATCTCGGTAAAACGCCAACCAGACTGTTCACTAAGTCGGACCCTTTCAACAATTGTTGGTTTAATGAAGTACCCTGGTAGGTGCTGGCACAGTCGAAAACGACACGGACTTTCCCGGGCTTGTTGGGGTGCGTCACAGCATGATGTGGCATATACCAAACGCCTTTTTTATCACCAAGCGGTCCTAGGTCAATCATTTCCACAAACCCACTCGACGCGTACTCTTCAACGGCAGCTGTGATCATCTGATGTAACTTGGGGTTGGCAACGAGCCCTTTGCGCAATGACATCAGTCTTCGGTAAGCGACAGGATAGTTGTTTGGCAAATTTGGGCATGCGCTTTTCCATGGTAACTTAAGTTGATAATGTGAACCACATTTAACGATAGATGACTCCATCTGCTCTAATGCGCGTTTATCCTCAACAGACATTCCGCGTCTTGAGCTACATGACTCAGTGAATTCCAACTCATACCTCCTTTCAAGAAAGCTCGAAGTAGAGTCTTCTACGCTGATTGAGTTGGTGTAAATGTTCGTTACGCCTTTCCTCCCCACCGGACCGAGCAGGATCCAACCTAACGGTGTTCGTATGGCAAAGGGGTCTGACGGTTTTCCAAACCGATGCTCAAGCACCCAGTGGGCTTCCGGGACATTCATGCCAATAAGCACTCCGACTCCTTCATCGCAACCATCGATAAACGGTAGGTCCTTTAAGTGTTCCCAACTGCGCAGGCGTTCTGGCTCCGGTATTATCCTCGGTACTTTAGGCATCCTTTTGACGGCCCACGCGTGATCCACATGCAGTGATTTACCTCCTTCCAGCGGTTGCAACTCCAGGCGTACAACTTGCGAGCACATCGTTGAATCACCGTTAACCGTTGCTATTTGTACCACTGACGGTCTGGCTGGTAAGTCAAGCCTTTGCAACAGCTGTTCATCGACCAGTGACGAATCCGATCCTGGGTCAAGTAAAGCATTGGTCACCAGTGACTTGGTTTTTCCACGCAGCAGAATTGGAATAATCCCTAAAGCTATTCGACCCCACGACACATTCGTTTCGTTTACCACAGCTCTTGGTGAAGTTGGTTGGTTCGTCTTGGCTTCGTGTAGTAAAGGATGATGTTTCAACTGGCAACCGTTGAATCCGCACGTGACTCGGGATCTGCAAAGCTCAGACGTGTGGTTAACTTTGAGGCACAATTCACATAGACTCTTTCCAGAAACGAGCAGCAAGCGTTCGGAATGATCAAAGGCTTGGAATCGAGGGCACTGATCGAGGTAATGGTGCGATGTGCACGCGACACAAGAGGGCGCGCGTCTCTGAATCTGCGGCACTGTTCCTCCGGTTGCCAAGGTAGTTATGCGATTGCCACGGCTTTGAGGTCTTTCTGCCGTGTAGGGTCCTTCAGTCCTTCTAATGATTTCATTCGAGTACATAGCCTAAGTAGTAACAATCTCAGCCACGTCACAAACAAACTGGTACAGGTCTTTAAAGGCGGGCTCTCTACAAGTGCGGAGGATACTGGTAGCTCTCTTTGACCAATCGAGCTGAAGTGAGTAAGGCAGTCGCCTAATCACCGCCGACACCGTCACGGTCGCGTTCAGATCGGCCTCGTAATTTAGTTGTTGCAGCGTATTTAAGCAAGTTTTCATCTGCCCGGCTAATCTGTGGAGCGCTTCCGAATCATTCGCCTTGATCGATGGTCCTTTGACTAGACTTTCGATGTAAGCTCTGGCAATCAAGTGAGGGCGGCCGAACCTCAATTTGAGCGTCTCCATGGCATCAAGAAAACCCTCTTCCGGATCCAATATAACACAACTCTCAATAGCCTCGCGTGCCAGGCCTTCACAGTAATTAAACAGATATGAAAGTCTCACACAAGGGTTAGAAGCAATACTCATGACATTGGCTTGGAAACTTCGTATAAACAACCAATATTTCATCGGATCCCCGTCGAAACGTACAATTTCCCTTTTTGGTAGACCTGCGATAGCATCCGGCGCAGATGGAACCAATTCGTTGAACTCAGGCGGCGGGATTCGAACCTGTGGAAACTGGGCGGAAACCCGCGCCGTATCCGACGACACCATCCGTCTACGTCCCCCACCTCTTTCCGTGAGGCCTTCAGCATAATTATTAGACACGGGAAATCCAGATAACTCAGGCAGAACAAGCGTCGATTTACCGTCCAGCATAACTGCTTCAGCACGCACCTTATTTGCATTATTAAAGCTCAAAGCTTCCAGACGACTTTCCAGTTCCGCAATTCTACGCATTGCAACAGAGAGCTGATCAGACGTTGTCATAGCTGCGTTATCCTCGCTGTGCTGTGAATGCTCTGACAAAGAATGCCTCCTTAATTCGTTCATCGGAGCGCGAGTTCACTATTCAACTTGTGTTACGGCAGAGAGTATAAGGCTAATCGTATCACCTAACTAACGCACGGTCTGGGCAGTTAAAATACAGGGCAGTGGGCGGAATGAGTATACTGAATAACCGTGGTTCTACAATAGCAGTAATAAACAAAAAAGGAATACAATTAACTCACGAATAGGTAATGCGACTCGCTAATTCGGGCAGCAATTATTCCACGTCAGAAGTTAAGTCTGCGCAAATGGCGAATAGTCCGTAAAATTGGCACAGTAAAACAAATTACAACCGATGAGACGCAAACCGTAAGTTCACAACAATTAAGCAAAGAAAAAGAAAGATAATAAATGTAGAAAAATTGCAGGGTTTTATCAGTTTGTGAAAGCCGAACATTTGTGCATGAACAGGTAAACTCGAGTACCACACCGTCAACGGGAAAAATAAAGAAATTGAACTACTGGTAAATGTGCAGTAGTATAGTTCAGAATCGTGAATTTAGAATTCACAAGAAGCACAGACACTGTTGTGCTGGCGGGGGATATGAACGCACAAGTTGGAAAGTTGTCCACTGAAGAAATGCATCTGGGCGGTCAACACGGTGTAGGCTCCCGTAATGATAACGGTGAGCGGTTACTTCATTTGTGTGAAGATGCTCGCTTATTTCTTGCGAGCACTAATTTCCGACACAGCACCCGCCGAAGGGTGACTTGGCGCCCACCAACGTCGAACCAGCCTTGCACGCAGATCGATCATATTGCGATAAGTTACCGCTGGAGAGGCTGCATCCAGAATTGTCGCTCGGTTTGGAGCACATGTGTGGACACCGACCATGCACTTGTATGTGCTGACATGCGGATGCGTTTTGGCGGACGCCCACGACGACGCTGTGAGCGTATTGACATCAGCCAACTGACAAAACCAGCTGTTCTGAATGCGTATCGAAGTACGCTAACATGCGAGTTGAGCAATCGCTCACAGGAGACAATTGATGGTCACTGGTCACATGTTCGCCAGACCTTACTAGCAGCAGGCAAATCCTCATGTGGTATGTCTAATAGACAACATGGACATTGGGTCTCTTCACAGTCTTTGGAACTTATAGATGCTCGCCGGCAAATCCCGGCTGGAAGCGAGCACAATGAAACTCGCAAAGAGCTCCGGGCAAAACTCCGTGCTAGCCTGAAGAGAGACCGCGAATCTTGGTGTTCTCATCGTGCGTCAGAGATGGAAGTGGCCGCTGCCCTTGGCAACCATCGTAAGTTATTCCGTCTGATACGGGAAACGGGCAGCAGGAGACCTGGTGTTCGTGAAACTATACGTGACGAGAGTGGACAGCCTATTCACAATTTGTCAAAACGTTTGGAGCGTTGGGCTGAGCATTTTGAAAAGCAATTAAATCGGCAAGAATTGCTCGATTCGCCGGTCACTGATCGCCCAGCTCCGTGGGCTGTCCCTTTGGATCCACCCTCTCGCTCAGAAGTCCAACGTGAGATCGGACTGTTGAAGTTGAACAAAGCCGCGGGACCAGATGATCTTCCTCCAGCCCTCTTCAAATGTGGAGGATCTGCTCTTGTTGATGCTTTGCATGAATTACTAGTGAAACTGTGGGAGCAGGAAACTGTCCCAACCGACTGGAGCCGCTCCGTTATTGTTCCCATCTTCAAAGGCGGCTCGCGCTCGGAATGCGGCAACCATAGAGGAATCAGTCTGATCTCCATCGCCTCCAAATTACTCGCGTCCATAATTCTCCACAGACTGACTGGCGCTCGTGAAAGCCAGATTCGTGAAGAGCAAGCCGGGTTTCGTCGGGGTCGTGGCTGCATCGACCACATCTTCACCTTGCGTCAGTTGTTGGAGCACCGTCACACATATTGGCGGCCCACCGTAGTCGTGTTCGTCGACATCAAAGGTGCCTTCGATTCGGTTGATCGATGTGCCCTTTGGAATTGTTTACTCAGGAAAGGTGGGCCCGAGAAATATGTAAATATTATCCAAGCATTATATTTGCGTAGCACGGGCAGAGTGAGGGCTTACGGCAAGTTGTCGCCACCCTTCAATATCTCCAGCGGTGTGAGACAAGGATGCCCGCTGTCACCTTTCCTATCCAACTTCGCTATTGACGAAGTCATGGAGATTGCATTTACAGGACATGACTTGGAAGGTGTGGAGCTACTCCCAGGAGAACGACTTCTTGACTTAGAGTATGCAGACGACATTGCCCTCATCTGTGACAGCTCCCAGACTTGTCAAGCCGCGCTGGACAGATTAGCACTGGCTGTCAGCCGCTTCGGGCTTTGCTTTGCACCACCGAAGTGCAAAGCGTTCCTCCAGGATTGGCAGGGTTCGCCCCCTGTGCTGACCCTTGGTGGGGATCAGCTAGAAGTCGTTCAGAAATTCAAATACCTGGGAAGTTGTATCAGCGCCCTTGGGATCGAAGATGAGATCACGAATCGCGTAGCGAAAGCTCGTAGTGCTTTTGCTAACCTTCGCCACTATGGCGACGGCGCCACATTACTCTCTCCCTGAAGGGTAGAGTGTACAATGCAGCGGTACGTTCGACCTTACTGTACGGTTGCGAAACCTGGCCCCTAAGATCGGCGGACATGAAGAGGCTACTTACGTTCGACCATCAGTGCCTTCGCAGTTTGGCTCACATATGGTGGGAACACCGCGTGAGTAACGAGCGTGTTCGACACATTGTTTACGGCCTAGGAAAAGGATCTGAACCGCTCAGCACCGTCATTTCACTCACCAGGCTCCGATGGCTGGGCCACGTGTTGCGCATGCCAGCCCACCGACTCCCTCGACGTGCGTTGTTTGCTCACCGACGATGTGGGTGGAAGAAGAGGAGAGGTGGCCAAGCGATGACTTGGTCCAGAGGAATGAAGACCCTCACTTCGGAGCTGGCCTCAGTTGGAGCTTCACGGCTGCCTGGTTGGGGTCCAAAAGACGGTGAACACGTTTGGCTGGATACACCCGCTGATATGGCAAGGAGCCGACCTCAGTGGCGTTCCTGCTGTGAGTTTCTTTGTCCCTCCCCATCCCTTTAGCCTCCCACTCCATCTACGATCTTATTTCGTAGGGTAAAACGTAATTAAATTTTTGTTTTTGCCTAGTAGCCGGCTAGTAGCTTGCCGGAAAGATGCGTATCCGTTGCTGGTAGCTCAGCTGGCATTCAACTGTCGTATTTATTTTTCCTTTATGTAGTGTATGTATGTATGTATGTATTTCCTTTATGTATTGCGGTACAATAGCGGAGGTGTTTTACCATCTCTAGCTGACATGTATAATGCATGTATAATGCACTTCTATGCTACACGTGCGTTACTTGTCTGGATAACACTGAAAACTGCGTTAGGCAGAGGCAAAGCATAGGGGGCGGGGCTGGGGTTGGCGGTCCGCCCCGGGCGGTTGGTGACAGGGCGCATGGTTTTTACTACAGATGATTGTTCAAAACCAAGTGTAAATTCATCGAAATTACCCCTAGGTTTGAAATGGTAAAAATGAATGGCGGGCAATCATATTGATGCCGCAGATGATATTGGTACTACAATCGTTGATCTCCGGGAAACAATAAGTGAAATTGAAAGTATGCATGAAGTGGGGAAATGTTTGTAATGCCGATGCGAAAGGTGCGCGCGATGTTGAAGAATTGGAAAAACACAACCACGTTTTGGCACGATAACACGCTCATCAACCCATTTTATGGATGTCTATCCGTGGCCTGTTAATATTGACCATGAAATTCTCACTCTGCTTGTCCGGCTCTCATTGACTGTCTTGAAGCACTTCGATCGTAAATGCAATAAGCCGTGTTACCTGGACCGAATACAAAGCTGAGGCAATAAAGTCAACAACAAAAGTTATTTTATTTAAGAGTTTCGAGGAGACGAGCAAAGATTGCGAACATGGATGAAATAGGCCCCGTTCTGTTTCAGTTGCAGGATTTCTCAACTGGATAGTCTAGTTTTCCGACTGATGAGTGTTTTAGCAGCTGGTGCAAACTAAATCCAATAATAAACGAACACGAATCTGATAAATCGTGTGCTCAGTCATTCTCCAACAGCAAGCAGCTTGCCATCCGGCTAGTTTATGGAAGATAATTATAGAAAGTATGTGGCGTGCTATCGTCAGGCTTCCCGTCATTCAAAACAGGACACTATGTGTTCTCCGAGACACATCCAGAATGACGAAACAGACCAGCAGAAAAGTGAACGTTTCAGAAGTCGTACAATTGTTGGCCTATTATGAGCCTGTTGTTCGTGAACATTTTGTGACAATTTCGCTGGGAATAAAACACACCACATTTGCTTTGTTACCACGCGTTCCCAATAAATTAGTGAGCATTTTGATAAAGCCGGTGAGAAATAGCATCATAGATCAGCTCAAGGAAAGCAAATACGTTTGCTTAATTTTTGATAGCGCTCCCGATTCATCTTACCCAAATCAGATGAGTGAATTCGAAGTGACGGTGGAGAAGTCATTTCTCAGTTTTGTTGATGCCAACTGGAAAAGGGCTTAGGAAATTTCGGGATTGGTATTGAGAGAAGCGGAGAAACACAAAATGCAAAATGGTGACTGTTGTGGCCAGGCATTAAGCAGGGCTGCTGTTACGGCGAACTACCAACAAGATGTGCAGTGACCTCTGCAAAATCAATCCAAATCTACATTTGTGTCCTGTATAAAGAATTCCCTGAATCTGGCATGTGTTCATGAAGCTTTTTGTGACGGTCCATTCTGTTACATACTTGACAGGATAGACCGGCTATTCTCATCCATGCTATTTCTGAATATTGCCGGCATGTGTTGCTTCAATTCACCGGTATAAGTAGCAAGTGGCTGTACAATCTAGATGGGACAGTCGACTAAGCAATGCCAGGGATGTGGTGAAGAAATACTCAGAACTCGTCATTTCTCTGCAATATGTCACAGATTGATGAGAAAATGCAACCACAAGTTCAGGTGCATCTTGTCGTTAGCTTTTATTTCGTTTCTGCGCCTTCGGCGATCGGTTCTCAGAAAAACCAAGAGTGCAGAGAAATGTCTAAACAAAAGGGGCTGGATCTGCGGCGAAGTTCTGTGGAGCTTACAACGTTAACAGTTTTTCAACTTTAGAATGGAGAGAACATGATTGACGTTGCAATGGGTGACTCAAAGAAACGCTGCACTAAGTGGTGGGGGTGAGCATGGATAGTCGAACCCGCCGAACGAACCAAATGGACGGAGAAGCATTGTTTGACATATCGATGAGTTAACACAAGAATTGTTGTCTATCATGGACAGTTCGAGTGAAAATATGCTGTAGATTTCAGCCAATTCATGAGCTTGCAAACAAAGATGCTGTTCGTACACAGTCAACTCGAGTTGATAATATACATGGTTGTTCGCTTAGCGGACTTGAGGAAAAGATGGAACGCGCGGAATACCTTAACGAAAGGAGAAAAATTCGCAAAACGAGAAAATTAATAGCTTTTCTGAAAGTTTGAGCTTCCTAGAGAAACATCACGCTTAGAATCTGCTGAGCATCTTTCCAGTTCCCACTTCTTAAATGTTGCTCTATATCAGACAAAAAATACCAGAGTTTGCAGAAAGCCCTGTTACACTTTAGGAATCACAAAAGCAGTTAGCGAAATTTCATTGACTCTAGAAGGTAGCTCGGAACTCAAAGTAGGAGAGGCTGTTGTTATTCTATATTACTCTCGAGTAGCTGGATTTGGTTATAAATTTGATATGGCTTTCATCCCAACATTTCACAAGCCACATAGCAGAGCCTAGTCTGGAAAAGTCGCCAGACGAGCTTCGCCCTATTGGGGTGCATCAATGGCGCGCATTCCCTTTGGTCCTCTAAGGAGCAGCGATCCTGTGACCGTTAGAAGCAGATGCTAACTAGTCAATAGCTTAAACCACCGTCAATGCGTCGGCCAGAATTTCCTCCATAACTTGGGCGAACACCGGGAGAAGATTACCGGGCGGTTATTGGCAGGCTCGTACCGACTTGCTCCCTTGTGAATAGGATTGATGAAACCTAGTTTCCACTTCGACGGAGCTATGTTGCAGACCGGAGATGGCTGAAATAATCCGGCTAGGTGCGTGATTGTTACCTTTAGTGCTTTTGGGGTGGATATAGTCCACTCCAAGAGATCTGTGTGTACGCAAGGATAATGGCATTTTCAGTACCGTTTCCGCAGTGAATGCTGCGCCGGATAAAGCTGCTAGTTTGTGAACTTGTCCTCACGCACCAAGTGCACAGAGTCGTTCGCCTGAGTTGCGTACACCATCCAATTTTCTGAACTGCGATTGTTTCTATAACCATGCCAAGTCCGGTCCCTCAAGGCCGTATATTTTCGTGTTCGGCTTCTCTGAAAGATTTCGTTTTGAGGGGAGGATGAAAAGCTTTCGGTTCTGATGCCTTCGCGACTAGGGATGTGAACGTGCCCACAAATTTGTCCCAAGCTGTTTCTGGAATACACAGACAGGGTGCGATTATGTGCAATTGATGGCATCTTCTTGGGCTTAGCTTAGACACAGCTCCTCGATCGGTTTTGTGCAATGACGCATACAATGCGAGTTCATCGGCAGTCCTTCTCCACAAACACGTGCAGCGAGTAGTCTCTTAATTGGCATACACGGCAGCATGTAACCATCATTTCGTTTGATATACACCTAGGTTTTCCTGAGAGACTGAGAGACTGAGCGACACTGTCAGCCTTTCATATTACACCGTCACGGTCACTGTTAAACAAGTTAGACAGCGTGCACCCCACTTGGTTCCTGCAATTGCTATCAAGACTGTGACGGGAGTAGTCTGTCAACGACAGCTTTTCCGGACTCTTTTATGCAGAAGTAGCATCTCATATTTCCACCGTCTAATTGTTACGAATTATTATTTTGCTAAGGTGGTTTATGTGAAGGTAACATTCAGTCTACAACAGCGTTGTCACTAACCCTTTTATCATTTGCTGGGATAACATTAAGCAACTGTCGAAGCGCCACCAACATTTGAACACGGTAGCCAATGGATTATGCACTGCTGTCGAGATGTTGCAAACCACCAGCCAAAAACGTCGGCAGCGACCCAATCTGAACTGAGCGGTGTCAAAATCGCCGGGGGTAATTAACATATTTCAAGGACACATGCACCGCTATGCGCCCTCACGTCGTATTCACACCCCCAGACATGCGTGGGTGAGTAAATACAGTAGACTTACATGCCATTGGTGGGTCGGCAAATTAGTGCGCTCCAATCTCACCCTGACCTGCGTGGCTGATCTACGAGCGACTAAGCAGAATCGGAAGACACTTATCAAACCCTCGGTAGCATCAGCTATCTACCACTTTCAGTGACAGTGGTTATCCTGCAAGGTGATCGCGTCCACTCACTCGATGCTATATGTGTGGCATTTGAAACCAGGAGAAGCTGTTTTTATCTTTTATCACTCACGAGTAGCAGGATTTTAATTGCAAATCTGAGAGGGCATTCATACCAATAGTTCACAAGCTACATAGCAGAGCCTAGTCCGGAAAAGCGCCAGACGCGTTTAGCACTGCTAGGGCCCGTCTGTGGCTAGAGGCAGACGCCAACTAGACAGCAGCTTAAACCACTGAGACATGGGGGTATTGGCTGGGCGACTTAATTCGCAAACTTAGTAGGAAATAACACCACCTATCGACCAATGTCACTGACAGTGGTTAGTCTGCAAGGTGATGACGTCCTCTTACCAGAAGTTATACCTATATTATTTGAAACTAGGAGTGGCTATTGTTATTTTATATTACTTACGAGCAGCAATATATAAGTTGCAAATCTGATAAGGATTTCATCGCAATAGTCCACAAGCAACATAGCGGAGCATAGTCTGGAAAAGCGGGGTCCACACAATAAAGGAAGGCAGTGAAAATTAACGATAGGTGCCCTGGTCTATTCACGATTAGATGATGATGAAGCACGAAGTCAACAGTTAATAAATCCGTCAAAAACCGTTTGCATGATGAGCTGTCAATCTGCTATCTTCCTATAGCGCTATGAATTAACCGTTAACCAGATGATCTCATTTCCACTCACCCCTAACTACAGCAACATACACATTCACGAGCTCCGACAAGACAACAAATCTGCCCGACACGACTACGGTCACAACTTCGTCAACCAGTACCGAGCCACAGACCACAAGCCAGCCCGCCATCTCTACAAGTGAGTAACGCACAATGAGTTAGGTTAATATGCCATCCAATGCGTTTGGTTTTGACTGAATTTGACTAGCATTTTATTCAGCAATCCTCACCGTATCCTGTATGCATTCGATGTCACTGTGCATGAATCGTGTTTTCATTTAGCGTTCCCATTGGTTATTTTACTCGATACATGCTCCTCTTCTATAGGCTCCACATGATTGACTTAGAGATTGTCAGTAACTGAACAAACGTCTTATAGTAAAACTAAGAGGAACACCTAATATAGGCAGTTCAGCATTTAATTCCGATTCTGGATATGATCATTAGTGATGAGCTGTCCGATAATCATGGTTACAAATTTGAAAGAAATAACATACTGCTTATAGATATATGGTAGCAATGGTACAGAAAGCAATCAAGAATTCACAGTTTTAGTTAAATCGGTGAATTAGGAATTCACATACCTCATTGATTTTCGTATCGGTTTAGTCCTGCACATCGTCCTCTCGAAGTCTTTTCCAGGAACACAATTACCGGACATCTTTGCGAAACGTACCCTTTTCCTATGTACCAGAATTACCCGAGTCAGCCTGTGGCGCCCAGTATTCTCCTCTTCAATTATGCCGTTTGGCCATAGAACTCTTGGCGTGCGTACAGCGGAGACTCGAACTAATACATTAGTCTTTAAACTGTGCCTCTTTGCTTGCCACTTTTGATGATCCTGTAGAGTCGACAAATAATACGACAACCATATTTTCCAAAATTCGTCTGTGAGCTGCTGCACCTGACGCCATCTTTCTGTCCGTCGGTTTTGAAGCTGTGCCTGCTAGGGGTCAAGCATTCTGTCGGCGTTTAAAGTCAACAACTGACTGGGCGATATGGTGTCGAACTCATCGGGACGTCTTGGAATTCGTATCATGCGTCTCAAATTAAGTACTATTTTTTTACCTCAGTCACTGATGTCTGAAGAATTTCGTTTCTGAGAAGCTGCTTATCGAGTATCGACCGAAGCCACATATATATTCATCGATTCAGTGGTTCCCACGTACCGCCACAATGAGTCACATAGGGAGGATTGAAGATCTATCCGCAATCCTTTTGTTCAATGTCCGCTGCAACTGAAATTGATGCAAAGACGCAAAAATAACTTTCCATACACCTTCGGCTCCCCAGACATTTTGTCTGTTTTCACTATACACTCTCAGTGGTATTACAAGTGGTGATACAAATCTTGATAAGACGAACGAGAAATAGTTCGTATTCAGCACTGATACGCTGTGCCATACGCTCGCCGCGTGCGTGCGTACGTGCGTGCGTGCCTACCCTGGCTACTGGCTGTCTGCCCTAGACACTGATTGGTGATTTGATGCAGCGTTTAGGTGACTCACGTAACATTCAAATGCCTTTTTGGTGTATAGTTCTTCGTGCCGTTTACGTGAATAAGCTTCTTACTACGCAGCTGTGTATTCTGATTTTGACTCGGCTTAAGAAATTGGCGACCGAGCTTGTTACCATCACTAATGGCGGATAAATTATCTCACCTCAGCCATTTTGGAATTCGTCCACGGAAAGGCCTACTACGCAACAATGGCTGCAATAGGGAACTAATTTCCCCAACTACTTCGATCTACTTGTTCTCTTTGGTGGTACCGGTACGATGGATTAGACATCAAAAATCAAATTGCCTCGTCGCGTCCTATGGAAAGAGGGGCAGCGACAGTTGGATTGCCTGAAACTAGATACGAAACAAAACCTACAACATGTTTTCCACTCCCTTGATCACCTGTGAGGTGAAAAGCCACGTACTTACAGCATGTTACAACTTTAACACCATGCGGCAGCAGCAGCAGAACGAAACTGTAAATTAGTTCAGTTCCCGAGGCCTGACTGCTCTTCCTGATTGTGCCTATAACCAGATGAAGCCAGCTCAATTCGAAGAAGCAATGCATTTATTGGCATAAATTTTTGGTGTGCTTGACGATAAGGCACGCGAGCGTCTATTATCGGCAGATGAAACGGACCTGATTTCGGAAATAGCCTGTGACATTTTTCGACACTTGTCAGTCTCGCGTAGGAACTAGCGGCATTCTCCTCACCCAATCAGAGAATTTCGCAAGAGGTACATAAGGTCTCTCAGACTATAGATAATAACATATTATCTCACTCAGTACAATGTGGATAATTCCGTTGTTAGCGATGTGCTGAACAGCATTTAACCCCAGCTCATTATCAGCATCTGCAATCTGTATGCAGATTTTATGGGCAAAGTGCACACATCCAAAATGTGTGCTTTCCAAACGAAATTCCATTGCGCAAGAAAACCGCAATACCCCAAAGCAGATCATAGAGGAGCAAATCAGCATTGGATAAACATTACAATCATGTTTAATCCCAATATCACTACGGATAAACTATTCCCCATGTCTATCCATGTTATCAAACAACCAGTAGATTTCGAAATTGATATCAGCTCCACTGTAACGTTGATACGACCTGATGCTGGATCGCAACTCCCAAAATGAGACCATCCTACAATACAACTACATCTTACACTGGATTGTTGATGAATGTATTGGGTACATTTCTTGCATGTATATCCTACGGTACTTGCACGGATCACATCCGGATATAAGTTTCTAGAGTACCCACGAAGAACGCAAAGGGTTTACAAAACACCGTTCTCGCCAATACACTGACAGATGAGGACGACTTCAGTTTGTCAACGAATTAACACGCTCGCTTCCATTGCACCGCTGAGTCCTATGCAACGACGTGGCCGCTGTGTAACGCCTAAGAGGCATCATCTTCGTGGGTGACCGTAATTGGAGCCGGTGTGCCGGCGAGGTGTGCGCAAACGTATGAATGAACAGACGTCGAACGGATTTAATGAAGATGTGTGCAAAGGGTGTTTGTATAAGGGACAATACAATGAATGCACAGCGTGGCCAGACAGACGTGACATGGTTGCGTAACGGATAGAATCATGGGTGACACTTGAGTCTGGAGACAAGCGGACTTGGACAGCAGACGGTGGATAGATGGCCGTAAGGAAACTCTACAGGAATGTTCCAATATCCAAATGACTTAACTGCGTATTCGTCTGTCATCCTCTTATGAACCGCACCATTCGAACATGTCATTTCGCTGCGCCTAAGGAAGTGGACTTGCTGTATTTGTTCGCACCCCGCAGCGCGTGATGACAGTAGTTTATGTTTTGGTAATTTTTTAAAGTCATCATGCGATATCACTCATCGCAGATTGATGATGAAACCGGACAGCTCATGTGAAATTTCTCTGTTACCATAGAGTCGACTGTATTTTTGCAGCATTTTAAAAGCCCCATTGATTGCCTCCACCTATTTATCATAATAATTTCGGTGAACTACAGCTCTGAAGATTAGTGTGCCGCAGCACATTGTAGACCGCTGCGTTGGCAGATGTTCTGTTATCCCCTGCCTAGTACGTGTTTCTTTGCTGAGGCCAATAATCCACCAGTTATGACGAATACGAAGCAAAGTAAAGTTATGCAATTTCATGCCGAAATGTTCTTGTAGTAGATGAATGAATTGGAATATTTCCCGCTTGGGTGAATACTTTCGCTTTTGAAGAACAAATCTCTGTAAACCGAATTCCGTCAGCAGTTCAGTTATGAACACTTGTTTAATATGGATAAGTAATCCAAATGTTGTTGGGTTGTGTAATACATTTGCTCAATGGTGGAGAACTAGTTTTGTCACATTTTTCGGACCGATTGCCTTGAGTTGACGCCTAGATTGTTGGCAGTCGAAAATCTTGACTAGGTATAACATTAAAAGCAAAGTTCTTAGGTGAGATCGCAATGTGGACAAGATATCGTTGGTCCTTAGTTGCTAAGGTAGCCTGTCAGATGGATTAGGTTACCTCACCAGAGAAACATTTAAGCAAATATTTTGCCTGGTCTTTTGTAAGGAAAATATAGAAATCACATTCCGAGTGGGATAGCTTGAGCCGTATTGTGAGGCAACAGCCAGACTAGTTGAAAACACTCGCAAATGCATTATATTATTACCATATTATTAGACTGCAGATAGGGGTGAGTTGGCATTTGATTGTAGTATACAGAAGCGATTTCACTTCCGATTCAAGCGCAACTGACGCGGTCACCTGGCCTTCTTCTTGCTGGGCTGTCTTGCGATAATTAGAGATAGCGCACCGGCGTAGCTGAAACGTGCCGTAGGCACATGAGCTATCGTATAATTAGATTCGGCCAATAGTGCCTCCCAACCCTAGAGGCGATTCGCCGTGTACACATGTATGCATTTCCATGAACCGAAAATGGATCTTATTGCTTAATGGTCCGTCTCCAACACGAATTCTTTACCCTGCAACACCCGGTGAAAGTGACTGACAACAACATTTAAAGCTATTGCTGTCTTCGCTATCTGTGAGCAATTTCCTTCACACTTCGTACATAATGCGTATGTAACCGATGTCATAATGTTAGATTTGAGCCGCTGGCAGCGAACCGTTTCAACAGAATAACTAGTCAATTGCGATTAAGGGAATGTATGACCGCATAGTTCTCCAACACAACCTCGTTGGGGCCTGAAATTTGTCATTGCTGAACGCGCTGCTATTCGTTGTGGACAAGGGCCACGTTGTCCGCATCATCTATCGTCAGACTTCTATCAATAGATATCGGGCGTACTTTCTCAAGACTGCATGTGATTGTATGTGACTTCGGTGTGCCGATCCAGGAGGACCTCGATTGCATCAGGCAGTCCGCGTCCGCTTCAAAGGAATTAACCAGCACGTTGGTCTCATTCGACAAGCACTCGGAAATTTGGATCCACTCATATGTCACACTGATACCCAATGCCTGCGTGCGCTCCCATGTTAAATACATTATGCACTTTCGGCAAACTTGGCTAAATGATGGCCCCACAATGCTTGAGATCACGCAGTATTGAGCAACAGTAAATGTCAAGGGTTTGCGCCATCTTCCGTATCAGGGACGGCTGAAGAATCTCGGAGTGTTCAGTGGATGCTATCGGCAGCTACGTAATGAACTCATAGTATGATACCAAATACTGAGCGACTCAAGTCACGTATGCTGCTACCTTCTGCAACTCATCCCGAACACCAGCCTGAGAGACAATTGCTGGAATCTGAGTCAGCCATAGAATTGTCTTGATTGTCTGGGTCTGGCAAGCTTGAAACGCCTCCCAAATCCTGTTGTCTGTGTCCCACGTTAACCAATCCAATACGATTGGATGTCGCACTGATCTTCCTATACTTCCTATACATGAACGGATATTCAAGGATATCTTCAAACAACCAAATTCTTTGAGATTACAATGCGCAGTGACTCAAGTTATCAAATGCAGCCTGATGAGAAATCCGAATGTTATTTACAATAAGCATTAACGATTGTAACTTGTCACTCAGTTTTGCATAGAGCCATGTTACCGGTGACATAACAAGTTCTTCTGCCATGTTCGTAAGATTTTCGCACCCTGGCAATTTCATTGTCGCAAAACCCTCACAGTTGCAAACAGTCCTGTAGTACCTCGCTTCTCATAACAACAGTCAAAATCTAATTTTGTAGTACTGCTGTCAGTGTAAGTATTTGTAAATTTGCAGTGATCGTATCCAACAGTTAACTCAGTTGCAGTTACCTAAAGCAGATCCATCGAAAACACCATGCAAATTTCGTCCTTGTGCAGCTTCCCTTTCTATCGAGAGGAGTGCCAATTCCGCGGGCCTTGTCTGATTCATTGCTGAGCAATGCTAATTCTTTATAAGCATGGCGTTTGAGAAACAAATGACGATGCGAACAGTTCGGGTAGGAAAAATACGCCGCAAGATCAAAATATTCGTTACAGCTTCCCCGAGCTCCAGATGCCCACTAATTTTGTCATCTTCTGAAACTTTCACAGAATAATATTGTTGTCCTAATCCGACGAAGGATTCCAATTTTTTCTTTATACGCCTTAATTTGCATAAATGGACAATCACAATTACCGTTAAGCAGATTTGACTGTGTAAGGAAAACATACTTTTTTAAAAGATCACGATAGTTCCGAACGCACCTAGTCTTCACAAAGCACACAATTCGCGTACAAGCCACCGTACTGGCGAGTGAACAAACAGATCAGCAAGCGAGGTCACGCAAGCGCTTATATAAATGCACGGAAACGTTTGTAATTAATCAGTAGCCTCATCGCGTTACTGGCTACAATTATTTACGTAAACAGGTAAGTGAAATGAGGAGCGATGTCGCAAAGACGAGAAGCGAAAAAAATGCAGCTGTGAGAAATGGCGCAAACAAGTATTTGGATGTCCACAGTAATATAGCAATACCCACCTATGGACTTACTTTCAAATATTGCCCTTTCTACTACTCGTCGAAGAATAATCCTTATTAAATTGCCGACACCTATATGTGACACACGGTGCGGACCGCACCACAAGTGACCGACTAGATATGGCCCAGCAGTAAAACATACAACCGTACTTGTTTACGCAATCAATCTATCACTTCATTGCTGCACATTATATTTTGTCAACTTCTGTACGGTTAGAATTCAGAGTCTCCTCAACGAAGATCGTACGGTACATGTTAAGCCGATGCGTTTTTCTCGTCCTAAATCACCGTTCGATTGGAAAGTAAGATAGGGCGAACAGAATGTCGGAACTCCTTGGATAAACAAATGGGGCATGGGTTCAGTGCGCACCACAGGGATTCACATAATCAAGGAAGGCAGCGAATATTAACGATACGAGCCCCGGTCTACTCACGATTAGAAGACGATGAAGCCTGAAGTCAACAGTTAATAAATACGTCAAAAACCGTTTGCATGATGAGCTGTCAACCTGCTAACTTCCTATAGCGTCATAAATTAGCCGTTAACCAGATGATCTCATTTCCACTCACCCCTAACCACAGCAACATACACATTCACGAGCTCCGACAAAACATCGAAACTGCCCGACACGACTACGGTCACAACTTCGTCAACCAGTACCGAGCCACAGACCACAAGCCAGCCATCCATTTCTACAGGTGAGTAACGCACAATGAGTTAGGTTAATATGCCATCGAATGCGTTCGGTTTTGACCGCGTTTGACTAGCATTTTATTCAGTCATCCTCGCCGTATGCTCCATGCTCTCGATCTCACTGTGAATGATTCGTGTCTTCATCCAGCGTTCCCAGCGGTTCTTTCATTCGATACAAGCTCCACTTCCTTATTAGACCGAGCTTCTGGAAGGCCCCGCATTGCTAGCTTGGCGAATAATGTACTCCCACATGATAAGCGTGCTACTGCATGTGTGTTCGTTCGCTTTTTGGTATCGATTGCGTTAAATGCGTTGGGTCGATACTTGGTGTACACGCTGTTGTGACGCCGAGTACGCCTTCACCCCACGACCGCAAGAAGAAGTCCAAGATGAGCCGAGATGAACAGATTTTCTATTACAGCACGGCACCAGTTATATAGCTTTACAAACAAGGGCGAAGCCAAGCTACTAAACGAATGAGGTCCAACAGGCATGGAGAAAACACAAAATGGAACAAGCAAATGAGAATCTCCAAAATTACGAGCCAATGAAGTGCGGCAAAGAAAATACTGTCTGCGGAGTAAATCCCTGGGGGTAACCTTCTGGTGAGCGACCATTAAAAACGACGAGTAGCGTCCAATCAGTGTGGAGAAGTGATGCGTTTCAACAAATGCCAGAACAGTTGATAGTGAGAATGATACAAACCAGGAAAATAAAAACAGGTATAATAAATATGTGTCGGCTGAATAATACATCCACGTGAAAAGCTAAGGAACGCTGAGCAAAAGAAACCAATCAGAATGTCCACAGCATGAGACGGCTGAAATTAGCTGTGAGCGATTGCGAATGAGGATGAGGAAAGCGGCGTGTCCAAAATGTAGCACAGAAGCAGATAACTGCGCAAACAAAGAAATAGGCAACTAACATAATTCATGAAACTGAGGGTTAAGTAGCCAGCTCCCTAGCATCTCCCCCTTCTAAAAAAAAGTTAGTTACCTGTAGAGAACATAACTTTTCCGACGCGGGTCCACTTGAAACGGCTGTACAAATTTTCTTGTTCGTTGGGGTCTGTTCCGACCTTCTTGTTCCGGGCATTCCCTTGGTTGAGATTCTCGGCGTGATGAAGCACTTGGTTTGCCATTGTCAAGCAACTCATTAACATCAAATCTGTTGACATTCTGAACATCACCTTCCAGTGTACACCTCGGTTTCAGCTGATTTGCGTGACGTCTCCATACCTGCGCACCAACTTGAACATCGTACATCACCCGCCCCCGACGTCGCACGATGCGTCCTGGTATCCCGCTGATCCGCCGTCCCTGAATAGCCGCTGCAGATACAAATTCGCCAACTCTGAACAACCTTCTCCGTGCTCCGTACCGCCTGTTGTATTGCTGCTTCATTGCTAAGTTCCTTGTTTGTGGGAGAGGACGCCTGGGTGTCAGCAAATCCAGTGTAGTTCTCAATCTGCGACCCATTAGGACTTCAGCTGGTGACTTCCCATCGGATGCATTGGGATTGGGAGTCAATCGATAATTCAGTAGGAACCGCTCCAGTCTTTCGTCCAACGTTCCCTCGCCTTTTGACTTCAAAAGTGCTCTTTTCAAGGAATCGACAAATCTTGCTGCTTAGCCATTTGACTGTGGATAATATGGTGCTGTCCTCACGTGCTCGATTCCATTTTGTGCGCAAAACTCGGCGAATTGATAGGACGTAAACTGCGATCCGTTGTCGGAAATAACGGTTTTTGGTAGGCCATGCTGACTGAATACATGCCTCATTTCAGAGATCGTGCTGTTTGAGGACGTGGTTTTCATCCGGATCACTTCCGGCCACTTACTGTACGCGTCAACCATCACAAGAAATTCCACACCCACGACCGGTCCTGCGAAATCAACATGTATGCGCGACCAGGGAGGTTCTGGATTCGACCAAGATTGCAATGGCACACGCACCGGCAGTTTGGGTGCACTGATGCATCTGGAACAGGATCGACCGATATCCTCAATTTGGCTGTCCATCATCGGCCAAAAGACGTAGCTGCGAGCGAGTGCCTTCATGCGGGAGATTCCTGGATGGCCCTTGTGCAGCTCTCTTAGTATGCGTTGTCTGAGCACTTCTGGAATGACTATGCGATCTGCGAAAAACAGACAGGAATCAACTTCCGACAATGCGCCTCGCCTTGTGAAGAACTGGGTCAAAGCTTCGTTCGGACACTACTTTGGCCATCCACTTCTTGTATAGGTTAATACTTCTTGTAGCACAGCATCCTGTTTAGTGGCTTGCGCAACCATTAAACCATTCACTGGCGAGTTACACACTGCGTCTTGTATCATGTAGCTGACGTCCGATTCGGCTGCAATGGATGCAATGACTGCGTCTTCGTGATCGCGTCTACCGGTATTGATCAGTCTGGACAGGGCGTCCGCTTGTCCAGTAGAATCAGTGGACAAATACCGCATGCCAAAATCATACCCCAGGAGCAGAGTTGCCCAGCGCTGAAGTCGACTGGCTGTATATGTCGGAATGCCTTTCTTAGATCCAAAGATTGCCAAAAGCGGTTTGTGGTCAGTCACCAGCGTGAATCTTCTGCCATATATCATCTTGTGAAATCTCTGTACGGCAAAGATGATAGCCAACGCCTCCTTCTCAATTTGACTGTAGTTCTTTTCAGATGCGGTCAGCGCTCGTGCCACATGTGCCACAGCCTTTTCGGACCCGTCTGGAAAGCGATGTGAGATGACAGCACCAATTCCATAACTCGAAGCATCCGTAGCCACGACAATCTCCTGCTTCGGATTGTAATGCGTAAGGTGCAAATCTGATTTCAGCAGTGATTTGAGTTTGTCAAAAGCTTCTTGACACTGTACGGACCAGTTCCATTCAACATCTTTCATCAACAATTGGTTTAAAGGATGACGTAATCGATGTATGCAAGGTAGGAACTCACTATAATGACTAACCATCCCAAGGAATGAGCGCAAGGCTGTGACATCCGTTGGTGCCGGTAATCTGTCTATGGCCTCGATATTTTCAGGATCAGGCCGTCGACCGTTCTCGTCGATCACGAAACCCAGGAACTTGATGGATTTCAGGAAAAATTTGCATTTGTCAGCTCGCAACCGAAATCCATATTCCTTAATTCTCATCATCACGTCATCCAATCGTTGAAACAATTTCTCCTGGGTTCCGCCCATTATGATGATATCATCTAGATAGGCTGCTGCTCCCGTCAAGCCAGTCAACATAGCGTCCATAACTTGTTGAAAGATTGCAGGTGCAGTTTTTACTCCAAATGGCAAACGATTATACTGGTAAAGGCCGCGATGCGTGTTGATGGTTAGAAGTTTTCTGCTTTCCGGTTCGACGTGCAGTTGCAAATAAGCGTCTGCCAGATCCAGAGTAGCAAAGTACTTGCCTCCATTCAGCTTTGCAAACACGTCGTCTGGGAGTGGAAGCGGGTACTGATGGGGTTCTAATGCAGCATTCAAGCCGGTTGAAAAATCTGCACACAAACGAACTGAGCCATTCGGTTTTCTGATCACAACGATAGGCGCCACCCATTGTGAGAAACTGACTTGCTCGATCACTCCGGCCTGCTGTACTCGATCAAGCTCATGCTCCACTAGTGCTTGGGATGCGTGAGGGACTGGACGTCTGGGTCGGAACACTGGTTTTGCCTCAGGAAGCAGGGTAAGCTTTGCCTGCATTTTCGTGCAATGTCCAAGCTCTGATTGAAATACACATGCATACTTCGATTGAAGCAATTCTGCAATACTTTGACCCGGCTGATTCGATACGGCTGTACGAAGCACCGCGACATTATTCTCAGAACAAATGTGACTCAATGGTACGTCGAGTAGATGCAGCTTTTCGATCCAATCGATGCCGAGCAGATTTACGTCACTGCTCGTAACCAAGTAAATCGTGCCACGAAGATTCAAGCCATTGAAGCTGACTTCGCACTCAATCTCACCATCTAATCTCAGTGATCCCCCAGATGCATTTTTAGCCGTCAGGGTTGTGCGTTTGAATGCTGGTTTCCCAAGCCTCTTCCAGACTGATCTCGAGATGATTGTAATGTCGGACGCTGTATCCAGCTGCAACATGATAGGGACACCATTGACTTTTACTGACACGTACTTTCTCTTGCGTGCAAGTTCTGTGCGAAAGGCGGCGAGGATTATCTTTGCGGCCGGTCCGTGAAAATTGGCTCTTCTAAAATTAGGATTTACGCGCATTTTGGGGGGAAAAGAACGTCTGAAATTGTTCACAACTCGGCAGTGGGTTTCCTTATGGCCAATCCGTCTGCACTTCTGACATTGGTGCGTTTTATATGTGCAATCTCTCACGAAATGCCAGGCGCCACAGTTCCAGCATGCGGTCGGGGGCTTCTGAGTTGATCCAGTTCGGTTCATTCCTTTACGTCGGATAGCTGTACGACAAATTTGGGGTTCAGTGTTGTGATCAGCAGTTTCAACCATTTTTGTATCGTGCTTCAAATTTATCAGCCGCTGGCATTCTGTAGTGATATCCTGCAACGTCAGTTATGGTTCCTGTTCAAGCTTGTGTAAAATTCGTGTGCGAATATCGGCATCAGCGTGGGACTGGAGACTGCACACAAAAATAAGACTCTTAAATTGATCCGCAGTCATCGTGCCCAGTTTGAATCGTTCGCATTCGCGGTTCACAATCCCAGCATGAGTGACAAAGTCATGAACATCGCGTTTGACCAACTTCAAACAATTGTACCGAATGCTGAACAAAGAGGCTTGCTCACTGAAGATCTGCGTCAAAGTTCTCACGGTCTCATCAAAGCTGAAGTCCCTTGCGTTTTTCGGCAACACGAAATTTGTGTAGCGTTCATGCTCCACTGCTCCAAGTTTTCTCAACAACAATCGAACTTTCCAGGCATCATCTTGGTCAGCAAACTCCACTCGAAAAATATCCTCATACTTCTTAAACCATGAATCGAAGGTTACACCACTCAATCCATCGAACACAAATTCTGTGATTGATGCAGTAAGGGCGTCCACTGATGATCGCGCAATCGTCGTCGTCGGGGGTTCTGTCTGAAGGTTCAATTTCTGTGTAAGCAATTAGATCAGCTGCCTTTGCGATTTCTCAAATTGCAATTGTTGCTGTTGAAGTAAAGTCTGCAATTGCTCGAACGAAACCGACATGGTTCACCACTTCTCGTCGCCAGAAGAATACGTTGTGAAGCCGAGTACGCCTTCACCCCACGACCGCAAGAAGAAGTCCAAGATGAGCCGAGATGAACAGATTTTCTATTACAGCACGGCACCAGTTATATAGCTTTACAAACAAGGGCGAAGCCAAGCTACTAAACGCATGAGGTCCAACAGGCATGGAGAAAACACAAAATGGAACAAGCAAATGAGAATCTCCAAAATTACGAGCCAATGAAGTGCGGCAAAGAAAATACTGTCTGCGGAGTAAATCCCTGGGGGTAACCTTCTGGTGAGCGACCATTAAAAACGACGAGTAGCGTCCAATCAGTGTGGAGAAGTGATGCGTTTCAACAAATGCCAGAACAGTTGATAGTGAGAATGATACAAACCGGGAAAATAAAAACAGGTATAATAAATATGTGTCGGCTGAATAATACATCCACGTGAAAAGCTAAGGAACGCTGAGCAAAAGAAACCAATCAGAATGTCCACAGAATGAGACGGCTGAAATTAGCTGTGAGCGATTGCGAATGAGGATGAGGAAAGCGGCGTGTCCAAAATGTACCGCAGAAGCAGATAACTGCGCAAACAAAGAAATAGGCAACTAACATAATTCATGAAACTGAGGGTTAAGTAGCCAGCTCCCTAACACACGCATAATGCCGATGGGTTGTATGCAATTAGGAGCCACCTCAGTTGATCCATGTGTTCTGCATACAGGCCAGATCTGAACCGGACTCACCTGTTTTCAAAACAGACAAATGTTAGCACTTTAAACCGTTAGGAAGCAGTTGTGCTTAATGTGAGAGCTGTATTCCGAATCGTTAGCACGATTATAAGTCGGCATCTTGTTCCTTATTCTGATATATCCGTTAGCAACTTGTTTTCTAGAGTCTAACTACGTCTCCTTCCTTCCACCGCAGCTGTTGGTTTGTTGGGTATTCGGTGTACATTCGATTGGTCAATTGGCACTTCTATGCTACCCATCGCAATGAGGCTGGACCTTACCGTGGTGCAATGGTTTGTGTGCCTCAGCGATCCATTGAGCTATGCTGGGTGGTGCTTTTGCACCTTCAGAGTCACTCATACCAGATTGGTCAATGGTTAGAGGCCAGATAAACTCAGCCTCCTGGTCCTCCAGGTTGGGGGTTGGAATGAGGGTGGCACCTTATTCCTTAAAATGGACTCCTTGTAGCCCAACGCCAAACCCGCTGCCTTGCGGTCAGGTTTTTGAACCAAAGGCTTTGGTTGAGAACCCTAATCGTTCTCCTGTCTAGGCCTGGGCAACCTGACAGTATCCTGCCCACGCAATACTATGAATTTTCCTTCAAACAATTTCTTGATGCTCTGGCCACCGCAGAGGATAATAAACGGTGCCCTATCTGCTGCATCGAGCAGGGTGGATAGGGGTTTGGATGCTACTGCTCAAGCCTTCCCGTCTTCTTATTCCCCCTCTTACGCTTTTTCACTCTTACCGTCCCATTCCAACTTCACTTATATCCCCCCAGTTTTCAACCCCCCGATTCTTGGCCCTCCCCCAACATGCTTTGCTAGGCATTTACCTTCTAATTTCAACTCACACGTGAACGCGGAGCGTCACTCCTCTCCTGTCGACAAGCCCATGTCCAACCAAGCGGTCCAATCCAGTTCATCGGCTTCCATTTGGAGCCCTCGATCCTCCTTCAGATTGGCATGCCTCAATGTACGCACACTGCTACAAATCGGTCAACAGGCAGCACTTGCCCGAACATTGGAGACCCTCTCGATCGATATCTGCTGCTTATCAGAGACTCGCCTGCAAGACTCGAGCACTGTGCTCACTCTGCGATCCCCTTCAGGGGACGCAAGCAGTATTTTCTCCTTGCGCCTATCCGGTGACGATGCAGCTTCGAGCACCGGCCAAGCCGGTGTTGGTATTGCCCTGAGTCCCCGGGCTGAAGCTGCTCTGGTTGATTGGATTCCAATCAGTAGCCGGATGTGTGCGGTCCGATTGGCTGGCTCGTTTAAAGCTTCGAAGTCGCGCGGGACTAATAGATGTCTATTCATCATCGCTGCCTATGCGCCCACAAACTGTAGCGATGATTCGGTAAAGAACGACTTCTACCGCCAACTGACCCAGCTCCTTCGCCACAGAAGAAGCACACAGCCTGTTTAGTCTTCGCGCCGTCTCCAGAACCGCCTTCGCCCTGCCCTTGAGGAGGAACTCCGCAGGGGCCGCCATCTTCGCTCGGTCCGTCTTCAGTCCTACCGCCTCTGCCACCTCCTCGATATTCTCCAAAAACTCCTTCACATCCTCGTCTTCAAATGGTTCTGGCCAGTGAATCATCATGACTTGCCAGGTCACAGCACCAAATGTTAGAACCCAAGGGGCAAGCGGTAACCTTGTTTATTGATAAAGTGGCTTACACTAGGTGTGTTCGTTCATACCTTGGAGGCGTCCGCTCATCTGCATGATCTCCATGGAGTGTTCCCCAACTGGTGCTTGCCTCTGTGTTCACTCCTCCTGCGCATGGAACTGTAATCCTGATGTCATCATCAACTTTGGGGAAGTCGGCAGTGCTCACTGTTGGTGTGTGATCTAGCACCACCACACTACATATACCCGGCTCAGTAGTATCTACCTTTAATCCACCACAAGTCGAGTACGCAGTGCCAGAGATGTGGGTGAAGTAAATTCTCGTAACTCGTCACTTTCTCTGCAATATTTCACAGGTTGATGATAAAATGCCAACACAAGGTCACATGCATCTGATCGTTAGCTTTTATTTCGTACTTGCACCTCCGGAGCTCTCTTGTCAGAGAAATCAATAATGCACAGATATGTCTGAACAAAATTGGCTGGATATGCGGCGAAATTCGGTGGACCTTACGATGTTAACTCTTTTTCAACTTTGGAATGGAAAGGACATGTTTTGACATTACAATGGATGAATCGAGGAAACTCTACACTAAGTGGGGGGATGCACGGACATTCGAATCCGTCGAACGAATCAAATGGACGGAGAAGCATTGTTTGATATATCGATGAGTTAACACAATAAATGTTGTCGATTGTGGACAGTTCGACTGAAAAAATCCTATAGATTTCAGCCAATTCATGAGCTTGCAATCAAAGATGCTGCTCGTACAGTTAACTCGGGTTGGTAATATACATGGTTGTTTGCTTAGCGGACTTGAGGAAAAGATAGAACACGAGGAATACCTTAACGAAAGAAGAAAGATTCGGAAAGGATAAAACTAATAGCTTTTCTGAAAGTTTGAGCTTCATACAGAAATATCATTTTTAGAATCTGCTCCGCATCTTCCTAGTTTCTACTACTTATAAGTTGCTCTATTTCTGTGTTCAAATGCCAGAGTATGCAGAAAGCACTGCTACACTTTACGAATAACATTGACAGTTAGCGAGATTTCATTCACTCTAGAGGATATGTCGGATGTTAAATAATGCGAATAGCAACGATTCCAATATCATGCGAATAAGCGCAACAGCGTACCATTTCCCTGCGATGATTTATTGAGCACATCTGAGTTGGTGGTACAGATTGCTTGGAATTTATCGGCTTTTCTGCACTCCAAAAGCACTTAATGAAGGCAGCTCCCTGCCATGAAATCCGTTTCTTAGTTCCTCCTAGGATGGTTGTCGTGATTTCCAGGAACTGGTTGTTCACTCGAAATCCAGCTATTTATGGATGTTATCCTATTTCAACTGTCGGAGTCATGTCTATAGTGTCAATGTGGACACTTTGAAAGTATGGTAAGATGAGCAGAATGTCTCAACGTCTTGGGCAAACAAATGCGGTGTGGATGCGGTTCCTACCATAGGGATTCACACAATCAGGGAAGGTAGCGAATGGTGGCGATCCGATCCATCGTCGTCCCAGGATTAGCAGACGATGATGCACTAAGTCAGATATGAAAATGTCAGTAAAAAAACAGTTTGTACCCTAAGCTGCCAATCTGCTGCCTACCCATACGAAAATAAATAAGTCGGTAGCCAGCTTACCTCACTTTCACTCACCCCTAACCACAGCAACATACACAGTCACGAGCTCCGACAAAACTTCAAATCTGCCCGACACGACTACGGTCACAACTTCGTCAACCAATAGCAAGCCACAGACTACTATCCGAGCACCCACGTCTACAGATGAGTAAGGCTCAAAGAGTTAGGTTAATGTGCAATCAAATGTGTGTGGTTTTGACTGAATTGCACTAGCATTTTATTCAGCGGTCCTCGCCTTATGCTGTATGCTGCCTATGTCACTGTGCACGATTTGTTCACTTAACATACGTAACACATTCATCTAGTTTTTCTAACTAGTCAACTGGACAATGTATTTGACAAAGGATTTCTTCAGTAATCCGATTTAGTTGCTTTGTATTTGCAAAGCATGGCCGAAGTTGGTGCGCTCTTGTATGCCCACAGAAGTAATTGGAAGAGCTCTGGTTGAAGGGTACAGAAGCTGTTTCACGTCCGATTCAAGCGCAACTGACACGGTCACCTGGCCTTCTTCTTGCTGGGCTGTTTTGCGATAATTCGAGAAAGCGCATCGGCGTAACTGAAACGTGCCGTAGGCACATGAGCTATTGTAAAACTAGATCCGGCCAATAGTGTCTCCCAACCCTGGAGGATATTCGCCGTGTACACAAGTACACACTTCTTTGAACCGAAAATGGATTCTAATGCTTTATGGTACGTCTCCAACACGAATCCTTTACCCTGCAACATCCGGTGAAAGAGATTGACAGCGAAAATTTAAAGCTATTGCGGCTTTAGCTATCTGTGAACAGTTTCTTTCACACTTCGCACAAGGCGCGTATGCAACCGATCTCATAGTGTTAGATACGAACCGCTGGCAGCTAACCGCTTCAACGGAATAACTAGGCAATTGCTTTTGTATCATAATGAGTCAGCATTAATTAAGACAACAGCCTTCTTAATGAGCCTAAACACTACCGCACATTAAGATGACCAACTCCAGGGTCGATTTTTACCCAGCAACTGTAGTTGGCCTATAGTCGGTGGTCACACGCGTATGTACTACAGTAGAGCAGTGGGTGAGAGCGAAGTTCACAGTCAGGGGTGTCGGACGACGCATGTTCATGGCGAAGGAAACCTGGCGTAACAAAGGTTTTCTCCAGTCGAGGTCAATTGGAGGTGTGAGTCTGAACAACTAGCCCGACCCAAGTCGGGGGGATGCGGCGTACCGCAGGTTTCGATATACAAGCCTCACCTGTTCTCAGTCTTCAGTGACCATTTAGTGATAGTGAATGCCTCAAACGATTTACTTTTCAAAGACGAAGTTAAGGTTAGGCGGACGATTCAGCGAATGCACAATCGCGAACTCCTCCAGCACAAAATCGATGGAACCTGAAATTAGTCGGTGCGATATGCTTCGGTGTGCTGATCCAGGACGACCTCGATTGCATCAGGCAGTCTGGGTCCGCTTCAATGAAATTAAACGGCATGTTGGTCTCATTCGGCAAGCACTCGGAAATTTGGATCCACTCATTTGTCACATTGATACCCAATGCCTGCGTGCGCTCCCATGTCAAATACATTATGCACGTTCGGCAAACTTAGCTAAATGATGACCCCACAATGCGTGAGATCACGCAATATTGAGCAACAATAAATGTCAAGGGTTTGCGCCATCTTCCGTATCAGGAACGGCTGAAGAATCTCGGGGTGTTCAGTGGATGCTATCGGCGGCTACGTAATGAACTCATAGTACGATATCAAAGACTGAGCGACTCTAGTCACGTATGCTGCTACCTTCTGCAACTCATCCCGAACACCAACCTGAGAGACAATTGCTGGAATCTGAGTCAGCCATAGAGTTGTCTTGATTGTCCGAGTCTGCCAAGCTTGAAACGCCTCCCAAATTCTGTTGTCTGTGCTCCACGGTAGCCAATCAAAAGCGATTCGACGTCGCACTGATCTTTCTATACTTCCTACGCATGAGCAGATATTCCATGATATGTTCAAGCAACTAGCTGCTTGGGATTTAAAACCCATATCGACTTACTACATTTGGTGCAGCGATGTCAGCAACCCGAGTATAAGTTAGTATGAGCCATGAAGATAATAACTGTTTATTCCGTTATGTTTAATAATTTCCCATTCTTAGAACCCCACTTCTATTTGCTATTGCTCTCTTTTACTTCACCGATGCACATGTTCTTTTGTCTTCTTTTGTACTATTCGGACTAGTAATTCCTTCTCTCGCGTGTGTACGGTACACATTCAACTTGTGCACTTTTCGTCATAAGCCACCGTCCTATTGGAAATGTTAGCAGTCATGCTTTCAGTGGTTATGTTGCAATCTTCAAAAGAAAATAAGATGCTCAGTATGTCACAAATTCTGGGACAAAGAAAGGCGGCCTCTACGCGATGCGTACCAGGGGGTCCACGATATCAAGGAAGGCAGTGAATATTCGCTTCCGGACCCTCGTGGTCCTAGGATTAGCGGACGGCGAAGCACAATTTTGATAATTCCGTCAAAAACAATTTGCTTGATAAGCTGTCAATCTGCTATCTTCCTATAGCGCCACGAATAAGCCGGTAACCTTTTTACGTCAATTTCATTCACCCCTAACCACAGTCACGAGCACTGACAAGACATCTACCTTGCCCGACACGACTACGGTCACAACTTCGTCAACCAGTACAGAGCCAGCGACTACAAGCGAAGCACCCACGTCTACAGGTGAGTAACGCTCAATGGGTTAGGTCAATTTGTCATCAGAGGCGAATGGTGAGTAAACGTTACTAACTTTGCATGCAGCGCCGCTCCATGTTTATTTGCATTCAATGGGTCGACTGTGTATGGTGCAAGCATTTATTCAGCGCTCTTAGTGGCTATGTGACTCGATGATGTCCCCCCTTGCGGCTTATTAAAGGCAGTTATTGCGCTCCACATAGCGAAGGTGGGAGAGACTGAAATTCAAAACGGCTCAACTCCTTGCAATTGGAATTCAGTAACTGATGTTCTCAACTTTGTGCACACATTAAGTGGTTGTATCCTGGGTTGCTCTCATGTTTCTCAAAAAACAGCACAGTAGTTTTGTTACTTTTGCTAATTCAATGTGAATATTGGCTTGATTTGTTGCTTTTATTTGATCTAGCTTTTAGTTCAAATTGTTAATTCTGCTTGAAGTCCCTTTAATATAAGACGATTCAATCCGCTTAACTGCCTGAACACGCAACGTCTACTAGCTATTCATTCAGAGAAGATTTGTTATCGCACTGTATCAACTACGTCTGATATTACAAGTACGATACATTCACTGGTTTTAATGTATAATTTATGCGATGCTCGGTACAATATTTTGATAAGTATGGATCATCTTATTCGGAGATGAACGTAGCTGTTATTCGCATCAGCTTTCTATGTAAGCGTTGAATTTTGTATCATAGATGGAGTGAAACAATATGAGTAAAGAGGATGACTGAATGGGTTTGTTGAAAGGTGTGTTTTTCAAGAACTGCATTAAGCCATATTTCCTTAGCCCAGATTTGTAAACCGCGTGTATGTGTTGGGTGCATTTTGCGGTCTGCTATATTCAAACAGACTAAACTAGGTTCTATACACATCTTTGAGGAACAAAGTGTTTTGTGGCACAGCTTAACCATTCTTTTTCTTTGCTCTATGTAAATAACGTACAGGCGGAAATAAGTGCATCGATCGTTTAAAAACGCTGTCGGTCTCCTAAATTGTTTTACTTCCCGTCAGCGTGCTTCCTTGATTGAATCGCACTAAGACGTTCAGTGCATTTTCATTGTAGCAACGACCTATTGTTACAAGCTGTCAACCTTGGCCGGAGGTCTGGTGCTTGGCGTTGTGTCAGGCCCATCGTGGATCAAATAAATGAAGGCAAAAGCCGGTGTACGGACAATTAAGTTGTACTGTTTGCGAGTTCAGTTTCCCTAACTTTTTGTAATTTGTCCTAATTTTATTCGAAATATATCGTGGTACTAATATGAGCATTATTTATATCTTCGTAAAAGAGTAGTTTTACTGGATTTTCGCGATGATGCAACACCTTTAGGTGTTTTGCTTGGTACATAGCATGAACAAAGCTAATTTTAAACGGTAATGCAAGACGCTGTTATAGATCACTCCATATCAATCTTGCAGATTTTCCGCTTGTATAGATATGGTGAAAAGTCGTCTGTGATTATAAACAAAAATCATAAAAGTGGTTTCAAAATATCAGCTGTTCGGCTTACTTACTCTTAAGCTACACCAGTACCTTGCTGGATGGATCGTGGATGTGCGGGCGTAACCGTTGGAGGGTCCCCATGGGACGGTTCCAAGGAGGGTCGAATTGCTTCACTTGAAAAGTTGACTATATCTGCATTTATTGTACTAGTGACCACATATGTTTACATTGGGACGAAGTCTAGGGTAAATTTTTGATAGTGCATAACTTTTTAACCACTTATTCTATCAGGTTTTACTTTTATTATATCGACTAATACCCGCACTTATGACCTAGAAGTATGTCCTTAACATTGTCACCTTCTAAACCGACTGTCGTTTATGGGGGTGTTGGCCACCTCGACTGTAATCGGTGGGGGACGGCTTCTCACGGCATGTTTGAATCTACTCAGAGTGATCCTGCTCCCCTTTTAGGTAACGGGAGCGGACTGGGTATGTCCGTTAGCCATCGCGCGGGGAATCGAAATCCAAAAATTAACAAGACGCTGAGGAGGGAGCAAATAAGTAGACTGCAGTTACGTTAAGGTGGTTTGAGAGAATGAAAGCAGTACCGCCACAAGCTGCGAAGCCACTTGTCGTAAGTATTGAATAAAAGACCCGTGGGTCAAACCTACCCCGTCGTGGTGACTCTTTAATGCATACAAACGTTAATTCTGTGACGCGATGGAATCCACTGTTGTCCTTCCTACTGAAAGCACATTGGGCGACCTTTAGTGGTTCATCATGTGCGTAACATAGCTTCCTCCGCCTGGTTTCCGGTCGTTACTGTCAAGAAGCTGACTAGTCTAAGGACCGTCCCAGTTGGTGCACCAAAACCATGACAGTGACTACTTTCTGTGGTCCTCGCTACCCCGCGAGGAGTCAGACCGCTCCTGTGGTTTGTATTTAAACTGAAGGGTACTAATATTAGTGTTCAGCCAGACGTTCTGTTGGAGTTTAGGCTGAAGCTGGCATGAAGTAACAGCACCCTCAAACGAAGGCGAGCGACCAGCAATCAGGATCTCTTGTTAATGGGTTTCCAGGTGATCAGCCGACGGTGCATTTACGCCCTGCCGGTGCTCGTTCTGATAGAGTTCTATCCTGGATGGGTAGCCTCGACTCCCTTCAGATGTGCTCTGCAATTTGTGTAACCTAAGGATCAAGGTGCATGAGTTAGGTTTAGATGCACACAAAATCTCGTCCGGATATAATTGCTTTCACTGAAACGTGGCTGCCCACAGATATCACTGACGATGAAGTCTGTTTGCATAGTCACTGCTTAGAAATGAACTTTCCGTTGGTCGTCAAGGCGGAGGTGTTTTACTTTATGTGAGCTGTAAATTAGGTGTGTTGAGAATCTGCATAGTTTACTCGTTTAATCAGACTGCTGAAGCCCTATCGGTCGTTGTGTGCATTTTCTCACCCAGTTTGCAGTTGTGATGGTATATAGCAGTCCTGGAAGTAACCCCAAGGAGAGTATTGGTTTTATTCGTACCCAGTCTGGGAATAGGTTTCTAATCCTAATAGATTTCCAACGTCGCGAGGATTATTGAGTCGAGAATTTGTGCAACTCGGCGTAAGAAAGGTTCAGTGCCGTCTTTCTTGTACTAACCCTTCAAGTGCCATTGCGTCATCTTGTAGACTTCCCCATTAAATACATGGAAATCCAATTACCGTTGACCTTAAATCTCGTGTTTATCAAGTCCTTCGACTTCGTAAGTGACGTTCCGTACGGCACACTTTTAATTGCTGTCAGTCATGTCTGTATATCCTTTCGGTGTGCTCTTTCTAGACACCAGCATAATATCGTTGGATTAGGTCAAATTATTTTTGCCGATAAATTATAGCAAAATGCGAGCTAAGACTACACTTCTGAATTATGAAATCTCGATGGCCAACTCTATCCAGTTAGCCTAGGATAAATTTACTGCATACGTTACGGTTCTTGTTCCCTACATACCACTCATGAGGAAAAGGGAGCTACAGGCACGGTCTTCACGTGTAGATTCCAGGGACAAATACCTACGCAACAGGTGGTTTAGATGCTGAGGAATCTCTAAGAAGCAACTCCATCCGTCTGAAATTACGGGAGTTATCGGAGGGTTAAAAAATAAATGTAGACAACATCTCAAATCTACACTTCTTCACTACGAGAAGGGTTAAGGTAAATCCGACACAGTTAATCCCAAAAAGTCATTTGCTTAGGTAAATAGGTGTAGCCGCACAAATATGTAAAAATTTCAAGGTTACTGCCATCAGAGGAGACCCGTGGTCACACCAAATATGCGAATGTTTATATGTAAATATATAAATACAGAAATTATATATATATATATATATATATATATATATATATATATATATATGCGCCCCACTCTGAGCCTGATGTTGCATTCATGATGCTTCATCATCGCAGTTGAGCTAAACCAACCTACAATTAGACTAGGTCTTTCTAAGATGGAGAAATTGCATTCCGCTGTTTGGTTTGTTCTGTTTACCCGAATAATCTTCTAGTAGTTTACACACGTTGCTAATTGTGATTACCTTTGTTAACTTTTTGAGTTTGTGGCATCCTTTGAGTAACTTCTGAAGAGTTTGTATTTATCGGGGATTCCTTGCTAATCAACATACTTCATATGCTAAGTTAGGGAAGAGTTATGTCAGCATATAAGTACGCTTCAACAGATGCATTTGTTTGAAAACGTTATTTCAAGTGATTGTCTGTTGTTTAACATCCCCAGTGTGGCTGCGCTTGTGGGGCATGTCGATTAAGTGGCTACCTGTCTATTACAAACTACCTCGTCCATACTGGCTCCAGGAGACAGTTGGTCCTTGCTGGAGGGAACGGGGTTCACCGTCCTTGTGGCCATGTTAGGCTGGAAGTGTGGTTATATGCATCCATGGTGGGGTGGACTACGGTACAGCCACCGTCTTGTGTGCGACTTATTCCCAAATAGAGCATGCTTGTGTTTGCCTGTGAAGGTGTGTGGGCCGGCTCCGTTGAGGAAACGTGGCTTCCACCCACATGCTTTTCAGTCATATTCCTTCCGGTTTACACAGGATTTGGGGTGTGTGGATGGAGCTGTGGGTGGTGCAGCGCAAACCATCCATGATCACTCTGTAGGCACCGACATCCTGTGGTTGGCCACAATGCCAGGCGAATCCGAAACCGGATGCCGCCAAAGATATATATATATATATATATATATATATATATATATTTGAAAGTCCTTGGACGAACATCCTCAACACCTACCTAGTGTTGCCACCGTAAACCAACAATGCTCCGAAGGCAACCGTGGTAAATATAGACAGTCGCTGAACACCGTTGGCGCGAACAAGCCAAGTCTCGCAACCGTAGAGTAGGACTGCTCTTAGAGGGACACTGCAGACTCAGCTCTTCAAGGACAGACTCAGGTCGCGGTGACGCCAGAGATGGCAGAGATTAACAAACGCAACGCGGGTCATAGAGAAGCGCAAGGAGATCCTATCCGTTAAAGAAGTAGCGCTGATGCAGCTTCCGAGGTAAACAAACTTGTCTACCATTTCCAGAGATTGACCTGAAAAGGTAAGAGTTAGAGCAGTTTTCGTCCATCCTTGTACGAAGACCTTACATTTCGAGGGGGCGAAGATCATTTAAAACTGGGAGGCAGACATCACCAAACTGCACAGCATATTTTGAGCAACCTGTGAGAAATCGCAATTACGGCGATGTCGTCTGCTTACTCAAAATCGCGAAGTCGGTCCCCCGGAAGCAGCTTAATGCCGCTGGGTCCGTAACGCTCCAGAGGCCACTCCAGGATGTCAGCAATAGCGAAATTGAACAGGAAGTGTGATGCAGGGCAGCCCTGTCGCACACCAATGATGATACCAAAGGGCGGCGAAAGTTCGCCATACACCCGCACTCGGCTCGAGATTCGGGAGTAGATGGCTCGAAGGATGTTGAAGTACTTTTCAAGAACTCCCCTTCTCAAGGGACAGCTCCAGAGAGCAGATGGGTCAGCTGTGTCAAACGCGGCTCGTTTGTCTAAGATAACGATCGTTGGCCCGCCGAAAGTTTGACGACGTTCGAGTATTTGGCGGAGTGTAAAGATGTTGTCGATACAAATCCGGCCGAAGCGGAACCCAGCTTGCTCTTTGCGTACCAGGCTGTGCCTCCTTAGAAGCAACGTGGAGACCAATTTCCAAACAACGCAGATGAGACCAATCCCTTTGTGGTTAGCGCTGTCCGTCCGGGCCCACTTTTTGAAGACTGGTAAGTTATCCGCGAGACTGCAATCGGACGGGATTACTTCGGCGATCCAAACGTTTTAAGAGAAGTTAGCACCCAAACAAGGGATGGATTTCTATCTTAGAAAGGAGCTAGAGGAAAGTCGTTCGGGCCAGGGGTTTTGTTCCGCTTAAGGAAGCAAAGCTCGTGAGCAACCTCAGCCCCAGAAGGTGGTGAAGCGTTTACACACCAGGGCGCACTACGGATTTCCGAATGAGGGATCACCGCTGCTGCATGCCATTGGAACTGCTGCCTAAAGTGTTCAACCCAAAGTATAAATCGACGTTGTTAGCAGTGGATTCGCTTGCCATTGATTTCGCACAAATCTTTGCTTACTGCCGGTCTTTTGCCGCCACTGTATCAGATCAGGTGGAAAAGCTTTCGGAAATGCCCTGGGCTGGCTGCCTGCTCCATATCAACGACCCGTTGTGTCCACCACGCTTCGCTGTCCTTCCGGAGGATCTGTTTGAGTTCAACGTTAGTGGTCCCACTTGGTCAATGATACTCAACCCCAGGAGGAATTGCCCGACGAGCTTCCGGAAGCTGAAGAGATAGTGCAGAGATCCAGTGGTTGACAGGACCATTGGTGAAATCACAGACCAGGGTCGAAGAGTTCTGTATGGCGCTGCATATATGTGCCTAGTGCTTTTCAACGTTAGAGCATGAGACGCTCTGAGATTTGAGGCCAGCGTACGCTGAAACGCACTGAGAACGCTCGGGGCAGAATGTTTGACTACGTCAAGCCGTTTTCGGCGACGCCGCTCGGAGCCACCAAAACGTAAAGCAATCTTGGCACATAAGAGCGCGTGGTCTGCAATCCTGTATGCAGCCACATCGGTGATAGCTGAGGGCGATGTGGTCAGTTTGCGTCCATGGCTGGCCAGGTGACGGACTCCTCCAGGTTGCGTGTTGGCGCCAGGATCTCTAAAAGCTACTACTCGACAGGAAGAACACGTGATTAGCACAAAGCTGAAGTAGGCGATGACTGTTACCAGTTCTACGAGTGCCCTGTCTATGTTGACCACCGAGTTCGCTCTCTTCAACTGAGAGTCTACCGGCATGCGCGTTTAAGTCCCCTGCAACTCCACGATGTCTTTACGGCGCTTTGTCGGTGAACGTCGGACATTTGACAGTAGAACTCGTCTTTAACTGACTCCAAGCTGCAGTCTGTGGGAGCGTACGCTGCTACAACGAACAAGCAAGGCTTGCTGGCTCCACGGCTGGAAAACCGCAATATGGTCTCAAGTCGGATAGCGCAGAGTCAACTGTTAACATGGATCCAGTCTACTAGCGCAGCCGCAGCACTTATGCTTAACGTAATCCAAACGCCGGCAAGGCCAGCGGCTTCGGCGGTTTCGTCTCCAGATAAGGGCAAAGTGAAAATGCCAGTGGAGTTCGAAGACGGCGAAACCAATCGTAACGTCGTGCTAGGGTCCTGTAATCTGGTTTCAGTAAGGCTGCAGACGTCTATGGCAGTAGTCTCAAGCGTGCGAGCAAGGGCTGCTTGTGCTGCGATCTACATTATCGTCCGGATGTTAAAAGTTGCCAGCTTGAATTGGGAACGGGACGCTAGAAAACGTTTGCCATTATAAGTTGGCGGCACACCCTTGGACCTAAATTCCTGACCCGTATGGCGGGAACACGCCCAAGGCAGCTCCATGTTGTGGACTCGGAAACACAGGGGGCTTACCTAGGATGAGGGAGTTGAACAAACGTGGAACGTGGAACCAGACAGTGGTGCGGTAGAGCGCGATATAGCAGCTTCGATTGCCAGCACTTCGGATGAGGAAAGTTTTGGCAAAGAACAGGGAGAGAGAGAGCAGGAAGTCGTTAAAACATTGGCCCATAAATTGTGTGGGCATGCTACTTCCCAGCTATCCAGGCCAAAAAAGTAAATTGACTTAGGAGACCCCACTCGGAGCCTTCGGCCTAAAGACCTGACCCGCAACGCAGCGGGGCGATTGACGTATGTCGCATACCGTTGGGAACCGGCTGCCATGATTACGCTAACACGGATTTCGAGCAGGAACAAACTGCTCAGTCTGGCAAAGAAGCCCGAGTGAAGCAGCAAGATGACAAAAGAAAGTATTTAAACCAACATACTCACCGAAGAGCATGAGGGCAGTTGACAGCCAGGTGGCTCATACACCTTCAAACAAGCCGGTGGTCATCGTGGTACTTCATCGTCCCTCCGTTGAACACTCACTTCTGGTCGCAGAAGTGAGTGGTCAGTGACCCTATGGCAGGTCACATTGGCGTTAGCGTCTTATGAGCTCTTGTGGTATTTCATGAGGAACCAGGTGACCAGTCCAGGACGTCCCACTCTCTAGGACACTGCCACTGATTGTCCGCGACTGCTTATTAATCTCGCCTGCGAACAGCCGAGACTTATTCACAGTTACCTTCGTGAGGAAGGTGTTCCCTGATCCGCAACCTGGGGAAACGCCCGGTGGCGTACAACTCTACCGAACCAACCAGTAGTCAGTTCAATTCAGGTCGAACTGATTTCAAGTGTTCTAGAGGATTTTCGTTTAGGTGAGCTTAGCGCAATGTGGATACAGGTATTCGGTCTATTGCAAGGCCTAAACATCTAAAGGTTCCGGCCGGATTTCCTGCATTACAGGCTCTTGCATGCATTAGTCGCGGAACTGAATGGTCCTGTTGTATGCCAATTTTGGAACTAGCTGCATCTTACGTTTAGAGAGGAGGAAGGCCATCATCTGTTAAGATTTTAAGATCAGTGACACTAATATTTCCGCGAAATAACGACTTGTCATGTTGACAGGCCTGGTAATCAAGTTGTTCGAAAAGCTGGTAAGGGGTTCTCAATACTGCACAAAGCGGATTTTGCAAGGGACTTTCGTGTCTCGTATATCGTGAAAGCTGTGAAGAAGCCGCGGATACTGGCCACGTTATAGACTGCAATTTTAGAATTCTAGAAGTATGTTGACCCAGTCCCACGTCTTAGATTCGCACTAAACTTGACGTCTTACGGAATAGCTGGTCGCGTTCTTACAATGGTTGCTGTTTTTCTGCAGGAAAGGAAAACTTTGTATACGTGAGTAGTAGTCCCTCGCTTAAGCAAGCTGTTACTAGCGGCGTTCTGCTAAGCTCAGCATTAGGGCCGTTGCTGTTAGCGATTCATCTAAATGAGTTGCCGAGGGAGTTTGAAGTGTCGTCACTAATGCTTGCTGAGGGTTTAAGCTCTGAAATATCGTGAAAGCCGGGAGTATTCTAAAACAATTCAGAGTGCCTTGGATAGGCTCTGTAAATAGTCTGACTCGTAGTTGATGTCTATAAATCGCGTAAAGTGTTCTGTTTTCCCAATGGGAATTGCTGGTCCTTCCACCCTATTTACTTTTGGTGGAGGTGAAATCCCTGTGTTCACTAGGCGGGTTGATTTAGGGCTGTCTACTTCTCCGACCTTCCTTCTTGTAACAACTGAAAGAAGGCTGCCTGTAGAGGGTACTGTATGATGTAGTTTACTGGCTGCTCCATCGTAGTGTTAACGGCCGGTATGTTCGTGCAGTTATTCTAGGTATTGATGGGACTGTAATTAGAATAATATCTCAAGGCTCGCCCAACACTCATTGTACAATACAAAATGGAACTGGATAGGGTTATACCACTAGATACTAGGTTAATGCAAGATTTACATAGACAGACGTAATCCGAACGGTCGCCTAGTTTTGGGAATGTACACGATGCTCTACATAAAGGTTGGAGGGGACTTGTTCCTCCGTTCCTGTATTCTGACGGGAAAGATCGGCCCAGACATATCTTGGTTATTCAGACCAGTTAGGTCAACTAGTCTCCGCCGTTACCCACTGAAGCTGCTCAAAGCGAGCTGCGATCGGCTTAGCTTGGAAACGCTTTCACGCGCCGTTACAAAGCGCTGGAATTTGCTTCCAGATCCCTTGATTTATGAATATACGGTCAAAGGAGTTGCGCGTTAGCTTGTTCCTCTTGGGTGATAATATCAAACCACAACTTTCTCCCCAATGACTCATAGTTAATTTTCAGTTTTCCATATTTGCAATTCCTAATATATCTTCGTATTATAAGTTTTTATTTACGTGGCTCTTCTTGCTTCCTTAGTGTATTGCTTTTTGTGTGATTTCATATAACCGAGCAGCAGGGACTGCTAGGGCAGGGTGCGTGGGCAGTAATTGTTTGATCGGGGTGTGATGCAGGGTTTGTTTTAAGTACATCCAGAATCCTAAGTCCCCCGTCAACTCCTGCGTCAAAGAACCGTTGAAGAAGGAACACTCACGGGATAATCCTGTCGTTTCAGTCCCATTTGAAATTTAACTTGGTAGCACTCAATATCTTTATGTCAACGGGGAACAGTAGAAGCTTTAAAATCAGCAACACAACGAGCTCGTTTACGAAGATTATGGGTTGGCCTTTTCAGAGCAACGAGAATTTGATACTCCAGTTAGGACCTCAAGATGGTCAAAGATGGTGCTAAGCCCCTTGCATTTAGATGCTATTGTCTGCTTAATTTATATATCCAACCTAAGACAGAATCACTGAGTTCATAGTTTTAAAGCTTGTGATGTGCAATACGATGATCCAGATGGCTAATTACCCTTGTGTATTTTAGTTTAATGACCTACAATCCCGTACCAACATAGTTAGAAGCCGTCCAGAATATGGCAACTATCAACATGGTTGAAGTGCCTTGTCGCATTTGACGAGATTCATGTTACACCGGCACAAAGTTTTTCCAACACCGCAAGTATCCTGTCAGTAGTAGAAGCGGCTTTTTGCAATTCGTGAAAATGCTCCTGGTCCGAACAGCCTCTGAAGTTTGCAGTCCCTCAGACTTTCGAACGTCCTGTGTGTTCCTCCTGCTTGCGTGTATATTTGCCAATGCCTGTTCACCCGATCCTGAATGTATTTTTGCTTGCGCTTATGTTTACTTTGGACCCTGTACGAATTCACCTTGACAGGTTGACGTTAACATCCTATTCATCTATCCGCATAGACGGGCCTGAATAGTGCCTACACTCTGAAAAATATAGCCATTTATTTCATAGCTCGTGGCTGTTTTACAACTTCCCCCTTCAGGAACTTGAGCACCTGTGCACCCAGCGATCGGCCGACTTTCAGCCAAGATATTCGCTTTCCCCTCCACATGCATCTTTGACTGCTTATGACGTCGATGAGTAAACATTCACGCTTTTGAGCGCATATCCGGTTTTGCCTGTTGTATACGTAGAGACGCAAACAACCGGTTACAATATATATGTAATTAATGTGCTGTAGTCAGAACTGTAGACGCTGTATCCACCCTTTGATGGAGAATTTGATATTGCATCTACGCGAACCTCTAAGAGTGCGTCCTAGTCGTTTCATTTTTGCATCTCTACTTCGCGATATTTTGTATAGCACATAAAGCTATGCAACATGATGCATGCTAGTACCACACGTTGAATTCTTCGTTTTCCAAGTTTCAGATCATAATGGTACTCTTTATCTTGAGTTTAATCGTGTGGAAGATGTAGAAGTGCTGCAATCATAAACCCACAGTTAATTAGTGCAGTTTATCTGGCAGTTGCTCAACGAGTACTCTTAAGTCTTTTAGTGCGCAGGGTTTGAGTTCCAGGTCAGGGGGATTTTCCTCTACCATCCCAGTCGTAAGAATCTTTAACGTAGAGGCTAGAAGCTACTGCGTTTCTAAAGTGGTCATTGACTGTTGACAGACCATTGCAACTGGAGCACTGGTGCAGATGACACCCCAACAGTTTAACAACACGAGCTCTCGAACCATGAACTACCTACAATTGCGGTTCAGAACGATGGGAAATGGATAGATTACCTCCAGTAGTAGGTTGCTTTCTACTCAGAAGGGAATGACAGTTGATAAGCCCTTCGTATCAGTGATCAGCTTATTCAGCCGTGTTCCGGTTATCACGAAGGGATCCGAGACGTTGAGGCTTGGTACTCCCGGATCTCGAGTTATATGTCAAGAAAATATTGTGCGCTTGTTTACAAGCAATCGACGACTGCATATGACAGAAGCTTAGCTGAAAACACATTCTTATAAATCTGAGACTATTCATGTGAGGTTGGTTGATGTTCCTTTTTGGGCTGAAGTGCTGCTTTACTGTCCAAGCGCGGTTCACACTTGTACATAAACTAGCCGCTAGTTAACCCTCAAGTCTCCGTTTGTGATTTACCACTTGGTTCTTTTTCGGCTGGTGGAAGATTGCGGTGTCCCGATCCGTAAGCGCAGTCTGATGAGGCCACAACTAAGGCATACTGTTTGTGCCTTATTGATTAATGCTGGCTGCAGGTTAACCGCCTAAAGAACATGTTCAGCTAGCTGCTGGGTGTTTGGCTTGTAACAAATTTCAAATGTACTTTCTACCCTTTGGTTAGAGCGGGGCATATTTTTCATAACGTAGGTGACAGATGTGACCTTTTCGCCGACTCCCCAGTCTTGTTTTTATATGATGGCTGTACCAAGTTGAAGCACCAATCTTCTTGATCATAAGTTTGAGCTTACAGCTCATTAGAATTCTGAATTTCCGAAAAGAGCGACTCGGTGACTAACAGACGGATTTTGGTGCACACATACCAAAGACCACTGGTTGGAGTGTCTGCTACCCCTATCGGATGAGATCAGACAACTTCGAAACGGATCGGACAGTGCCATGTTTTCTACCGGGCAATACGCAATAACCAAGAGTTTAGTTACAGAGATCGCCAAAGTGAGAACATGGGTTCAAAACTGTTTGCGGATGCTAAGCTATTGCTTTTTGTCATTAATTAGATAAAAATAAATGGGATTTAACACGGGTGTAGACCTATGATTGGCGGCATCCGGTTTCAGATTTGCCTGTTACTGCCGCCAGGATGGGACGCTTGCGTCTGCAGAGGGACCATGGCTGGCTTGCGCTGAACCACCCACAGCTCCATCCACACACCCCAAATCCTGTGTAAACCGGAAGGAATAAGACCGAAAATCATGTGGATGGGAGCCACGTTTCATCAACGGAGCCGGCCCACACTCCTTCACAGGCAAACACAAGCATGCTCTATTTGGGAATAAGTCGCACACAAGACGGTGGCTGTACCGTAGTCCACTCCACCATGGATGCATAGAACCACACTTCCAGCCTAACACGGCCACAAGGACGGTGAACCCCGTTCCCTCCAGCAAGGACCAACTGTCGCCTGGAGCCAGTAAGGAGGAGGTAGTTTGTAATAGACAGGTAGGCACTTAGTCGATATGCCCCTCAAGCGCAGCCCCACCGGGGATGTTAAACAACAGTCAATCACTTGAAACAACAAGATCAAGTAAAACAAATCGAATAATGCATGGAGATACGGTGATATAACTCTTCACTAAAAGAGCGTATAAAATCGAATGTTTACGAAGAACTCCGGGATAAATTAAAGAAGTCAGCAAAATTATTTTAAGAACATGGTACAAAAGTGAAAACGTTATCGGATTTAAAGACAAGTAGCTTAAGCGACGTGTTCAAGTATATAGAACATAGTTCAAGTAGACATTAACATGAGATAAAAAAAGCATTGGAGCAAAATGGCAAACACACCATCTGAAATAAAGAGACTCAGCATGCAAGCACATGGTTAGTAAATCGAATGCAGCATACCTACAAACGCTGCGCCGGCTCTGCCTACGTTTTCAGCAAGACCAGTCGTCGTTTCCGTCGTGGCCCCGAGTGGTCTCGCTCATCGCTCACTAGATACTCCTGACACATGCAGCCGCGACTCCATGTGCTACAGCACCATGCGCTCCATGTCGGTAGAGTACAACCCATCAGCGTCTGTCGCTTCCGCAATTGCCGCTTCTTCTCTGCATGCACGAGGGATTTCTCTTGCAACTTGGCAACGACCTACGTGATCACTTCGTGTCATGCACGCCGATCAACCGCCTTCGATTCCCATAACCTGTAATCAAGATTAGGACGTGAAAGGTTCAGTTTGATCATGTCCTGGGAACGAAGCTTCGGTATTCCCGCATGCCGCTTCCAAATACTCAGCTGACCATATATTGCTGCTTCGGTAGCCGCGTCGAATCCATACACCACAAATGGCCGAGCCACCTCAGGTGTCTCAGCAAAAATATGCAATCTACTGCATACCTTCCACTTCGGTGCAACACTTACGTGTCCGCAACTCTGTCGCCCCAACCGATGCGCAGAATATGTCGCAGACACTGTTGATGGAACCGCTCAAGATAGCGCACATCCCGCCGGTACATAGTCTGCATTTCGATGCCGTATAGAAGAACGGAGAGCACCATTGATTTATACACCATCAGTTTCGTGCCAATGGCAAGCTGCTGGTTGTTCCACACTCGGTACTCAAGCTTCCCGAATGCCGCTGCTGCCTTCGATACGCGGATACGAAGCTCACTGTGTAGCTGCTGATCAGTCGACATCACACTCTCAAGGTAACATAAGCGGGAGGTGGCTTCCAATACTTCAACACCAATACTGATTCGCGGCACCATTGTAGATGTCATCTCCGGTGAATACTGACGGTGACAGACAGTTTGGTTTGTGTTGATGGTGAGCCCGAATTTGGCTGCTATCGAAGCCAGAGCACTGGCCATGTGCTACAACTCATCCGGACTGTGTGCAAACAATGCACAGTCGTCAGCAGACAGCAACATACGGATAGTTGTCTCACATACTAGGTTTCTCGCACCGAAACGACGGATGTTCAACAACGCACTATCAATCCGGTGCTTCGCACGTACACCGCAAGCACAAGCCGCATCAAAAGCACAAGACATCATTGCATGAAGATAAATATTAAACAGGGCAGGAGTTAAGACACAGTCTTGCTTCACACCAGTGACAACTGCAAAGTCATCCGAGTTATCTCCACTCAGCTGAACCTCTGATGCTCTGGCCACCGCAGTGGGAATTCAACCGTGTCCCATCTACTGCACCTAGCAGGGTGGATATGGGTTTGGATGCTACTACTAAAGCCTTCCCATCTTCTTATTCCCCGTCTTACGTTTTTCTCCCTTATGGTCTTGTTCCAACTTCCTCTTTAGCCCTCCAGTTTTTAACCCCCGATTTTTGGCCCTCCCCCAACATGCTTTGCTAGGCATTTATCTTCTAATTTCAATGCACATGCTAACGCGGAGCGTCACTCCTCTCCTGTCGACAAGCCCAGGACTAAGCAAGCGGTCCATTCCAGGTCATCAGTTTCCATTTGGAGTCCACCATCCTGCTACAGATTGGCTTGCCTCAATGTACGCAAGTTGCTACGGATCGGTCAATAGACAGCACTTGTCCGAACATTAGAGACCCTCTCAATCGATGTCTCCTGCTTATCGGAGACTCGCCTGCAAGACTCGAGCTCTGTGCTCACTCTGCGATCTCCTTCAGTTGGCGCAAGCAGTATATTCTCATTACCCCTATCCGGTGACGATGCAGCTTCGAGCACCGGCCAAGCTGGTGTTGGCATTGCTCTGAAGCCCGGGCTGAAGCTGCTCTGGTTGATTGGACTCCAGTCAGTAGCCTGATGTGTGCGGTCCGATTGACTGGCTCCTTCAAAGCTTCGAAGTCGCGCGGGACTAATGGGTGTCTATTCATCATCGCTGTCTACGCGCCTAGAAACTCTATCGATAATTCGGTAAAAATCGAATTCTACCGCCACAGAAGAAGCACCGACACTGTTGGGCTGGCTGGGGATCTGAATGCACAAGTTGGACAGTCGTCCACAGATGAAATGTATCTGGGCGGTCAGCACTGCGTGGGCTCCCGTAATGAAATCGGTGAGCGGTTACCTCATTTAAGTGAAGATGCTCGCTTATTTCTTGCGAGTACGAATTTCCGACATAGCACCCGCCGGAGGGTGACTTAGCGTCCACCAGCCTTGGACACAACTCGATCACATTGAAATCAGTTACCGCTGGAGAGGCTGCATCCAGAAATGTTGCTCGATTTGGATCACATGTGTGGACACCGATCATGCACTTGTATGTGCTGATATGCGGATGCGTTTTGGCGGACGCCCACGACGACGATGTGAGCGCATTGACACCAGGCAGCTGACCAAGCCAGCTCTTCTGAATGCGTATCGAAGTACGCTGATATGCGAGTTGAGTAATCGCTCACTGTAGACATTCGATGGTCACTGGTCGCATGTTCCCCAGACCTTATTAGCAGCAGGAAAATCCCCATATGGTAAGTCTAATTTTCAACATGGACCTTGGGTCTCTTCGCCGTCTCTGGAACTTATTGATGCTCGCCAGCGTATGCCGGCTGGAAGCGAACACAATGAAATGCGCAAAGAGCTCCGGGCAAAACTCCGTGGTAGGCTGAAGAGAGATCGCGAATCTTGTTGGTCTGTTCGTGCGTCAGAGATGGAAGTGGCAGCTGCCCTCGGCAACCGTCATAAGTCATTCTGTCTGATAAGAGAAACGGGCAGCAGGTGACCTGGTGTTAGTGAAACTATACTTGACGAGAGTGGACAGCCTATCCACAAGTTTTCAAACGGTTTAGAGCGTTGAGTTGAGCATTTTGAAAACCGATTCAATCGGCCGAAATTGTTCGATTGCTCGCCGGCCAGTGATCGCCCTGCTCCGTGGGCTGTCCCTTTGGATCCACCCTCTCGCACAGAAGTCAAGCGTGAGAACAGAGTTTGGAAGTTGAACAAAGCCGCGGGATTAGATGGTATTCATCCAGCCCTCTTCAAATCCGGGGGTTCTGTTCTTGTTGATGATTGCATGCATTATTCTTGAAACTGTGGGAGCAGGAAACTGTCCCATCCGACTAAATCCGCTCCGTTATTGTTCCCATCTTCAAAGGAGGCTCGAGTTCGGGCGACGGCAACCATAGAGTAATCAGTCTGATCTCCATCGCCTCCAAATTACTCGCCTCCATAATTCTTCTCAGACTGACTGGCGCTCGTGAAAGCCAGATTCGTGAGGAGCAAGTCGGGTTTCGTCGGGGTCGTGGCTGCATCAACCACATCTTTAGTTTGCGTCAAAAGTTGTGGAGCTACTCCCAGGAGAACGACTTCTTGACTTGGAGTATACGGACGACATTGCTCTCATCTGTGGCAGCTCCTAGACGTGCCAAGCAGCGCTGGACAGATTAGCACTGGCTGTCAGCCGATTCGAGCTATAATATGCCCCATCGAATTGCAAGGTTTTCCTCCAAGATTGGCAGGGATCGCCTCCTGCGCTGACCCTTCGTAGGGATCTGCTAGAAGTCGTTCAGAAATTCAGCTACCTGAGAACTTGTATCAGCGCCCTTGGGATTAAAGATGAGATCACGAACCCTATAGCAAATGTTCGTAGTGCTTTTTCTAGCTATCGCTACGTATGGCGGCGGCGCAACATCATCTCTCCCTGAAGGGTAGAGTGTACAATGCAGCGGTATATTCGACCTTACTGTACGGTCGTGATACCTGGCCCCTAAGATCAGCGAACATGAAGAGGCTAGTTACGTTCGACTATCGGTGCATTCGCAGTTTGGCTCACATCTGGTGGGAACACCGCATGAGTAACGAGGCTGTTCGGCGTCTTGTTTATGGCACAGAAAAAGTAACTGAAAGGCTCAGCACCGTCATTTCACGCACCAGGCTCCGATGGCTCAGTCACATGTTACGCATGCCAGCCCACCGACTCCCGCGACGTGCGTTGTTTGCTCACCGGGGGTGTGGATGGAAGAAGAGGAGGGGTGGCCAAGCGATGATTTGGTCGAGAGGAATGAAGGCCGTCACTTCTGTGCTGGCCTCGGTTGGACCGTCCCGGCTCCCTGATTGGGGTCCAAAATACGGTGAACACGTTTGGCTAGATACACTTGCTGATATGGCTAGCAGCCCACCTTATTGGCTTTCCTGCTGGGAGTTACTTTGTCCCTCCCACCCCTTTTATCCTACCCTGCAACCACCATCTCATTTCGTAGCGTAATATAATTTTACATACTAATATTTCTTTTTGCCCAGTAGCCGGCTAGTAGCATACCAGAACAATGCCCATCCATTGCTGGTAGATCAGCTTGCATGCAACTGTTGTATTTATATTCCTTTTCTTTCATGTATTGCGGCACAGTAGCTGAGGTGTTTTCCGCCTCTAGCTAACTTGTATAATGATGATGATGAGGCACCGTCGCCCGCATACCACTGTGCAGACATGCCACTAAACTTACAAGATTATTTGGATAACCAAATTTACCCAAAACCAGCTACATTGCCTCGCGGTTTAACGTATCAAATGCCTTGGAGAAATCAACGAAAAGCGAGTACAAAAGCTGGTGTAATTCTCTACACTTATCCTGCAACTGACGAGCCGCAAATACCATATCTATGGTCCTGCGACCCGAATGGATTCCACACTGCTCATCTCCCACCGTTACGTTTTACAACCTGACTAACGATGCCGTTGAGCGGGATGCGGGCAATCACCTTGCCCACACAACTCAGCAAGTTGATACCACGATAATTCGTGGCACATTGCTTGCCACCTTTGCCCTTGTACAGTGGTATGACAAAGGAATCCTTCAGCTCAAGATGCACCTCCTCCTCACTCCATACGCGTTGCACCAAGTGGGGCAGCGCGGTCACCAACGCAGGTCCTCCGTGTTTCAATACTTTAGGCTGGATCCTGTCTGCACGGACACACCTGCCGTTCCTTAGTTGAGCAAGTGCCCTCTGCGTCTTATCCAGTAACGTTGTGTGCGCCAGACTTGCCTTCATATCGTACCGGTTCAGGCCATTCAAGGTAGGCCAGTCGATCTCTGAAGGCTTGTTCAACACGGTCAATGTTTTTACCAGATCTGCATTATATCTGCAGTCTTTGTGCAGGTAGCGACTGAACTACCATCGATCAGCATCCTCAGCGGCTCCAATCTCGGTTGGAATACCATCTTCACATAGTGAAACTATTCCTTGTGTTGGCGGCGTCCGGCGTAGCTTTCCATCTGCTTTGTCTTCTGCGTCAATCACGCATTTTTAGTGCAACGGAGCTATCGGGTCAGTGCCCGTCGAATTCTGCCAAACTCTGTCTTCTCAAAGTCATTGGGGTCTGCCACATTTGCAGCAAATGCTGCATTCTTCTCCGACACCAATGCGTCAATCGTCGCATTGTTCTCATGAAACAAATCAGGCCGATAACATTTTGCACGCCCGATGGTCTCCTCGGCAGCAGCTGTCATCTGGTCGTGAACGTGGTGCCACACGTCGACCACTGTGGATATGCATTCTATATCACACAGACATACATACATCTCTTTCTCTAGCTTAACACTTTTCTCCACTGTACCGAGGGAGAGAATGCTAAATTTACGCCAATTCTAGGCGGGAGTGAAATATATAGCTTTACGAAATACATGTACAGTTTGGTCCACACCAATTTGTGATCAGTGGGACACTCCGCTCCACGCAGTACACGTGTCATGCGCCCTTCATGCATATCACGCCGACGTACGATAACATAGTCGAGCAGGTAAGCATGACCACTCCGTGGGTGCATCAAGTTACTACATCCCACGCACTCTGTGCAAACCGATTGTGTGTGATCGTCAGGCCGTGAGTAGCACAGAGTGAGAGCAGCCTGTCACCGTTCGCAATCGCTTAACCAATGCAATGCAGACCGATGATATCTGTCCACACCGATGCATCACGCCCAACGCGCGCGTTGAACTCATCCAGCAGAAATAGTCCGTCGCTCCTCGGCACAGACCGTATCACGGAGAACAACTGAGTGTAAAATTGAGTACGCATTCCTCAGGGTAACACATGGTGGGACCGTACGTGCTTATAAAAGTGGCGAACTTATCTCTTCCGAGCCGTAGGCGAACAGTCATCAGTCGCGCGTTGATACCTGTTGCTTCACTCACCAGCTGGCTATGGAGGCAATCAGATATTGCAAATCCGACCACATTTTCAGGTGGTGTTGAGGCGGAGATGCCCAACCCAGTAGAACGTGTAGCCAGCATCTACTTCATGCAATGTACCTTGCTTAGCGTGCCGGGTCTCACTGAGCGCCGCAATATCGATGTTGCACTGTGCCAATTCCATCGTGAACAGTGCAGTGGGTCGCTCGGGGCGTTCACTCGATTTCCGGCGCAGTAGCGTGCATACCTTCCAGCACGCGATGCTGGGTTCTTTGCGGGCAAGCATACTATTGCAGTGATGGTCAATCGCACGCGAAGTAGCGGTTGTGCTTCGGAGGTTTGCTTGAAGGACTCCACCCGGAGCCTTTGGCTCAATAACCTGACCCACAAGGCAGGAGGGGGATTTAGTGCTTTGCTTGCTTGACTCCGCTCGGAGCCTATGATTCAATAGCCTGACCCGCAAAGCAGTGGGGAGCAGACCCAGCACGGCACTGTGTTTGCAATGACAGAATGGGATCTGCATGACGGCTGTCACACGCAGTAGTTGAGGTACTGGCACGATTCATATATGTTTTATGACCCTAGTAGGGTACGCACTTGCGACCACGACCAAACGCATGTGGGTTTAGGCCAGTTTACACTAATTTGACGAAGGGCTACCTGGCTTGAGGCGGGCAGTAGCAAACCACTGAACACCCAGAAGTGCCCTCCCACCGTCAGAAAAATGCGCACCGCTCGTGCTCTATGCCAATCTAGTTGTGAGCATATAACCCGTAGACTTGTTGTCTCCCATGACTTGGTTTTACAGGAAGAGGGCCATCGACTACTTCCTAACCTCTGAAGAGGATGGGCGCCCACACATCTAACGGGAGAAGGACTCGGATCCTCAGCCATAGTCTTCGATTAAATGTACACCCGGAAGGCAACAGGTCTAGCACATGCTCAGTTGACTGACACATGCGGATAGGTGTCCTGGATCCTAGCAGGGAGAAGGACCTAACCCCACGGCCACCTAGCGGTCGTCATGAGGCGTCAAGGATATGAGCCGATGGCACAAGAGGACAGGGTCTAGCTATCACAAGCCTCAGCGGGCCTTAAGCTCTCCCGCTTCTGTAGACCTACATACTGCTGCTAATTCTCAAATTTGACTACCCAGTGTGTTTTTCGATTGTTACAGAGACAAATGTTGTGCAATCGAAAATTCTACCCGGATAAGCACGTGTACTAACTTCGGTAAAAGGCGTGTCGCTGACGGGTATGGTATACTCAGAAAGTTTTTAGAGCGCATTTATTACATTACCTGTAATATAGGGAGGTAAAGAATTACCGCGTATGCAACGTTAGCAATAGGAACGGCATAAATCTAGCCTACTACAAGGCAATTACATGCAGATTTATTTCAAATAATTGTGACATCTTACAGTGTGCACTACTAGACCTCCACTAGTCAAATACCAGTAACGATATAATGCACGTTCGTACTTTTATCACAGAAGTCCCGTCAGACACAGCACAAATCCCAGGGCAACGCAAGAAGTGCTACTTATTAGTAGTTGAATTAATGTAGCGAAATACCTTGTTAAAATACAAACCTCCAAGCGTATCGTAGTTTTCCGGAGCAATTCTTTGAACAGCACGCAGTCGTCTAATCGCCTTCTTGAGGTTGGGCAAAGTAATATAACAAGCTCAGACGTCTTACTAGCCCGATAGCAAGGCACTGATCCGTTTATTTTGAAATTGACACGGCTAAGAATGCCCGCATCCCCATCGCCAATCATCAGGTTAGTATAGTCATCAGAATCGGACTGAAGATACCTTAAAAGTGGCCTACATAATATCGAATAACAACCCAAACTGACGCAAAAAGCGATTGTTGTTCAACCAGATTACTTCATGCAATGGTAGATGGCAAGTCACGCGAACAAAACTGGCTAACGGTCATTGGAGGGGAATGTCAGTCAGCACCACGAGCACAAAGTGACCACTTTTACACGGACGGAGTGAGAAAGGGAATTTGCTTGCAGCATTGTGATTCAGACAAGCTGTTGGTGTTGATCAAGAACAAGCGAGTTTCCTGCATTTGACACGGATTCGGAACAGAAAGTGTGTTGCGCGATGAATGCTGCTAGACCGAGCGAACAAAACAGATAGAACTGGCAGCTGGAAACTTAATCCTCGCCTCCTACCCATCAAGCTAGTGAAATTTGTAAGGACGGAGTGAACCGACTAGGAGTGGTCCAAACATCTATGAAGGAATGTTGAGCGCAGACCAATCAACTCAGGCGGAATCAGCATTGAAAACAAATTTGAGTGAATATTGATCAAACTATACGAACAATATAAAATGACAAAAGCTTCTTTGATAACCGATTTGGATCATTGTTTCGTCTTTGTTTCGATTTTCAGAGGGCTACTTCGACACCACAATAGGAGTTGGGGAAGCAGAGATTACTGACCATGGTAATTCCCCTTTACAGTGACTGCAGTCGAAAGTGACCATTTTGTTCTCATCGACCAAGGCGCGCGTGCCTCGTGCGCGTGCGCTTGCTTGCGAGTTGAATTGCATTTACCGAAGGGCTGGGTCGACTGATCCATTGGTTGACATGTTTGGCATCCCCAACGATTCTGAACTGGCACGTATGATTAAGTCATATAAGTAGATTTACCTGAATCGAATTACCGAAAGGGCATTATTCGCGATTGTTATGCTTCTAATATCTTAATGAGTATAATTTAGAAAGACAGATGTTCGCCGCACGAATGCGCTTAAGCTTACAAATAGGAATGAAATCACGATGTTACTCGCTATCTCTCCGCCGCACGTGCTATTACGGTCCCGTTTGTATGCCTAGTCGCGACTTGTTCTTGGTTCAGCACATTGTTCTGCCTGTCGGACCCTCAATGACCGAGAATGGTGCATAATTACTACGACACTCAAACTCAGTGTTTTGTGCATCGTGACGGATGGATGGACCGAATCAATTTATGCAAAGTTGCATGGATCTAGAAAGACGTCAGTTGTGAGCCAGACGGAACGCAAGTATTGTTCGACATTGTCAGTAAATTGTTGTTTATTACACGCTGACTACTCGACGCGCAGTTGCTCGTAGCATGAAAACTTTGGCTGCGATTCTTACCTTCAAACCGACGTTATACACGTTCACATTTTTAAGACGCATGAGGATTAATATCCTCCCATAGTGATCGTGGTGCCTCATGCACAAGTGTGGGCCTACTTGAGTAAAGTGCATTGGTGTTGACACTCATCAATTGTCTAAGCTAAGCCTGACGACAGCCTTAATAACCGAAAGGATGAATCCAGGTTACCATGTGCTTGACGAATTCTCCTCACTAGGTTCCAGTACCCACACGGGGCAAATGTGGTGCTTTGCATTCTCAGTCACCAGGGTTTTACAACCTATGTTGACCTAGTGACAGACCTGAGGGGGATTCATCCTGCTAGTGCACCCAAGTTGTCTAGAAAAGTCCGTGTGAGTATAGCTCACTCCGAATATCAGACTGCTCCTGTTCGCCCTACTCTGTACGCACAGCTACTATGGCCGAACGTCGGAACCAGTGTGTGTGCGATGGACTCAAGGGAACACAGATAATTCGGTCGGCTATCCTCCAGCATTCACATATTGAAAGCCAGTGGTAGGGGGAAGCAGCTTGCGTTGGGACCGCGTTATCTCCACGCTACCAGGCGCTTGCTGCCTACAATATTCCACATTTGTTCTTGCATTCGAGTGAAGAATAGGGCGTAGTGGCCAACACTTATCCCTGGAGCCCAAGCACTATACAGCGCTTCCTCGCTTTGAAGTGCAGTTTGGAATCGTTGGGTTCAAGGCCAAACAACTTTCGTTGCAGAGAGCCACACCGAAACCCTCCACTTCGGTGACGGCCCCAGTGACCGTATTGGCAGTGGCTGACTTCAAAGTCAACCGACGCGACCAGTAAGATCGCGCGTCGCAATCGAAGACACACGGCGGGTGCTCTAAAACCCGTAAATCTACTTCTAACTGCTGTGTCAAACATTGCTCTCGGAGCTCACTAACATATTGATCATGGCGATAACCGCCAAGCACTATGCGCCGAGTTCCACTCCCAGCTCGGCTATCTCTACCTGACGAGTCTAAACAAAGACGAAACCGTCGGTGGTGGAGTGCAGGGATGGGAGAGAGTCACACCGAAACCCTCAACTTTCGTTGCAAGTGTCCACACGTTGGCTCATTCGTGTAAAGTGAACAATCCCGGCAAGTAACTGAATAACGATGTTAATGATGTTCATACTACTTGTTCTGTAACACATAGTAGTCATGAGAGTGCGTGTAGCTATAGTTCCCTTTGTTCATCCTTCATATTGAACTTAGGTGGCTTAAAAAAGGCAACTATTTTCGTGGTTAGAAGCGGAACGGCAAACGTGCCTGTTAGAATTCGAAAGGATCAATCTTCTGGATTGACCCAGAAGTAGGTAACTTCAACTGTGGTGGCACGGTAGTGCTTTGGTATATTTCAATGAAACATAAACCCGCGCACAGATACAAGTGATCTGCAGCGCAGAATGGCTGCAAGCGAGATGTAAGGCGACAGATTGCTAGTAAATAGTTTATCACATCTGTCTGCGATTGAGCAATTGGATGTTATACGAGTTACTTTCTGTAAATTTGATAAAACAGACCAACACTTTTTCGAAAGTCGAATGTAGGACATGATGTTCCAGAATTTACTAGATGTATCACTCGTGTGATCACGTCAAAGAGGGCATCAGAACATGTGTGAGGTTACCGCTTTCAAACGCATATAGCAGATGACTTCCACAGCAGACACTAACGATAAGACCCACCGTTTTACAGTACCCCTTATATTTGTATAATTCCATCTGGAAACCGTATTGACGACCTTTCGTTCCCTATTCCTATATCTGTTTATATCTATTGTTGACGCCCACACCCCAGACCACATTTAAGCCTGCCGCTTAGGTGTCAGTCCGAACGTTAAATACCGACAGTCACCTTGGTTGCCTATAGTTGTACGTGCGATTTTCCAAAAATATAGGAATATGGCTGTTATTCTTACATTCCATCCAAACCCATGCACGCTCGTAGTGTTGTCGTCCATGAGGGTTACTGTTTCTCCGTTCCGTTCGTGGTAGTCCATACACAAATGTGAAGAAATGCCCGCTATCAAATTGTATTACTGCAACTCGAAACCGGGACGCTTGGTATGTCAACTGATATCGTTATAAGCTGCGCGCGGTGCGCGTTATCATGTTGAATGATTAAAAGTAACACATTTAGAAGCGCTTGTAAGCGCCACACTTCAGCGTGACAGACTGAACCCATTTTCACTCTCTTGACACTATTAACTGCTGGCTCGAGGTCTAACTGGGGCTCGTCCAAATTACAAGTCTAGCTGACATTTCTCGTTACGTTCCCACTTGACAGGTGGATCTTATTATATTTCATTTCATGTGACACCGTGACTTATTGCGGGTTGCAATATGGGGTCAATGTAGCCCATCTCAAGTGCCTCCATAGGTCCGCTTGTACTGCTGCCGCCTTCAGGTAAAGACACTGAGATTCAGACAAGTCATCAAGGTTGATTCCGGTACAGCTGCAATACGATGTGACATCCAAATCGAAATGTTTGCGCGCCGGTAACATTCTAGGCACCGATGAATTGGTCGAGATATGCTAGCGGTCAGAACGAGTGACCAGGAGGAAATAAATAGTAACACACGACAGACTGCATGGTGGTTCCCCATATTTGTTAATTCTCGCTCACCTCGGACAAGAGACCATTGGACCAGCTCTGGTTTACCTTCCGACACGGATAGCCTGCAGTTAAGATAGGAGATGGCATTGTTAGCACACACCAACGATTAGTCATCACTGTTTCATTGTGCTTCTTCGTTAAAGTGAGCACGGCTGTAACACGTTCTCTCACCGCGGAATAGCGTTGGACTTAATCATACCATTTCCCTACGAACTTGTAAAGTCGCCTACTCACGATTCGTCATCTTCTTTGTGTCATCCTTATTCCATCGTTAATGTTAGTCTCGTTTTGATACAGTTGCTATCTAGAATGCTTAACTACCGACTTAGCGCAATGCAGTATTATCATTGCACCTGTCTAAGAGGCACCTACTAGAAGTTGAATTAGACATGGCTAATCTTCTGGGTAGACTACGAAGAATATAATGCCAACGGTAATGGTACGTCAGTGTCTTAGTAGGTTACATCGGAAAGCAGTCGGCGCATAGCGACAATTGTTTCGTTTAGGACCACCGAATGGCTGCACCCGAGACGTACGCTGCAGATCGTTACCAAATAGTTTATGGCCACAGCAAAGTACACAGTGGTAAGTACGAACTATTGAGTACTTTTATGTCAGTTATGCTACGTCTTGGACATTTGCAAAACAGTGCGAACACTGTTTTTATAGCCGCATGTTTGCCAGTGGGCAGCGGGACTTAGTTGATGTAGTACTGTGGTTGTTGTCGTGCCAACGAGGCCGTAAGCGGCGAGTAGATGGTATTGCCACCTGTTAAAGCTTATGGTTGCGCAAAAACCGTTCTTTGTGAATACGCACGTACATCGCGCAGCAGATGACCAAACAGATCAGGCGACACGGAGAGCCTGAAGTGAACACCCAGTCGCATTCGCAAGCTATGCAATCTCCTCCAGCAGCTACGCAAACCAGACTGTACATGGAGGAGGGGAAATCTAAGTACACAATTTTACTGTACCACTTGTTTATTACTCATTCTACCTGGTAATCGTACTGATGGCAGTTGCTTTACTATTCCTATGTCGGTTTATTGCAAATATGGATGCCCAAGATTTGAGGCAGTCGGATGTATTCACGTCTAAATGTTAACAAAAACACCAACCGTTCGTATTGGGCACATATTCTCATGCGTGCGAAAAAGCAGGTTAGCCTTACCTACTAGCACGTTCGCAGTACCAGTTGGTACATGAGGTTTACTGCGTCTCTATACAGTTTGTGGTAGTTTATAGTTTGGACAAACGCGTGTACATATGTTGCATTCGAAAGGCCATTGGCAATGGGTGACGCCAATGCATGTCTATATGTACACCGAATGAAATCCGACAAGGATACTCAGAGAACTTTTGTACGGTCAACTTAGTGCAGAGAAGCTGCACAGAAAAAAAACAGTATAACAGTATCAGGACATGAACAAGCTGAGTTTATGAAGAATTAAGGTTGGATCAGGTGTTACGAATCAAAGGCAGAGTTGATCGGTGCAAATTCCGTGATCTGATCCAGAGAGCGGTTGGCCAGGTGCAGGCGAAGGCACTATTTCAAGTAGAGCAGAAGCACAATGCGTCCGTTCTCATTCGATTTACTAATCCAGGCCAATAAGGCGGCGTATGTGGTACGTTTGCCTGCGTGATGAGTATGCTTGCATTACAGCAGTCAGATATTACTTGAGCTCCCCGGTGCGGCAGCGCCTGATGTGAATGTTGACAAGGTGCCTACCAGTCTAGTACCCACCACCTCGTCTATACTGTCTCCAGGAAACAGTTGGTCGTTGCTGGAGGGGACGGAACTTACCATCCTTGTGACGGTGCTCCAAAAGTGGTGCCGGACATCTTGTGTGGAACGGGCTACGACCCAGCCGACTCCTTGTGTAATTCTGGTGTGCATGTTTTCCCAATTAGGTCGGAATGTTTCGGTTCTGCTTGTTGATGGAGTGCGGGCCGGCGCCGTTGATGGCTTCCATCCACATGCCCCCGGTCTTTTTCCCTTGGGTTCACACTGGATTGGGGGTGTGTAGGTGGAACTGTGGGTGGTGCCGTACAAGCCACCCAAGGTCTCTCTGTAGGCGCAGGCGTCCTGTGGCTGTCCCCATGGAGGCCCCAGTGACAGGCAAATCCAGATACGGATGCCGCCAATCCATCCATGCATACAAAATACTGGCATTGTTTATTTTACCACTTACTTTGAAAAAATGAAATAATGTGACATCTAACCTTAAAAGCAAACCTCATCTC
>OX104069.1:61912679-62005177 GCA_944474145.2 Dicrocoelium dendriticum | reverse complement strand
ATATAGCGTATATTAACAGGACGTCATCAACATGCAGGCCAAAAAGAGACAGTTGGTCATCCTAATGTGCAGTAGTGTTTAGGCTCATTAACAATACTGTTGTCTTAATCAATGCTGACCCATTATGACACAAAAGCAATTGCCTAGTTATTCGGTTGAAACGGTTCGCTGCCAGCGGTCCAAATATAACATTATGACATCGGTTACGTACGCATCATGGGCGAAGTGTGAAAGAAACTGCTCACACATAGCGAAGGCCGCAATAGCTTTAAATTTTCGCTGTCAATCTCTTTCACCGGATGTTTCAGGGTAAAGGATTCGTGTTGGAGACGAACCATAAGGCATTAAGATCCATTTTCGGTTCAAAAAGTGTGTACTTGTGTACACGGCGAATCGTCTCTAGGGTTGGAAGACACTGTTGGCCGAATCTAATTATAGGATAGCTCATGTGCCTACGGCACGCTTCAGCTACGTCGCTGCGCTTTTTCGAATTTTCGCGCTTCTTGCAAGTCAGAGGCACGTACTTCCGTTGCCCGTATGGTGTTAACCTCGTGTTTGCCAAGTAATTCAACTATGATTACGGCCGTTCATCTTAATATCATGGTTCGCCAGTGGTAAGAGAACTGTCGCTTACAAAGTACGTAGAAGCTACAAGATAGAGATGTTTTCACAACCGATTATCGTTGGCCACTTCGGCACTGCACAAACTTGTTGTTGGTGTAAGCAAGATATTCGTATTAGGAAGAAATGCTAAAACAACCATTCGGCTATTGGAACATTCCTGTGGAGTTTCCTCACCGCCATCTATCCACCGTCTACTGTCCAACATGGTCCCAAACTCGACCCGTTGAGGCTGAAAACCCTCAGGGTCTACAGTAGACAATATCGACGCATGCGTGGGGAATTGATGATGACTTATATGATCCTGAGGGATCCAAACCATTCTTCTCGTCACCTACTAAAGCTGAATCGCAATACCACACTAGGAGGACACCAATCTTAACAGACCACAGATAGACATCCATAAAATCGCTTGATGTGCGTGTTATCGTGCCAAAACGTGGTTGTGTTTTTCCAATTCTTCAACCTCGCGCGCATCTTTCGCATCGGCATTACAAACATTTCCCACTGCGTGCATGATTTCGATCTCATTTACTCTTGCTCAGTGATCAACCTTGGTAGTACCAATTGCATCCGCGGCTTCAGTATGATTACCCGCCATTCATTTTTGCCATTTCAATAATGGGAGTAATTTCGATGAATTTACACTTGGTTTTGAACTTGGTTTGAACTGTACTAAAAACCATGCACCCTGTCACATACCACCCGGGGCGGACCCCAACCCCCAACCTCTATGCTTTGCCTCTGCCTAACGCAGTATACAGTGTTATCCAGATAAGTAACGCACATATAGCATAGAAGTGCCAAATGACCAATCGAATGTACACAGAAGACCCAACAAATCAACAGCTGCGGTGGAAGGAAGGAGAAGTAGTTAGACTCTAGAAAACAAGTTACTAACAGATATGCCAGAATATGCAACAAGATACTGACTTATAATCGTGCTAAGGATTCGGAATACAGCTCTCACAGTAAGCACAACTGCTTTCTAACTGTTCAAAGTGCTAACATTTGTCTGTTTTGAAAACAGATAAGTCTGGTTTAGATCCTGTCGTATTCCGAACACATGGATCAACTGATGTGGCACCTATTTGCATGCAACCCATCGGCATTATGAATATACACCATGTGTCGACCCACCGCATTTAACGCAATCGACGCCAAAAGCGAACAAACACACATGCAGTGTCAAGCTTATCATGTGGGAGTACATTATTCGCCAAGCTAGCAATGTGGGGCATTCCAGAAGCGCGGTCTAATAAGAAAATGGAGGCTGTATCGAATAAAATGGCCGCTGGGAACGCTGAATGAAGACACGAATCATGCACAGTGACATCGAGAGCATAGTGCTTACGGTGAGGATCGCTGAATGAAATGCTAGTCAAATTCGGTCAAAACCAAACCCATTTGATGGCATATTAACCTAACTCATTGTGCGTTACTCACCTGTAGAAATGGATGGCTGGCTTGTGGTCTGTGGCTCGGTACTGGTTGACGAAGTTGTGACCGTAGTTGTGTCGGGCAGATTTGATGTCGTTTCGGAGCTCGTGAATGTGTATATTGCTGTGGTTAGGGGTGAGTGGAAATGAGATCATCTGGTTAACGGCCAATTCATGACGTTATAGGAAGATAGCAGATTGACAGCTCATCATGCAAACGGTTTTTGACGGATTCATTAACTGTTGACTTCGTGCTTCATCGCCATCTAATCTTGAGTAGACCAGGGCTCGTATCGTTAATATTCGCTGTCTTCCTTGATTTTGTGGATCCCTGTGATACGCCCCGCACCCAAGCCCCATTTGTTTATCCAACGTGTTGAGACATTCTGCTCGTCTTATCTTACTTTCCAATAGAACAGTGGCTTTGGACGAGAAAAGCGCATTGGCTTAATATGCACTGTACGATCGTAATTGAGGGAACTGCGAATTCTAATAGTGCACAAGATGCCGAAATATAATGTGTATCAGTGAATTGATAGATTGATTGCGTAAACAAGTACGGTCGTACATGTTAATGCGGGGCCATATGTATTCGGTCACTTGGACTACGGTCCGCACCGTATGGCACGGATAGGTGTCGGCAAGTTTAGTAAGGATTATTGTTCGATACGTAGCAGAAAGGGCAACATTTGAAAGTAAGCCGATAGGTGAGTATTGCTATATTGCTGTGGATATCGAAAAACCTGTTTGCCTATTTTTTGTTGTTTCCCGCACACCATCGTCTACTCCTGAGATGGACTGCAACTTGGAGACCGCGTTGAATCACGACATAAACAGAAAGGGCAGGCACATTCTAGTCACCGGTGACTTTAACTTATATGCTATAGAATCCCAGGCCACACCAGGAGAGCAATTCAAAGCAGACCTGCGAGATCTGGTTTCAGACTTCCCGCTTTAATGCCACGTCACTACGCCCACCAGATTCATGGGAAGTAACAGGCCACCCATATTGGACCGAATATTCACCAATGAAGAACCGATGAACGTGAGAGTGATAACCGATACTCCTCTGGGTCGCAGCGATCGTGTGCCCATTAGTGTTCCATTACATGTGCTACGCGGATTACCTTAAAGTGCCTACCGAGGAATATCATTTCGTAATCAACTATGTCGACCTGTCCGACCTCATTGATGCAACAAGCTGGTCGCTCTTAGTCGAATTAACCCCTGAAGTGGCCTGCGGAGAATTTTTCAACATACTTATGCTCGGGGCAAGCACATCTGGAGCCAAACTCTACCGGCCTTAAAGGATGAAGTCTTTCTAAGGAGCAAGATACATAAAGGCGTGGCATATAGGGACTTGGCATGGTGAACCTACATAGCCTCCCAGAACGACGACACCTGGGATGTCTACACAATACAAAGGAACCACTGTGTCAAACTCGTCCGGAAGGATAAACTGAAGAACCAACAAGGTCCATTGGAAAAGTTTTGCTCCAATCTCAAACTGCTATACAGACACGTAAACAGTTTGCGCCGTATTAAGCGCAGTATTCCTGCTCTGCACACAGCATGCGGGTTAGCCCAAACTGCACAAGTGGCGGTCATCTTTCTTAGACAACAACCTGGCCGTACCTTCCAAAGCGTGCAATCATTATACATACTGCCTAAACAGATAATGTCGCCATCAGGGCATAATCACATATCGTTTACCTCCGCAGCTGTGCTGAAGAGGCTGATATCTCTGCGAGAGTTCAGCTCCCCGGGTGCGGACGGCATTCGTCCGAAGGCGTAGAAATTTGCCGCCATGAGTTCGGCGGCGCCACTAGTAATTTTTTTTCAACAATGTCTGAATGTCAATAAAGCAAGAAGAAACAAAATTACAGAAAGTATTTACTGAATTCAGTAATTTCGCGTTTTCTCCTCAGCTGTTTACATACAATGGTTGGAAAACAGTGCGATGTTAACAGCAAAAATGTCTGAATAAGATGCACGTCCCCACGATGTGGAAGCACGGAATCAGCACACCAATCTACAAAAGTGGCAGCCGTGCTGAACCAGCAAATTATCGCCCGATAACACTACTTCCTGTGATCTCCAAGTTTAAGGAGTCCATTGTAGCTGAGGCTTTGATGAGATAGCTGGAGAACAACAAAATTCTCGTTCCGGAACAGCACGGATTTCGCCAATATCGGCGCTGTACCACTAATCTGTTGATTACTCGTGCAAGCGGGACGGAATCTGTGGACGCTGGTGTAGGAGTCGCCGCGCCCTGGGTGAATGTGTGGTTTTTCAGATCATCCTGAATGCTAGATCATAGAAATATTCACAAATACGTCAACTTAGAATATCACAGATGAAAGCTGCAGCCATATTTTAGTATATGGTCATTTTGTTGACAACGCTATCCATGATTTCGCCGGCACATATAGCAATCGTTTTTCAGGAGCGATATTTCCAAGCGAAATCTACCAAATCTAGATGTCAATCTCTAATCCTTGGGAGAAAATTCACGTTGCTTTATCTGGTACAGTGAAACACCAATGCTTTGTATTTGGTTGATGCTATAGCAACTAGCCGGATCTAAACATGAAGACCACAAACAAGACAGAGGCCACTGTACGAAAACTGCAACAGTTATGTGCACAGTTTGGTACGCAAATTTTTAGACGTATTTGTTGGTTTCTGTCAGCGTAATGGCAGAAAGCACTGTCGGCCGCCTCTGGGGCATCCCCAATCCAACGGGCAAGCAGAAAGATTCGTGGATACATTCAAACGTTCCGTTCTAACACTGTGTGGGGAAGGACCGGCAGAAGATATCATACAGCTTTTCCTGTTAACTTATCAGGATCCACCTACTCCCGCTGAACCAAGCGGCAGATCCCCAGCGGAAGCCATGCTCGGGTGTGAGATACGTCTTCTAATTGATGCAACGCACCCAAAGCTAATGCAATGGCCCCGCGCGTCAGGTGTCAGAAGAAGTGTTCTACCAAGGGAGCTGGTGGATGTGTTGGATACAAGGTCGAATCATTAAACAAGTTAAGAAAAAGTAAAGGCATGCGATTTGTCTTTCGGAAGGCTGTCTTTCGTTCGGCACGTTAATCAGTGACGTAAGAGACGGATCGGACACACAATTTCATCTACTATAGACTTGTCGTTCTATGTGCTGCTGGACACTTTTGAAACATCAGAAACTTTGGAGCTCAGTGAGCCGACGGAAGGGCGTACAGGACCATCCCACGGAGTCACTCGGAGACCAATGACTAGACGTTCACTGAGGAGCGTCGCACCTCATTCGTACGAGTCTGGAGAGCACGTTCTCGAAGGGGAAATGTTGCGCCAGGCAATCCGGTGTCTTGCAAGTACAATCTCGTCCCACACGCCTGACCATGAATGTGGTGAAGTTCAAGTACTTCTCAGCTCCGGTTCATATGACTGATGCCATCGACAATGCGACACGGCCCGTCTAACTCAGCATATCATTTTACCCTATATTGTCGGCTGTCTTATCTATTTCCCGCGACTTACCATCTGGTCAACACACTGTCCAATGCGTTGTAAACTCTTTGTTTTGACGGCTCTACCCCCGCTTAACCGCGGTTATAGCACATTTCGATAGGTCCAAGTACGAACGCTTAGATGCCATACTGCTGTTTGTAATGCAAGCGCTCGAACGCCTTTGAAACCTTTCAGTAGGTAACATCGGTTCCTGCCCATTCGTCGACTGTTTCGGTCCAATGGTTACGTGCTATCAGTAGCTTTGCGGTACTTGATCGCTGCTCCGACGTTGCTCTGATGCGATACCTGTTCAGGTAACCCATCGGTGCGTGTGCGATGATTGCCTCCATGCCGTTTTCGAAAACAGGGAGAAGGGTTATTGGGTGGTAATTGGCAAGGTCATTACGGATTCCTCCCTTAGGTTTAAGTGTGATAATTCCACGCGTCAAATTTGGCAGAACTGCGTTCTCATCCTGACAGCGTTGAAAGAAAATAGCTGAACGCTGAGCTTGCAAACATTGTCCGACTCTCTCGCTGTACGAGTATATTCACCAACCATATGAAGTGGTGGGACTCCGCGTGCAACTAACAAATTCTCTTAACGTGCGTACAAAGAGCCTTGTGGTTTGAACGGAATCGATTCACTCGCTCGTGCTGTTGTATCAACTTGTCGCTACGAACTAACTGCCCACAGTGGTTGCACTGAGCTACGTAAGCTGTCCAATTTTCCGGGCTGTGATTGTCTTTTGTAAACGTGCCATGTCTGATCAAGCAACTCCATATATTTTCGTGTTCTGATGCTTAAAATATGAGGGGACGAAAGAAAGCTTTTGGTTCCGATGTTCTTGCAACTAGTGCCGTGAAGGTTTTCAAGTTAAATATCTAAATTCGTCCACTATGTCATACTCTGAATGAGTTACCACATGGAACGTTGCAGTGGTGTTTGGGTCCTCGGCAAAGCTGTGCGTCATCGAATGTCAAACAAGCTCTAGCCACTTACCAATGTTACTTATTTATGATCTTGGAAACCCCTCGTTCTTCAATGTGACGTATCAGCTTGGAATGTGAATGCTATCCTATGTCATAGCATGAATATACAAACGTTGTGCCCCATAGCGTTTGCATCATATACTCTGCAACTAGTGGAACGAAACTATTCATAGCTAAACAGGGAAGCCCTTTCTGTAATCTTCGGTGTGAAAAGGTTCCATCAGTAGCTCTGTCATTATTTTTGCACTTCACGCAGATCAGATGCCATTGATATCATTGGTAAGAGAAACCAAATGTATGCAACAAATGTCCTCACCACGAATGCAGAGATGGGCTGTGACGCTGAGCACATACAGTTACAAAATTACCTACATTTTTGGTACCAGCAATCGCAAAGCGGATGCCCTGAGCCATCTACCATTAGAAAGGTACGACATATGTGCCTGATTCACCCTGCGAATTGGTTCACCTAATGCAACATCTAGATCAAACGCATCTACGAAGATGTAGAATCCATCAGTGGACATATCGAGACTCAGTTCTTTCAACATTCCATTCTTAACAAACAGATGAACAGATGAAGGAACTATCGATGTACAACAAGTTATAGCATGGTAAAATGCCCTGAGCTTCTTCGATGGTTGTCTGTTTTGGGGATTTCGGTCGATCCGCCCTAGCAACCCTCGTGCGCAAATACTTCACGAGCTGCATGATAAACATCCAGATGTGTCTGAAATGAAACCATTGGCGAGTGGATACTGCTAGTGGCTAAGGCGAGATTTAGTTATCGAGGACGTGTTGCAGGATTGTGATACCTGTCAGGCAAATTAACGCAGTAAACCACAAGGTCAAGTACATCCGCAGAACTGGTCAGAAAAGACATGGTAACAGATTCAGGACGACTACGTCGGCCCGATGAATGGAACCATGTTTTTGTTACTCATGGATGCGTACTCCAAGTGGGTCGATGTGTATCCCTTTACGCAAGCAACATCCGAAACCACCATTGTTAAGATGCGTACATCGTTTACCACATTAAGTATTCCGGAGACCCTATGCACGGGTAACGAGCTCCTTTTTTGCACGGAGTTCAATAGACTCGTCACTGGCAACGGAATTCAGCATATATAATAAGCGCCTTACCAACCCGCGTCAAATGGCTTTGCCGAGCGGGCGGTGCAGACATCATCATTATCATTAATCACGTTAGCTGTAGTTGGAAAACACCTCAGCTATTGTGCCGCAATACCAAAGACAAGAAGAAGAAGTAGAAAAACAGTGGCACACCGGCTGAGTCCCCAGTAACGGATAGACATTGTCCTGAAGAGCTAACAGCCGGCTATCGTGCCGCAAAAGTTATGTTATGCCTAACGAAATCAATCGTGATTGGAAGGGGTGGCTAAGCAGGAGGGGTTGGACAAAGGAACGCACAACACAAACGCCACTGGGGCCGGCTCCTAGCCATATCAGCAACTGTGTCCAACCAAACGTGTTCATCGTTCTTAGGACCCCAGCCAGGCAGTTGGGATCCACCAACCGACGCCAACTTCGAAGTGAGGGTTTTCATCTCTCTCGGCAAAGTCATCGTTGGTCTCCCCTCCTCTTCATCCATCCGCACTGCCGGCGCGCAAACAATGTACGTCGCGGAAGTTGGTGTGCTGGCATGCGCAAAACGTGGTCCAGTCATCGGTGCCTGGCGCGTGATATAATGATGCTGAGCGGTTCACTCGCTATTCCTGCACCAAATACGCGGCGCCGAACACGCTCATTGCTCACGCAGTGCTCCCACCAGACATGAGCTAAGGTGCGAAGGCAGCGATGATCAACTTGACTACCCACTTTATATCTGTCGACCTGATAGGCCAGGTTTCACAAGCATATAATAGAGTTGAACGGACGGCTGCGTTATAAACTCTGCTCTTCAGGGCGAGTGTAATGTCGCGACTGCGCCACAGGTGGTGGAGATTGGCAAAAGCCCCTCGAGCTTTTGCTATACGGTTCGTAACCTCATCTTAGATCCCACGGGCGCTAATATAGCTGTCCAGGTACTTGAATTCCTAAACGACTTTTAGCTTATCAACACGAAGCGTTAGCACAGGGGTGGGTCCCTGCCAATCTTGGAGAAGTATTTTGCATTTCGATGGAGCGAAGCATAGCCCAAAGCGATTGACAGCCAGTGCTAATCGGTTCAGTGCTGCTTGGAATGTTTTGGAGCTGTCACAGATTAGGACAATATCCTCCGCGTACTCCAAGTCAAGAAGTCGCTCACCAGGAAGTAGCTCCACACATTCTAAGTCGTGTCCAGCGAACACTGTTTCCATGACTTCATCAATAGCGAAGTTAAAGAGGAAAGGTAACAACAGGTAACCCTGTCTCACATCGCTGGTGATACTGAAGGGTGGCGACAGTTTGACATAAACCCCCACTCTGCCAGAACTATGCGCGTAAAGCGCTTTGATAATGTTTACGTATTTATCAGGCACACCTTTCCTCAGCAGACAGTCCCAAAGGGCACCTCGTTCAACTGAATCGAAGACACATTTGATGTCAAGAAACAACACAACAGTGGGTCGCCAATAAACATGGCGGTGCTCCAACAATTGACGCAAGGTGAAGATGTGGTCGATGCAGCCCCGACCTCGACGAAACCCGGCTTGCTCTTTATGGATCTGGCTTTCACGAGTGCCAGTCAGTCTGTGGAGAATGATAGAGGCAAGCAATTTAGAGGCAATTGAGATCAGACTGATCCCTCTATGATTGCCGCATTCCGAACGGAGCCTCCCTTGAAAATTGGGACAATGACGAAGCGGCTCCAGTCTGTCGGGACAGTCTCCTGCTCCCAAAGTTTCATTAGCAATTCGTGTAAATGATCTACTAGAGCAAGTCCCCGAATTTAAAGAGGGCTCTGGGAATTCTATCTGCTCCTGCGGCCTTATACCATTTCAACAGCCTGATCTCACCTTCGACTTCTGCGCGTGAGGGCGGATCCAAGGACACGGCCCAGGGAGAAGGGCGCTCAATGCCCGAAAAAGAAAGCTATAGGTTGGTTAACTTGCCTTGCAAAGTGTTCGGCCCAACGCTCCAAGCGTTTTGACAGGCTGTGGATCGGCTGCCCACTCTCGTCGCGTATTGTCTCGCTAACACCAGGTTTACTGCTGTCTGTTTCCCGTATCAGACGAAAGAAAGTACGATGATTACCCACGGTAGCGGCTGTTTCCATCTCCGAAGCACAATGAGACCACCAGCCTTCGCGGTCTTTCTTCAGGCTAGCGCGCAGTTTCGCTCTAAGATTTTTACGGGCCTCTTTGTATTCGCTTCCAGCCGGAATACGTCGGAGAGCATCCATAAGTTCCAGAGACTGTGTAGAGACCCAATGTCCAGTTGGCAATTTGAGCTAACACATGAAGACATGCCTGCGGATAGTAACGTTTGACGAATATGCGAACAGTGATCTTCGACTTTGTTCAGTGCACGCTTACTCAGCACGGATGTCAGCGCACTTGGATACACATTCAGAACACCTGGATTCATCATCTGGCTGGTGTCAATCCGTTCACATCGACGTTGCGGACGTCCACCGAAACGCATCCGGAGGTCGGCGCAGACAAGTGCGTGGTCAGAGTCCACGCTCGTGCTCCAAATCGAGCGACAGTTTTGGACACAGCCTCTCCAGCGGTAACTGATCGCGATATGATCGATTTGCGTCCATGGCTGGTGCGAAGCTGGTGGGCGCCAAGTCACGCTTCTGCGGGTGCTGTGTCGAAAGTTTGTGCTCGCGAGAAAGAGACGAGCATCTTCACACAGCTGTAGCAATCGCTCACCGTTATCATTACGGGAGCCTACACCATGTTGGCCGCCCAGATGAAGCTCATCAGAGGACAATTTTCCGACTTGGGCGTTTAGATCGCCAGCCAACACCACAGTATCCGTGCTTCTTCTGTAACGAAGGAGATCGTGAAGTTGCTGATAGAAATCATCTTTTACAGAATCAGTGCTACAGTTTGTAGGGGCGTAGGCCGCAATGACAAACAGGCACCGATTGTCCCCGCGCGACTTCGTAGCATGTAACGAACCAGCCAACCTAACGGCGCACATCCGACTGTTGACTGGGATCCAATCTATCAGGGCAACTTCAACCCGGGGACTCAAAACAATGCCGATGCCAGCTTGACCGGCATTTGAAGCTGCATCATCGCCAGCCAGGCGCAATGAGATGTGCCGTCTGTGTCGCATGTGAGGGATCGCAGGGTAAGCACGGAGCTGGAACCTTACAGGTGGGTTTCTGATAAACAGCAAATATCCATCGATAGGGTCTCTAGTGTGCGGAGAAGTGCTGTCTGTTGGCTAATGTGTAGCAAAGTGCGCACGTTGAAGCATGCCTGTCTTAGTGAGACTCAAGGACTCCAAAGGGAAATGGATGAACTGACCTTGTCCTGTTGGTTGAACATGGACTTGTCGGCTGGATTGGAGCGACTCCCTGCGACTGTGTCTGCGTTGAAACTAGAAGACAAGCGACTATTAAAGAAACGTGGGGGTGGGCCATGAATAGGAAGATTGCAAATGGGGACAAAAGTAAAGTTGGAGCGGGACGATAAGGATGAAGAAACGCAGGAAGGGGATAAGAAGACGAGAAGGCCTGAGCAGTAGCGTCCATACCCCTATTCACCCTGCTCGTTGCAGCAGATAGGGCGCCGTTGATTATCCTCTGCGACGGTGAGAGCATCAAGAAATTGTTAGAGGAAAGGTGCAGACAGTGAAGCGAGGACTGTGTGAAGAGCGTGTAGGGACCCTACAGACGAGGCTGGATCGGTTCCTCTTTTCCTATCATTTCACACCCACAGAGAGTAGGGGTAAATCTCCTACAGATCTGAGGTTTGACAGAAAACTAAGGAAAAGCATCTGCTGTTTCCTAATACATGGGTGGGGATAGAAGAGCGACAGAAGTGGTCAGTGTTTTCAGATGAGCTAAAGAAGAGTGGCATCTTTGGGAAAGTACACGTCCGTATAGCTTCTAAGTCCTATGTGATACATAGACGCTACGCGTAAAGTCCTAGCTCTTGAGTCTAGCCAATGTCCTCTGCACAGTTCGTAATCGGCATGGCAGTGGAAGTTGAGCCGGACTATATCACAGTCAACTGTCAATCACGCAGCTCCGCTGCTGTCACCCATAGCGAAGTGGCACTAGCCGCTGGCATCCTGAAGTCATGGGGGTGGAACCCGGCAGGGGTCCGCTGGGATACGCACCACTGACGAAACCCAGAAGGTCGAAATGCCGGCGTCTAGTGCCTTCCCAGACTTGCCTAAGCCTGCTGATTGGGAGTGACGATGGTGAATTAGCTGAATTATACCAAACTCCTCACTACTGCTCATCAAAAATGACTTGGTCTACACTAATTTTCACATAAGAAACATACTGGCAAACTGCCAATGTAATTAGTTCCTCGGGAAGCCAAAACGACGTTCAACTTCAAGACAGCCGGCTTATTCGTCGGCACTCAAACCACCTTCGTTCACTGAGTTCAGATACACCGAAAGACTCGCAGACCGAGCCGTGCGTAGATAGTGGGCCGGTCACTGAGAGCGAACTTACGAACAGGCTAGCGAAATGTCCCTGACGCGATCGACCTGCATTCGCAAACCAGTGGATCTTTTTCAGCTGGAACTGTGACGATATCTATGGAGATGAGGAATGTCATATGCACAATTAAGATCAGGTCCTAATACACAGGTGGATGCACACTACACATCCACGTACGCACGTAGACACAACAATCTGTTCGTGCAGCCATTTAATACATGTCGAGAAGTCTTGTCAGACGTTGATTACTCCACGTTCTGATCCAGGTGTGCTTTTCCTCACGCACAGCATACGCTCTCGGACGTATACTTCCTGTGGCTAATACCTAGCAGATACTTCCTATGCTATCTCTGCGCAGCACACAGTCATGAATGCACAACTAGCACCTTCAACGAACGCGGACAGTGGGTCGTAGTAATTAGTAGTGTTTCTTCGCTGAGGCTCTACATCGAGATATTTGGCGTAGAAAATATAATAGAACAGTCGAGCGACGTGATTGCACTGATAAAAAGACTACACAACTGGCACATCAACCCTGGGCTTTCGGGGTGAACACTAGGTCTAACATCAACGACTTATTCGTTGTTCTGACGTTGATGGAAGCAGCGACTTGATGGTATGCGGTGTACTAGGGATTAGTTGTTGTAGCAAGGTTTTTGACTGTTCACTCTCGGTTACTGCAGTTTTAATATCCTGGGTGTTTTGGCGTTGCTGCTTCCTACACTGATACTGAAACAACTCCATTTTTGATACGGTACTCGTTGACGGAGTGAGCGAAGTCTACCTTAAACCAAAATCGTGTCGCGATTCAACCACAAGACAGGTACTCCAAATCCTACATTTTATATATTAGGTGTTGAAACTTCTTGTAGCGAGACTATGGCTGTATCTTCACTCTATGCAAAAACCAAGAGGCCATTATATTCGGTTGTCCATTTTCGGAGTGGATATAGTTAGGTAAACTACGGACACAAGGCATGGGTCTTCGTTATTCAGCCATTCAGTCAAAAGAGATCAGTGAAACGTGTCAAGGGATAGTAGGTGAGTACATTACCGGTCTTACGCAGACATTTAGGTAGTACAAGAACTTCAAAGTGCTGTTAGCGATCTGATCCACTGATTGAGAACTACCAAAGAATACTGACGGAATGGAAGACGGAGAATGCGGATATAAATTTGAGCTGTTGCTGCGGAATCTGCTTCAAATCAGTAAAATAGTCGGTCATGGAGGCAGAAAACTCCGCTGTCAATTGGTTGAGAACATTTTCTTGTGGAGTGTACTCAGAATTAAGGTAAAGGTAACCTTGTTCCCATGCGTCTAGTGGACGATTATGCAATTTTAACTGGTTACGCAATAACGTCTTGCGAATCCTAGTTCTCCGTATAGACAATGACGCAACTCAGATAATGTAAGGATGCACTAAATGCGTGATGAAAGTGACCTCACCACTACAGTTCGGATAAAAGAGGGGTGAGAAGTAAGTCAGACTTTTCGCACGAGGGTTTACACTGATTCCGCAAAAACGCGACACAGTTCGAGACACGCTATAGGTCTTGACACAACTACCCATTACTCCTGGCGTGATTTTTGATGAGAAACGTTTATAACCAAAGTCCACTGCGTCATCTACAATCAGTACTCCGTCCGAGTTGTTCTCTTGCAGTTACAAAGTATTCTACGATTGGCGCATTTCTTTTTAGCAACTCTCTCCTTATATTTAACCCTAAACTAAATATATGGCTTGTTTTATTCTAACGATTTGCAATAAAGATGTGTCCAAACGGTACTGAATCCTAAAACGAATTTCCACCATTATGGTAGCAAGCCCAGCTTGACAAATGAGAAACATGTGTAAGCACAGATGGAACATGGCATTTGAACTAAAGTTCTAAATGAAGCACGAACAAAACGTGCATACAGGCAAATTGGTTTTGTTTCATTTTTCAGAAATAAGGTGTTAATGTGGTGCAACAGGGTAACATTTAAAGATAATAAAGCACTTGGATCGCATACGACATACAGGTTAAATGTTACTCACTGGTAGACGTTGTTAGGTGACCTGTGGTTGGTAGCTCAGTGCCGGTTGACAAAAATGAGCTTGTAGCATCGTCCGGTAATGTGGAAAGCCGATCGTTGCTCGCGTCTGTATGCGTTGATGTCGGAAGAGGTCAATGAGAAGCGATTTAAGCTGGTTTTATATTAAAACAATCAGTGTATATATGAACAACCGGTAACCTTTTCTAGTTTACGTATCGTAATAATTGTCATTAAATACTGCTCCGCACTCCCCAACTGGCTTCCTGCTCATTTGCACTCATCCGGCAGATACGGCACGAAAGCACTTATACCTGGGATATTCGGACTATGTGTCGAAACAGTAACCACTAAACCACCGAGTAGCGGCTATTTACCCTTGTTACAATGGATAATGTGAGAATCAGTATGTCATTTTAACGTATACCATATGCGAACTAATTACTACACGCAATGTCAATCCGGAACAAACGTTACTTTGAAGTGAACCCCTACCGATTCGCTCACTAGATGCTGAACTGCTAATGCACAGTATAGGGAGTACGGACATGCATGATCTAGTCTTAAAAATCATGGATCACTGCAGGGCCCACGAGTATGTCGCGCACACAACTATTAATTTTGGGCGGTATACGAAGACGCGCAGCAGATCCGAGAGCTGGAGCAGCGCCATGAATGGATTATTCAAATGGACACGATCGGTTGTATCGTAGGGACTAGCGTTACCGAAATTACTAACTTTTCTGTGCTACCTTTGGTTCGCAACAGCTAGACACATGTGAAACAAAGTAAACCGCAGACGTTACTCGGTAGTTGCATGGATACCCACATTCGACGTCATACTAAGTTGTGCTCTGCAGTTAGAGATAAACGGGCCTAACTCCCCTTCGAATGAAAGCATGGACCAAGGTGATATACTGAGTCGCAATCTATTCACAAAACAACTATTAAACTGACATGTACAATTAAATTATCTGACACCATTTTATTTAAACCATTTGAAACACAATTAATGCTAACTTGGTTATGTTACTGTACTTGCTTTTATTGAGTGATATCACAGTTTCACTCGCACCGACAATTTGTCAGTAAATACGAAATATTAGCATTCAGTAATGTAAGATGTCACTCCTTTTCAAGCTTTTCTAATTCTCACCCACATAAAGTTAGGACTTAATATCCAACCGTGTAGATTCGACCTTATCAACTTAGGATGCAATGGTCTGCGCACGTATTAGCACAGATAAGGGGATTCCACTTACTCAATCACAGAAGCATTTGCGTCAAAGCAGACTTGCTCTCCTTTCAATTAAGGTGTAAAAGCCAGCATCTTCACTAAATTTTTTGTCGTGAACGTCAGTTACCTGAGCAGCCTGTATTGCGCGTATCACACAATTCTACCTGCGACTACTAAATGCACACTTACTGGGTGCCTGAGCAAATCGCCGTCAAGAACAAATTAGAGACTGTCGTAATTAGTTGGAATGCTTACCCGATGACCACGTAATTCTAAGACTGCAGCTAGCTGACTGCTTCACAGTATGTGGGCTAGGTTTTCTCCTGGCCTAAACATTTTACTGAAAATGTACCCAGGATATGAAATCCAGCGGTTATTTTTGGACATAGATCGAATCTCACCATTGGTTTTGCCGATTGTCGTTCCGTCTCGACCAGTTCGGTTGATGCTGGTTCATACTTATCTTTGAATCTATGGTACCAAGTTGGACTTCATTTGGTTAACTATAACCAACCATGCTGATTACCGTTAATGGTTTGATTTAGACACCAATCACTGACTGGCTGTTAGAACCCACCACTCTAAGCATGAACAATTGTTGTGAATCATGAAAAATCCACAGGCGCGCTACATCGTTCCGAGATAAAGATTTGTACTTTGCTATCTGTTTGATGGTAATCCTGATGGTATCGTTGCTCACACCGACGTATGATTGAGTGATTACTTGCGTGCTTGTGTTTGTTCGCTAGTATTCTATTCTACACGCTGCACATCTGGCGTGCCTGCTCAACAAGCAAATGCTAGCGAGTCATCTACTGACGCTATGAATAATTATATCATTCTCTGACCACAAGCTTCACGCATTTCGATCAATGTAAAACTTGCGAGATTTTGATTAGCCTTTAACTTTTCACGCGCTTCTCATGGAAAACAAATATTGCGTTTTTCGGCCAGCAGAATACAACTTTATAATATTTCGATAACATAAATTTTCCTTAATTAATACTTGTAGCCAATAATATGCTTCCACACAGATGAAAATGTTTGTAAAATTAGCTGCATTCTCAGGGGGGGGGTTTCCTCCATAGATTTTTCTACAGTTTCCATTCACTTGCGTGTAATTAGTTGTGTGATCTACATATCAGCTCATCACGCTCTATTCATAAGCACCTTCTCTATGAAACATTACTGGCGAGTCTGTTAGCAAGATAGAATATAATATATAAAATATCTATAAACTATAACATGCAATAAAACATGTTGAAAACGCATACATCGTATGTGATTATAAATATCTTGTGATGACCAAGTTGGAGTGACTCATTTATAACAAAATGCAGCAAGCCGAAACATTGCGCAGTGTTCACACCATTCAGTAAAGTTGATTGGTACTTTCAAATTCTTGGAAGATACTTGGAACCGATCGAGTAGTCATGAGTTCAGAGAGGTTTAATAAATAAATAAATGTTATATTCTCGGTAAAACGACACACACCGGTGAAAGCATGAGCAAATATGCATCCAAGCATAGCTTCTTTGGAATAGTAAAACATTTCGTTTTAATGAAACGTATAACCGAGAAGATGTAGTCCATACGAGTGGGCATTTTGTCAGGTAATAGTCCGACCAAGGAACATGATGGCGCTGGGGTGCGTAAAATCGGTTAAAACTGCTGTGTCAATATTGGAGTTCGGCGTGATTTCCCCATGTAATAAACCATGAGCACATGAGCCAGAGCACGATTTCGATGCAAGCAGTGTCCATTAAATACTCGGAATGTTCGGTGCTCCATCAAAGCATTCTCCATGGTAAAATCAGTTGCACAGGTTGTATGTAGAAGTCTGCTGACTGCGTCAGTGTGAAGTGTTCAGCTGTGAATTTATTCAGTGGCGAGTCACATGCGCCATGTTACAGTGTTGTTAAGCGGACCTTTGTGGCTTTTTATAGGGAGAACGCCTGCCAGGCGAAAATCCACCACGTCCTGGAACAATGCCGTAACTTCTGTTGAACAGTAGTGCAACTTGGCAATGCATCCTACAGACCGATTTTGCACTCCATTATTCGCAGTCGATTGATGGCCAAATTTCTTACTTGGTTGACCGATTGGCTTGGTAAGGATCCGGCAGTAGTCGTTGAAACCGGCCAAAGATGCAAAAGTGTCGTAGAGTCGAATGATGTGTGGTGCAGAGGAGTAAAAACATTGTTAATAGAGGTTGGCTTCTTCCATCCTATACTTGTCCGGTTGCGAAGACTGTGTCCAGCCATCCACGTTGGGCTTATCGGAGGTATAGCAGTTTGGTAACGTTTCGCCCTCGACACAAGGGCTTCGTCAATTAAGGTGAATCAGTGTGCAATTGGTGTGGGATTTAATAGCGAACAAGGGCAATAACCGCGTTACCCGAGACTTGAGCCAAGATGTCATTACAGTAACTGTTTGTGATGTCACCTCAGGTGGTTCAATCACAGTGGGAATAGTCCAGGCGTTCACCTGTGTGTCATATCATTGACGTTCGGCGCTGGTACACCTGAAGGACCCTCTTCCCAAGGATAGGGCGACTAACTGTGTTTATACAATTCAATGTAAGGACTGTGCACATGGGTACATAGGCCAAACAGCGAGAGGATTACGCACACGAATTTCGGAGCACAGGTGGTGCATTTCAAGATCACCAAGAAACGAGTTTGGATGCTGGGCAATATTAAGAGGCTCGGCCATAGCTGTGCATGCATTAGACACGGGTCACTAGATAGACCTCGAAAACGTAGTGGTCATTAGGAGGGGTATTCGATCAACCCCTCAGCGGCTAATTGCCGAGACGGTGGAAATTGCCAAATTTGACGACTGCGTGAATAGAATGGAGGGGGTAGAACTGCCTAATGTTTGGCCGGCGGTCTTAAGTCGTCCAGCCTGACGAGCATCGGTGCGTGGATCAGATTGGGAAGTGCCAACCGACTCCCATTGTCAACACTATGGGCTTATCCGTCAATGGCATGACTCACAAAGGAACACCTGGACTATTCCCAATGTGATTGAACCACCTGAGGTGACATCACAAACTATTACTGTAATGACATCATGACTCAAGTCTCGGATAACGCGGTCATCGCCCCCTGTTCGCCATAAAATCGCACCCCATTTGCACACTGATTCACCTGGTCTGACGAAGCCCTTGTGTCAGGGGCGAAACGTTACCGAACTACTATACCAAACGATTGTTTCCAAACCTCTCTGAACGCTTGAGTTGTACTTTGTTACTTTTTTTCTTCCTGCGTTCTCACTTGTATATCCCTTTGCTTCTGTACATTAGTGTGTGCTCTGCTTGCACTCTTGCGTACGTTGAATGCGCCTTATTTCGTCAACATATGCTCAACTGTGCCATTCAACCACTCTGGAGTACGATAATCATCACATTAGCACAGCTGGTATCATAGTCGGATTTTAATATTTGCATCGAACGGCTATTGAAGTCAAGTTTGACTCCCCTAACCTAAATCCAGTCACTCTGTTACTGTTTAGATGCAAAAGCAAAAAAATATTGGTTTGTATTTTCAAGATTCTTTGATTTTTAATGCTCTAGCAAACTAGTTGTGGTGTGGCCATCCTTGAATCAAAAACCAAAGCCTGGGCCTCGATCAGAAATCTAGCATTCATAGAACATGAGCGCTTTTTATATCTAACATTGATTAGAATCACTCACGTAGGTAAAGCACATCTGCATGCGATTGCATTCTCAATCAGTGTTCAAGCGTCGTTCATGTAGATCTAAATCGAATACATACTATCCTTCAGTACGCCTCTTGCAGCGATCGGCTATCTTTTAGACTTTCGGCACGAAATTGTTAAGCTCGATCTTTCAATAAACAATCAACATATTCACCACACTAGTGAGGTACTGGAATCCTTGAACTTTCTTTCGAAGCAGACAGTAATCTATCGTAATGACTATCTACCTTCCTGTGATAACCTTATAAATCCATTAGAAAATCCCGTTTCGATTCTATTGTTCAGAACAGGAAGGTCCATTTCTTCTGGAGAATGAATGCGCCGAACAAAAGTGCTATCATTTTCAATATTGCTTATTAGTTTAGATTAAGCAGAAAGTACATGTGGAGCGCATGTAATAAATCTGATGTTGATTTTGGACTGATTACGGGACACTAAAGTCTTCAATGTAAGAATCGGCACATATTCTTACGCTGCATATGCCCGGTATAACCAAGCACAATCTGTTTAACGACATATAGATCACATACTAAGCAACATGTTTGCAAATATATATTTAAGCCTGCAACACGAATAATAAAACAGAGATATCATGAAGTTCGAAACTTGAATCGAGGACACAGGACGAATACAAATTGATGTGGCAAATAGCTCCGTCGATTTGGACCATCTTAGCACATATTTTGGTTCAGCCACGTTAACTGCCGTTAGTGGCAGTTCTAGCACAAAACACCAATCACGCCCAATGTAGGTTCCATCCAAGGTAACGGCTTGGACTTTCGGCACTGGCTTCTGAAATCACTGACGTGGAGATGGGGGTACACTCAGCCGCCAATACCATTTCAACCGAACTTACCCGCCAATACTTTGCTTTAATTAGCTTGTTTTTAAATGCTATTCGCTAGTGGGAAAAACGACGCATTGTCACATAGGCATTCAGCTCCATTTTGACACATGCTGAATGTTTTCCACTCTTTCTAAGGCTGCTTATTTACAATACGCAAGTTATATGCGATGACGGCAAACCATTTTAGGTTCTGCACTATTCTCTATTTTACCACCCTGAGCAACCTGCGTTGCGCCAATAAATCATAAAGAACATTAACCATATAACCATAAACGTTGTTCGCGAAATCGTTTTTGACAAAATCTGGAAACTGGTATCTGAGGATGTTATATACTTTACTGAATATACTGTAGGCTATGTATACCCCTACACTACATCAAATACATATATATATATATATATAATATATATCGAATTTCAGCTCCCAGTTTTTCTTTGACACTATATATGCTTTGTTTCATAAATCACCCATAATATGTATAAACTTATGCCTTTTTACTAGTTTTAGTAGCACAACACTTATCACCAAAGCATGATATATTTTAGAAAATCTTTGGGTTTTATCTTAAAGGAAATGGCACTGAAATTACCCGCTGTTGGAGAGCAGCCCCTCTACAGTAACAGTCCGAATGAATCCTGTAAACTATCATCGGGCCACTTTCATTGGATCGTGTATTGAGGTGCGAAAATGTAAAAATCTTCGGCATTACTGGTGGGGGGCTACGAGAGACAGGTGTTGGCTGTCATACGCAAGTACCTAACTAGGAGAGCTCAAACGTCTCTGTTTGCGAAGGGCATATGAGTGCGATTTGATGATTGCCGCGTTAGATCGCATCTAGTTTGGTTGATAAAATGGAGGTTGCTCAGCTCTGTTGCCCCCTAATCTTAACCATTAACTCTGAAACAAACTCTTCACAGATTCAGGCTCATGACGAGTAGATAAAATACACACCCTTACCGACCCCAGTGGAGAAGAGGTGGCTGGCTATTTCCCTTCTGAATGTGAAGTGGCTGACTGAGAGCGCCGTTGTGACGACCGGGCTCCGAAAGTAAACCAATACACCTATTTTCACTTTTGCCAAAAGTATTCGATGAACAAGCAGTCAACTAAATTCATAGTCCCTAGTAAACCACTTGCGTAGTATTTGGAATCATTAATATCAACCACATTCATCCAAAAACTGTACGATAAACTTCACGAACTAATTTGGAGCAGTTTCGATCTTCGCATGACATAGTTTGTATGATGCAGACAAATATGCACCACAATACGAGTTGTCACAGTGAAATGGAGCCATATGCACCGTTACAATGGTGTTCACATGATGTCTTCATGTTACGTGTGGGCCAATTAACATTTCCCAAGCCCTAGACTTTATCAGTTCAATCCTATGTATCTAACAGGCGTAATGGAGAAATTCATGCATATAGAAAGGATGGAAACGTCAAAGTTGTTGAGGTTGTGCCGAGAATTCTGTCGTAAACTTTCCGTCACTGATATAGGCGTAAGATAAACCGCAATACGCAGTCGCGCAACCTACAGACACTTCTCCATGGTCATCAACTAATCCAACGAACAAGCATTTCCTTGCTCATAAACCGTAAATTTAAGGATAAGAAATTACACTAAAAATACTGTTCCTTTTCTCCCATTTACAAGCAAAATTTGAGTAGCTTATTCATTTTCACTCCAGCTATATAGCAATCGCGAATAAGTTGCTGTTCTATTGTAAGTATACCCTTGTACTTAAAGTCACCTAACTCCCGAGACATGACAATCCAGCATTGTGCATCCTTGTCGTTTTTACTGGGTAGCATCCTTTGACAGAAAAGGCACAAACAGACACCTGGAATGCGACCGATTCAGAGGTATCCAACCAAAATTCAAATATTCAAGGGAACTTGGTGTTTAGCTAGACCAAACCTATCCCTCTTAACCACATAATAGAAGACCACTCCGACGGGCTTCATATGGGAGAGTTCGAGAAAGCGATATTCGTTTATCAGTAATCAGTACGTTTCATCGGTATTTATCATTTTTATGTCAATGTAGGCATGTTGTCTCTAACCGCACTTAGGCTTTGCGCTGGCAAAAGCTATTTCGCACCAAAATACAACCTCAAGTACAGCTTTGGAGAAAAGCACAAGTGAAACAGCGTGGCTCAAAAGTTCGACTCTGTACTACTCAAAATCATGCACCATTAAACTATTGTTGACAATCGCCCGTTTTCGCCCATTGGTTTTAAAAGTATATGTTGCCAAATTAGTTTGAGAAGGAAACCAACTGTGGTGCAGAATCCATTTAACTGTAGAATATCACAATAGATAACTGGGTCAATGAACGGCGGTCTCAAAAGCTGTAAGTATGGCGGAGCTATGTCCGTCAAATCTTAAGGTTCATATTGTGATTTTTACCATGCTATGGTTTATGAAGTTTTGTAGCGATGACGGCAATCCATTTTATGTCAACTCATCTAGCCTAGAGCGGTCACCAGGATTTTGTTTCTCGTGATATTGTCTACAACTTAGGATCCATCGCAGTAGTGAGTCCGACCCGAATGCATAAGTAGTCTCTATCCCATACCTGTCGACGACACACTAATATTAGGCCTACACTTAAGAATAGATTAGGAGTTACCCTATTTTTCATTTGTTCTTGTTCGATTACTTTAAACTTCCTAAGGCACAGCGCAGTGGCGATCCACTGCTGGGACTGTATCCAGGAAAGCTCATAATCATCAAAAGTATGAACATCTGGCAAGTATTTAAATTGGCTAAAATAGGTTGACTTCAGAACCAACTGATCAACTGTCGAAGAGTGCAACTTGTTGACTAGTAACAACATCTTTGCTACCCGATTGACAGAGTGTAAACGCGAATGGAAAAATTTAAACGTTACTCGACGCACATGTATAGCGAATACAATGGCAATTTTACGGGATAAAAGTGCTATTTCAGTGACACTCGCCAGTGAATAAGGATGGTTTGCTTGTACTGTGTCGTTTCGTACCAATCAACCAAGGCACACTGGGATTTGTTATGACCGTACTAACTGTAGTCGAGTACTGAGTGTTAACTTTGCCCAAATCACCGGGAGCCGCTGAGAAAGATGACAAGATACATAATATAGTGGGCCAGTGGTTACTCGAGTAAAAGTTTCCATAAAGATGTAGCATCATTTGTATAAATTCATAAAAGCGGTGAGTACGTTTCTTGTTATTTTCTCGGTCACTTACCCTTACAGTTTACGGTGCGTTGAAGTCGTGGTCAGCAAACAACATAGTCTAACCCTGTTTGCGCAGAAGGATGTATTTGTGGACATGGTAACTCGGTGTCAGTCGGGTGAGAAATGAATGCTAAAGCGACAAGACTGCGGTTACCTACGTTTGGTCAAACTGATGCTTCGGCTGCGTTACTTTCATAATGCTATATATGTACGCGGTATTTAGTAAATAGATGAAAATGTGCGGAGGAATCGTTCTGGGATAAAGTCGTACAGTACCCCTGAGTTAACATTTCTGCCAAAGGTTTCATCGGGAACTAGTTTTCAATAATATCAAAGTGCACAAATTACTAAATAATGATAGAAAGTAACCAACTGAAATTTAAAAGCCATGCAATATTTGCGCTCAACTGTGTCATTCATTAATATACCTTTGCATAAAATGCTTGCTTACGTTTTCAGAAATGTGTGCCAAAACACTTATTTCTGTCGGTTTAAATAGTGTGGCAGAATTATTTTCACATTGTGCAGTCGGTACCAGGCACTTTTTGAGTAACCATTCATAAACTACTCGCATTCATGTTTCCTGTTTGCCCACAGCCTGTGAGAAATTGTGGTGCATACGTCGTTTATCTTGCGGCACTAGCTTAACATAATTTGCCTTAAATACTTTTGAGGCAGTTAGATGTGCCTGATGGAGAGCTTGATGTCTGCGAACACCAAATTAGTCACAGACATGGCGATGTGAGCCTAATGACAACACATGTAAGTGGTTTTTCACGCAGAAAACAAGGAAATATAGAAATGACCGTAAAAACTCAATGAAATTTCGGATTGGATGCTAGTTGAAAAGAGCATACGGTACAACTGCCCCCGGAATATTTACACTAAAGTGTACGAAATACCTATTTATGTGTTTATAACAACTGAGCCTCAGGATGGTATGCAAATTTGTACAAACATACATACATGCATATCACCAAATTCATCTACATATTCATATAAACGTTGTCGATTAAAATTGTTTATCGCTTTGCCTGATTTGCAAAATCTATCGCATGGTAACGTTTATTGTTTAGTTGCACACATTTACTATAAATTGCGTTCAGCAGACCTACATACATGGTTACTGCGCAAATGAATTTCCTTAAAAACGCTAGCTGTGTATATTACAGAACGGACTCAAAAGGCAGATTGAAACCAAGACGGTTATTCTGCTTGTATTGCGGGCATTAAACCATCACTAGTACAAGCAACATTTCGGTTTATAGTCATTAAGTTTGGCGGTGTTTAAGATAGCCGGTAGTGAAATTCTTAAGAACTTATTTCTGTTTCATACTGAATATACCATATATCAACACGCAACTACGTCAGCACCCTACTAGCTACTTGAAGGGGGTCACGTCTCACGACCTACAGACGTCAGATTCAGCGCGTTCAGTGCCTGCAATGAACTGTGGTCCCAGTGGTTCGAACGGGAACCCAAGAATACAGAATCGCTTTGAAAGTACCAGATGTCATGCTGAACACTGCTGAAGTTTGACCAGAGCGAAAGACAACATTGAAACCTGCGATCCATTGTGCTAAAAAGGTAAATTTTGTGGGAAACACGAAAGTCGACGTCACCAGTTTTTCAAGGCTAATATTCGCTTGGCAAAAATTGTATATCGCATTTAACCTATTGCATAATAATATGAAAAAGCTGTGCGTGAGGGGCAGCTGAATACAACCACCTTCGATAATGTACGAAGTTTGCAAAGAGTTACATCGATTCATTTAAGCACACTAAGCATAAGTACTGCTTCTGGAAGTTCTGTACTTATCCGCAAATAATCAACTTCCCCTTATCTATAACAGCGCGCTTCGGTTACGACTTATTTCACTAAACACCTATTCGGTGGATGTATAAAGGGTAATCTCACGAAACTTATTTGCCATATGAATACTATGGCAATTTCTACGCTGAATCAGGATTAGATGGCGCATGGTGAGCGAAGTCTAATGAGAGGAATTGCTCATGCAGCTTCACCAAATCCCGCGGTCAATATTTCTCAGCTTATGCCAAACAGGCGTAGTCTACCACACCGGGAAACTTCGTCATTTTAATTTCCAACTATAAACCACGTGTGTTCGCAAGCAGCACGTTAAACATCATGACTGCATCTACTCCATCCTGCTATCTAACAAGTGGAACAACAGTCTTGAATGATCATATTTTCAACTCCGTTGTTTGCAAACAGACTGAAAGTCTACTAACAAACCCAATTTGGTAATCACACAAAAACGCTTGAAGAAACGTGGATAATACACAAGGATATCAAAAAGCGCCAAGATTTTAAACTCTCTAAAATATACTATAAATACTTCCGGATGTAGTAAACAAATTAGCCAAAATGGCCGAAGCCTCTGAATATATATAAAAGAGTAGGGCTATATATATATATATATATATATATATGAATTGCTCAGTTGCATGCGGTGGTAAGTGTAAAACTTAAGGCTGCTTGCTCACCTTGGCAATTGCATAAATATGTTACCAAAACACAAGTCAACCACACAAGGCCTGTACGGCGATTATTGCTAGTCCACATTTTCACTTCACCAGAATAATCCAAATGGTAGGTTAACTGGCCTTATAATCTGTACAATTTGTGTAGGATGGTCCAATTTTTCGCCTACGCAACAGTTTTACGTTACCAAGCTCACATACATTGTGCGATGGTCCATCACGATGCTAAAGTGTTACTTGTCAGCGACTGACCTTTGGTCACCTAGCTTACTCCGCTTAATATTCATGTGGATTCGCTGGACTTTTTGCAAAATTTAACAGCGAACGTGATAAACGACAAAATGATGGGCTCAAATACTTCGAACAATGCGACGAATAATCAGAGCTATGTGTTTTATGAACATTACGTTGAGAATTAAAATGAAGTTGATGGATAACCTATTCCTCGCATGCACTCCAATACAGCCGTCATCTGCATTAGGCTCGCGGAAATCATGGCTTTCTACAGTATTTATGATCTTGTTTAAGTCAGTATTCACTCCTGGAATTCATTCAGTCTATACATTGTTGGCTGCATCCGTTTCCGGATTTGTCTGTAAATTCGGCCTCCACGGGGACAGCCACAGGACGCATGCGCCTACAGAGGACACATGGGTGGCTTGCGCTCCGCACCATCTACATACCCAGTATCCAGTGTAAACACGAAAGAATAAGACGGAAAGGCATGTGAAAGAGAGCCACATTTCAACAACAGAGCCGACCCACACTCCTTCACAGGCAAACACAAGCTATGGCTGGACCGTAATCCGCTCCACACTGAGTGCATGGAACCACTCTTCGAGCCTAGCACGGCCACAAGGACCGTGCACTCCGATCCCTCCAGCAACGACCAACTGTCTCCTGTAGCCAGTATGAATGAGGTAGTGGGTAATAGACAGGTAGGCACCTTGTCAACATGCACATCAAACGTAGCCACACCGGGGATATGAAGCAACAGCCAGTCACTTATAATTATAATTATCAACTAAAATATTTTTGTTATAGCATATGGCCATGCCGACATAACTCTTCGCTACATTAACGTATGAAGTATGTTGGTTAGCAACGAATCCGTGATAAGCATAAAATGTCCACAAGCTACACAAAAAATGCTACAAACGCGATAAGCTTAAAGAAGATAGGCACAATTAGCGTAAGCAACGTGGCCAGTTAATAAAAGATTATTCATGTAAGCAGACACTGTTTCCACGGAGAATGTTTCACTTGTTATCACGATTGCTGGGTCTACCACCTGAGCGTGCTATGTCTGCGGTGTTTTCACTGCAACAGGTTTGGCAGTATAATCGGTATTTAAATTTTGTCTCGCAGCTGATCTCGTCGTACTAGCTGTTCCTTTTGCATTCCTTGTGACTAGCACTAATTCTAGAGAGAAATGACATAGAATAGGAGAATCCAGGAACTAGTGTGTAGATATCACACTTTATCACGTTTCCAATTGGCTATAGTGATTAATCCTGCAGAGAGTATATTACCACAGTCATTAAGAGGGGATGAAAACACGAATGACCGCAGTAGGTGGTAATTTATTACAAACTCTCCTCAGTAAAGAAGATGGAATAGAGCAGCGTTTCTCAAAGTGTGGTCCGTGGAATTTTCAGTATTATGACAATTCATTTAACCATTTTTTGAGCGTAGTCCTTTTACTTTTCGGGTTCTTGACCAACCTGCTGCGAACATTTGTTAAATTATGTCTTAGATTTATGCGTGGCCCGTGTAAAACACACTCCTTCCAAAAAGAAACCTGGTTTTCGCAGGTACACACTATATGAGTGACGAAACTGCAAAATGTCAAAAATGTATTGCGGTGATCTAACCAGGATGCGATGACAGAGGCCGTATGGATAACTCTACGTCTGCGCAAGCTCACATAACCGAAGCTTTGTCCCCTGGTGAAAGGCAAAAAGTCGACCATGAGATATGGCAACCTTTTACGTTCAGTTCAAAAGTGGCTATTCTCCGAAGATGGCAAACCGTAAATAGCGACCCTTTGGAGCGATCCCGCCCACTGAAGCGCAGAACGAAAGAGTGGATTTTTAGGTGCTTTACGAATGTGCTCATTTGATTTATTGAAGGGGAGAGAAACCATTTTGCGTAGTTACTAAAAGGTTGCCGTTTTGTTTAGTTTATACTTCATTCAAAGTCCAAATTATCGTAGAGTAATTAAATTCGAGGTGTTGACTTTTTCATGCCCAGTCCAGCGTTTGGATCTAAAACATCACTATGGACCGTCGGCTGAAGACTAGAACACTGCTAACTGTCACGGAAATATTCACTGTCAAACGCAAGTTTAGTAATCGTTGGGCTATGTAATGTGACTTCTGAAAATGTAGAAACTGAGACGTTTGATGTACCTGAACTACCTAATGCTATGCGACATAAATCTGTGCCAACCGTAGCCTCTGTGCCAGTAGATAAGAGATGTAAAAATTATAACATTTTTCTTTCATTTGGCTTTATGTAGTTCAGCATTGCCCACAGTGCCTCGTGTGTAACAAAGTTCTTCCGAACACTTTCATGGTGCCTGTAGAAGTTCAGCGGCAATTTGAAAAATTCATGCGAAGTGCAAAGACAAAAAAAGGAATTTGAGCGTAGGCTAGATGGACTGAACACCCGAAAGTACGTGCTTCGTTTTCCCCAGACTGTAAATGAAAACGCTACTGAAGCATTTTACACAGTTACTTATCAGACTGTGCTGACAGGAAAACATCACACAACAGCCAAGCAATGTATCAAGCCATAGGTAGTCGAGATGACTTGGCGCATGCTAAATGAAAAATCCGTAACACAACTCTCTGTAATACCACCATCAAATGGAACGGTATTCCGAAGAATTAACACACTAGTAACTACTGTCAAGGAGGCTTTAAGCGCCCGCATCCGGTATACATACTTTGCTCTTCAAATGGATGAGTCGGCAAATGTGGCAGGAGTTGCGGTGCTTATAATGTTTGTAGGATACCAAGACCCACTACCGCTGCTAGCAAACAAGCTTTTGTATGAACCTCTACCGTAGAACAGTAGTGGCGCTGACGTGTTCAACATCGTAAATAATTTTGTGCACGTAGATAACATTACATGAGACAATTGCATCGGTCGTTGCACTGATGGTGCCAAAACAATGAAAGGAAAGATTGCTGGTATTGTGACAATTATCAAAAGCGTTGAAAAACGCGACACAAGTAGCTAATGTATTCTTCATGAACAAGCAGTTTCCGTAAGCAAAATGACACTTAATCTCACAATCCTCATCGATGAGGCGTAAAAATAATCGATTTCATTCCGCTTCTGCAGCTGAACAACCGACTTTTCAAGAAGCTGTGTGACGATATGTGAAGTGTCCACACATCTTTACTGATATACACTGAAGTAAGATGGTTCTCACGAAAAAATATTACTGCGTTTGTTAGATTTACGTACAGAACTCTTCGTACTATTCATTCAGCTCAGTTTTGATGTACATTTCTGGAGGACTGACAGGAAGTACTTGGCAATACTTGCCAACCTGTCCGATATCTTCGCAAAAGTAAAGGACGTAAACCTAGGAAAGCGCTATTTAAGTAGTAGGGGATTTATTAGGTTGTTGTGTAGATTCGTCACAGTTAGACACAGACAGACACCACACATCCAGGAAAGCGCTTTCCTGGATGTGTGGTGGCTGTCTGTCTGGGTCTAACTGCGACGAATCTACACAAAAACCTAATAAATCCCCCTACTACTTACAGACGTAAACCTATTAATACATGGAAAATCTGCGAACATATTCAAGAAAAATGACATAATCCGAGGGTTAAGAAGAAATTTTGGAAGGATGGGCATTTCTGTTCGTAGTGCAGATCTCAGCATCTTTCCGGCATTAAAATATATTTTGGCAGAGATGAAGCAGGGCACAGTAATCCCAGAAGATCTGTCTGAGGAAACTGTGTAGCATTTGGATGAGCTGGTCAAAACCATCGCTCAGTATTTCCACAGCGAAGATGAGGAAGCATGGAAGGATTTTTCACGGATCAAGAACCCATGTAGTTGTGCGAAAAAGCCTTCTCCTTTCAAATCTCTTCAGTGTGAACAGCTCAACACCATGCTCTCAGTTGCTTAATTCCAGCAAGAAGTTAACAATTTATCGTTGCCTGATTGCTGGTGTAAAATTAAGGAAAGTGCCCTGTCAACGTGAAGACAGCTGTCGCCGTGCTTCTCACATTCGACACAAATTATCTGTGTGAAGGTGCATTTTCGCATTACTCCGATACGAAAACAAAGTACTGCAGCAGACCAGACATGAGCTGGCAACTTTCCTCATTGACACCAAACATCAAGCAAGTCAGTGCTGTATATCAGAAACAATTTCATCCCACACATGAAGACCTAATATAGGTTGTTTTTCTGCATAAATGCAACAGCTGTCATTTTTTCTAACATTATTGCAAACCCGTGTTAATTCAGTGCACAGGAATGAAGATTTCCGGGACAGTGTGCCTCATTTTCATCTTATTAAATTCTAGTCCTTTGGTTAAGATGGCCTGCCGAACAACCTCTTCGTTGTGATAGCTGCTTGGTTCAGGCCTTCCCGTTCCAGCGAATGGTTCAGCGACAGCGTTCCAGGATATGGCGCGTTTTCGCCTAGCAACCGTTCTCCCCACAAAAAGCTTCAAATGTCTGTTTAACAACACTGCGAATTGGCGGATATGATTCGCCACTATATAAGGTAACTAATCCTTGCATCCCTCCGGTGGAACATTGGACGCCAGCAGTTTGCAGCTGAATTAGTGGGGAGGATTGGGCCCCTGTTTGTTACTTGACTAAACGAAAAGCTTGAGTCCTTACATTTGCTCTGCTACATTGTGGATAGACTATCTAGCCAAAAGCTCAGATTGGAGTTCCCTAAGGCAACTCCTTACTTCGGCCTAGGCAACCAGGTAGCAGCTCCCCTACTGACGAACCATAGAAACATACTCATGATCTCAATCTTACGATTTTCTACGCTCCTGCTATTACACCAGCTTTACGACCACATGTCACGTTTGACAGCTGTCACAGATGAGGGACATATCGTCTGCATACTCCAAGTGAAGAAGTCGTTCACTTAGGAGTAGCTCCACACTTTCTAAGTCGTGTCTTGTGAACGAGATTTCCCTGACTTCAACAATGGTGAAGTTGAAGAGGAAGGGACCCAATGTCGATGTTGGCTAGTGGATTTACCACATGATGAGTTAGTTACCTGCTGCTAGTAAGGTCTCGTGAACATGGGATCAGTGACCTTCAAAGGTATTCAGTGAGCGCTTGCTCAACCCGAACGTCAACGTAAACATTCAGAACACTTAGCTTCACTACTTCGCTGGTGTCTATGCGCTCAAAAGGTCGTCGAGGGCGACAGCCAAAATGCACCCGTAGATCAGCACATACAAGTGCATGGTCAGTGTCTACACAGGTGCTCCAAATCGAGCGATAGTTTTGGACGCAACCTCTCTAGCGATAATTGACCTTGATATGGTCGCTTTGCGTCCATGGCTGGTTCGAGGCTGGTGGCGCCATGTCACCTTTCGACGGGTGCTGTGGCGGAAGTTAGTGCTCGCAAGAAATGAGCGAACATCTCCACACAAATGAAGTAACCACTCACCGTTATCATTAGGGGGTCCTACACCCTGTTGGCCACCCAGATGCAGCTCATCAGTGGACCACTTCCCAACTTGAGCATACTAATACCAAGCAAGCCGTAAAATGCTGTGCTACATCTGTCGTAAAAGTGTCCTTTCGGTGAACGATAGAAGTCATCTTATATTGAGTTATCGTTACAGTGTGTGGAGGCTAGACAGCGAGGACAAACAGATATGTATCAGCTCCGTGTGACCTCAAAGCTTTGCACGAGCCAGTCTGTTGGACCGCACACATTCGGCTACTGATTGGGATCCAAGCAACTAGCGCAGCTTCAAATCAGGGACTCAGGGCAATATTAACACTGGCTTGGCCTTTACTTGAAGCTGCATCTTCTCCGGATAGGCGCAATGATAAAGCACTGCTGGGATCATCGCATTGGGAAAGCTGAGTACGAACAGAGCTCAGGTATAGTAGGCCGGTCTGTGATAGGCAGCATATATCGATTGAGATGGTCTGTAACGTTCGGGGAATTGCTGCATTTCGACCGATCTATAACAGCGTGCGCAGGCTGAGGCCTGTCAATCTGAGGAAGGATCGGGGCTCCAAATAGAAGCCGATATCCTGGTCTTGACCGCTTGGTTAAACATAGGCTCATCGATAGGGCGAGATTGACGCTCCTAGTTTACATGTGAGTCTAAATTAGCAAATGAACGCCTATCAAATCTTGGTGGGGGAGAGCCAAGAATGAGGGGGTTTAAAACTGGGGAATAAAAATGACATTAGAGCTGGACGATTGGAGCGAATACGCGTAAGGGGAGGATGAGAAGACGGAAAGGCTTGAACAGTAGCATCCAAACCCCTAAACATTCTGCTAGATGTAGCAGACAGGGTACCGTGAATTACCCTCTGCTGTGGCCAGAACATCAACAAAGTGCAATTGTAATGTTATCGTCCCAGCTGCTCACAAGCTTACGAATTGTGTAACCCAGACGACGTCCACAACGTCCCAGTGGCTTAAACTGCTGGCTAGTTAGCACCTGCCTCGAGCGATCATGAGTTTGACCTCCAGTAGGGGACCGATGGAATGCGCACCACTGACGAGCCCCAATATGACGAAACGAGTCTAGTACTTTTCCGGACTAGGTCGTGCTATGCAGCTTGTGCGCAGCTGGGACGAAAACATTACAATTACAATTATAAATCCTCTTATTTATTAGTAATCTAATGTAGCCTCTTCTAATTTCAAATGCTATAGACGTAGTGTCTAGTGAGAGGAAGTCATAACCTTCCGAGGTTAGCCACTGCCATCAATTAAAGTAGTAACCTGAGTGGCAGTGGAAGATATGTCGTACTATATCCCAGTTAGCTTGCAAATTGTGTAGCCCAGCCGAGGTCCCCCATGGCTCACTGGCTTAAGTTGCTGGCTAATTAGCGTCTGCCTCTATCGGTCATGGGTTCGATCCCCTGTAGCGGACCGAGGAACTGCGCACCACTTACGAGACCGAATAGGATGAAAAGCGTCTGGTGCTTTTCCGGACTAAGCTGTGCTACGTAGCTTGCGCGCGGCTGGGATGAAAACATTTCAAATAAAATTCCCCCTACTCATTAGTACCATCAAGCAATTGTTGGAGAGAAGATTCATAGTATAGAATCAAATGCAGCGCACATGCCAACGTTGCGCCGGTTCTGCATACGTTCTCAGCAGCAGCCGCCGTCGTTTCAATGCTGGTCCCTAGTGGTCTCGCTCGTGACTCACTAGACCTGTCTGACTCAGGCACTGGCGACCACTTGTGCTAAAGCCCCATGCGCTCGCAGTCGATGGAGTAAAACCCCTCGGCACCTATCGCTTCCGCAACTGACGATTTTTCTTCGCGTGCACGAGGGCTGCTTTTTGCACCTCGGCAACTGTCTTTGTGATCAGATCGCGCCATGCACGCCGATCAAGTGGCTGCGATTCCCAAGACCTGAAGTAAACATCAGAACGTGAGAGACTTACTTGATGTCCTGGTAACGAAGCTTCGGTTTCCCGCATGGCGCTTCCCCACACCCAGCTGACCATTAAAATGTTGCTTCGGTATCCGCGTGGAATCCATACGGCACACATATCCGAGCCACCTCAATTGTCCCAGCAATATTATATAGTCCAATGCAAAAATTCCGGTTCGTCGCAACATCTCCGTATCTGCAACTCTGTCGCAACAACCGGTGCGCAGATTCCGCCGCAGAAACTGTTGATGAAACCGCTCGAGATATCAAATGTCTTGCCGGTACATCGTCCACGTTTCGATGCAGTATAGAAGAACGGACAACCCTATAGACTAGTATACTAGCAGCTTCGTCTAGACAGTGAGCTGGTGGTTGTTCCACCCAAGACATCCCAGCTTGCCAAAAGCAGCAGCCGTCTTCGATAAGCAGCGGCGCAACTCGCTCGTCATCTGCAGGTCGGTTATTATCAGCTGCCAGGTGAGCGGTTTCAAACAATTAGTCGGCAACCTGGATTTGGGGCACGCCCACTTACTCCATTCCGAATGAAGGCTGAAACAGACAGAGAATTTTGTTTGTGTTGATGAAGAGCCCGATTTTTGGCCGCTGTCGAAACCAGAGCACTAGTTATGTGCTGCAACTCATCCGTGCTGTGCGCAAACAACGCACAGTATTCAGCGAAGAGCGGCTTACGGATATTTGTCTCACAGACTAGGGTTCTCGCACCGAAACGACGGATGTTCAGCAAACCACCACCAGTACGATGCTCCACACGAATACCGCAAGCAAAAGACGCATCAGAAGCACACGACGTCATTGTGTGAAGATAAATATTAAACGGGGCGGGAGCTAAGACACACCTTGCTTCACACCAGAGATAACTGCAAAATCATCCGAGGTCTATGCACTCAGCTGCAACCTCGCCCGCATGCCACTGTGCAGACATTCAATTAAACTTGCGAACTTACTCTGACAACAAAACCTACCCAACACCAGCTACAATGCCTCGCAGTTCACCGTATATAATGCTTTAGTGAAACAAACAAACTGCGAGCACAACGGCTGGTGTCGTTCTCTACACTTCTCATGCAGCTGATGAGCCGCAAACACCATATCTATAGCGCTACAACTTGAATAGAACCCACAGTGCTCTTCTGCCACCTTCGATTCCACAACCTGACTGACGAGGCGGCTGAGCAGGATTCGGGCAATCAACTTGCCCACACAAATCAGAAAGTTGATACCACAATAACACGCGGCACATGGCTTGCTACAGTGGTAGCACATGAGCATCCCTACAATTCAGGAGGCACCTCATCCTCAATCCACATGTGTTGCACCAACTGGTGCAGCACATTCGACAACGCGGGTCCGCCGTGTTTCAATACTTCAGGTGGGATCCAATCGGCACCAGCACACTTGACGTTTCGCAGCTGAGCAAGTGGTCTCTGCGTCTCATCCGGTGTCGGCGTGTCCGCCAGACTCACCTTCATACCGTACTGCTTCAGTCCGTTACTGAACAGTTGTTCAAGAAAGAGTCAAAGTGATTTCGCCAGATCTGCATTATGTCTACACTCAGTGTGTACGTATTCCCTGAGCTACCACCGATTAGCGTCCTCAGCGGCTCCAACCTTGGTCCATACATTGACTTCAAGGTGTCAAAGAGTTCCCTGTTTTGGCGGTGTCTGTCGTAGCATTCCATCCGCTTCGCCTTCTCCGTCCGCCATGCAACTTTAATACGACGGAGCCCTCAAGTCAGTGATCTTCCAATTCTGCGAAACAGACTCTTCTTCCCCAAGTCAGTGGGGTCTGCCGCATGTGCGACAAATGCTTCATTCTTCTCAGACACCAATGCTCCAATTGTCGCATCATTCCCATCAAGCACACCAAGCCTCACACGGTTGGCGCGCCAGATGATCTCTTCGGCAGCAGCTGTCACCTGGTCGCGAATGTGGTGCCACAGTTCGCCCACTGTAGTTGTACATTCCAGATCATATAGGAGTGCAGCCATGGCCTTCTCCAGCTCAATACGCTCCACCACAGCAGATAGGGAAAGAACGTTATCCTTCCGCCAGTCCACGGCAGAAGTGCAGTACACAGCTTTACGAAAATTTATGCACAGTTCTTTTCGCAACAACTTGTGCTCATTACCACGCTCAGCTGCAGGCCGTACACATGTCATGCGCACTTCACGCATGTCAAGCTTACATACAACGACATAATCAAGCTAGTGAGGGTTACCACTCCGTGGGTGCGTCCAAGTTGCTTGATACGTTCAGTGCAAACCGAGCGTTCGTGATCCTCAGACCGTGAGTAGCACACGGTTCGAGCAGCCTGTCACCGTTCGTATTCGTTTAACCAATGGCAGGCAGACCGATGAGATCTGTCAACGCTGATGGATCACGCCCAACATGCTCGTTGAAATGACCCAGCGGAAATAGTGGTCCGCTCCTCGGCACAGAGCGCATCACGCAGGATATCTAAGTGTAGAATTAAGCAAGTGTGTTATCAGAATAACACATGGTGCTCATAAAAGAGACAAACTTACATCTTGCTAGTCGTAGGTGAACAGTTATCAGTCGCGCGCTGATGCCAGTAGGTTCACTCAACAGCTGGGAATTAAGGCGATCGGATAGTGCACATTGGACCCATGTTCACGTGGTATGTGGTGGCCATGCCCACGCAGTGAAACGTCCAGCCGGTACCAACTCCATGCAAATTACCATGCTCAACGAGCCGGGTCTCGCTGAGTGCCGAAATATCGATGCTGTATTGTGCCAGTACCATCTCAAACAGGGCTGTGCGTCACTCAGAACGCTCACACGAGTTCCGGTTCAGTAGTGTGACAAGTTCCAGCACCCGATGCTGATTAGGTTGCGCGCAGGCGTACTACACCAAATCTCACTCGCTAAACTCCTTAACGCAATCGCATACATCCTTGCTGCAGAAGTTAACATTCTTAGTGCAGAAGCCATCATTCTTAGTGCAGAGTCTTTCCTCTCTAATGCAAAAGCTATCATCCGATAATCTACGTACTTGCATCCACGTAGCACTGCGTGAGCAGAGGCTACCAGCCAATAGGGTTCGGTATAGCGTAGAGACTGAACACAGCTACGTGCAGAATACTCACGCTTTCGGAGGTGTGTAGGAAAACTGTGAGACTTGGATGAGATTAGCGTGGTCCAACTCAAATGGACGGCAATTGAGACTTTACTAAACGGAGCTCAGCCGGTGTGCAGTGTGCCGCGCGCCCTCACTGGACAATGGGGATGTCTGAGACATCCATTGGAGTGCGCACAGTCCCTGAGGGAGGAGAAACGCGTGCGCTCAGAACACCGGGCATAAACTTAAAGTGGAGTCAAGCCACTTTTGTAAGTGAACAAAGGAGATGTCTGAGGCTAGGGCGCAAGTGATGCACGTAGGACAACAGTGCACAACATTGGCTTAAAACTAAAAATGTGCTCTAAACAAGAGGCGCAGATAGATTGCTTCGTTTTGGTGGGTATTCAGGCTAGTTCGATCGGATAGTTGAAGGCGCAGTAGAAGCTACCGTTTGACCTCGAAGTCAAGTTGTCCGTAACATAAGGTGCGGAACGATCTCTGTCGCAGCAGAATGGATACCAATCACTACACGTAACTTCTTTATTTATGCGATGAAATATCACATTTGTGACGAATCCACAGGTCTAAGTTGAACGTGGGGTAGAAGGTAATCATATTCCAAACAATTCGCCCCCATACGAAGCACACAGGTCAAATCTGATCGAGGTAGACAGGACAGTTCCCGGGTGGAATGATATAATCACCAATGGATGGATGAAGGAGGCATGTGATAGATGTCTGCAACCTTGAAATTTCCTTTCAAAGGATATGTTAAACGGTGAATTATATTAGTTTCCTCCTTGTTCCGCAAGTACGCAGACATGTAATATCTCGTTACGAAGGGATTACATTACAAGCAGCTGGTCTCTTGAAATATGCGGGTATTGCGAGCCGGTGCACTCTACGGCAGTGGAACCCAACCTTTGTATCGCCGTGGACTGGTCGGTGTTTGATAATTATATTCCGGCCCGTTGAGGGGGTTTGTTGAACGTATACAATTTAGAGTGTTTTGAGTGATTAATACTCTTGAGATTGTGCTTGAACATGACTTGGAAATAAAATCTAGTTACACCGAAAATAGATATAAAGTGATAAAATACATTAACCCACTAGAACGCTAAATTACGGAAAATCATGAGCATTGTAGCGTCCGAAAAGATAACTGCTATCTTTCATGTACAATTTAAGTGTCGACCAAGTGCACATTCTCCTCTCTTGTTTTAATCATCCTTACAATCCGGCTCCACACTCGACCCTCTTGTAAGTTCCCGCGCTAACGTGTACCACCTGCCTTGCTTCATCCGTCCGCGTCTTCTTGTAGCCCATCGAATACAGTCCGCTGTGTCCGACTCCAATTGCCTTCTGATATCCGCGCTTACTTTCGCGCACCATCTCGGACTAGTATTTGCTATTCCTACAGCGTGTTCCTCCGCAACGAGTTCACTTCATCTGAGGGAACTAGGGGACAATGACACTTGATATGTGTTGCTCATGTGCAGTTAATTTGCTTACTTTGTTTCGGCTGCTGACACTGCAGAAAACCCCGCTTCATACAGTTAGGTTGTCAGAAATGACAATCTGCGCTTAATTCACTATGAGATTAATTGCAGAACACCGGCGAAGTTGTTTGTCACGAACGTCTATCAAGGCCGCTGTCATTTGCAATCTCAGTAGTGGTGCATAATGTGGGTTAGATGAGTAATAATAATGCGATAATAGGCTGAAGGGTCTAAAGATACACGTGCGTGATGACTTAGACCCGGTAAACAGAGAGAAACTCAAGTCTGCTATGATTAAACCAAAGCGACGCACGGAGGATGGAGAAACAAATCTCCGTATTGTAAATTTTCGGGTAGTTGCCCGGATTCCTCCACGAATCCCGATCAACAGGTTTCTAATGCTTCAGGCGCGTCCAGCGGTTCCTACCGCGGTCTGCGCGTAGCCTTTACTAACGTGTGCAGTCTGATGAACAAGCGCGATGTGCTGTACGACTATGTAAACTCTCAGCGACCAGATGTATTAGGCCTTGCTGAGACATGGTTAAACTCCGAGGTAACCACCCAAGAAGTGAAACTCACCGGATACTCATGCTTCCGCTGTGATAGACCATCAAATGATCGCGGTGGCGTTCTACTTTACATAAAGTCCTCCTTGTGTGGGAAACTAGTGAGCGCCTACCGAAGCGCTGATGGTCAATGTGAGCAGTTATGGTGTCCGATTTACCTCAGACGCTGCGAGTTGCTCATGGGCGTGGTATATTGCAGTCCACTGAGCCGTTGTTTGGACTGGTTGCCCATGTCCGCAACCACATGTGTCGTCAGATGTTCCTACTCATGGGTGATTTCAACTTGCCCCGAATACAGTGGCCTAAAGCTGAACTTCTCCCCGGCCACTGTGAAGTCGAGAGGAAGATCACGGAGTTGCTATTTGAAACCGGGGCCACACAGCACATCAACCAACCGACACGCATAACTGCGCGCGCGACTCCATCGTGCTTAGATCTATTTTTGACAAGCTGTGGGCAGCGTGTGCATAACATTCAAGTCTTAGAGCCTCTGGGAGCGAGCGACCACTCGGTGATCATAGGCAGCTTGGAACTACTGCTGCCGTATTCTCCCCCACTAAAGTCAGCCTTCAACTATTGGAAGGCGGACTTTAATGGCCTCGTTTGAGCGGCGAGCCAGATCGACTGGTCTTTACCACAGGATTCATCTATGGAAACCTGTTGGACTATCATTAAAGAGGGAGTGAAATCGTTGTGCGCCCGATTTGTACCCCACAAATTTCGGAAAGTTGGGCCAGTCAAACCACATTGGTTCGACAAAGAGTACAAAAAACTGGCCCGACGGCGACGCAGACTATGGAACAGATTCGTGTTATCTGGCTCTGATGAGGACTACAAGGCGTACAAGGTACAGCGAACTCGCTGCAACAACGCGAAAACAAGAAAACGCAGAAGCTTCGAAGTGGAGCTTGTAACCGCCGCAAAAACTGCTCCCAAGAGGATCGTCGCCACGTGAAGCAGCGCCTGATGCCTGTAGCCAATGTCCCAGTGTTGGAAGGCTCAGAAGGACAGCCCCTAATCTCGAGTACAGATCGTGCGTCCGCATTAGCGGCGCACTTCGCCTCCGTATTTGCAACTGACTAGGTGTCTGTAACGAGTTCGACGAATATCGCTTCATCCGAACATAACAGCCTGGACTGCAATATTGAGGATGTACGCAAGCTTCTAGCAAATCTTGACGGGACGATGCCTGCTGGCCCAGATGGTATACACCCACTGATCCTCAAGTCCCTATCGGCCATCATCGCGCCTTCTGTAACTGAACTGTTTAACAGGTCACTATTCACTGGACTGTTACCGGACGACTGGAAATGCTCATTCGTAAAGCCCATACCGAAACGTGGTAACCCAAACAAAGTGGAAAACTACCGGCCGATCTGCCTGACCGCTGTGTTGGCAAAGACGCCCGAGAAGATCGTGAAGAAGAGCCTACTGCAGCTTCTCGAGTCGAAAAACCTGTTGACCTTCGCGCAGCATGGTTTCATGAAAGGTCGCTCGTGCATCAGCAACCTGCTGTTGACGAGGCACGAATAGTTACAAGCGCTGAACCAAGACCAGTCTATCGACGTCATTTACATTGACTTCAGTAAGGCTTTTGACAAGGTTAACCATGCAGTGCTCCTTGACGGGCTGAGGATGTGCGGTGTTGGTGGTTCGCTGCACAAATGGATCAGAAATTTCCTTGTTGGTCGAAAGTGGAGGGTCCAGGTGGACAACTATCTAACTGACTGGTATCCATCGAGCAACGGCTTGCCCCAAGGCACTGTACTGCTCTCTATATTTTGCCTCTGCAAAGTGTTTGCCTTTTAGCTTCTTAAATTTAAGAAGCTAAAAGGCAAACACTTTGCAGAGGCAAAATATAGAGAGCAGTACAGTGCATTGGGGCACGCCGTTGCTCGATGGTCAGTTAGATAGTTGTCCACCTGGACCCTCCACTTTCGACCAACAAGGAAATTTCTGATCCATTTGTGCAGCGAACCACCAACACCGCACATCCTCAGCCCGTCAAGGAGCACTGCATGGTTAACCTTGTCAAAAGCCCTACTGAAGTCAATGTAAATGACGTCGACCGACTGGTCTTGGTTCAGCGCTTGTAACTATTCGTGCCTCGTCAACAGCAGGTTGCTGATGCACGAGCGACCTTTCATGAAACCATGCTGCGCGAAGGTCAACAGGTTTTTCGACTCGAGAAGCTGCAGTAGGCTCTTCTTCACGATCTTCTCGGGCGTCTTTGCCAACACAGCGGTCAGGCAGATCGGCCGGTAGGTATCCACTTTGCTTGGGTTACCACGTTTCGGTATGGGCTTTACGACTGAGCATTTCCAGTCGTCCGGTAACAGTCCAGTGAATAGTGACCTGTTAAACAGTTCAGTTACAGAAGGCGCGATGATGGCCGATAGGGACTTGAGGATCAGTGGGTGTATACCATTTGGGCCAGCAGACATCGTCCCGTCAAGATTTGCTAGAAGCTTGCGTACATCCTCAATATTGCAGTCCAGGCTGTTATGTTCGGATGAAGCGATATTCGTCGAACTCGTTACAGACACCTAGTCAGTTGCAAATACGGAGGCGAAGTGCGCCGCTAATGCGGACGCATGATTTGTACTCGAGATTAGGGGCTGTCCCTCTGAGCCTTCCAACACTGGGACATTGGCTACAGACCTCAGGCGCTGCTTCACGTGGCGACGATCCTCTTGGGAGCAGTTTTTGCGGCGGTTACAAGCTCCTCTTCGAAGCTTCTGCGTTTTCTTGTTTTCGCGTTGTTGCAGCGATTTCGCTGTACCTTGTACGCCTTGTAGTCCTCATCAGAGCCAGATAACACGAATCTGTTCCATAGTCTGCGTCGCCGTCGGGCCAGTTTTTTGTACTCTTTGTCGAACCAATGTGGTTTGACTGGCCCAACTTTCCGAAATTTGTGTGGTACAAATCGGGCGCACAACGATTTCACTCCCTCTTTAATGATAGTCCAACAGGTTTCCATAGATGAATCCTGTGGTAAAGACCAGTCGATCTGGCTCGCCGCTCAAACGAGGCCATTAAAGTCCGCCTTCCAATAGTTGAAGGCTGACTTTAGTGGGGGAGAATACGGCAGCAGTAATTCCAAGCTGCCTATGATCACCGAGTGGTCGCTCGCTCCCAGAGGCTCTAAGACTTGAATGTTATGCACACGCTGCCCACAGCTTGTCAAAAGCAGGTCTAAGCACGATGGAGTCGCGCGCGCAGTAATGCGTGTCGGTTGGTTGATGTGCTGTGTGGCCCCGGTTTCAAATAGCAACTCCGTGATCTTCCTCTCGACTTCACAGTGGCCGGGGAGAAGTTCAGCTTTAGGCCACTGTATTCGGGGCAAGTTGAAATCACCCATGAGTAGGAACATCTGACGACTCATGTGGTTGCGGACATGCAGCAACCAGTCCAAACAACGGCTCAGTGGACTGCGATATACCACGCCCATGAGCAACTCGCAGCGTCTGAGGTGAATCGAACACCATAACTGCTCACATTGACCATCAGCGCTTCGGTAGGCGCTCACTAGTTTCCCACACAAGGAAGACTTTATGTAAAGTAGAACGCCACCGCGATCATTTGATGGTCTATCACAGCGGAAGCATGAGTATCCGGTGAGTTTCACTTCTTGGGTGGTTACCTCGGAGTTTAACCATGTCTCAGCAAGGCCTAATACATCTGGTCGCTGAGAGTTTACATAGTCGTACAGCACATCGCGCTTGTTCATCAGACTGCACACGTTAGTAAAGGCTACGCGCAGACCGCGGTAGGAACCGCTGGACGCGCCTGAAGCATTAGAAACCTGTTGATCGGGATTCGTGGAGGAATCCGGGCAACTACCCGAAAATTTACAATACGGAGATTTGTTTCTCCATCCTCCGTGCGTCGCTTTGGTTTAATCATAGCAGACTTGAGTTTCTCTCTGTCTACCGGGTCTAAGTCATCACGCACGTGTATCTTTAGACCCTTCAGCCTATTATCGCATTATTATTACTCATCTAACCCACATTACGCACCACTACTGAGATTGCAAATGACAGCGGCCTTGATAGACGTTCGTGACAAACAACTTCGCCGGTGTTCTGCAATTAATCTCATAGTGAATTAAGCGCAGATTGTCATTTCTGACAACCTAACTGTATGAAGCGGGGTTTTCTGCAGTGTCAGCAGCCGAAACAAAGTAAGCAAATTAACTGGACATGAGCAACACATATCAAGTGTCATTGTCCCCTAGTTCCCTCAGATGAAGTGAACTCGTTGCGGAGGAACACGCTGTAGGAATAGCAAGTACTAGTCCGAGATGGTGCGCGAAAGTAAGCGCGGATATCAGAAGGCAATTGGAGTCGGACACAGCGGACTGTATTCGATGGGCTACAAGAAGACGCGGACGGATGAAGCAACGCAGGTGGTACACGTTAGCGCGGGAACTTACAAGGGGGTCGAGTGTGGAGCCGGATTGTAAGGATGATTAAAACAAGAAAGGAGAATGTACACTTGGTCGACACTTAAATTGTACATGAAAGATAGTAGTTATCTTATTGGGCGCTACAGTGCTCCCCACCTCCCTAGAAGACTGTACATAGAAAGCGTTCGATTTCGAAAAGGACTGTTGAATCGAGGTTCGTAAGGCAAAATCATGTCGAGTAAAAATGAGCGAGCGTTCATGTCAAATGGGGGTTCGCCGGACGTCGGAGTCCGCTGTGCCGTTTGTGATTTGTTATTTATTGATTGCAGAGCAGGTGCATTTCGGCGAGCCATTAAAGCGGGCTTGTCGGACTACAAAAAATGGCTAGCCCAGTAAAATGCCGACAGGACCTCAACCTCCGCTGATGCCAAACGGTGCGCTTGGGACTGGTCTCTTTCCCCTCTTCGTCGCACCCCGCCCGGCGCCAAAACGACTCTCGTCCCATGGAGAAAGGACCGTCGTCTTACGAAGAAGCGACCATCGCCCCGCGAAGAATCGACACTCGTCTAGCGGAGAAACGACCAGCGTTCTCGTCCGGGTCCTGGAAAACATTCATCGTGTGGGCAAGTCCATCGAAGGGGTGGGTTGGGGCATGTAGAGACGAGAAAATGGAAGAAAATTTGCAGAAAGTGCCAAAAAGAACGAACGAATGATCTGCGTGTTTAGATTTTGAGGTTTTTGAATATTTTTTTATAAAAGGTTTTTTTCGGAGATTTTTGATTTTTTGGTTTGTTTTCAAAACGTTAATCGACCAAAAACTGGGCAAATATATACAATATCTACAAAGCTAAACGTATTTACACTGTACATAGTCGGAGAAACGAACCGGCTTACGCACCTCTCGACCACGGCGATTGGTCGTGGGAGGCGGCGGACTAGATTCGGGAAATGTCGGAACGGCTGATGTTGGTAGACCGAGGTCGTGGTCTGCTTGAACTGCACTAGGATGCTGAAAGTTTGCGCGGTGTGCTGTGACGTCGCACGAAGCATTACTAGACGAAGTGGTTTCTACCATAAAAGCCGGCTTTAGATGGTCGATGTTGACGACTTCGCATCGGCCACCGCGGTCAATGGTGTACGTTTTATTCGTGCGGTGTAGCACTTTCAAGTGTCTTGTGTACGACGACTGAAGAGGCTGCGAACACCGTCTGCGCGAAGAAGGACGTGTGAGCACGGAGACAGCTTCTCGGGCACGTACACTGGCGTCTTCTGCGATCGAGGAGGGGGTGGATGTAGCTCACGCATCTGGTGAGCCAATCGATCGGTGCGACTTCCGTAGTCAAAAGAGGAATTAAGCGGGGCTGGTGCTACCAGCTGTCTGGGCAACTGCCGTGTGCAGCCGGAGACTAGCTGCGCTGGTATTGCATCGAAATCAGTTTTAACAGTGTTTCTTAAGCCTAAGAGGACGAGGGGAAGTGTTTCAGACCATGAAGGATCTGCGTGCGCCCGTAGCGCTGCCTTCAACTGGCGGTGAAAATGCTCCACCATGCCGTTAGCGGCCAGATGATACGCCGTCGTCTGAACTTGGCGACATCCTAAATCCTTAAGCAACGTGGCAAATGTCGACGAGAAATGTGACCGTCGATCGGTGGTCACGATGGCGGGACAGCCGTACTGAGCTACCCAGCACTCCAGTAAAGCTTTCGCTACCGTTTCCGAAGAGCAATTTGGGATAGGGACGACCTCAGGTCATCTACTAAATCGATCGATACGGGTCAGTAGATACACAGAGCCTTTCGAAGGCGGCAGAGAACCTACGAGATCGACGTGCACGTGATGAAAACGTGCGTCTGACGTTGGAAAGGTGCCTGATGGGTTTCTCGTGTGCTTATGCACTTCACGCGTTGACCCGGAAGGCAACTTTAAATGAGATCTTATTTGGTCGAGAACCCTTGCGGGGACTTTAGACAGCTGCCCTAGTACGGACTTTCCGATTAACATTGCACCAAACGAATTGTGCGGTTAAGAGTTAACCCGTGCTCGGACGCCTGGATGAGACAAGCCGTGCAACGTGTCGAACACGGTCTGCCGAAACTCGCGTGGGACGACTGGGCGCGGCGTGTCCAGAGATAAACCGCAAAGTACAGTTCCATCTGATGATGTTAGCAGAACGGGTCGTAGGTTCAATGAGGGAGACCTGCGTAGTAGATAAACCTCAGGATCATTGAGTTGCGCTGTGGCCATGGCTGCCAAGTCCATAGCAGTGCCGGCGTCAACGGAGATAACTTGGATGCGGGAAAGTGCATCGGCGACGGCGTTGTGCACACCTGAGACATGCCGTTTATCGGTAGTAAACTGAGCGATATAGTCAAGGTGGCGCGACTCTCTAGGAGAGTATCGGTCGGTAGTCCAGCCGAGCACCTAAGTCATGGGTTTGTGGTAGGTGAAGACGGCAAAGGAGTGGCCTTCTAAGATGTGTCGAAATTGATGTATCGCTAGATATACGGCTAGTAGTTCTCTACCGAACGTGCTGTCGCGAGATTCCGTCGGTTGTAGGCGTTTGGAGAAAATCGCTAAGGGCTGCCACTTGTCGGCTAGTTATTGTTGCAAAACAGCGCCGACTGCCATGTTCGAGGCGTCAGGACAGTAGGGCGGCCGGATCGTGATGCGCTATGGAAGCTATGTTGGCAATAGCCTCTTTTGGCGAATTAAAAGCAGCATGTGCTACGATAGGAAATTCGGATTTCTTGAGTTTCCTTCGGAGAAGGTCCGGGAAGGGTTGCATCAGCGAGGTGCAGTTGGTTATGAACCGTCGGTAAAAGTTGACAAACCCATCAAAACGTCTGAGAATGTGGCTCAGGGTAGTCGATGATGGCTTGAATTTTATCCTGCAGTGGCACGACGCCTGCAGAGGAGATACGATGGCCGAGGAAGTTTACTGAGTCGACACCAAACGAACACATTTCTGCGTTGATCGTCACCCCGTGTTGAGATAAACGACCAAAAAATGTTCGTACGTGGCGCATGTGCTGTTCTCGTGAAGAGCTCTCGATTAAATTGTCCTCGAGATAAGCGTAAACGAAGTCTAAGCCGCGACAAACTTGGTCGATGAAGCACTGAAAAGTTTGCGCGGCACACTTTAGACCAAATGGCGTGCGCAGAAACGCGAACAAACCAAATGAAGTCGTGACGGCAGTTTTAGCAGTGTGCGCTTCGGCTACCGGAATTTGGTTGTGTGCGCGTACCAACTCGCTTTTGCTGAAGATATTTTCACCCGCCAGACTGGCGGTGAGATCCACGATGTGTGGGAGCGGATAGCGATCGGGGGTTATAACCTTATTCAAGGTTCGGTAGTCGCCGCAAGGGCGCCAATCCCGCATGACCTTCTTCGGGACCATGTGGAGAGGCGACGCCCATGGGCTGTTGACGGTCTGACGATACCGAGCTGAACATGTGGTCGAATTCAGCTCGTGCTACACGTAATTCGTCAGGAGTAAGCCGTCTTGGTCGTGCGGTAACTGGTTGACCACGTGTGACTATGTAGTGAGCGACTTCTGTCGTGACTGGCGGAAGCTCTGCAGCTGGTCGTACCAGCCGCTGGTATTCAGACGGTACGTTCGCATAATCTGATTTTACATCGGCGATCCGAAAAACTCGACTGATTATCGGGACATCCGTGAGAACGCCTTCGACCCCTAGTTTAGTACGGTCGTCTAAATGTCTGTGGCGACCAGCATCAACAAGCAACCCAAAATTTCGGAGTAAGTCGATACCGATAATTGCGAAGGGTACAGACGAAACCATGAAGACCCACTGAAAAGCTCGGCGAAGATTGAGGTCCAAGTTCCTCATGCGCTGACGGAATGAAGCGATTGGAGTACCGTTGGCCGCACGCAGATTATACGTACGCACTGCGTGCTTGTCGTATGCGTTCGCTCCCGTGTGGATAAGGAACGTGATGGAAGAAGGTCGATCCTTAACGTAGAACAGGCGATTTGCTTTGTTATTGACGGATACGTTGGTCGTGCTAGCATGCGGGATATTTACTTTCCCTGAAGCGGCTGAGTCGTGCCTAATGTACGGAGCCCGACAACGTCTTCCTGTTGCATCGTATTGGTGGTGATACCAACATACTTCTTCGACGGGTTTGGTACTATCTAACTGAGAACATGCAGGGAAAATGTTGTGCTTTCGTGCCGAACGAGACGTGCTCGGTGCAGGCACAGACGAGCGGTAATGAACGGTAGCCAAAAGGTGGTTAACATCTGACCGTGGCACACACTGCTTCGAAGCCTTCATTGCTGCTATCCTGCTGCGAAGTAGCGCAATTTCCTCGCCTTTAGGGTCGAATCGGCCTGACGACTTAAATCTTAAACTTGGTTTCATCGATTAGAATACTTCACCGGAGCTACTGGTCGTCTGCTGCGGAAGATGTTCGAACGCAGCGTCTTCCTTGGTAGCTAATTCTTTCAGGGGTGTATCTAAACATAGACAGCTTTACCGGCAATGGCTGTGGGAGACGTGCAAACCACAGCTCCTTTATCCCTTCTTCGCTCAAGAATAATGGACCAGCGATGCGCTGAAGTTCGCTGGGCAACGCCGACGGCTTGCGATCTCCAAGCTTGAAACCACTGAGCTATTCATATCCAGCTCGTGCGCTGGGCTGTAACTCTTATAAAATCGCTTTCTTCATCGTTTCATATTTTGCCTCATTCGATGGGCAGAGTAGAATGTCCTCAATCAGCGTCACAAGCGACGAAGGAAATCGTGGGACGAGCTGATTGTACCTTGGACGGTCCGCCGTTATGCCCTTATTTTCCAGTTCGACCTCGAATATTGTAATCTAAACCTCTGGGCTATGTTCCATGAAACTTGGAACAGCTAAAGTAAGCATGGTTGCGCTGCGAAATGACTCAGACGCCACTTTCGAAATGTGAGTAGAAGAGATAAAGGATGAATAATGACACGATAATAGTGCTAAAAGTACACAAGAAACAAATGAACACCCGCATATAATCGAGAAAAAGGAAAGAAGTCACCAAAAAATAAAAACGAGGAAAATCGTTGAATTCGCGCGTGCGAATCGGGGTCACCAATTTGTAGGACTAGTAAATACTAGACCGAGACGGTGCGCGAAAGTAAGCGCGGATATCAGAAGGCAATTGAAGTCGGACACAGTGGACTGTATTCGATGGGTTACAAGAAGACGCGGACAGATGAAGCAATGCAGGAGGTACACGTTAGCGCGGCGGTCGAATGTCGAGCTGGCTGTAAGGAAGATCAAAACAAGCAAGAAGAATGTACAATTGGTCAACAATTAATTCGAACATGCAAGGTAGCAGTTATCTTTTCGCACGCTACAATGCTCATGGTTTTCCGTAATTTAGCGTTCTACTGAGTTAACTTAAAATATCACTTTGTATCTATTTTTCGTGTAACCGGAATTTATTTCCAAGTCATGCTCAAGCACAATTACAATAAAATTATTTACATAAAACACGCTAAAATGATAAAGTTCAACAAACCCGCTCAACTGGCCGGGGTACAATTATCAAACGCCGACCAGTTCATGGCGATACAAAGGTTGGGGAGCATTGTCGTAGAGTGCACCGGCTCGCAATACCCGCATATTCCACGAGACCAGCTGCTTGTAGTGTGGTTCCTTAGCAACCATATATTTCATGTCTGCATACTTGTGGAACGAGAAGGAAAGTTTTATAATGCATCGTTTAACATATTCTTTAAAAGGAAATTGCAAGGCTACAATCAAACATCTATCACATGCCTCCTTTATCCATCCATTGGTTATTATATCATTCCACCCGGGAACTGTCCTGTCTAGCTCGATCAGATTTGACCTGTGTAGTTCGTATGGCGGCGAATTGTTTGGAATATGATTACCTTCTACCCCATATTCAATTTAAACCTGTGGATCCGTCGCAAAAGTGGTATTTCATCGCATAAAGAAAGAAGTTACGTGTGGTGACTGGTGTCCCTTCTGCTGCGACGGAGATCGTTCCGCTCCTTATGTTATGGACAACTTGACTTCGAGGTCAAACGGTAGCTTTCTTCTGCGCCTTCAACTATCCGATCGAACTAGCCTGAATACCCATCAAAACGAGGCAACCTATTTGCGCTTCTTGTTTAAAGCGCCTTTTTAGTAACAAGCCAACGTTGTGCGCTGTTGTCCTGCGTGCATCACTTGCGCCCTAGCCTCAGATATCTCCTTTGTTCACTTACAAAAGGGGCTTGAATACACTTCAAACTTATACCCGGTGTTCTGTGCGCACACGTTACCCTTCCCTCGGGGACTGTGCGCACCCCAATGGATGTTTTAGGCATCCACATTGTCCTGTGGGAGCGAGCAGCACACTGCACCGGCTGAGCTCCGTTTAGTAAAGTCTCTATAGCCGTCACTTTGAGTTGGACCACGCTAGCTTCACCCAAGTCTCACAGTTTTCCTACCAACCTCCGAAAGGGTGAGTATACTGCGCGTAACTGTGTTCAGTCTCTACGCTATACCGAATTCTATTGGCTGGTAGCCTCTGCTCACGCAGTGCTACGTGGATGCAAGTACGTAGATTATCGGATGATAGCTTTTGCATTAGAGAGGAAAGATTCTGCACTAAGAATGATGGCTTCTGCACCAAGGATGTATGCGATTGCGTTAAGGATGTAAGCAAGTGAGAGGTGGGTATAGGGCATTGGTGGGCAATTGCAAGCGTGGTGGTGGTTTTGCTTCCTAAGTTGGCTTGTGGAGTCCACTCAAAACTTTTGACTCAATATCCTGACCTGCAAGGCAGTGGGAAGTTGATGTAGCTCGAAGTTTGAATGGAGAGACCCGTGAGGATCTGCTTGAGGTCTGTGACACACAGACTTTGAAGATCGGAAACAATTCATATGTGTTTTTTCAACAGTAGTAACATACGCACTTGCGACCACGGCCGGAAGTAGTTGGGTTTTAGCGTGTTTGCACAAATTTGACTAGGGACTGCTTGGCTTTAGGCGGGCGGTTGCAAACCCTTTAGAACCCAGAGGTGCCATCTCACCGGCAGAAAAGGCGCATGGGATCGGGCTCTACACTAATCGAGATGTGATCATATAACCCGTGGATCTGTTGTCTCCCATCGCTAAATTTTAAGGGAAGGAGCGACACTGACTACCTCCTGACCTCCGAAGAGGATAAGGTTTGGTCTAAGGTACTGGCAGTGTGCTCACAACTGACAGTAGAACGACTCTTGTCCTCGTCCATAGCACTCGATTAAATTTACACCAGAAAAACTGCAAGTCTATCACATGGTCAATTCACTGTCTCATGCGGATTGTTGTGTCCTGGCTCTTAGCTAGAGGAATTGCATAACCCAGCTCCTACCTAGCAGTCCCCACAAGGAGGCATCCAGAACCTGAGACAACGGCATAACGTTAGCAGCAGTGGCTAGAGCATCTGTCAGGATCTAGCCACCACAGGCCTAAGCGCACCATATATATATATATATATATGTATATATATATATATATATATATACACGAAGATTTAAAAGCGAATGACACAGGAAGCTATTGCAAGCGCTCTGGTGAACTGGCAGTAAAACATTTTAAATAAAGGAAGGCAAACCCGGCTTACTTGCGCATCAACTTGACCTTACCAAATGAAATTAACATAAAGCTTTTGGTGCGTTTAATACAATTTCTGTGCATGACACACACGTCAGCACTAAATGGTTATTGTGCCCGTCTCGAAAACTCTCTTTTGACAGTCTTCCGAATGATATACAACATGGGCTCCAGTGGTGGCATCTGTTGCATGATAAGTCCGTTTAGGATACCTTGAAAAGTTATACAAGCAAAATTGCTACTTACAAGCGTGCAACTGAAATTAGTCAAGATTATGAATACCGACCAACACAAGCGTCCATAAAGTTTGTATAACAGCATTTGTGCATCACTGAAAAAGCACACCCTACTTTCAGTTTAGGAAAGATAGCTTATGTTCCGTTTCTTGAAGCCAACAGGTATGCGCTATAAAAAGTAAGAGTGCATCCTTCATTTTTATTCTTAGTTGCAATGCTTCCTTATGCTTTAATTTGATCCTAACTTACACACATCACTAGTTATCGCAACACAGGCATAGCGGTTTTGTCTTGAGGCTGACATTAGAATAGACCTACGAAACTTACTGTAGAAGTTGCCTGAGCAGGACTTTCTGATAGCTTCTTGTCTGTCCTGCATTCCACCATATTTGAGTAACTCAGGATTTCGAGAGCAAGATAGCTCCATTTTATCTGATCCCAAAACATAGAAGGACGTGCCACTCGCGCATCCGTGCACTTTTTTGTTTTTGCTATTTATTAGCCACCTTTTTTCACCCACCACTGAATCTGTCCTTATTCGCATTGCTCATACAAACGCTTCCACGTGATCCCGTTTCCTTGAGCACGCTGAAAGTGGATCGTACATTTACACTGAATTATAAATTCTGGGCAGTTTCTCACCGATATCCAAGCGCAAAGTTGTGTGATTCCAAACTTCGGAGACATTGTTTGGTCTCACTCGATAGAGCTTTTCAACGGAGTTTGTACAAATGAATATTCGTCCGAGTCCAACATTAGTTGGAGCTGCTACAGAGTGATTAGCGCTTCTCCGCTGCTAGCTCTACTTGGTCTCACAACAAGTTCGCTTGGCGCGATTCATAGACACATACGTGAAACTGCTCTATCAAACCCTAGTCTGATCCGCCTCACGGGTACGCTGTCGCATTCAACCGGTCCACACGACAGGAGTGTTTACGGTCACACAATTGCAAAGTGAGCTCTGTGTGTGACATCGCCATTAACGTCAGAAACACAAACACAAGTGCTTACCATCATGGGCATGTCATTCGTAACATTGCGTAACATTTGGTCAAGTCGTGACACGCCTAGCGTGTAGCAAGCCAACGAGATATGTGGATCACGTACCAAAATTTTCACAGTAAATATTCCGGTTCCAATTGTTGCAATATGTTCCATGCGAAATGCATACGTGTGAGAGCCAGTAAGGCCAAATTATCAAACAAACCAACTCCACTGTGGAACGCACGTCTATCCTACAGAAAGGTGCGTGCTCCTATTATTTCAAAAGTATGACCACACTCGCTAATTTTGTGGAAATGGTAACCATCTAACTCACCACAGTTGCGGTAAGCATAACGGGCTGTGCAACTTAGGTTTCCTTACTTAGTGATGCTCAAATCCTGAGGAGAACGACTGAAAACACTGTAAACAAAATAACACCAATAGCTCAGAAAATCAATTACTGTTCCAAGACCACAGACGGCTCACATTCAACTAATGCGGTTCCCAGTTCGATGGGAGTAAATACACGCAAAGCTTTGTCCACTTTCCCGATAGTGTGCATACCAAGAGAGCAAGCCGCTTCTAATGAAGTTGTATTACAGTTGCTTCCAAGGAGGACCGACATTTAAAATTAGCAGCACCTCCCACTGAATCGGAAAACTGAGGAGTGAAGCGATGATCTAGCAGTACAAGGATCACCGGTTCCATGCAGTACATCGCCCAGCATTTTAATCACTACCCTTGACCAGTTGAGACATGCTAACTTATAACAAACTGTACTCAGCGTACTGTGCTCTAAGGCCCCAGCATCAAAGTCGTCATCAATAAGAGTCAGGCATTTTGGGCAAACTTAATCAGTGGGATGTATTAGTAAAGTACTCGGCGCTGTGTTTATAACTGTAGAAGTAATGCAACTAAAGCGGAACCACAACGGAGAGTCAATACTTCGGCGCGTTTCGCTGTACTCCATCACCGGAGCAAAAACCGTTCTGCTGTCGACGGATGAACCCATAAATGAACACTGCTCCAGCTGTGTCTTTCCAAACATCTCATAAGGTAAACGTTATAGAAAAAAACGCAACTCAGAAGCCAAACGGAATGAAAATTTAACTAGGACCATCATTTTCCACGGTGTTGCTGAAAACGAAATATGCGAGGCGTATGAAACAACAGCTGATGATAATGAACGGTGTCGTATTCATGCAAAGCTCATTCGATAAGTTGCTAACGAAAGCTGTATCACGGCTACGCACCTAACCAAACTAGTAAGCATGTGGCCGCGGAGCCCTGTAGGTAGTCCTAGATTCAAAACAAATGACAGCACGGCTATTACATTTGGTACATGTTTCGTGACAGCAGCCATCTGAGCTTCGGCTGAAAACAGCAAGCGCTATGCACTCAGGGAGATGTTGGGTCACCCAAAGTACCAAGAGCGATAAGAATTCTCATGGAACATTGTCTGAGGAACGCATACAAACTATTGGTGAAGTGGGTGACCAAACCACTTAGCTGTACGTCGAAGGTTATATTTGGGACTACGTATCAGCCGATAAATATGACGTCGAACTAGTTGTCAAGTACAAACCGAAAAACTGGTTAGTCTTCGGCCACTCATTGGTCAGCGAAACTTCACGTTGGAATTGCGTAATCTCCGACACATTCCTGAAAGCTGCAAATTTTTCATTTATGCATACTAACGCCAATGGCTCCTCAGCAAACTTGCTCAATTTCGAATATGTCAGATCTCGAAGGCTTGTGACCTAAGTTCGATTACTGAAATTTGGTTAAACCAAGAAGTTCCTGATGCTGAAGTCGATTTTGCAGCAATGTCACTCATCCATAACTTAGCAGACGATTTTGGATCCTTCCCTAGTACCGCAGTGTCAGCAATATGCAATAGTTGATGAGCCCGAAACTCATGTTACCGTCTCTCTCTTGTTCCTTCTCCGAGTAAGACACAACGACGCAAGTCTCGTAACAGTCGGTTATCGCCCCCCCCCCTAATGTCTACTCCGGAAACGCATTCCAGCTGGATCCGTGTCTTGAATAGAGTAACACGGCCTAGGTACAGCTACGTCCGCATCGCCGGTGACTTTAATGTTCACGATCTGTGGGGATCGGTCTCTTCTAATGGACAGTTCAAAGGAGGCTTGCATGAACATATCGCTAATACTCCATTATAAAACCAGGTCACTTCGCCCACTAGATGCAGGACAGCAATCAAACCATCCACATTGGACTTTATGCTCACGAATGAAGCGCTCATGTTTGACAAGCTATTGATGGAGAGTCCAGTAATTCTCAGCGACCAGGTAGTAAAAATGTTCAACTATGTGTGTTATGCAGTGTCCATCTACACACTCTGAACTAATACAATCACACGCAACCACATCTTGATGGAACTCATCGAGGTGTCTGCTTGGAAATTCTCAAACATCAGTGCACTTGACAATGTGAGGACAGAGTTCCTTGAAAGACTCAGCGATATGGTCAACAAAATATTAGAAAACAAAGCCCTTCGTCCAGCAAAACCATCATCAATTCTCGGAAGCAGGACTAAAATATGCATGTTAAAAAGCGATGCAGGACGGCTTGCCGACAAGGCTAACCTGTACTCAGAGACTTGGGACAACTTCTTAATCCTTCGCAACCGTTGCACCACACTTGTCAGTGAGAACAATGTAACTTTTAAACAGTGCATATCCAAACGATTTCTTGCAAACAACAAACTACTTTATAAGCATAGCAACTGGATCCGTCAAGTAAATCACGGTATTCCTTAACCTTACTCAACAGGCGGTAGGATAGAAGGCGCCCAAGGGGCAACAAATGCCCTGAAGCTATAATACGCCCTAATTTACGAACTCGCATCATGTCCCTGTCACATGGCACACGCATAAGTCTCAAACCAACTATTGTGTTAAGGAAGTTACTCTCATTGCTCGACCATAGCTCTCCGGGAGCCGACAAGATTCTCCCGAAAGCACTGAAAGCTCTAACCAATAAGCTGGACGAACCCCTGTAACAGCTCATTAAAAAGATGCTTCGATGAATAACTAGCCCACACTGTGTGTAAGCATAACATTATTAGCCCAATTTCTACAGGCTGTAATCGTTCAGACTCTGAAAACTATCGCCCCGTGACTCTCCTCCCTGTTCTTGCGAAGGTGATGCAAGCGGCCGTAGGTAAAGCTCTAATGAAATACCTGGAAAAATGCAACGTCTTGGCACTGGAGCAGCATGGTTGCCGTCAACACAGCCTATGCACCACCAACCAGTTGATGGAAAAAGGTAGTTGAACGGATGTGCCTGATGGTGGGGTCGGAGTAGACGTCAGCTATCTGGACTCCTCTAACGTTTCCGACCGCCTAGATAACCGCATTCTACTTCACAAGTTAATGAACTATGAAAATGGGAATTCTGGTCTTGCTTGAACCGCGTGCTTTTACCAAAAGCTAGGGTTCCAAATGCGTCCTAGGGGATCACTGTCCAACCCGATTAAGGCAGAACACCGTGTTCCAAACGGCTCGGGGATTTGACTGTGCTTATACTTGGTTCTTATCAATGGCCTGACAAGAGTAATCTCCTCGAAGTTCCTGGTTTTCATCGACTCTGTTAAGATACGGCGAGCAATTCATAATAGGAAAGAGCACGATTTACTCCAATATGACCTGGATTCCATTTATGAATGGTCAACGAGGAATATACACCAGACCAACATATCTAACTACATCGTAATCCACAAGCGTCAGAAGCCGGTAAGCGCGTGCAAGCTTGGAGAGTACACATTGCCGTAGGCCCCTTAGGAGCATGAGTGAAGCGTTCTGAAACAAGACGATCCCGGATGCTCAAAACATGCACAGAAGGCGTCGAGAACCGGCAATCAACGCCGTAGCATTCTCCGCAGTGCGTTCGGTCGGTTTGACCCCTCAATCTTACCACGAATGCTTAACGCCTGCGTGCAAACTTAGAATACGCCATTCAAGTGTGGCACCCGTGGCAGAAACAGGATGTCGTTGCTCGCGAGAATCCTCGACGAGGGCAACCAAACACGTCAGGGGACTCTCCCATCCTCCATTTCAGCTTTGATTCAAGTACCTAGGAAGATACGGGAGGCGTTTGCTTGGGGACCTCATAATGGTTTCTCAGATGCCAGAAAAACCCAAACCACATTTGTTTCCCGCTTCTGGAACTGACTCGCAATACCAACCTAACTGGTCATCCTATGAAACTGACAATATGGTATAGCCAACAGGAATGCCATAGAAATTACTTCTCCCTCAGAGTGTCTCGGCCGTGGAACTCCTTCCCAAGTTATGCTGTCTCTTCCGCAAACTAACAATATTTGAAAAATAAACTGACGCAGCATTGTTCTATTCCTATTTTATTTTATAACCAGGAGCTATATAACTCAGGCAAACGGCGTGTTTCCAAAATTCCAACCAGTGGATTTATACTTTTAGCATGCAACTATCTCGGCTTTTTTATGCATGGCTATGGTGAAACACCAAAACACTTTTCATTTCGGCATGAATTATCGATTTCTCATTAATTTACATCACGAGGGACTTGTTAAACTTTGTTTTTTTACCCATAATACCCTATTGTTTCATTGTCCGATAAAACGAGCGTCTTGGGCTCTGAAATACTTAGGATCACTTACTCTGTCCCGACACTGCAGCTCTGAAACTCCCTATTATGAATGCCTTTCCAGTGCTCGAAATAGCAGAGGTTTAGTTAAAAGTAAACTGTGACCCAGTTGAGATCGCTTGTCTCAGTGCAGACACAGGGAGGATGCTTCAAGATCCAGCAACGAATTAGATCTACTTAACCATCTAAGTTCAACACTGAGACGTCATTCCAGTGCAGTGCATCAAAGTTTTTCGATACCGGATGTTACGTTCACCTGGTTTACAATTAGCAAGCCGCATAAAGTGAGCAAGTTTGAGTGGACAACCGACGGTTTGTTACCCGTCAACATTTATTAATTCGTAATGCGCAACAAGTATTGCGATGAGGTCCCGTGCATTCATATCCTCCTCAGCCCATCGCACCTAATACGATGCGATTCTGTTAGCCCTTCGAGTGGAGCACAAGACACTACCATCAAAATGTACGAGCAAATCCTTTAGAGTCAATTTTACAAGAGGTTGTAATTCTTTTCTTTTTTTAGAAATAAAAGTGAATTTATCAGCTTTTCACTATACAGCAAGGCGATCGATCTTAAAGTGGTACTTTCACATCTCGTCGCAACATGTGACCAAAACTTGCTCAAACTCTAATAACATCCGCAGGAGGTAGCGATAGCTTGAATTTAATATAACTTGCTCGGATTAGTGCAACCCATAATGTTCTAACCACGGGTTAATCTCGACTGAAACTGGCATATTTTCGTGTGCGTCACAAACGCAGTCATTTAGTTTAAGGTGCAGACGATTGTAGCGCACGTGCATGGTAGCAAGCCAGACAATTGAACTTCAACCGCGTGACGGGACAAGGTACAATGTCGACACTATACTGATATTCTTACTTGGTAACACATTTAGGTGAGCAAAAGCACAACTTGTAGTCATCGATCTAAAATATGCCAACGTATAACTCAAAGTCTAAGCTGACACACTGACTGTGTTAGCAAAGCTTTGGAAACACTTAAACACATGGGAAGGAAAAGAAAACGATCCGATTTGTTGACCTTTTGCGCCATTTTGTGACTTTCTATAAGTTAGATATGCTTTGGGAACCATGCTACCTTGTTGTACAATGACTTTAAAAGGTTAAATATTTCAGGTTCTCTGCTACACAACAGTACTGCATGCGTCCGTTTGCGAGGATGTGGTGAAATGGGATGGATTCAGTCTGACATACAAGGAGATCAAAGGGGTTCCCAACCCACTTTCACCGACCCGCCGGCCGCACACTTGGTACTCCCCGCTTTTCTGGCATCTACTCGGTTGCATTTTGTCGCACATAACTGAATTTACAGTTATTCGCCCCGAATTAATGAGTACCATCTCTCGAGATCAATCTATCGGAATACTTCCGTGGAGCCTTACAATTATGCGGAATTACAAATTTCGGGCAGTGTTTACTCGATGCCCACGCGCACAGCGTTACCTTATTTCAAACGTCGAACCGAATATCTGGTTTTACTCTATAAAATAAATAAATAAATAGTGTATTTCTCGACGTCCCTAGACACAGACCGAGTACGTGGTCTGATCATATTATACAACAATCACATAGTGAAGAAACTTGTCTAAGTGTAACAATGTTCCATCTGAAGTGTTGGGAGTTTGCTATTAAAGTAGTGCAACAAGAGCTGATAGTAAGAATAACTGTAAGAATCGTCATTAGTTCAAATAAAGTAACACGGCCATCCATGGAACCGTCCCCTGGGGACATGCTTCCATGCGGGGTAGTCTCTTGAAAGGTTTCATCCGCAATTCCATATCTCATCTGGCCATGTGCTGTTGGGCTATAAAGCAGATAAGCCTCACTATTTGCCAAGTTTAATTTATTTTTTGTTAGTTTTTGCTGCAAATATATGCAAAGGCTCTCATCACATTGGCACTTGACACCATTATAATCAAATAGGCCACCAATAAGGTGACTTTTTGCCTCCGTCGTGTGCAATTTTGCTATCATCACGTTTACTCAATATTTTTTCGAGAGCTGTATATTTCGAGACAATCCCGACCCACAGCCCATTCTCTCATGCAGCATATGCAGCAAATTCAACTACGTACTTAGATGCCCGACGTTGTGGCTGCTCCAGTGCATTAAGGTTGTGTTTCAGCCATGGATGCCAGGCTTGAATTGCGTATTCGACATGGGGGCGAACATTCGCACTGAGCATTTGTCGAAATATGGAGCCGTTTATTTGTCCAAACGCCCGCCTCAACAGCCCCACGTGTTGGTTCCCGGTCTTCGAGGCCTTTTCGGATTGGCTGGAGCAACCTAACTCATCTTGAACCAGGACACCCAAGTCACGTTCGACAGCTGATTGCTGTAGTATATTCGTTCCGAGTCGGTATGAGTAGCTGCCCTGATGTCGGATGGAAAGCACTTTGCATTTACTGACGTTGAAATGCCATGAGTTTTGGGTCGACCATTGATACACTGTATCTAAGTCACTCTGAAGCACATGTTGGTCGGCGTTCGCCTGGATCCTGCGCCAGATCTTGATATCGTTGGCAGACATTAGGAAGTTTGAAGCGATTCCCTGTGCAAGGTCATTAATAAATATCAAAAACAAACGTGGACCTAGAAATGAGCCTTGCGGCACACCACACTCAACTTGTATGGGGTCCGATATAGAGCTCCGAATTCTGACCACTAATTGCCGTTGAAGTAGAAAGTTGGCGATCCAGCTTAAAAGAGAGTCTCCGATCCCGTAATGCTGCAGCTTGGATAGTAATATCCGATGGTCTAGACGATCGAAAGCCTTGGAAAAATCCAGGTAGATCACATCAACACCTTCTCCAGCGTCAGCTGCCTCGGTCCAACTACTGCGTGCAATTAGTAAATTAGTTGTACATGACCGCTGTTGACGGAAACCGTGCTGTTCGGGGGTGATGAGGTTGCAGTTTTCCAGATAGCACACCAGTGCATCGGCAACTATGGATTCCATGACCTTGGAGAGTATAGGAAGAAGGGTTGCTGGGCGGTAGTTGGAGGGATCAGTTCTGCTTCCACCTTTGTGAATCGGGGTTATTATTCCAAGCTTCCACATGGCGAGAACTTGGTTCTGGTCTAAGCAGCGCTAGCAAATCTAAGCTAAAGTTCCTGCCAGTTGGCTTGCTGCTGCTCCCAATGCCTCAGGACGAATGGCGTCGACACCCGGCGAGCTGTGTTTGCGTAGAGAGGTCAGCTTTTGCAATACAGCCTCTGCGGTAAAATTGATGTGGGTTAGTCCTGGCGAGCAGAAGACGAAGCTTGGTAGATCGCTTGGTGGCAAGACTCTTTGAAACGTGGGGGCGTATTGCATCTGCAGCGCGTTTGCAGCTTCCATATCCATTCTTGTTGGGCCATCAGCCGTCCTGAGTGGAGGAAATCATTGCCTCACCTTTCGTATGCCATTAACGTGCTTGTACAACAGTTTGTTGTTAGCACTGAAGGTTTTTGAGATGTTCTGCCTATAGGCGGCTTTATCTTCTCTTAACAGTTGAGTGCAGTGGTTACGTTGGGCTATGTAGTTGTTACAAGTTTCGGGTGCTGGAGCTTCTCTGTACACTCGCCATGCTGTGTTGCGTACTGTCATCCATTTTCTAGTTCTGCTCCTAACGAAAGAAACTGGTTTGCACTTATTGCAAGCTTTTATCTATGAAGCCTGTGCAATCAGCTGACTGAATGTGTTGACGAACTCGAGCCAGGCGACTTCCGGGGGTTCTTCTTCGAGGAAAGACCATGTTGTGGCTCTGACTAGCTGGGCGAGTCGGTCGTACCTTGTGATGGTTCGCACAGTCTCATCGTTATCATTTAGATATTCTGCATGGCAGACGAAGTTGTACTGATGACTGCGTGATCACTGCGACCCAACGGACAGCCTAAAACCAACGCATCAATCATATGCTCCTCGTTGGTAAGTGCAAGATCCAGCACAGAGAGCCTGTTACCAGTTCTGAATCGAGTGGGCAAAGTGATGTGGTTGTAAAGAGGAACAGTAGTTACTAGATCTGGCAGATCGGTTTTGAATTTTTCTCCGATCGTGGCAGGAACTTCTAAACCATATAAGTTGAAATCACCCATGATAAAAATGTGAGTGTACTTTTGTTGTAAACAGCACCTTAAAGCAGCCGCTAGGTGGTAGTCGGTTTCGGGTGTTGAGTTATGGGCGCGGTACACCAAGACAATAAGGCAAGCGTCCCTGCCTTTTAACTGCAACCGGCACCAAAGAGAGTCGGGGAACTGAGAGTCTGCATGCGCCATGGCTTCGCACTGTAAGTCGTTTCGGTAATACAGGATTACCCCTCCTTCTTTTGTGAGCCTGTCGTTCCGGATCAGCGACATGCCCGGTAGCAACACCTCAGCGTCCGTCATTCCCGTGTGCAACCATGTCTAGGTGATACTAATGACATCATACGAGCCGGAAGCTTGGCGATCTTACAGTTCAGCCAGTTTGTTAGAAAGACCCTGAGCATTTGTATACAAGCAGGCCAGTTTCCCGGTCTCTAGGAGCCCGCAGAGAGGTGAAGCTGTCAAGTGTGGGAGAATGCCGACCGACGGGTCGGCAGTTACTCGTTTTTTGATGGGTCAGTGATACCACATTTGCAACTTGATTCGGACAAGATGTGTCCCAACCTTCGTTTAGACCTACGTCAGAGTCAATTAAAGCAGCAGTCAAGTTACGCTTTTGTACAATCGTCGGTATGCTTGCTGCTTCAGTTGCTTTAATATTTGAGCTGTGCAAAGTGTTTGCGACCTTTAACCGAATTTCGGAAGGAAGATGTTTCCGATTTCTCCGCCATCGATCCAAAACATCCTTTGCTTGTTGCTTTGGTTGAACAACAAGTTTTAGGATTCTAGGGCCGCATCCTCTATACTTTGGTGAGAGAGGTATCCTGGTGAGCGATAGTGCCACAACATTATCCAAAGAAAGTGTTTCACGAATGAACCGCCACTGTTCTAAATCGTGCTTTCCGGTCTCTTGAACATCGTTAGAAGGATGTTCTGGCACGCCATGTATGAAGATTGTGTTTAGGCGGTCTTGCTTGCTGTGCCCGTCTTCGGTGTTTCGTTGTGGTTGTCGCGCGCCCCAAGGGACATCAGGATAGATACGTATCCCACAGGATCCGTGTTTTAGCGCGCTTGCGGAGAGCAAAACGTTTTCTACGTCGGTGGAGGATTCTAGAGTTACTCGAATAAGTCTGGGTTCTCCATAGTGTGGCGAGTTCGGATGACGAGTAATTCGTAACAAGTTTATGGGCTTGGCTTTGATACTCATCTGCGTACACAATGAGTTCCATTGGTCTTGATCGTCTGATAACTTATCCTGCAATGTGATAGCGGTGGATTCAGGGACATTTGAGCATACAACAGTCCGGGCACTGTTGTTGGATCCCTTTTTAATCGATCTACAAGGTATGGTACTCATTTGTGCTGACTTGTTGACAAGTGATTGTTTGCTGTTTTTCTCTCCATTTGCGTTAACGGTGTTTAAAATGGGAGAGGACGCAACGGCGGCCTCTTAGTTGACCCTTGCAGCAATCTCTGCATATGTATCCGATGTTCTGGGAGGCTTAGTCTCGACAAGAGATATTTGAGCTACAGGTACCAAGGGTTGGTGTTTGGCTGCTTCATGCTTCAGATCTAGCGGAATTTGCTTAACCAGACGTTTTGAATGGTGCCTGATTTTTGTTGCCGTGTGTACTGTTTGATTCACGTAGGTACAGTCTGTTTTCGCCCGGCGTTCTACCAAAGTTGGAGATGACAACGGAGATGGAAACGTGGCTGATTTTGGTTCAGGGGAATCGGATTGTTCAGCATTCCATTGCTTAGCAGCCGCTACGCTTCTGTGGTCCATACTCGCTTCCATTGAAGTAATCTTATTGTTTATCCTCTGCTCTGCTTCTGTGATTAACCGGTCGCATTTCTCAGCTAGGATAAGCAAGCACTTAACGAGGGGGATGGTGGAACACGTAGTACAGAACCAAAATGCATCTTGGGTGCTATTTCGCTCTCGTATCTGTTGTTGGGACACATCTGCACATTTCGTATGGTACCATTCCAAACAGTGCGAACAAGCCAGACCGATTTTTACTACTCGATGACATTCACCTAACCCGCAAATACCTTTCGATGGGAGTGTCTTCGGTTTTGCCTTTCCGCCATTCAATTCGGTGTCGTTACCTGACCCCGTGGGTTGGTTAGCGTTCTGTACTTTTACAGCTTTGAGAGCGGCGCACATCGGTCAGGCAAGCGTGGCGGTTGCAAGGTCAGATGAGCGGTCGGCGTGGTCGCGCGGTCCGTGTGATGGGTAATGCAGCCGCACTGGCTGACAAGGTCACAAGGAATGGCGGGTGACTGCAACCTGAACAGAGCGCTGAACACAGATTCTTTCACAGCTGTGTTGAGAAACACTGGATCGGAGTAAGCTTAGGCTTTTCGGCCTGCTTCGAGAATTCTGTATCGAATGGTGTCACACAGAATGGCAATCGGCTCAATATGATTGAATTAAACGCTTGCGCTTAACCACAGATGCCAGTAAAAACGGTTAGTGATTGCCCTGACTCTAATCGTAGTAGATATTTCCACGTATGATGGATCACTGTGTAGAGCTGGTAAATCCGGTTCAAATGAGCGTAAAGTGACAACGCTGCGGGAAGATCGAGAGGGGATAGAGGGGAATAATCCAAATGAACCAGGAGCACGCACGTCACGCGTGTGTGAGGATGACCTGACTGAATATCATCGGGCAGTACTCCAAAAGTGGGCGTACACAAATCAAATTAAGAGCTAGCTTGGCTTTGGGTAAGACTATTGAGTTGTTTAAGCTTAAAGCGCGTGTTGCCTTTACTAACTGTTGTGGAGCGTGAGTTGAGAAGTCTACTAGTTCATTGAAGCTTAAGCCTAGATCACGGACAGACTGAGTGACAGAGATTGGTTCCCCCTTCAAAGTTCAAGTTCCTGGTGGGATGCTACATCTATGACGGAGTACGTGGGACTTGTGCCCGGAGAATTTAATTAACCATTCAGTTGACCAGAGTTCAAGTGAATTCAGATCCGTTTGAATAGTCTTGGTGATTATCTGCAGATGTGCTGGAGGAAATATGTAGACGATTTTCAAGTCATTCGCAAATATAAACGGTTTAACAGATTTGAGTTTATCGAAAAGATCATTAATATAGATGAGGAACAGATTGTAACCAATTTCGCTACCTTGCAGTGCTCCACTCGTTATTGCACGTGGTTGTGATGCTAGGTTAGTTAGTGAAACGGTCTGAGTGCGACCCTCTAAGAAGGAGGTAAACCAAGCCAGGAGTGAGTCACGGACTCCGAATGACCAAAGCTTAAACAAAAGTCGCTTAGGCGGAACATACTCGAAGGCTTTGTGTATATCAAGGAAGATGACCAGTACCGACATTGACATTTACAGCCTGGCAGGCGTTACATGAGCGTTTACACATAAATCCATGGGGTTGGAAAAAGTTCTCACTTGACTAACACCAACATTACATTGGGCAGTTATAGTGCAATTTAGGTTCACGCAACGAACCCCACTCACTTTCTCAGCCAATCCACACAAGGCAATCCACACACCTGGCCACAAATCTATTAAACCATCATGGGATCTACCCAGCGTCACACTGAAGCATTCGACCGGCACGCCAGACGAGGCTTAGAAAGTACAACTTGCTGTCACACCGTCGACGCGAACCGTGTGACCTTGCTTAACGTCAGCGACCCGAGCAAAACTGCTGATCATCAAGGGTGTCAGGCTAGTGAATCGTAACATTCGCTCAGCCAGCGCGACTAGTGTGCCTCAGGCTAAAGATATGTGGCGCATGCATCGATTTCGTCAGTTGGTATACCATGTCCATCTGTTGTAAAATGTTTCCTTTAGAAATGCAGCATGCCCGATCACAGGAGACTATACCTTTTCTGAGTCAACTGAATCTATAACGGAATCAAGACTAAGCAAATCATGTTCCTTCATAAGAATATTCAACAGGTCATAAGCATATCAAGTTGAATCCAATGTGGCGCAACGCAAAATTACGTGCCCATCGTCTTGACCAATTGCAAATCAGTCCAAGATTACTCAGAACACCTGCGTCGGTTCGTGAGTGGTTAGGTCCCTGTTGATAATATTGCTCTAATCTGTGACAGCTCACAAACGTGCCAAGAGGCACTGGACAAATTAGCACTGGCTGTCCGTCACTTCGGGCTTTGCTTCGCACCCTCGAAATGCAAAGAGTTCCTCCAAGCATGGTCTGGACCGCCTCCTACGCTGACGCTTGGAGGGGCTCAGCAAGAAGTTGTTCGAAAATTCAACTATCTAGGAAGTTGTATCAGCGCCCGTGGGATTGAAGATGAGATCACGAACCTTATAGCAAATGCTCGAGGCACTTTTGCTAACCTTCGCCACTTATGGTGCCGGTGCGACATCACTCTTGCCCTGAAGGGTAGAGTGTACAATGCAGCGGTACGTTCGACCCTACTGTACGGTTGTGAAACCTGGCCCCCTAGATTAGCGGACATAAGGAGTTTGGTTACGTTCGACCACCGGTGCCTTCGCAGTTTAGCTCATATCTGGTGGGGACACCGAGTGAGGAACGAGCGTGTTCGACGCCTTGTCTACGACAGAAGAAAACGAAATGAAGCGCTCAACACCGTTATTTCCCGCACCAGGCTCCGATAGGTGGGCCAGTTGTTACGCATGCCAGCCCACCAACTCCCGCGACGTAGGTTGTTCGCCCGCCGGGGGTGTGGATGGAAGAAGAGCAGAGGTGGCCAAGCGATGACTTGGTCGCAAGAGGAATGAAGGCCCTCACTTCGGAGCTGGCCTCGGTTGGAGCGTCTCGACTCCCTGCTTGCGGTCTGAAAGACGATGAACACGTTTGGCTAGATACACTTGCTGATATGACTAGGAGCCGACCTCAGTGGCGTTCCTGCTGTGAGTTTCTTTGTCCCACCCCATCCTAGTTAACCTCCCCCTCAAACCACGATCTCATTATTTAACCTCATAGAATTTTGCATCTTATTTGATGCACAGTAGCCGGCTGGTAGCTTATTGGAACGATGCCAATCCGTTACCGGTAGCTCAGCTGGCTTGCACCAATTGCATATCGTTATTCTCTTTCTATGTACTGCGGCACAGTAGCTGTGTTTCCCATCTCTAGCTAATGTGTATAAGGATGATGATGGTGGTGATGATGATGGATGATAATGACGATGATGATGATGATGAGGGATGATGATGATGGATGATGATGAGGATGATGAGGATGAGGATGTTGACACTGAGGATGATGTTGATGATGATGATGATGCTGAGGATGATGGATGGTGATGGATGAGGATGGATGATAATGATGATGAAGATGATGATGGATGATGATGATGATGAGGATGAGGTCCCTGCGCACGTTGGGCTTTGCGTTCACCGAGCAAACCACGTGATGCGCGCGCGGACGTCAAAACAACGTGTGAACACAGACACGGTAAGATGCGATGCACATGAGCACACGACATCCATGGATGGTTGAGGGAGTACTTCACCTCCCACCCACTCACTTATGCGGCTTCAAGACGCACAACACAGTTTTTTGGGGGGGGGCGGAGATTCTCCATCCATGTTTACAGTGCTCATTATTGCGCGCAGCCGACCGGACTGAGGTACGCTCCACAAGGAGACTCAGCATCGATTGCCTTCACTGAAGCTAACTTCATGCAAGCTAGCAGGCGTGTCCGTCAACCTCACGTGGTGTGACCTGTGCTTAGCCGTGTCTACGTGTGATCGGGTGTGGGTTATAGTGCCCAGGTGAAATACTCAATGCGTGCGGTGTTTCACTACGCGCTACCATGGAACAATGTGTTAGGTATAGGTGGCTGTGGCCGAATTACCTGTTAACTGCGGTTAATCGGCCTTAAGAATGAGGTTAGCACCAGCATCTGCACCGCAATGTATGATATACTGCAGTGAGCTTTAGGGAAGGGTACCGCGTTAATTGTGATAAGATTACCGGGTTGGCAACAGCTTACATTTGCTGGTCTATATGCAATCGTTCGTATATTGCAGCCGGTGACCACTGCGTTAGTAAAGAACCGTCATGAGTTCATGTGAAACGAAGATGAAACGATGATCTGTTAACTTCAGCGTACCCCCATCAAGGTGCCAAAATGCGACGCACTGGATATGGTGAAACGTTGTTTGACCGAAGAGATTAACACAGGGAGTAGCCGAAGCTTAAGGTGGTTGCAACAACCGAGAGTAAGACATTGCGCCATATATTGTTCTAGCTCGGGTTTCAGTCGGAAGTACGCATTCAAGAACATGGTATTATCATTAGGCCGTCAATGTCCACTATTTTGTACATATGACTGGCAAACTCCAGTAACATGGCCAAAAGTTGTGGGTAACAAGTGGATGGCACATTTTGAACATAAAAGTGAATAAGAAAAGTTAGTTTGTGAGGAATCTGAAATCGCTCACCATGGAGTGTCACAACGCCCTTCCTTGACTGCTCTGTTTGCAAGAATGGTTAGCTTTCAAACCGATATTTCTTCAACCGGCGGACACAGATGGGACACAGCACTACAATTCCGGTCTCTGTGTTTCACATAAAGCAATGTGTACAGAGGAGGAAGTTGGGAACGCCACTTGCAAGTAGACAGTAATGTAACTGCTAAATAGTGGACACCCGAAACAGTTAGTGAAACACTCGTTTCACAATGTCCTAAAACCACATTAAAAATATACGGCGGTATGGATTGGGTCGATAAGAATATTATAGATAGAAGAAACTTCATTTTTCTTTCCGACGGCACTAACCAAGGAATAAAACTCGGGATCTGTTCAACAGTGGTGTATCTGGAAGACACACTTCATGCAGGTAAGATGACTAACTGCGTTCACAAACGTATTCGCAACAACTGTGAACAACTGTACATAGGCCCCACCGCGAGCAAACTGCGCACAACGCTGCTAGAACATAAGACGCATGCCACGGCAACTATAATGCTCTACTGTGAGATTCAGCGGTGGTGACGCACGTGATAGGAGCAGTGCATGTAAGGTGACCAGATTGTTCGCGAGCCAGAGCGGCGCGCTTCCAGATTTCTTGCGCGCCAAACCGGGACAATTAACCTACCTCCGTTTGTTTATGCAAATGCTGACCGTACAACAAATTGAAAAGATGAATAAATACATTTATTGCTCCTGTGTAATAACAAAAAGTACTTAAGTTGTAAGTCAATACAATGGCTGCGCTACTGAAGTTATAAATAAATGGCATATTCTCCATAGAACAAAGCACACATGTGAAGGCATGATCAAATATACATATAAGCATAGCTGCTTTGGACTAGTAAAACGGGTAGTTTAAAAAAGATACAACGAAAATTTTCGTAGTTTATACACTTGAGCAGTTTGTTGGATAATAGTGGGATCCAGGAACATTATGGCGCTGGCTCGCGAAACAATAGGGTTTCTACTATGGTGGTAATAGCCAAGGTTCGGCGTGACTTCATGTTATAATCCATAGTTTCCTGAGCAGAGGAGCCAAAGTAAAAGGTCGGTACAAGTGTTTCCGATTAAAAGTTGATGTGCTGCTTGACAGAATATTATCCGGCACCACAGTTATCGAGCAATACTTAAATAAAGAAACAAAGAAATGTTTTATTCTCGACAGTACGAGACACCTGTATAGGCTTGATCACGTTGATAAGACAAGAACTGGTTAACGTAAACGCGGCACAAGTTACTAAATAACAAATAGATCCATGTGTTTGATGTGTGTAAATGCATGCATGTAGGTAAGAACGAGTGTGTTTGTGTTGCCTTTGCACATGCTGAAGCTGATGTTGCGTTTATTATGCTGCATCACCACATAATGGTTAAACCAACGTACACTTAAACTAGATCTTCTTAAACTGGGTAAACTTCATTGCCGTTTATTTGGTCTGTTCTGCCTACCTGAATAATCTCTTAACTGACCACTTTGCTTACACTAATAGTGCTTATCTTCGCTAATTTGATTGCATTTGTAGCGTTTTTTGAGTAACTTGTGGACATATTGTACTTATCGCTGGTTCGTTGCTAACCAAATTACTTCATCTGCCACTTTGCTGATGAGCTATGTCGGCATAACCGAAGGCTTTTACATATACATTTTATTCTGTAATGTCATTTCAAGTGATTGCCTGTTGCTTGACATTCCCGGTGTGGCTGCGCTTGATGTGCATGTTGACAAGGTGCCTACCTGTCTATTACTCACTACCTCATCCATACTGGCTCCAGGAGACAGTTGGTCTTTGCTGGAGAGGACGGGGTGCATGGTCTATGTGGCCGTGCTAGGTTCAAAGAGTGGATCCATGCATTCACTGTCGAGTGGACCACGGCGTAGCCACCACCTTGTGTGCGCTTGATTCCCAAATACAACCTGCTTGCTTATGCCAGTGAAGGGGTGTGGGCCGGCTCCGCTGATGAAACTTGGCTCCCATCTACGTGCCACCCAGACTTATTGGGGTTTACACTGGATATGGGGTGTGTGGGTGGAACTGTGGCTGGTGCAGCGTAAGCCACCCATGGTCCCTCTGCAGGCGCAGGCGTCTAGTGGCTGCCCCCAGGGACAGGCAAATCTGAAACCGGATGCCGCTAACCATGGTTGTTTTGCTTGAATTAGTGAATGTGACACCGTATTTGTGAAGGTTCTCGGTCAAGCGTAAGAAGGAGAGAAATGCAATCTTCGCATTGGATGACCTACGTCCGTGGATTGGGTTAGATCATCCAGTTACTTAAGAAGCAGTGGCTATAGTTAGCGGCGAGTCACATCCGCCACTTCATAGTGTTGTTCAACAGATATTTGTAGCGTTTTATAGAAAGAACGCTTGCCAGGCGAAAACGCACCAAATTTATAAAAGAGAGATTGACATCATTGTGCTCCCAATTTGTGCTATTGAAATGTCGGAAGGTTGGACCGATTAAGCCTCACTGGTTTGACAAGGAGTATGGAAACTTGGCTCGGAGGCGGCGCAGACTGTGGGACAAATTCCTCCTCTCTGGCTCTGCCAATGATTACGAAGGGTGTAAATGTCAGCGGAACCACTGCAACAGTGCCGGAAAGAATAAACGCCAACATTTCCAAGAACAGCTCGCAGTAGCCGCGACCGCCCTAAAGAGAATCTTTGCATACGTGAAGCGACGCCCGAAGCCGGCAGGTGATGTGCCAGTGCTGGATGGCCCGGATGGACAGCCCCTAACCTCCAGCACTGAGCGTGCGTCCGCGTTGGCGGCGCACTTCGCTTCTGTATTTTCGAATAACCAGGTGTCTGTTCCGAGTTCGACGTGAAGCGCTTTTACCGAACTCGATAGTCTGCATTGCGACGTTGAAGAGATAGGCCAACTACTCGCCAACCTTGACGGCACCATACCTGCCGGACCTGATGGGCTTCACTCACTGGTTCTCAACTCACTTTCGACCATGCTTTCTCCTGTAGTGACTGGCCTTTTCAATAGGTCGCTGTGTGAAGGTTCGTTGCCGATTGACAGGAAATGTTCGGTGATGAATCCTATTCCGAAAGGCGGCGACCCTAGCAAAGTAGACAACTATAATCCTATTTGTCTGACACCTATTTTAGCAAAGGTTGCTGAGAAACTCGTGAAAATGGGATTGCTGTAGTTGCTACGGTCAAACGACGTCCTAACTGCGACATAGCACGTTTTTAGGTATGGTCGCTCATGCAATACGAACCTGCTTGTGACAAGGCATGAGTGGTTGAAGACTATAAGCAAGGGAAAGTCCGTCGACGTGATATTCATCGATTTCAGTAAAGCGTTCGACAAGGTCAGTCATTAGGTTCTCCTTCACAAACTCAGAATGTGTGGTGTGGCTGGCTCACTGCACCGGTGGATCCGCGACTTTCTTGTTGGACGAAAGTGGAGGGTACAGGTCGACGACCATCTAACTGACTGGTACCCCTCTACAAGTGACGTGCATCACGTCACTCTGCTGGGGCCCACTCTGTTCCTGATCCACATCAACGATCTACCGCAGCTTCTCCGGTCGCCGTGTGCCTTGTTTGAGGACGACATGAAGAGTTGGAGAGAAATCGACGCTCCCGATGACTGTGGCCTATTTTAGCAAGACCTCAACCGCCTATCCACATGGTCTGCAGAAGTTCTTCTCCCGGTCAACCCAGCCAAGTCTGTTTTTATGAGTCTGGGGAAGGGTGCTGACGGCCGAACTTATACCCTTGACGGCCAAACGTTATATCCCACACCCTCCGTGAAGGACCTAGGTGTACTCTCACGCTACGATTTGAAGTCCGTGGAAAACACGAACAAGCTATATCCTAACGAACTGCGCATGCTATGGGCGCTCAAATGTAGCTTCGGCACATGGTCTGAAAAAGTTGCCACTCGCTTCTTCTCTCCCATCATTAGACCAATGCTAGAGTACGGTTCGCCCGCCTACTTTCAGATTACACGAGTCGAAACACAAAAGATCGAACGGGTCCAACACGTTGCTACTAGGCTCATCCCGAGTTTGCGTGGCTTGGGGTATGAAGACCGGTGCGAGAAACTAGGACTCTACACTTCGTCCTACCGTCGGATGCGAGTCGATCTCATTATGACCTACCGTATTCTACATCTCGGTGACTTCCCAATGCTAAGGCCAATGCTGCACTTACGTGGGCCACGCATCACACGCGGACACAGATACAAGCTTGTCGTGCCGGATGTGAAATGTGTTCTCCAGCCACTGTGCTTCGAACGGAGAGTGGTGAACATTTGGAACAGTTTACCTGAACATGTGATTGAAGCAACATCTGTGTAGCAGTTCAAAACGTTGTTAGATTTATATTTTACCACTATTCGATTCAGAGAACGATTGCACACTTACAATGACATACCACATTTGTGAGTCCTGAAATATCGCAAGTCAGATATTTTAAATGTTATATGAGAACGACAAGGATATTCACGGTTGACAAATTTTATAACCTTTTCACCATATTTCGAAAGATTTGTACAGTAATGTAATACAGTATTCAGTATTCAGTATAGAAACACTGCCGCAGAACTATTTGCTGGAAGGTGATAAACCCGAACCAAACAGCTTGCACCGCGGGGAGGTTGTTCGGCTAGCCAGGTGAATGTATTTTCCGTAGTAGTTCTGGACGCTGCATCCGCATGTCGTGAAGTCGTTCGCAGGGATACCCGGCACTCTTCTCTTCAGAACTGCATTTCACTATAGGTATCACTTTTAAACGCTAATCTGCGTTGTCCAGAATCTACTTCGATTCAATGTGGACAAATGTAGAGGGTTGCATCTACGGCAAAAGTTAGCGCATTCATGCAAACTCGGCAACCATTAGGTTCAAACATCTTCTGGCGAGAAGGATCTGGGAGTTTTGTCCAGCTTGACCTCGGCTGTCCAAATCAGACTGAAATGGCCTCAGGGAAGGGCCTGCAACACTTGCGCCTCTTGAAGCGTGAATTCGGACGATTTGACCCTTCGATTTTTCACAACCTCGATCATACGTACAGCCGCATGTGGAATACGTAATACAGGTTTGGCAGCCATGTCTGAGGAGAGATCTCACCGCATTGGAGACACCCCAATGCCAGGTGACCGAAAACGTCAAGCGTTTGTATAATTTGACGTATGAACGAAGGCTTCAAGTGCTCAGGGTCTTCAGTGTACAATATCGGTGATTGCCAGGGGGACCTCATTTTGGCTTACCATAGATTGAGAAATCCCAATCACATGCGCCGCCATTTGCTACAGCTCAGTCACAAGCGCAATTTGAGAGGCCACCATCTCAAGCTGACACAGCAGCACAGTCTTTTAGAATGCCGTCAGAATTGCTTTTCCATACGCGTTTGCAGAACGTGGAATGCCCTACCGGTATCTGTCATATGTGCTCCCACGCTGCCAGGGTTCAAATCCCGGGTTGACCGTGCACTTATTTCGCTGCACCACCTTACATGAACCATTACCCATGGATAAGCACAAGTGTCTGTAAAAGATTTCACTAGCGGGCAAATCCCAGATTTCGTTTCACCTTTTTCACCTCCTGTATCTGTACACCAGGAGGAGACACGATTTTTGCCAACCTCCAATTTGCCGCCATTTCTCATGGATTTCCCTTGAATTTACAGTCTATACTACGTACACTTCAGTGAGTTCACTGTATAAACCCTGTTTGATTAACATCCTTTTACATTTTCTATTTTCACCATAACCATCCTACGGAACCTGTTAAGCATTAGCTTCTTTACACGCATCAAACCATTGTTCCATTTTCCATACGGGGATCATGTGTAACATGATTCTTCCAGTAGATGCATTAGTCCCAGGGAAACGGAAAATGAATTCAATAAGTTTTTGTACTTTTCGTATGGGACCGAGTTGGTCTGGAAATGGGAAAACACTTCTACCCACTGTACATCAACCTATGGCTGTTCACACTTCCAATCGAACATTTTGTTCGCTGATGCAAGCCTACACACGTTTGTATCTTCGTCAACCAGCTTGTTGTCCTTGATTTCCAGGTCTGGGAGTGTAAATCAAATATGACTGACGCTTGACTCAACTTTCTCTCAGCACGATATTCGATTCAATACCATCCAATTAAATCCACTCAGTTCTTGAAATCGGTTCATTCTTTCTTGTAGATAATCGACGCAGTTGTCGTAGAAATTGGTGATAATATTCAGCACAACTGTTTTGCTGATGAGACCCGCTTGTTCGAGTTGGCCAATTCAAATCTTTACTTCGTTAGCAACAAAGCTGTTTCTGCTCTAGTTCCTGCAATTTTGCAGGAGTTCGTGCATTGCAGATAACATTTCCAGTGCTGAAATATTTCGTTCCTCAGTAGTACAGTAGGGTGGAAAATGACATGTTTTGTATAAAGAATTGGTCAAGACGATGGATTCAAATTGATGTGGTTTTGAATTGGGTTGAATATACTTAAGGAAGAGCTTGATTCCGTTAAGGACTGGCTTGATTCCGAACAGATATAGATGCGTAAGCTACGTCCACCCGCTCCTCGATGGCAGCAGACACCAGTGTACGTGCCCGAGAAGCTGTCTACGTGTTCACACGTCTTTCGTGCAGACGGTGTTTGGCAGCCTCTTCAGTCTCCATACATAGGAACTTGCAAACTGCTACACCGTGCGAATAAGACCGACACGATCGACCACGGTGGCTGGCGTGAACTCGTTACCATGGACCGTCCGAAGCTTGCCTTTATGGAAGAAACTAACTCGCTTACTTCGTCTAGTAATGTTCCCTGCGACGGCACAACTCCCCGCAACAACTTTCATCATCCTAATGTAGCTTAACCAGACCACCATCCCGGTCTACATGCATCAGCCGTCCCGACATCTCTCGAATCTAGCTTGCCATCTCCCACGACCAATCGACGTGGTCGGGAGGTGCGTAAGCCCGTTCGTTTTTCTAAATGCAGTGTAAATACGTTTAGGTTTGCAAATATTGAAAATATTTGCCCCGTCTTTGTCAAATAATCATCTGAAAATACAAAAAATCAAAAACTTCAAAAAACCACATTTAAAAATATCCAAAAACCCAGAAAAACCCAACTTTCTTGCCCGCAGATAATTCATTTGTTCTGTTTGGCGTTTTCTACGCGTGTTTCTCTGCTTTCTCGTCTCTACATGCACCAAACCATCCATTCAATCGACTGGCCCTCAGGAGCGACGTTTACGAGAACCGCCACAGTCAGCAAGGATCCAGACGCGAATGCGGGTCGTTTCTGGTTGGGACGAAGGTCTTTTTGGAGAGCAGCAGATTGCGGCAACGGAAAGACCCTCCCAAGCGCACCGTTTGGCAGAAGTGGAGATTGAGGTCCTGTCGGCCATTTTTCTGGGTTAGCCAATTGTTCGAAGTCCGACAAGCCCGCTCCAACCGCTCGCCTAAATTCCCCCCGTCCCGGCAATCAAGAAATAATAAATCACAAATGGCACAGCGGACGCCGAGTTCCGGCAAAACCACATGTGACTCGAAAGCCCAATTAATCATGGCACGCTTTTGCTCAATCAACTTCGATGCATCCGTCATTTTCGACATCAATGGCTTATTTTGTTCAACCCTCTAATGGGTAGCTCTGTAACGCACTAAAATATAAATATTATTTTTGTGTACAATTTCACGGACGACCAATTGTACACCATTCTTGCTTGTTTTAATCTCCCTTACATTGCGTCCATGTTTACCTATATCCGGCTCGACACTGAACGGCCTTATAAGTTCCCGCGCTAACGTGTTCCTCCTGTCTTGCTTTATCTGTCCGCGTCTTCTTGTAGCCTATCGAATACAGCCCGCTGTGTCCGACTCCACTTGCCTTCTGATATCCGCGCTTAATTTCGTGCACCGTCTCGGATTAGTAGTTACTAGTCCTACAGAAGACGTAATTTCCGCAACCTGATCCTTAAAGGAAGTTGCTGAGCTTACGTATTCATTAGATGGAATATGCACCGGGTCTCGCACGCCGCTGATCTTACTGTGTCTCCCCAAGTTTCACCAAGGGTAGACGCTTGTAAGTACCATATCAGTAATCATCTTTGGTTTATCTTTCAGAAAATCGGCCGAACATATTCGTCTGGTAATACCAGCTAGTGTATGAATAAGCGTCCGCTTGTACCGCATTGGAGTGAAACACATCCGCAAGACAGAATTCGGTGTAATAAGCGGAAAATAGCCACCCAAATACAGTCGGCTTGTGTGCCGCCGGAATTACTTTTCCACTCAAATTTGTCAATCATGGAACGCCTATTCGAATTTTGTAATTTCTTCTCCCACGTTACCTGTTTTAATAGGACGACTTTACGATGCTTTACAGTGCCTGCATTAATTGATCTGCTTTCGGTTGATTGAGTGACGACACGACGCAGAAAAACATCGTGCTCATCAACCCCCACGAAATCTGGGTAGTCGGATAGACTTTTGCGTTAATGTGGATAATAAGTTGCGTCCACAAGTGCGTTTTTCACGTTTGTGCAACTTATTTTGTGCTAGTGTTGTCCCCACAAACCAGCCCACGGGACATGTCAAGCCTTCGATTTTTATTCGTACTGTACTATTGTTCCATTGTTCCTCTGATGAAATGCAGGTACTGGTCAGAACTCGTTGCTTTCCAGTAGAGAGTTCTTTTAACCTCGGCGGCCTTCTTCTGTCTTATAAGAACATCCAAATAAGAGGCGGTCTTCCTCTTCAAAATCGCTAAAGAACCTCAAGTTGGCATACACAACACTTAGACGCATTACCAGCACCGTTATCCGCGCCTCGGATGAACAAAACGCCAAAACTTTCATATCGTTTGTAACATGCGAGCTGAGCTGGTTCTTTGGGTAAATCTCAGCAGGTTGCTCATGGTTACCTCGTACTTAACTATACGGTGCGTTCTTTAACGAAGTCCGACGTTCGGTGAAAACAGAAGCAATGCTTCCCGCAATTACTCTACTCATATAGCTAAGGAACATCAGGAACCTTCTACCATTTCATGAATGTAATCAAACGTCTGCTGAATTGGGACGTTGATAAACCAGGATCCTATCTTTAAAGAACTGGTCACATTTATGGCAGGTTGATTTTATCATGATCATCGATAAGATCAAACGAATCTTTGAGACCGTGTGGATTGGAATGATATTAAATAAATGAATACAATAAATGCTTTTTCCCAGCAGCACGGGACACGTCTGCGAAAGCATGATCATGACAATGCAAACAGGTATGATCGGCAATTGTATAATCATATAGCATGTTAAGCAGTGATACACTGGATTTGTGCGTCTGTATATATTTAAGTGTATGTGCTAATGGGCATGGTGAGTGAACTAGTAAAGTGTGACTGAATTCGTGAGTTTGTTTGCTGTGTTCGCCATAGTGTGAAGGGATCAGTGGAACTCTTCTAACTGGGTGACGTTTGTGACGTGATGATCCTTCGGAAGGGGAAGTGGAAGTGATTATATTTAGTGGCGTATCACATTCGCCACGTCGCATTGTTGTTAAACGGATATTTGTGGGTTTTTATAGGGAGAACACTTGCCAAATGAAAACCCACCACGTCCTGGAACACTGCCGCTGAACTATTCGCTGGAACGGGATTAACCAGAACCACCTAGCTGGCACCACGTGGAGATTGTTCGGCTAGCCCGTCATTCCAAGAATGAATTCACCTTCATCAATGCGAGAGCCCTTTTATACTCGAGCGCGTTTATAATTGAGAGGATCGGTCTGAAAGGCACTCTGCCCTTGTGTTATTGGTAGCCCACACGACTGTGGTTTGCTTGAGCCGTTCGGCTTTAAGCGGTTACAAGTAGTACTGTAAAGCACACGACAATGAGGGTGTGTTCATAGATGATGGTTATGCAAGTATCAACCACAATCACGTACTCCGCATCATCAAGCTACGTAGATGTGTCAATGCCACTGAATGTGGCGCTCATGTTCTCGATGTGCTCATCATTATTCTTGACTGCCACTTCTGTGCTCCTGTCCGGCTTTGTTACAACTACAACTGATGCTGATTCAAAACCGCGCACTTCGCTTTCATTAGCATTGATTTATCTCACTGGCAATATCTATCAGCCAGTTTCTAAAAGATATAAGCTTATCATACCAATTGGTTTAAGGTCCGGCAATTTAGCAATGCTGCAATTGCCATCTGCCTAGGGAGCAGAATGAATATTTGAACACAGCTTGTTAATTTGGACTTTGTAAGGAAGGGAAGTTTCCAAAAATCGTATACAGATACAAAAAGCCGTCTTAGCTAAATAGGGGTAGTGAATATGGAAATCATTTTATTGAAACGAAATTATCACAGAGATAACTGCACGCAAACATGCAACGCTGCATCAACTCAAAACAAAAAGAAGGCCTTTTGCATAAGCGTTATCCTAAATTTATATTGCCAATAACCCCAACTGCGGTATTCCTATTGGTTGAGCTAATTAGCGAACAAATAATTGTGCTGCACCGAACAAATTTATGTTACAGGACATACGGGACAATATCACAGTGGATGTTTGCGTACATGTCAATAACTAATAAAAACGAGCAAATAGCTGTAGTACACAATTCATAGGTTTTCCCGGTAGATTTTAGGAGGACATTGGAATAGAGGTATAAAAAATTTCTGATAGCAGTTCGAGGTGAACTTCTTGTCTGCTAATAAATACAGATAGTCTAAGCCCGCTTCAAAAAGAGTTTAACGACACTTGGATCATTTGTGCAGGACACTCAGGAGTTTTGATTTATCCATCCTCTCTCCGTTGCTCAAAGTCTACTTGCGGCTCCAAGTCGAATACGCCATCCTGGATAGGCGATATTAGCTAAAGCTTGAACACGCAGCGTTGAGGACCTCATACGTCCAGCACGGGAAGCTATCAAGGGTTTACGCTATTTTCCGTATCATGAATGGGGGAAGAAACACGGAGTGTTTCGTGAACACTACCGGCGGCTACATATTATTACTATACCAAATACCAAAAATGTCCAGTTACGTGTGCTGTCACTTCCTAATACTCAGCACGGACACCAACCCAAGAGGCATTAGCTTGAATTTATGTCAGCATTACAATTGTCCCTACGGTTGTGACAACCCTGGAATGTCCTTCCAAACTCAACTGTCTGTGTTCTTGGTCATTTTCAAGAAATTTTCGATCTCACGCTTAGCTCCACCCACTAAGTTTTATGAATGGATGTTCCGGACTGTAAACCAGCTAACTAGCCTTAAGCAGGAATAATCTACATCGACGCACGTAAACAATAGAACAATGGTATATTACGGGTAAAAAAACCGATGCTAAGCAAGACCCGTAGGATGGCCAAAATGAGAACCACAACATGGTGAATAGAAAACAAACGGATAAAACCAAAACTTTTTGGTGGACCCACCACAGTGTTAACACAGAGGTATGCAGAAGGGCCGACCTTATTCGTGTAGATTAATTCTGGTGGTGTAGCTTTCGTCCCATTACCACATCTGTCGAAATACACAGGTTACATCTCGTAACGTAGGTGGGTTTAAGCAACGTCAAGATGCTTTTTTAGATTAATTAGTGACAGAAACTGCGTAATTTGGAAGGGCGTTCCATGACTGGCACATACGAAGAGGTTAAAAGCACCGTCGACATTTTAGCCGACTGTATTGTGCGACTAAAATGAACTATTGCCCCCACAAATTCGTGGTGTGGCTTGGTTATAGTAGGGGGCGGTAGATGTGCTTGGGGTTCCTTAGAATCTGGTATTCCATAATAAGCAAAAGACTAATATTTTGGTTCCCTCTCTAGGAAGTGAACACAGATTGCCTTGAACAAAGGAGGTAGTCGTGCACCAGCACACCGATGTCACATTCCTGAAGTAGGATTTTCAGATCGTGCGCCACTAGCCTGTAAATTTAAACGTGTAGATAGCTCTTGTGGACCACGCAGCACTTTTTCACAGTGAATAGAAATGCTTTTTCTCCGACGATTTCCAGGCCTCATCGAGGTCGCGTTAGAAGATCACGTGGTTCTCCGACCTCTAGATCATCCGCCAAACCATAAAGTCGTCTGTGAAGAGTAAACATTTTTTGGTGATAATTCTCGCTAGGTCGTTATTGAAAGTGAAGTACTTTCGTGATCCATGTACCAAAATGTGCGGTACAGCGCACTCTAGTCGAAAAGCGTCAGACGAAGAGGTTCGAACTCTAACCTCGAATTGTCCTTCGCGTATAGAGTTATTGATGCATCCCAATGCTGTATCTCTGACGCCATAATTCTGAAGCGATTTAAGTAAGAGACAATGATCAAAGTAATCGAATGCTCTGAACAGTCTAGGTGACATTACTTTTTGTCCCTTCGTCCACTGCTTCGGTCCAGTTGTCGCCTGCTATCAGCAGATTTGTGGTACACAATCTCTTTTGACGAAACCCATACTGCTTCGGAATTCCAGGTAGCCTATACATCCATCTGCAGTGACTTCTCCCATAACTTTGGCTACCACATGGTGAAGTGTTATCGGACGGTAATTGGGAAGCTCATGTCAACTTCTTCCCTTGTGAATAGGAATAATAAAACTACGACAGTCTGAAGGAAGGAAGATTACATCTGGGCAGTGCTGACAGAATTAACCAAGTGTTTATGCTAGGCACATGTCTGTTAACTGTGGTGCTTTTGGGTGAATATTATCCGCCCCAGCCAGCTGTGTGTGTGGGTGCAAGGGTAACAAGGTTTTACCAATGTTCCTGCACTTAATGTGACGCTGACTGAACTTGATGGTGAAGTTCTAGAAATAGGAGTATTGTTACAGTTTACACACGTTAGGAAGTGATTGAGCACGGGGCCCATAAAGCGTTGACCGCCACTCCCACTGGACGTGTATACCCACCAACCGTCGGGAATGGTGGGACTCCGCGTGTAACTTACGAAGTCTGTTGACGTGTAGGTAAAGCAACTTGTGATTCGAACAGAATCGATTCATCAGCCTCTGGTCTTCTGTCAACTTGTCCTTACCAAACGACTGCCCACAGTAATTGCGCTGAGGTATGTAAGCCGTCCGATTTTTCGAGCGGTGATAGCTTTTAGCGAACGCGCCATGTCTGATCCCTCAAGAACATGTGTTTTCGTGTTCGGTTTGATGGAACGAAATTCTAGTTGTTTTGTGCTTGCATAAGCGGGCGTTCAGCACTTGGGTGCCGTGCGCAGTGTACTCTTGGACAAAATCTACATATTGTCAGTGCGATGATCGCAGATGCAATTCTGGGGATATATAGTCTTAAAAGGCAGTTACAACAAAGTGAGATGCTGTCCGTGGTTGCGTCAAATGCTTGATGCCAACCGCACAGCGGTTACTAATATCTGCCTGCTTATATGTGACAACGCACCGTGCCACATTGATCTGGAAAGCGTTTTGCAGGAAGCAACTTACCCACCCTGAAGACTCCTGCGACTTGCACCATGTTAGCCTGCACTGAACCCAGTTGAAGGTATATGGAGTGTAATCAAGTCCTACGTGAAAAAAGGAATGAATCATCGATACTCCGAAACGCTTCGAGTGGATCCATCTGTTGTCCTGAGAAAAATAGGAATGGAGGATCCAGTTCCTGGAACATATTGTAGCAAAAGCCGGAGCCTGAGTGTCCCAACGCCATTGTAAACAAATGGTAGAACATGTCAGAGCGAAGTATGCTCGTGCAGTACACCACATGGATTTATAAACCCTTTGGCTTTCACTGATGTATGTGTTCATACCCTTTCCTGGCGTTTTTGTTCAAAAACATCGCGAGGTTAGGTTGTACAAAATAAAGGGTAACCATTCGATCGCTTAAACAACTGACGAGTAACGATAAACTGGACAGTCAAGAGCTTAAGAATAGCTTGCAACAATAGGCAATTGGATTACAGTAGGGCATGAATACAGTGTGGTTGGCACCATATCGCAATTGACGTGAAACCTTTATCCGGAGACTGACCAAAGAGGAGGTCGAAGCATTTGGCATCCTGTGTTAAGTGCTAGACGCATGTTTACCGGACGGCTCTGGTGAAGACTAGTGGAGCGATTTGCTAAAGCTGTGCCTCAGTATCGTTTATGCGAACGTAACAAGTAAACTTTCCGGGGCGCGTGGCCATTCTTAACGACAATTGGTTTAAATTTGGCATTGTTTACTGATATGGCGTTAAACGTCACATTTTCATCACAGTGGTTGTCATCAGCATCATGATGCGTATCGATGTAAAATTCGTGATCCGGGTCAAGCGTAAGCCGTTTGCTTTTGAGTGCGCTCCGGTCGGGTTTATCGGAGTGACTATTGAAAACAGAGATGTGATTTCACTCACGGTCGCGTGAAACGTATCTTCTCAGGGGCTGTTCACTTCTGAAACAATGTCGGTTGCGTCGTAACTACGTTGCTTCACACAACTGGATGGTTGCAGCTTAGGCGAAGCCGTTTTCCTTAACACGGTTTTTCGAGTAACAACTTTTTAGTATTATGGGTAACCTTGAGAGCCATAACAGCCGTACTGACTTCCGTTGCAACTAGGTTATCAAAGTAAAACGAGGTAAATGGAACCCGCAATATCTTCGAGTTGTTCTCTAGAATTACCTTTTCGTAGCTTTGGATACAACAAGCGTCATGTGCAGTTAACATAGACGCAGTCATCCGCGTGAGTGGGTAATGCATACAATGTGAAGCGGTTCAGGGACTAGCGGTAGTTTGCGTTTACTGGTCCGTACGCAACTGCAGAGGGCTAACATCACATTGGCGACTGATTCAGCCCGTTTACAAAAAAGATTGCCGTGCTAGTCGGTACGCGTCAGTTAACTAAGTTCACACTGTACTCATTAAAAGGGATTACGGGAAATACCACAACCGTCTGGTCTGTTCGACCGAATACAGGACGTAACCACTGCTCTTCACGAAATAGCTAATCGTAAGACGCCATCAGCTCTGTCCGCATTTTGCACCGTCCTCTCACGAATTCAGTAAGCTGAGTAGCACCTCTTCATCTCTTGTCCACGGTAGATGTGCCGCATTTTCCATGTTTCCGCTACATGGGCAACAATTAATTCCCCATTTAACGGCATGTGAGTACCTGGTCCGCTATCCCATGCCAGCACTGCCAGTAGCATTGAATGAACCAATGAATTCGAGATGAATGCTTGCCTACCGTACCTGTACATTTCATTAGCCAGAAGGGATACCGGGCTCGTTTTGCGGTCCGTCTAAGGAAACCAACATGATCTGGTCAATCTATATGCTTTATTAGTTTCATACTGATGGGCCACGTGCGTGCACTGGTGAAAACATTGTTCACTCGTAAAAGGCGTATCTGCTCGAGCGATTGCCTGACTAAGGAGATAGAGACAATAACCGAAAAGCTTATGGAAGTAGGTTACCCTAAGTGCCTCATAACGAAGCATAGCCAAGTCAGACCGCCGAAAGAAACGGTGTTGACAGCACCTACGAAAAATGTATACCTCGAGCTTCCATTTAAGGGTAACACCGCTTCAACGAGGGCAACCAAGTGCTTAATCTCCGCCACTCAGAGAACCTAGTGGGCTGCAGATGCTGTGGTGATCAACAGAATCCGGAAATTGTCGCTACTTTCAGTACAGGAAGTGGAACCCATCAGCACCAACGCACATTGTATGTACCAATTTGACTATACCTGCGGCGTCAGTTAGATAAGCAAGAATTAGAGCTTTTTGAATTCTAGAGTGAAGGAACATCTGAATAACTGGGTCTAATGTGACGTCAGCCATCTCTCGCCCAATATACCGGGTGCATGAAAACCGCCAGCATCATCCATAGGAAGACTTGTTTTATTGACCCGTTATCGGCTTGACCCCGGCTCCGCATTTCGGCTACTATTACGTCATCCCAATCCACGGTTCTTACGCTTCGCATAGACCGTGACGACCAGCCAGCTAAGACCTACCTTGTGTGTGCAGAAATAGTCAGTTGTTGACCTGTGGATACCCCGGTCCTAGGACGGTTGCCGCCGTCCACTGCACGGCATTTGATTGGTTTGTAACACCCTTGGGATGGTATTTCTAGTTATTGTATTGATACTGATGAGACAATACGAAATGCGCGCATTTATCAGTGATCGTCTTCTCATTGTGTGATTCAAACTATTGGAGGGAACTGTTTTTAAAAAAACAAATAGTTTATTTCTCGGCGGCGCGAGAGACTGTGATGGTATAGGGACAGATCAATGCTGACATGTGTCACACATGCAATTGTAGTGTCCCACTGAAGTAAACCGAACTTTGGCGTACTAGGTTAACCGATGGTGTGCATCCATTCACACGTGCGTTACACTGTGCGGCCAAATTTAGCAACACGTCATGTCCTAGTCACATCGCTCGCACGCGTTCACCAATGTCCAACGTACGATAAGCCACGTAAGGACAGGCTCTCAGGGCTTGTTGCAAATGTCCATTCAGTTGTACCCGTGGCCATCAGCACTTTTCGCTACTTAGCCCCTGCTTCAGTAGAGCGGTAGATCAGGTATCTGTCGCCACCGTGATAGTGCAGTCCACTGTTGCTGACCCCGAACGTACGTTCGGTCTGTGGCTGGGGAGTACGAGGCTTGCATGCAGACGGAGATCAGCCGGAGCAACACTGTCATGACGGAACGATGCGACGTCCGGTAGTGCGCCTGAGCCAGGCAGAACGGAGAGGGTATTCGTCGAGAATGTAATAACTAAGTCAAAACCGCTGTTATTGTGGCATCCCGGACCAACCCCAAGCACTGTGTGCTGCATCCACTTTCACGCAAATCAAGAGCTATCGAAGGACACTCGGGACAGTCAGAATGGAACGCGTAGAAGAGGAGATACGCAGGTGTAATGGACGGGGAATACCTCGTCACGAGGCCCCCAAATTGCATGGAGGTTTCGCGAGCGGAAACCGGGAGAGATGATGCGTCGTGGGCAGGAAACTGACTCATTAATGTGCGTCTGCATGGGTTTTGATATAGCATATGCTCACGCCAAGAAATTTGTTCTTCATTGCCGTGCCGTTCTTGCTACAATCAGACCGAAATAACTGGGCCAGCATGAGTTTGGTGGGATAGTCGACTGCGTGGATGGACAACGAGGCAAGGAAACATTTTATTACCATATGCAAAGAGTGAAGAAAAGCAATAGTGCGAATTTTGGAACTTTCATGGAGAATGCCTGCATTTTGTCTAGTTTGGTAAGAAAACCATGCATAAATCAACGTGTAAGATGACTACGCAATTGGAGAGCGATTTTCCATTCATTAAGAAGGTAACACATGACAACGACTCGCATGTTCGGTGTGACAAATGCAAATCCGAAGGTTCTATGGTTCACGGTGGCAGATCAGATATCATAAAGTACTTAAAATCGAATCGTCATAAGGCAGCCTTGTCTGCGGTAGCATCGTCTACCCCTGAAATATTTATTTCCGACCAGCAACGTTTGGAAACACAGGTGCCAAGTTAGCAGCCGCAGAAGGTGCCTTCTCTTATCACGCTGTATTTCCCAACTACGGCTTCCACTTCATGAATTGCATCAGAGGCTGCTAGAGAAATTGTTTGAGCCGAAGTTTGCTTGTGACCACATAAAATGTGAGGTACTACTAATATTAATAATAGTATTAATAACAACCAATATCCTGTATCCATTTGCCAGTTAAACTGCAGGAAAAGCTGAAAAAAGTAAAATTCGTACCAAGCTTCACAGACGCCTCAAGTATCAAGGAAGTAAAGGGGTTCGCACTGCTTTTGCAATATTTTGTGAAGTCATTGGGGATTGAGGTCAAGTTATTAGACCTACAGTCACTTACTGATGACACATCGGACACCATTTGTCAAGTTCTAAAGAGTGTGTTTGTACAAAATTATGTGAGCAGAAATTTTTGGGATTTTGTGCTGCCAACACCGACGCAAATTTCGGTGGCGTTCAGGACGAGGAGAAATTAATGTACTTGCGGAATTGAAATCTTCCATTAGAGAACCACTTGTGGGAATTGATTGCGTGGCTCACATTGTCTACAACATATTGCAAATGCTAGCTGCCTATTGTCTTATTGATGTTGAAACAATTGTGGCGAAATTATATTCTTAGTTTCACATTTGCACTGTTCGTATTAAAGAACTAAAGGAATTCTGTGACTCTACAATGGTAGAATAAAAACAAATTCTAGGATATGGAAAACCACATGGCTTTCATTTATGTCAGCAATGGAGATAATCCAGAAGGTCTTTTCAGCGTTGCACTCCTGCTTATGGCTTGACAGTAGTGTCCTACAGTATTATAATATTTCTCTGAAAATCCCGACATTGAGCTGTGGCCCTTCTTTTTACAAAACATGTCATTTTCTACCCTACTGTACTACTGAGGAACGAAATATTTCAGCACTGGAAATGTCATCTGTAATGCATGAACTCCTGCAGACTTGCACGAACTAGAGCAGAAACAGCTTTGTTCCAAACGAGGTAAATATTCTAATTGGCTAACTCGAACAAGCGGGTCTCATCAGTAAACAGTTGTACTGAATACTGAATACTGAATACTGTATTATAGAGCAAGTAGAAATGGATTCTGTACAACTCTTTCGAAATATGGCGAAAAACGTTGTAAAAGTTGTCAATCGTGAATATCATTGTTGTTCTGATGTAATTTTTAAAATATTCGACTTACTATATTTCAGGATTCACAAATGTGATATGTCATCGTAAGTGTGCAGTCGTTCTCTGAATCGAATAGAGGCAAAATGCAAATCCAACAACGTTTTGAACTGTTGCACAGATGTTGCCTCAATCACATGTTCGGGCAAACTATTCCAAATGTTTACCACTCTCCGTTCGAAGCACAGTGGGTGGGGAACACGTTTCATATCCGGCACAACAAGTTTGTATCTGTGTCCGCATGTGCTGCATGGCCCTCGTAAGTGCAGCATTGGCCTTAACGTGGGGAACTCACCGAGATGTAGAATTCGGTAGGTCATAATGAGGTCGACTCGCACCCGACGGTAGGACAAGGTGTAGAGTCCTAGTTTCTCGCACCGGTCTTCATACCCAAAGCCACGTAAACTCGGGATCAGCCTGGTAGCAACGTGTTGGACCCGTTCGATCTTTTGTGCCTCGCCTCGGGTAATCGGAAAGTAGGCGGGCGAACCATACTCTAGCATCGGTCTAATGATAGAAGAGAACAGGCGAGTGGCAACCTCTTCAGACCATGTGCCGAAGCTACGTTTGAGCGCCCAAAGCATGCGCAGTCCGTTCCAATATAGCCTGTTCGTGTTGTCCACGGACTTCAAATCGTAGCGTGAGAGTACACCTAGGTCTTTCACGGAGGGTGTGGGATATAGCGTTTGGCCGTCAATGGTGTAGGTTTGGTCGTTAGCACCCTTCCCCAGGCTCATAAATACAGACTTGGCTGGGTTGACCGGGAGAAGAACTTCTGCAGACCATGTGGATAAGCGGTTGAGATCTTGCTGAAGTAGGCCACAGTCATCGGGAGCGTCGATTTCTCTCCAAATCTTCATGTCGTCCGCAAACAAGGCACACGGCGACCGGAGAAGCTGCGGTAGATCGTTGATGTGGATCAGGAACAGAGTGGGCCCCAGCACAGTGCCTTGACGCACGCCACTTGTAGAGGGGTACCAGTCAGTTAGATGGTCGTCGACCTGTACCCTCAACTTTCGTCCAACAAGAAAGTCGCGGATCCACCGGCGCAGTAAGCCACCGACACCACACATGCTGAGTTTGTGAAGGAGAACCTCATGACTGACCTTGTCGAACGCTTTACTGAAATCGATGAATATCACGTCGACGGACTTCCCCTTGTTTATTGCCTTCAACCACTCATGCCTCTTCACAAGCAGGTTCGTAATGCATGAGCGACCTTGCATAAAACCGTGCTGTGCGGGCGTCAGGACCTCGTTTGACTGTAGCAACTGCAGCAATCTCTTCTTCACGATTTTCTCGGCAACCTTTGCCAAAATAGCGGTCAGACAAATTGGCCTGTAATTGTCTACTTTGCTAGGGTCGCCGCCTTTCGGAATAGGCTTCACCACCGAACATTTCCAGTCAACCGGCAACAAACCTTCGGACAGTGACCTGTTGAAAAGGTCAGTCACGACAGGAGAGAGGATGGTTGAAAGTGACTTGAGAACCAGTGGGTGAAGCCCATCAGGTCCGGCAGGTTTGGTGCCATCAAGGTTGGCGAGTAGTTGAGCTACCTCTTCGACGCCACAATGCAGACTATCGAGTTCGGTAAAAGCGGTACACGTCGAACTCGGAACAGACACCTGGTTATTCGCAAATACAGAAGCGAAGTGCGCCGCCAACGCGGACGCACGCTCAGTGCTGGAGGTTAGGGGCTGTCCATCCGTGCCATCCAGCACTGGCACATCACCCGCCGACTTCAGGCGTCGCTTCACGTATGCAAAGATTCTCTTCGGGGCGGTCTTCGCGGCTAATGTGAGCTGCTCTTCAAAGTGTCGGCGTTTATTCTTTTTTGCACTGTTGCAGAGATTCCGCTGACATTTATACCCTTCGTAACCATTGGCAGAGCCAGAGAGAAGGAATTTGTCCCACAGTCTGCGCCGCCTCCGAGCCAGGTTTCCATACTCCTTATCAAACCAATGAGGCTTAATCGGTCCAACCTTTCGACATTTCAATGGCACAAATTGGGAACACAATGATGTCAATCTCTCTTTTATAAATATCCAACAATCTTCCACAGATGCAGCTTGTGACAGAGACCAATCCAGTTGGCTCGCGGCTCGAGCTAGACCATCGAAGTCCGTTTTCCAGTAGTTGGGAGCTGGTTGCAGCGGATGTGAATACGGCAAAGATAATTCCAAATCAGCTATCAGTACTGAGTGGTCGCTCGTAGCCAGGGGCTCCAGGATCCTAAGGTCACGCACTCGTTGTTCGTAGCTCGTTAACATCAGGTCGAGACAGGACGAGGTTGAACGTGTTGATATGCGTGTTGGCTGGCATACGTGTTGCGATGCACCAGTTTCAAGTACCAAATCCACGAACTTTGCTTCAACCTCACTATGTCCAGGCATCAAATGCACATCAGGCCATTGTATTCGAGGACAGTTAAAATCGCTCATAAACAGAAAGTGTGGACGACTCATGTGGGTCCGAAGAATGGGCAGCCAATCCAAACAACGACTCAGGGGACTGCGATAAACTGCGCCTACAAGCAGTTCTCCGCGCCTGAGGCGGATGGAGCACCACAGTAGCTCACACAAGCCATCGTCACTTCGATAGGTGCTCACAAGTCTCCCACGCAGGGAAGACCGGATGTAAAGTAAGACACCACCGTGGGCATTCTTTAGTCTATCGCATCGGAAACACGAGTAACCGTTGAGTTCAAGTTCTTGGGTGTATAACTCTGCATGCAGCCATGTCTCTGCGAGTCCCACTACGTCTGGTCGCTCAGACGCAACGAAACAACAAAGCTCATCGCGCTTATTCATAATACTGCAAACGTTTGTGAAGGCTACTCGCAGGCCGCAGCGGGGGTCACCGGGCGTGCTTGAAGTGTGAGCAGCCTGTTTATCCTGATTCGCGGATTGTTGGAAACCACCCGAAAATTTACGATACGAAGATTTGTTTCCCCCTCACCAGTGCGTCTTTTCAACTCAATGATGGCAGACTTGAGCCGCTCCCTGTCTACTGGGTCCAGGTCTGGACGAACATGGCTCTTCAAACCTTTCAGCCTACTTAGGCGAGACATGATCAGTCTTGGACTGGCTTCGTCCACAAAAGTGATTCTCATAGGCCGATTTTGTTGATCACCTTGCTTTCCAAGACGGGTAATCTGCCTCACTTTTACCGAGTCCTCACCAGCGTCGAGGAGTCTATCAATTTGCCCGTGTAAAAACTCGACATCGTGCTCGTAGCGAACTTGGGGTGATGGATCACTGGACTCCGGTGCGTGAAAGATCACGAGATTATAACGCCTCTGGTCGGACGAGGTTGGCCTTGCAGGGCGAAGTATACTACCAGCCTCAAGTGGTTTGGCTAACTGTTGACTTACAGAACGTAAACGTCCAACTTTCCTTCGTAATTTCGTCCTCTGATCTTTCCACTGGTCTTCAGCACTCAGACTTTCACCTGCTGGGACATCAGTGTCCGGTGGACACAACAAAGGTAAGCAATTTAGCCCAGGTGCAACTGGGCTTCTCACAACGGTTGGACTTCGTGTCATTGAGTTTGCACGGGTAGAGGAGGACGACTGAGCCGAAACCTGAAGGCTCTTCGCGCTAGATTGTTGGGCCAAACGCACGGAGCTGTTCGCAACGAAACGCTGAGAACTACACGTCGGCTTTACTCTTTCTGGCTGTATCTGATTTCGGCAATTTTCACATATAGTTTGGACGAAATCGTGTTGGATCTCGCGAAGACGATGAAAATGCTCAACTGATAATCCAACACATGAAATGTGGTATTTAACTTGGCACAATGCACACGTGAGGGCATTTGCACGGTATCCGACTAGTTTGGAGCAAGTACCACAGGATGACTGCTTCGGCATTGCGAATAATCCGAAAACAAGATGGCGGCCAATTGACGAAGAAAGTGGCGATAGCAAGATCGCCGAAACCAAGCAATGAAATACAAGTATTTCTGGTCGGAAATTTCAGCATCAGAAATGAAACTGAATTGTAGCTCAATTTCCACGAAATACTTCCAATGAATGCAGAAAGTTAACACAAAGTGATCCTGTCAACACAGCCAAAAATAACCGACCGGAGGACGCTATCCGCAGTTATAATTACATTGTAAAGCATACATTTCATACGTAATTACAAAGCATGAACTTGCAAATAGAATTGACTCGCGGCTGATGTCGCAGTGTTTTAGTGTTCAGATACACAAAACAGAACCGGATGGATCTGGTTAGTGGGAAGCTTTAGTACGAGACCAATCCGCCTCTGGCCGCTGCCACACCAGTGAGTTGTTCCACATCAAGGTCTAGACCAATTTAATTTGTATGCAACCGAGAGCAACCCATTATTGTTTGTATATACCCTATTTTATACCGCAAAGCAGCTCAACTGTCGATAGCGACATTTATCCGGGTCGTGGGTACTGGTGGTTTTCTCAGACCCAGCACTGCTTTCGAATTCGCTGTAGCATTCATTTGGAACATACGGGGAAATATCCGATTTTTCTGGTTATCCAGCGGTACTTTCGGCTGTTGCGAAAATCGCCAGAGAGTCTTTATTGAACCAATCAGGATACGACTAAGCATGTGATTCCTTAAAAATACAGGGAAGTAGTTGGGGAGTTGAATGGTATAGGTAGAAATTCCTCACATCTAGACTCACTCAGACAGTCGTCACACTCCTGGAAGAGCACTGTGCGCACGTTTCATCCTTTCGGGAATCCTCAGTCGTGCGCACTCCATCTGACTCTGGTAGGGTTCGAACCCACAGCTCGACTGTTGCCAGGCCGTGGTTGAGACCACTGAGCTACGGGGGACGGCAACGACCATTGTGAAGGAGTTATTAGATTTGATACTCCTGCGTTCTGCATTGACGCGGTGTCTGTCACGAAGAGTCACATTTTCCCTCGAATGTGCGTATGTAAACAAACTTACAACCGATGCAGTAAATTAGTTGCGCTATAAACTCGCGTGTATATTCACCTTTGGTTGAGTCAGTACAAACACTCCGGTCAAAGACCACTTTCTCTCTCTGGTTCACGGGACCTTCATGCGGTTCACCTTGATCGCACGCGTGTGGAGTTGATCTGTTGTTGAGCGGTTAGGTCCCGCGAGGCCCTAGTCTATCTAAACTGCGCTCAGCAACTCTTCCATCAAGTTGGTTCGTTTGAATAGGAGTGATATAGCATGTAATTCTTCCATCTTGTCTTCGATGGGGTTTTTGAAACTTTCTCATACAGCACTCGAATTCTCGCTCATTTGACTTTCCCATCCAACATGCTGTTTCTACAGCATCGTCTAAAGACGACACACCTAATAAATGCTGCTCTTTTCACCACATTGGTGAATTCACAGAGTTGCTGAAGGGGCTGCTGTCAGCATTGCATTATACCTCATCATTATCATCGATCGGCTCGAATTGATTCGCTAGCTTTATTTTCCTTCACGTTTCTCATTTGAATTGATCATAATCGACTCTTTCTCATCCACTCCCTTTAAGACATAAGTTATACCAGGCCACCGGGTGTACAATTTTTATTGAGTAGACACTATCACTCTTTGGATTGAACTATTTTCCTGAAGCTATCTCTGATTCATATCGCTGCATATTGTGATATACACTCTGCACATTCAAACTACAAAGCAGAGCTATGAGTTAACCTATCGGTTCCTATGATCACCAAATATTCACTCGATGCGGTCAATCGATCGATGAATGTGCTAGTACAAGTTGTCAACAATGTTAGTTCATGTTAGTTCATGAATAGATAAGCTTCTTGAGGGTCTACGGACACTTTGTGTTATCTACTTGAATAGTGTGTACAACGCTGCAACCCAATCGGTTCGGTGCAGTTTATCCTTACACCAAACGCCTTGGATGCAGCTGTTCTAACCCAATCCACTGTAGTAACACGAGTCGAGAGCTTTTGACAAAAAGAAGTTAGTTATCCTCAAATGAATGAGCGAATGATTAAAAGCCATCGATCCAATTCAACGATGTCATTGACCTCGCAACTGCGCCACGTCCAATTGATGTAGTCAACTCCGATGTTTCCCGTTAGAAAGAGGACACGTGTCAACCCGACTCCATTTTTCAGCCATTTTCTTCGCGTTTCTTTGTCCAGTCTTAGACTAGCAATTCTGTAGTTTCAATGAACAGGGCGCAACGTTTGTAAACAACTTACCTAGATGAGAAATTTAAGAGGACTTCGTCATGCGACTTAACCAGTAGTTAAATCACTGGCTTATTCGACCAGTCACCCCGCCAACTTGGGTACGATTTTCGTCAGGCACCTTTTCCCCTCTCTGGTCAGCTTGCGTGTGTCTCATTTACTGATGGCGGCTAGTATTTTTATCACTGTATACGCCGCTTACAATTTAATATATATATATATATATATATATATATATATATATATATTGCCAAACTTTCTCTCTTAGTTCTAATTGATGCGATTTTAAACGATACATGAGACTCTAACCATGGTTTTTCAGTTGCATTGTTTTAACGTTGTGAAGCTATATGGCTCACGCCGATGAATGGCACCCAGTTTTTACAATATACGGTGTAAACGCGAGACGTTGTCTTTTTCGACTACCTGAATCGATTTCTTTTGTATCTATGTCGCATTCGCTGTACGTTAGATTGATTGCTCGCCCTAACAACGCTGATGGTCAGACATCGGGCTTTAAGTCACGATATCACCGGGTCGGACCTCTGTCTGCCTCTGCTTAGAGTCCTTGTTTCTGTGTACCATTTTACTAAGCTTTCTGCGAACTAAAACCAAAGTCAAATACTTTGCTGCAATAGGTGCATTTTGGTTAGGGAGAACCAAACTTTGACAAACGGCACCAATAGTGGGTTATCAGCAGTTTTGAAGCCATCCGCTTGCTGAGTTTTTACTCTGTTTATGTCCT
>OX104069.1:61887184-61912179 GCA_944474145.2 Dicrocoelium dendriticum | reverse complement strand
GGTCAATTTAAACAATCATTACCGGTTTCAACTGTACTACATTGGTCCCTCCCCTCCTAAGTTAGGCCCCTGGCCCGTGCCAACCAAGCTGAACCACGGCGAGGCCTCCTCCGCCGGCACTTCTACATGTGTTTCGACCATCGGGGACAACCGAGGGCAGGGGGGGGGGGGGGGGGGGGGGGGGGGGAAAAAAAAAAAAAAAGGGGGGGGGGGGGGGGGGGGGGGGAAAAAAAAAAAAAAAAAAAAAAAAAAAGGGGGGGGGGGGGGGGGGGGGGGGGGGGGGGGGGGGGGGGGGGGGGGGGGGGGGGGGGGGGGGGGGGGGGGGGGGGGGGGGGGGGGGGGGGGGGGGGGGGGGGGGGGGGGGGGGGGGGGGGGGGGGGGGGGGGGGGGGGGGGGGGGGGGGGGGGGGGGGGGGGGGGGGGGGGGGGGGGGGGGGGGGGGGGGGGGGGGGGGGGGGGGGGGGGGGGGGGGGGGGGGGGGGGGGGGGGGGGGGGGGGGGGGGGGGGGGGGGGGGGGGGGGGGGGGGGGGGGGGGGGGGGGGGGGGGGGGGGGGGGGGGGGGGGGGGGGGGGGGGGGGGGGGGGGGGGGGGGGGGGGGGGGGGGGGGGGGGGGGGGGGGGAAATTCCAGCTACAGGCGTAGCACATGCAGACGGTGTCATCGATTTCAGTTGGTTGTAGTGGACGGTCAGTACGTCGGCGTTTAGATCCGAAACGTTTCGAAGCACATACACAATAGGCGAGCGTACGAAACGAAATCAGAACGCCCCTGCCATTCCCGACGGAATTTTCCTGGTGCGTCAGCTGGAGATCTTGGTCGGTGTAGCCTACACGAGCACAATTTCGCTATTTAGGGCCTCGACTTTGGCGATCATAGTACTCCTACCGCCTGCGTTGCGCTCTGTTTATATGCCCCTGCACGCTTTGAAAGGCTACTCGGGGTCGCGCAGGGTAATGCGGATGTATTCCGACATAGAGCAAGCTTCAACCGGAGAGACAGGTGATAGTAATTCCAGAGGTAAGCGAACTTCACGGCTGAGATCAAGATAGGCTGGAGAACAGCCGGTCGTAGGGTGCACTGAGGCCCGATAGGCAAGCATACATTGTGGCAATGCTTCGTCCCACTGATTAGACTGATGGCGATCGACGAAACTCTTTAAGATAGCCTTTATAGTCCTGTTGGTCGCTCAACGAGCCCATTTCCTTGTGGATGGTACGGTGTAGTTCGTGTCTTTTTAAAGGCTAGCAAGCGACGCATTTCTTGCATTGGATGACTTTCAAAAGCCACGCCCTGATCGGAGTGAAAGGATCTGGGTGCAACGTAACGATCCACCCACTCGTTGACGAGGGTGGAAGTGACTGTGGATGCATTTTGGCATCTGACAAGTATCGCCTCGCACTACTTCAAGAAGTAATCTATCATAACTAGTATGAAGCATTTCCCGCTCTTTGTTATCGGCAAAGGACCAATGATATCTACTCCATTTCGTTGCCCTGGTAAGGAAGTAGCTATTGGTCCCAAAGGAGCAAGAGGGACGGGCACCATTGGTTTCAAAGTAGCACAGAGCTCACATAACACACAGAATTGAACGACATCGGCGTGGATGCCCGGCCACCAGTACCCTTGCCAAACCGCAGTCTCCGTTTTCAACTGACCGGAATGGTCCGACTGTTGATGAGCTTTTTGTAGTATTCCAAGAGATCGGGTCGTCGGAGTAATCAGTTTCGGACCGGATTTATCAGCGCGTTACAGAACACCCTCGATGGTTCTCAAGTCCTTCCAGTGCCCGCATAGGGAGCGCTCTTCTGTGTTGCGTTCACGAAGTGAATTTCCAGTGGTTTTCGAGGAGCCATTCAGCGGTCGATTGTACGTGGTAGCTATGCACGGATCACATGCTTGCTCTTCGGCCCACGCAACACCGGTCTCTGGGGTTGTGAAAGCCGAATTGACTTATTCGGATCTCACTAGCCTTGACAGCGCGTCTGTACTAGAGTGTCCTGTCCCGGGAAGACATTCGCAGGTAAAATCGTATAATTGACGCTGTTCCTGCCACATTGTTATCTGCCTCTCCGGCTCACGAAAGCGTTTTAACCACTGAAATGCCCGGTGATCAGTGCGAACCTAAAAATGGCTTCCCAAGTAGGTACGGCTCAAAATGTCGCAAAAAGCTAATTAGCGCCAGTAGTTCCCGTCGAGTGGTGCTGTACTTCGTCTCGCGTTTATCTGAGCGGCGAATAGATTAGGAGATTACAACTTCGCCCGCCGGAGTTCTCTGGCATAAAACTGCGCCGATGGCTTCATCGCCCGCATCTGTATCCCACACAAAAGCTCCCGAATCTGGTGAGGTGTCAGCGAGAGCCAAGGTCGGGTGTGTCGTAAGATGAACTTTCAACTATACAAAAGCATTCTGACATACGTTAGTCCAGCAGAATTTTCGTCCCTTCTCAGTTAAACGATGTAAGGAAGCAGAGATGGCTACAAAAGTAAAAATCAACCGTCGATAGTACGAAGCCAATCCTAAGAAACTTCGGAGTTCTGCTGTCGCTTTAGGTTGTGGCCAGGAAGTAATTTTTACATTTGGCGGCGTCTGTCCTCACACCTTCATGGGAGGTGATGTGCCCCAAGTACTTACCTTCACGCAGGAAAAATGACATGTTGGACCCCGTAGTTTCAAACTCGTTACGCGCAGCCGATCCAGTAGGAGGCGCAGCCGCCGGTTATGCTCCTCAATCGATCGCCCATAAGCGATTATAGCTTCTAAATAAATTTAACAGCTACCAGGTGTCAGACCTACCAGGACTTTCTGCATTAGCCTCTGAAACGTAGCCGGAGTATTAACCAGACCAAAATGCATCGTTTCAAATTCATATAGACCGTTGGGAACAGTGAAAGCTGTTTTCTCACGGTCTTCCGGTCTTACTTCTACTGGCCAGTAACCACATAGAAGATCCAACATAGAGGACCAACATGAACCGTGGAGTGCGTCGAATGTGGCATCAATACAGGGAAGTGGAAATGAATTTTTACGGGTTACCTCGTTAAGCTTTCGATAATCAACACAATGCTGCAAGGTTCCGTCTTGTTTATTCACTAGAGCGATTGGCGACCCACGGTGGTGACGAAGGTTTAATGATACGTTTGTCCAGCATCTTTGATCATTGACGCCAACTGCGGTTCGTAATGAACCGTCAACCTGCGCGCATGTTGACGAATAGGTCGGTGGGACATGGAGTCAAGCTCATGTTCAACTGGGCTCGCACGGCCAGGAGAATCAGCTGTGAAAACACCACTTCAAACTCTCGTAGCACTGAGACTGACTGGTCAGTGTTGTCTGTGATAACGCTAACGCGTCCAATAATTGGCGCAATAGCCCCCTTTTGGAAATACGGTGTTACTGAAGACGTGGTTGCGAGAATGAACGTAGCTCGACCGTCCCGTTGATGATAAATGACGGTTGGAGTAGGACTCATCAGTACGGTCCTGAATTCAAGTGCAACAGTACAACCATGTAGGGTGAGGAAAGCCATTCCCAACGTAGCGTCCCAGGTCAAATTTCGACAAGCTATAACGTTATGACGAGCTACTACCCCATCAAGTTTTACGCGTGAAGGCAGTGTAAACTCTCTCCGCAACTCCAACCCGTTGGGGATGACAAGACGAGGCTGCTGACTGGTAACCGTGTAGATGTTCCTAAGGCAGTGGGCACTATCAAGGTGAAGTAGAGAACACGGAGCACCAGTATCAATCAAAAAACGCACGCTAATATCGTCTAACCACCCATGTATTGTGAATGGTTTACAGTGTAGGTTGCTAGTGAAAATTGATGCCAAAAACTGAAAATTGTGCAAAGCTGACTACCTCGGGGTTGTCGAAAAACGATAGATGTGTCGTAGCCACAGCGCTGGGTACGTCTGCCTAACCGCTGACAGTATACGCAGTCTGCTACGGGGGTTTTTCTTACTGGGGAATGGTGCCTGTGCTCAGCTGCGAAAACGTCGGTCGATGGGCGTAAAGTTGAACAACTATCATGACCAGGATGGCTTCGGTCGGTTTTGATGTGCTCCAGAAATTCCCGATTCTTGGCCTCTTCCAGAACCTCCTCCAGCGAACGAGGAAGTTTTAAAGTGTGTTTGTCACGGAGATATTGGTCGCTTGGCCCACCGCCAACCTCACACATTTCACTTCTCTTGACCTTCGTCCTGAGACTCTGGGAACTCTTTGTGAGCCAAAATTCAGAGAGCTGCGAGGGAGACATCTGCATTCTCCGGGGATAGCTAACGCCGAGCAAAGAATGTGTCACGGGAGAACGCAACAGGGTAGCATTTGGAAAAAATTTTCGGAGAGTGGCCCAGATCTTTTCCACAGGTGAATTAGCATGTACGCTCATTGTTAGTAGAACGGGTAAGACTTCTTCGCTTAAGAAACTGAGCATGATCGGGCCGAGTGACCTTTCTGGCGCTGAAACGTTGTACCCAGTGGCTTGAAAGTACCAGCTTCCAACGTCCTCACCCGGGCGGAAAACACGCAGTTGGCGACCGAGGGATTGGATCTGCAAACTTGTGTCTCGGACACAACACTCAATCTTTGGTTAGCTGAAAGCACGTTTGCTCATACTAGTGGAACTGCCTGTTAGGCCAATTTGTAAGATATTCCGGATGGCAGGTTCGAGACACGGGCGAGAAATCCCGGCTACAAACGAAAGGCACGTGAGAATCAGTGACCAGGTGACTAACGCGGTAGCTCGTACGAAATGGCAATCATGCAAGAAGACGATGCTCTAATGCGTCGGATACGAGAGCGTATGATCGGGAGCGAGACAATTGTATTCAACAGCGCGACATGCGAATAGCCTGGTACACGGCAAGCAAGTATATGAACAACGAGTTAACAAGGAACAGGTACTGGGGCTTAGCTTTTGATTCCCTTCATTCATTGTGCATTCAGTCCGCCAAGCCCTGTAAGAAAGCAAAGGAGACATTAGTAATGGCGGTCAAGTTAAACAATTCATTGCATGTTCGATTTTATTACGCTCTACGATTTTGGAGTACGCGCGTGTATTTCAGCAAACTGCAGGCATTTAAAGTTAAAATTGTTATACTACGAAATTTTGCTTCACGGCAAATTATACAAGCAAGATTATGCCGAAAGTGGCGGCTAATCATCTCGTTAATCTACATAAACCCAAAGATGCTGAACATCATTTGATTATTCCTATCGTACCTGCCTACTTAATAAATGCCACGCAATCAATGTGGCAGGTTGCTAATATATTACGCGCAGGAAGTGACGTACTACTGGCACACAAATGTATCTCGTAAGCAGTATTGTGCGAACGCGTGACTTGGTGTGGCATTGTAACCTAGAATTATGCGCACTAAAGACAAAGTTGGGGTGGCCTTCCTATAGCGTTGCAAGTGTAAAACCACTTAAAGTAATTAAATATATATGTCATCCATGAGCATTGGCCACAACATAATTCTCTGTATCTCTCCAACCTTAGTATATGTACGTAGGGAGCGAGTACGAAAGGCGGCGCAACCAGGATTCTAAACACGGCCGAACGGCTGACAATGCGGCACGCCGCCACTAGTTTATAGTCAGGCTACGTGTGCCGCGTATAAGTTAGCTAAAACATATTGTCCGTTAAAGTAATGACAAACCAAAGGTTGCAAAATCAGAATGCCTTACACTTTTTAAAGCTTGCATAGGTTACCAAAGCTGCTTAACACGAACTCGCCAGTTTTTGCTGTATTTTTTAGCTATTTGGGTAAATGCATTTTCCACCGCAGCTTTCCTCGGCAGAGAGTGAAAATGAATTGGTAACGCTTAGCATGCAATTGTTACTTAAATAAATAAATAAATAAAGTTTTTATAGTGGACGAGGTGGGGCACTTCTTTACAGGCCTGATAAGATTAATCTAACAAGGCATGATCAAGAATGTGCAGAAATCCGGTATGTTTGCCATATCAGTGTATGTTTGTTTATGGCTTTAAATACGTAAGTAATTCTGTGATTACCCGACGCCGCCAACCGGTTCGTGTTTGTAATTTTGCTGCTTCATCCTTGCATGTTTGCTTTCGTCGGTAACGTGAAACCAGAATGTTGATGTACCTGACTGGGAAAGGGTTATCCAGATATCCGCGGAGCAGTGACTTTATTTCGTATTGAGTTACGACCGCCACGTCATAGTGTTGTTAAGCAGACCTTTGATTCATTTTACAGGGAGGACGCTTGCCAGGCGATAACTGAGCACGTCATGGAACACTGCTACCGCACTATTTGATGGAACAGGTTAAACCCGAACCACCAACTTGGCACCGCAAGGAAGTTTTTCGGCTAGCTTATTTTATGGTATTGTTCTGTTTGTTTAGCAGTCATTTAGATTAACTTCCGACTTATCTTCCCACATATTGAAGTCAAGCGAAGTCAACTTATGTATAATGAACACTAATGAGTTTATTTTCAGCATTTGCCCCACCACTGCGGACATCTGGATGATAAGGTCCATATACACGCCAGTGAAAAGAAATGGGGAAGCGCACAACTGTGAAGCTAGCAGCCACTTGCCCAACATTTTAAAGTACTTCGCCGGGTCAACTAGCAAAGTTGAGAGATAACGCGCAAGAATACTAGGTTATGAAGACTTGTGGAATCAAAAATTCTGTTTTTCGTATGAGCAAAATTGAACGAGAGAGCGGTTGGGAACGCTCATTGTGATCAGGTTGTACCTTAGAAGCAAACGCATTGCAGGTACCAAACTGCCCCAAACTTATCAAAGCAACTAAAGAATCTCCAGACCAGCTGCTGCATCTAGAAACGTGCTGTATAGCTCACACCTAAAAGACGTAGTTCTTTAAAGCAGTCCAGGGAATATGAAAGGTGGGCAGTACCCCCAATCTGGAATAAGGCAAGGGGTCCCAAATCTGAATCAGAGAGTAAGATGTGCTGAAAGTACCTTAATCCAGAGTGCATAAAAGGAAAATTTTTCCTGACTTTTGAAAAGTTTTACAGACGTGCTGCGCCAAGAAAGTTACTAAGACCAAACGACGCGGAGATAATTGACGGCGTAATAGCTGGGTATGTGATTTTCCTTCCCAGCAAGCTTGGAAGAGTAATCAATGTAAGATGGCTATTTATCGTCACGGAAAAAAGTAAATTTACAGCACTGCATTTAGGGGCATAAGGTGTAAGAGAGCTGGATGAACGCCCATCCACCAGGTCTTAACTTTTACCTTGAAGCCATGAGGAATCCTGGTTAATGAATACCATGCACCCCGGCACAAAATTTACAGCACATTTACACCATATAAACCTTGGTTGTATATGTAGTCGTTCAAGCTACAAGGCAAATAGTAAAGTTGATGGTACCGCTGCCTGCATAGCGCCGCGGTCGGCACGGAGGACAGACGATTGCTTACCGTTCAACTTGGTGTAGGGAGTACGGTACTTAAAACAGTCACGTAACAGATTACACACACCCTAGTGCATTCCATTCCAGGATGGCAGGCTTCGCAACATTGACCTTTCCAGGCTTCCAGAGGCAACTAAATAATCCAGATAGGGTAGCCTACAAAGTCACATTCTTGAAATAACGCACAGGCTGTAGAAGGTACAAAGTATGCCACTACATCCAAGGTGGTGCGCTGGAGTCTACACGCGAGCTGGCAGTTAGCCTCTCCATAAGCCACTAAGTAAATCCGCGGAAGCAACACTCTTTCCTAATCTTTAAAAACACAGATGTACATGCAATTGGGTGCTGCATTTGAGACCCAATTCTTGGTACTGGAGTTATGCTGGCTGCTCTCCAAATGTCCTGGATCATCCACGTAGTGAGGCATTGCTAAAATGAGGTCCGTTAGCGACAGTGTTAGAGAATCAGCAAAATTATTCAAAGATAGTGCCGACAGCAACCAAAACACGAGCTTCGGTTGCCTCTGTTTGGGTTCGCAGTGAACGTTGCTTTGATCAAAGGGCGCAGTTGGACTTAAGCTAATAAAGGATGGCAAGGAGGATGAGTTTAGTGTGGCGGAGCAAAACCCAACATTCAGTTTAACCACATTCACTTAACCACTACGGCTGCAACCGCACATTTCACAGGACTGCCTGAGTAGCCTCCATTGAGCGCGCCAGTTATAATTGGCTAGTACTGCTTGGACGTAGAAGTGCATCGGCGCATTTTTCTCCGATTTACCTGCTGTGGTTATGCTTTTAATACGGGTATCATTCTTGCATTGGTTGACCAATTCTTTCATCTTTAGAAGCTGATTTAGTAGTGGTGGTTAACACCAATCTGCCTTAGATAGTTTCGGCAGGTACATGTAAAAGCAATATTTGACGTAGTCGGTTAGATGGTTACGTAATAGCGACAGGTCCTCTTTGTTGAAAAAGAAAAGACAAGATAAATAAAGCGTCCTCTGGAGCCTCTTAATAATTTCCAGGGCGCAATTTCGCCGTTTGATAACCTTGTAACTTCGTCTGGTCAGCGTTAAAGAGGTATACCTGTGGTACAAGACTGCACTTGGTTTTAAAATACAATCGTCTGAGCTGCTCAAAAATGTTCGCTTTGGTATGGAAGACAGCGGCCGGTTGTTTGTTAACACACCGCCTAACTGGGAAGCTTGTATTGTCGAAACAGTCACTAAGTCCGCCAAGCCACTTGTCTGCAAGAATGCTGTATCCTTCTTATTGACGTCCCCAGCTACAGCACAGATCGAACAATCTACCTAAGCAGTCTTTTTGAAGAAACGGTCCTCAAACAGCGTTAACAGTAATGCAGATGTGTAGGGAGCAATGCATACTTTCAGGCGCTAACGGATTGTAAGTTACCTGAGAAATTCGGCTTGCTTCCAAATAAAATACAGCTTATAGAGTTTGTTAATTAGGTAAACGTTACGATTGCTGTGTTGCACCAACGTTGAGCAATGTAAGATATGGCGCCACCACCATGAAACTAGGACATTCCAGTTCATTAAAACCTGATGCGAAACAAACCATCGAGTTGAATTCTCTCATTTTCCACATCGTACACAACAAGATTTCCTGAAACAAAATGATTCCGGTAGTACCATATACATTTCGCTGCATAATGTCATGCGATCACCAATTTTACCGACATGCGAGCGACATTCATTAGAAAGCATCGGTCGGGATGGGGCTCTTTCGACAAAACAAGGACTCAGGCCAGGTTGCTTACTCTTTTTACCAAAACATTTATTTCGAATTCGTTAGGAGGTGTTCCTACCTTTATCGTCGTGTTCGATGAAGCACTAAGTTAAGGCAGTAACGCAACGGGTCTCGCAAATCTAAGATTTGTCTAGCGTCGGGTTTGGTTGGGTAGTTATGCTAGGCCTACAGGGTGTGGCGCAGTTAAATTTATATATATATATATATATATATATATATATATATATATATGGTTGGCGGCATCCGGTTTCGGATTTGCCTGTCACTGTGGCAAGCCACAGGACTCCTGCGCCTACAAAGGGACCATGGATGGCTTGCGCTGCACCACCCACAGCTCCAACCACACACCCCATATCCAGTGTAAACCCGAAGGAATAAGACCGGGAGGCATGCGGATGGGAACCACGTTTCATCAACGGAGCCGGCCCACACTCCTTCACAGCCGAACACAAGCACGCTGTATTTGGGGAATCAAGGGCACACAAGGCGGTGTCTGGACCGCAGTCCGCTCCACACTGAGTGCATGGAACCACTCTTTGATTCTAACACGGCCACAAGGACCGTGCACCCTGTCCCCTCCAGCAACGACCAACTGTCTCCCGGAGCCAGTATGAACGAGGTAGTGGGCAATAGACGGGTAGGCACCTTTTCAACATGCACATCAAGCGCAGCCACACCGGGGATATCAAACAGCAGCCAAACACTTGAGAGAGAGAGAGAAAGAAAAAGAGAAAAACTCGATTAATGCATAAGGAAACGGTGATATAAACCTTAAGTAAATAGCATATGTAATAAGCTGTTTACAAAGAAATCCTGGCTAAGTGCACGAGGTCAGGAAGTATAGTTCACGGAATGCCACGAACACAAAATTGTTATGGAAATCGGATACAATTGGCTGAAGCGATGTGTGCAAGTTAATGGAATAGAGTACAGGGAGATATTGATATGAGAAAGAAAAGCATTAAGGTAAAAGCTGTAAACCCACCACCTGAAATAATGAGACGCAGCATGCAAGCACGCGGTTAGTAAATCGAATTCAGCGTGCCTACAAACGCTGCGCCGGCTCGCCGTAATTCTCTGCAGGACCCGTCGTCGCTTCTGTAGTGGCCCCAAATGGCGCAGCTCATGGCCCACTAGACATTTGTATGGGAAAGAAAGGCATTAGGAGAGAACAGAAAACCCACCACCTGAAATAAAGAGACTTAGCATGCAAGCATGCAGCTAGTAAATCGAATTCGGCGTGACTACAAACGCTGCGCCGGTGCTGCCTACGTTCACTGCGGGACCCGTCGTCGCTTCGGCAGTGGTCCCGAGTGACCTCTTTCATGGCTCACTAGGCCTGCCTGTCTAAGGCACTCACGACCGCATGTTCTACAGCACCATGCGCTCGATGTCGATGGAGTACAATTCATCGGTGCTTGCCGCTTCCGCAACTGCCGCTTCTTCTCTGCATGCATGAAGGCTTTCTCCCGCACTTCAGCAACTGCCTTCGTGATTAGATTGCGCCATGAACCACGATTAACCGCCTTTGATTCCCATGATCCGCAATCAAGATTAGAACGTGTGAGGCTCACTTTAATCATATCCTGGTAGCGTAACTTTGGTTTCCCAGCATGCCGCTTCCCTATACTCAGCTGACCGTACAAAAGTTGTTTCGGTATTCGCGTCGAATCCATACGGCTCAATGACCGAGCCATCTCAGGTGTCTCAATAAAAATATGCCGTCAACTGCATACATCCCACTTCGGCGCAACACTTCCGTGTCTGCAACTCTGTCGCCCCAACCAATCCGCAAAATTCGTCGCAGACACTGCTGATGGAACCGCTCGAGATATCGCACATCCTGACGGTACATCGTCCACGTTTCACTGCCGTATAGAAGAACGGACATTACCATGGATTTGTACACCATCAGCTTCGTGCCAATGCTAGGCTGATGGTTGTTCCACACTCGGTACTCAAGCTACCCGAATGCCGCTGCTGCCTTCGACAGGCGATTACGCAACTCAACGTGTAGCTGCTGATCAGTCGACATCACACTCCCGAGGTAGCAGAAGCGGGAGGTGGTTTCCAATACTTCAGCACCAATGCTGATTTGCGGCAATATTGAAGATTGCACCTCCGTTGAAGGCTGAAAGAGACAGACAGTTTTGCTTGTGTTGATGGTGAGCCCGAATTTGGCCGCTGTCGAAGCCAGAGCACAATTCATGTGCTGCAACTCATCCGCGCCGTGTGAAAACAACGCACAGTCGTCAGCAAACAGCAACATACGGATAGTTGTCTCACAGACTAGAGTTCTCGCACCGAAACGACGGATGTTCAGCAACCCACCATCAATACGGTGCTCCACACGAACACCATAAGCACAAGCCGCATCAAAAGCACAAGACAACATTGCATGAAGATAGATATCAAACAGAGCAGGAGCTAACACACAGCCTTGCTTCACACCAGAGACAACTGTAAAGTTATCAGAGGTCTCTCCACTCAGCTGCACCCGCGCTCGCATACCACTATGCAGACATTCAATTAAACTTACAAACTTACGCTGGCAACCAAACTTACCCAACACCAGCCACAGTGCCTCGCGGTTCACCGTATCAAATGCCTTGGTGAAATCAACAAAAAGCGAGTACAATGGCTGGTGTCGTTCTCGGCACTTCTCCTGTAACTGACGAGCCGCAAACACCATATCTACAGTGCTGCGACCCGAACAGAATCCACATTGCTCTTCCGCCACTTTTGGTTCCACAATCTGACTCACGAGGCGATTGAGCAGGATTCGGGCAATCACCTTGCCCACACAACTCAGCAAGTTGATGCCACGATAATTCGTGCAACATTGCTTGCTACCTTTGCCCTTGTACAGTGGTAGCACAAGGGCATCCTTCAGCTCAGGAGGCACCTCCTCCTCAGTCCACACGCGTTGCACCAAGTGGTGCAGCGCAGTCAACAACGCGGGTCCGCTGTGTTTCAATTCTTCAGGCGGGATCTCATCACACCCGGCACATTTGCCGTTTCGCAGCTGAGCAAGTGCTCTCTGCGTCTCATCCAGTGTCGGCGTATCCGCCGGATTCGCCTTCACTTCGTGCTGCTTCAGGTCATTCAATGTAGGCCAGTCGATCTCTGAACGGTTGTTTAAGAGACAGTCAAATTGTTTTCGCCAGATCTGCATTATGTCTGCAGTCCGTGTGCAGGTAGCGAATGAACTACCATCGATCAGCGTCCTCAGTGGCTCCAATCTCGGTCCATACACCGCCTTCAAGGAGTCAAAGAATTCCTTGTGTTGACGGCGTTCGGCGTAGCATTCCATCTGCTTCGCCTTCTCCGTCCACCATGCATTTTTAATGCGACGGAGCTCTCGGGTCAGTCGCCGTCGGAGTTTGCGAAACTGACTATTCTTCCCCAAGTCACTGGGGTCTGCGGCATGTGCAGCAAATACTGCATTCTTCTCCGACACCAATGCGTCAATCTTCACATTGTTGTCATCAAACCAATCAGGCCGCTTACAGTTTGCGCGCCCGATGGTCTCCTCGGCAACAGCTGTCACCTGGTTGCGAATGTGGTGCCACAGGTCGCCCACTGTGGCTATATAGTCCACATCACACAGGCGTGCAGCCATCGCCTTCTCCAGCTCAGTATGTTTTGCCACAGTACCGAGGGAGAGAATGTTAAATTTACGCCGATTCCCGGCGGCAGTGCAATACATAGATTTACGAAAATATATGTACAGTTTGGTCCGAACCAATTTGTGATCAGTGCCACACTCAGCTCCACGCAGTACACGTGTCATGCGCACTTCACGCATATCACGCTGACGTACGATGACATAGTCGAGCAGGTGAGCGTGACCACTCCGTGGGTGCGTCCAAGTTGCTATATCACTCGCACTCAGTGCAAACCGAGTGTTCGTGATCGTCAGGCCGTGGGTGGCACACAGTGAGGGCAGCCTGTCACCGTTCGCATTCGCTGAACCAATGCCATGCACACCGATAACATCTGTACGCACCGGTGCATCACGCGCAACGCGCGCGTTGAAATCACCCAGCAGAAATAGTCCGTCGCTCCTCGGCACAGACCGTATCACGGAGGATAGCTCAGTGTAAAACTAATCACGCGTGTCATCAAGATAACACATGGTCGGACCGTACGTGCTTATAAACGTAGCAAACTTACCTCTTCCGAGTCGTAGGCGAACAGTCATCAGTTGCGCGCTGATGCCCGTTGTTTCCCCCACCAGCTGGCCATGGAGGCGATCGGATATTGCAAATCCGACCCCATGTTCACGTGGTGCTGAGGTGGCGTTCCCCACCCAGTAGAATGTGTAGCCAGCACCTGCTTCATGAAACTTACCTTGCTTAGCGAGCCGAGTTTCACTGAGCGCCGCAAGATCGATGTGGTAGCGCGCCAGCTCCAATGCAACCAGTGCAGTGCGTCGCTCCGGGCGCTCGCTGGAGTTCCGGTCCAGTAGTGTGCGCACGTTCCAGCACCCGATGCTGAGTGCTTTGCGCGGTCATGCGATTGCATTGGTGGGCAATCGCACGCGAGGTGGTCGTTGTGCTTCGGAGGTTTGCTTGAGGGACTCCACCCGGAGCCTTTGGCTCAATAGCCTGACCCACGAGGCAGTGGGTGGTTTGGAGGTTTGCTTGAGGGACTCCACCCGGAGCCTTTGGCTCAATAGCCTGCCCCACAAGGCAGTGGAGAGCAGATCCAGCTCGGGAATGTTATTGCTGGCTAGCCGAACAACCTCCTCGTGGTGCCAGCTGGGTGGTTCGGATTTAACCCGTTCCAGCAAATAGTTCGGCGGCAGTGTTCCAGGAAGTGGTGGGTTTTCGCCTGGCAAGCGTTCTCCCTATAAAAAGCCACAAACGTCTGCTTATCAACACTGCGACGTGGCGGATGTGACTCGCCACAAAATAAAGTCACTGGCCCGTGGATATCCGGAAAGTGCTATCCAACCCAAGGACATCAATCGCTTATGCTCACATTCCTGACGACAACAAACAGTCAAAAATGCTGCGGCACATTTAAAGACACAAGCTACATTCATACACAAATGGTTGGCGGCATCCGGTTTCGGATTTGCCTGTCACTGTGGCAAGCCACAGGACGCCTGCGCCTACAGAGGGACCATGGATGGCTTGCGCTGCACCACCCACAGCTCCAACCACATACCCCATATCCAGTGTAAACCCGAAGGAATAAGACCGGGAGGCATGCGGATGGGAACCACGTTTCATCAACGGAGCCGGCACACACTCCTTCACAGCCAAACACAAGCACGCTGTATTTGGGGAATCAACCGCACGCAAGGCGGTGGCTGGACCGTAGTCCGCTCCACACTGAGTGCATGGAACCGCTCTTTGAGCCTAGCACGGCCACAAGAACCGTGCACCCCGTCCCCTCCAGCAACGACCAACTGTCTCCTGGAGCCAGTATGAACGATGTAGTGGGTAATAGACAGGTAGACACCTTGTCAACATACACATCAAGCGCAACCATACCAGGGATATCAAACAACAGCCATTCAATTTAAACGACAAGCTGAAATAAAATAAATCCAATAATGCATACAGATACGGTGGCATAACTCTTCGCAAAATTACCATATGAAGTAATTTGGTTAGCAACAAATCCGTGATAAGTAAGAAATGTCCACAAGTTACTTAAAATGCTACAAACGCAACAAAATTACCGAAGATAAGCGCAATTAGTGTAAGCAACGTGGCCAGTTAATAGAACATTATTCAGGGAGGCAGAACAAACCAAATAAAGCGGAATGAAATTTATCCAGCTTAAAAAGACCTAGTTTAAGTTGGTTTGGCCCAACTGCGGTGAAGAAGCATCAAGAATGCAACATCAGCCTCAGCATGGGGTACTCATACACAAATACATACGTATATACACTCATACACCTACATACACTGTTTTGCCAAGCATGTACTTTTGTACATTATTGATCACACTGTTTGCTAAACATGATCATGCCTGTAAAGATGTGTCTCGCATGGTCGAGCATAAAAGTTTATTTATTTATTTATTTATTTAGATTGGTATCTGCTTGACGGCCGTCACACGCAGCCTTTGAGGTTCTGGAACAATTATCATATGTTTTGCGACCCTAGTAGGGTACGCACCTGCGGCCACGGCCAGACGCAGGTGGGTTTTGGCGGGTTTGCACCAATTTGACCAGGGGCTGCCTGGCTTGAGGCGGGCAGTAGCAAACAATTGAACACCCGGAGGTGTCCTCCCACCGTCAGAGACAATGCGTGGCACTCGTGCTCTACGCCAATCGAGCATTGAGAATATAACCCGTAGACCTGTTGTCTGCCATGGCTAGGTTTTACAGGAAGTGGGCCATCAACCACTTCCTAACCTCCGGAGAGGATGGACCAGGATACTGCCAAGGCGCCCACACCTGACAGGAGAACGACTCGGGTCCTCAGCCAAAGCCTTCGATTTAATGAACACCCGAAAGGCAGCGGGTCCAGCACATGGTCAGTTAGCTGACGCATGCGGATTGGTGTCCTGGATCATAGCAGGGAGAAGGGCGAGACTTAACTCCTACCCAGCGGTCTCCGCGTGGAGGCGACCAGGACATGAGACTATGACGCAACAGTAGCAGCAGTGCGTAGACCATCTTTCAGGATCTAGCCACCACCAGCCTCAGCGCACCATAGGCTCTCCCGCATATATATATATGTTGTATGCACAGGTTAAGTCGGTGTATTATTGGTATTGAAGGGTAACAATGTGCTTATCATAGTTAGCAGTTGTGGTAAACTGCAAGATTATTGCAAACCACCTGGCGTCACATAATGCCTGTCATCTCAAGTAAAGTAAAACCGCAAGGTACTGTTTAACTTGACCGCCATTAGTAATGTCTCCTTTGCTTTCTTACAGGGCTTGGCGGACTGAATGCACAATGAATGAAGGAAATCAAAAGCTAAGCCCCAGTACCTGTTCCTTGTTAGCTCGTTGTTCATATACTTGCTTGCCGTGTACCAGGCTATTCGCATGTCGCGCTGTTGAATACAATTGTCTCGCTCCCGATCATGCGTTCTCGTATCCGACGCATTAGAGCATCGTCTTCTTGCATGATTGCCATTTCGTACGAGCTACCGCGTTAGTCACCTGGTCACTGATTCTCACGTGCCTTTCGTTTGTAGCCGGGATTTCTCGCCCGTGTCTCGAACCTGCCATCCGGAATATCTTACAAATTGGCCTAACAGGCAGTTCCACTAGTATGAGTAAACGTGCTTTCAGCTAACCAAAGATTGAGTGTTGTGTCCGAGACACAAGTTTGCAGATCCAATCCCTCGGTCGCCAACTGCGTGTTTTCCGCCCGGGTGAGGACGTTGGAAGCTGGTACTTTCAAGCCACTGGGTACAACGTTTCAGCGCCAGAAAGGTCACTCGGCCCGATCATGCTCAGTTTCTTAAGCGAAGAAGTCTTACCCGTTCTACTAACAATGAGCGTACATGCTAATTCACCTGTGGAAAAGATCTGGGCCACTCTCCGAAAATTTTTTCCAAATGCTACCCTGTTGCGTTCTCCCGTGACACATTCTTTGCTCGGCGTTAGCTATCCCCGGAGAATGCAGATGTCTCCCTCGCAGCTCTCTGAATTTTGGCTCACAAAGAGTTCCCAGAGTCTCAGGACGAAGATCAAGAGAAGTGATATGTGTGAGGTTGGCGGTGGGCCAAGCGACCAATATCTCCGTGACAAACACACTTTAAAACTTCCTCGTTCGCTGGAGGAGGTTCTGGAAGAGGCCAAGAATCGGGAATTTCTGGAGCACATCAAAACCGACCGAAGCCATCCTGGTCATGATAGTTGTTCAACTTTACGCCCATCGACCGACGTTTTCGCAGCTGAGCACAGGCACCATTCCAGAGTAAGAAAAACCCCCGTAGCAGACTGCGTATACTGTCGGCGGTTAGGCAGACGTACCCAGCGCTGTGGCTACGACACATCTATCGTTTTTCGACAACCCCGAGGTAGTCAGCTTTGCACAATTTTCAGTTTTTGGCATCAATTTTCACTAGCAACCTACACTGTAAACCATTCACAATACATGGGTGGTTAGACGATATTAGCGTGCGTTTTTTGATTGATACTGGTGCTCCGTGTTCTCTACTTCACCTTGATAGTGCCCACTGCCTTAGGAACATCTACACGGTTACCAGTCAGCAGCCTCGTCTTGTCATCCCCAACGGGTTGGAGTTGCGGAGAGAGTTTACACTGCCTTCACGCGTAAAACTTGATGGGGTAGTAGCTCGTCATAACGTTATAGCTTGTCGAAATTTGACCTGGGACGCTACGTTGGGAATGGCTTTCCTCACCCTACATGGTTGTACTGTTGCACTTGAATTCAGGACCGTACTGATGAGTCCTACTCCAACCGTCATTTATCATCAACGGGACGGTCGAGCTACGTTCATTCTCGCAACCACGTCTTCAGTAACACCGTATTTCCAAAAGGGGGCTATTGCGCCAATTATTGGACGCGTTAGCGTTATCACAGACAACACTGACCAGTCAGTCTCAGTGCTACGAGAATTTGAAGTGGTGTTTTCACAGCTGATTCTCCTGGCCGTGCGAGCCCAGTTGAACATGAGCTTGACTCCATGTCCCACCGACCTATTCGTCAACATGCGCGCAGGTTGACGGTTCATTACGAACCGCAGTTGGCGTCAATGATCAAAGATGCTGGACAAACGTATCATTAAACCTTCGTCACCACCGTGGGTCGCCAATCGCTCTAGTGAATAAACAAGACGGAACCTTGCAGCATTGTGTTGATTATCGAAAGCTTAACGAGGTAACCCGTAAAAATTCATTTCCACTTCCCTGTATTGATGCCACATCCGATGCACTCCACGGTTCATGTTGGTCCTCTATGTTGGATCTTCTATGTGGTTACTGGCCAGTAGAAGTAAGACCGGAAGACCGTGAGAAAACAGCTTTCACTGTTCCCAACGGTCTATATGAATTTGAAACGATGCATTTTGGTCTGGTTAATACTCCGGCTACGTTTCAGAGGCTAATGCAGAAAGTCCTGGTAGGTCTGACACCTGGTAGCTGTTAAATTTATTTAGACGCTATAATCGCTTATGGGCGATCGATTGAGGAGCATAACCGGCGGCTGCGCCTCCTACTGGATCGGCTGCGCGTAACGGGTTTGAAACTACGGGGTCCAACATGTCATTTTTCCTGCGTGAAGGTAAGTACTTGGGGCACATCACCCCCCATGAAGGTGTGAGGACGGGCGCCGCCAATGTAAAAAATTACTTCCTGGCCACAACCTAAAGCGACAGCAGAACTCCGAAGTTTCTTAGGATTGGCTTCGTACTATCGACGGTTGTGTCTCTTGTTTGTTGTACAGTGCTTGGTGGATCGAATGCACAATGAATGAAGTGAGTCAAAAGACGAGCCCCACTACCTTTTTAGCTTCTTATCTTTTGAGTACCGTAGGCCATTGCAACTTCCACTGTAGCTGTCACGGTCCCTTTTGGATTGCCACATAACGTCGAATCGCAGTCTCCACCCAGTGATCGGGAAGCGCTGGAGCCCACAAAGTATTTCTCATTCTGCTCTCTACCATCCTATGATCCTATGACCTGTTCCTTGTAAACTCGTTGTTCATATACTTGATTGCCGTGTACCACGCTATTCGCATGCTGCACAGTTGTATAAAGCTGTCGCGGTCCCGATCGCTCGGTCTCGTATTCGATTCAATAAAACATCGTCGTCTTGCTTGATTGCCATTTCGCACCAGCTATTGCTTTATTTACTCGGTCCCTGATTCTCACTTGCTCTTCGTTTTTCGCCGGGACTTCTAGCCCGTGTCCAGAACCTGCCATCCGGAGTATCTTACATATCGTGGTGTATGGGAGCAGGGTTTTAACCGATGGCGTAAATTTCTTTACCGTCCAAGGAGAAATGGTACAGCTGACCCCAAGCCGGCAATCGGAAAATTTAAGAATTAGTTATAACGGTTCCGGTAATAGTAGCATGCACTGCACATTTAAAAAATCATACTGTAATTTAAAATTTTTTTAATGATATATTTCGCCTTAACTACAGTAGCACATCCCCGAAAATTCCAAAAGAGTAAATGCAGCGAACTGCTGGCATATCAAGCGATTGTGAAAAATGATCTGTCTCTGTCCTATAATTAACTTAAACCCAGCTCAAGTAGCATGTGAATGAAAATGTACTGAACTTTTGTTTGAAATGTACATGTTATGCTCACCTCCCAAGGTCTGCTGTAGGTTTGTTGAATTCGCATGGAATATCATTTGCTGCAACTGGAAAATCGGTGGAACCGAAATGCTAAAATGAACTAAATTTTGCAGATATGAAGCCAGCGTGCTTGGATCTTGCATGTTAACTGGTGAAGTGAAATGAACGTTTACCATACTTTTGAGAAGTAAGCGGAAATAGTTAATGATTAACAACTGCAACCTTGACAACAATGATGTAAAATCATGCTAAGTGCACATTTGTTTACCATGATGGATTACCTGCAAGTTGGTAAGGCAGAACCCGTTCATTGGTTCGCTGTTTCGTTGCTTGGTATAGAACAGTAGGAAGTTCCTTTGACAACTCCATCACTTCCCGAACGTTGCGGATTGCTCGGATCAATGCAGAACAGGGTTCCACCGAAGACTACCATTGTTCTATTGGGGTCAGCGGTATCCTTGCTCACTCAAGGCGTGGAAATCCAACGGTCGCTTGAAACTTTCCTCTGTATCCGCATCGGCGACAGCTTTCGGACAGCTGTTCCGGTCATTCACTACCCGAGTGGACAGGACCAGATCGGACGGCACACGGAGTCGCCGCTGTTTGAAAAGTTTCCACCGGTGGCCTCGGGTTGCACAGTTTGTGTTGAGCCGAAATAACGATCGCAACTCACACTCCAGCTCACCTTGTAGGATACGCTGAGTGGATATCATTTCACCGCAGCGACGATGACAAGCCATAGGGAACATGTCCAACTGGAGTCAGGCGTGAGAAAGCTCTCCGTATAGCGTGAAGTAATCTGTAGGCGGCTGCGACCCCCTTCCGATTGTCCTCGGTTGATTTGAGTTCAGAGACAATCACCCCGAGGTCAATCGCTTGGTTGACATTTCTGAGCAATAAACCCCGTTACGGAAAGCCCCAAATGGCTCAGGAGCACCGATTGGAAAGACAGCGCATTTAGCACGGTTAACGAACATCTGCCACTTTATTGAGCAATCGTGGAGCAGATCGAGTGTCACTGGAAGTCTGTCTGCATCTTCCAGAGTGGATATTTCGCTCCACAGCTTCAGACCGTCCAAGTAGCTTTAGCAATCAGTCTACAGTTCAGACGGCAGGTCGTAGCTAAAGTTATTGCAGAGTTGGGGGCCGAGTACAGAGCCCAGGAGGAAACCACTGGTCATGCGAACATGGTCCAAAAGCGCTCCATTCACTTTAACCAGCATGGAGCGACCGTCCAAGAAATAGGCGCCCCAAGAAAGAAAATTGCCAGTGACACCGATTCTCCGGAGTTTGAAGAGGAGCCGCTCATGCGGGAACTTGTCAAAAGCCCTACTGGAATCAACAAACACAGCCTTCAGACGCTTACCAGCATCTAAGGATCATGCACAAATTCCCCTAGCCACCAGCGAATTTGTGGCGTATGAACGCGCCCTTCGGCAACCGTGTTGGGCATGAGAGAGTAGCTCCGACTCATCGAGATGAAGGCGAAGGGCCCGTTTCAGTATCCGCTCCATGAGTCTACCAAAGTGAAGTCAGGCGGCTGGGATGATAGTTGGCTAGATTCTGTCGGTTCTTATCTTTGTAAATAGGTTTAACGGTTCCCACCTTCCCGGTAATTGGAAGCCTCCCGAGCTCAAAGGAACGACGGAGGATTTAACAGACGAGAGCGGCAATGCACCCAGCCACGGACTTAAAAAGGAAAGGAGGTAAACCGTCAGGAGCAGGCGAGGAATACGAGTCTAGGTCAGGCAGAAGGTACGTTACAAAGTTGGGGTTGTCATTCACGTACTTCAACCGGGAAGGAGGAGTGGGTGCAACGCTATCCGTGAGTAGCGTTTTGATCGAGTAGACAGAGGAATATTGCTTTCTCCACTTCTTCGTAAACTAGGTCCAAATGCTCACAGGGAGACAAGGCAGGGATATCACTGCCAGCTTTTGTGCTTCATTTGAGGTATGAGGAGAAAGCCAGGGAGTTTGTACTTGAAAGTGCAGCTAATTACAGCTGGTAATTTTGGCGTTTTTCGCGTTTTTTAATATTGCAAGCATTCCTGACCGTTTTGTCCTAGCAGTAGTCAAGCACCCAATCGCGTAATTCTATGACGACCGAATAGTTTCCGTCTTCTGTCCATCATTGAGCTCATTTCGTGATCTATCCATGGTGGGCCTTTGGAAAAGGTTCTTCTATTGGAGAAGGGAATGACCTGTTCAATGAATAACGTCAGCTTGGAGAACAAGTGATTACACACTTCGTAAACATTGTGGTGTTCCTGGATACTACAATAGACAAGGCTTGCGGCCGTTTTCAGACGAAGTATATCAACAAACCAAAATTCCGACGGTCGACCCATTGGCTGTGGACAGCGAAACGACGTTGCAGAGGTTGTCCTTATCGTTCTTCCCAATTGTACCTTCCATTCTGCTTTACATTATTATTGTACAGTTTGTTTTAACTGACAACAACCGATAAAAGTTTTCCGGGTTTCGATTCACCTTCTGGTTTCGGCTGAGAAGATTGAATCGGTATGACGCGCGAAATTAAGTTTCTGGCCGCTAAACTTGCGTACATCAATCTCAAAGAGATGCAAAGATGAACAACAGTTCGGGCGTTATGTGCACAAGGTACGAAAAAGAATGCTTAATCGATACTAGTTTGTGTTTTTGGAATGGCGTAAGTTTCGGTTTCAATGAGTTGTTATGCAAGGACACAAAATGGGCGTCAATAAGAAACATGTATGCTGTAATCGGCGCTTGTTTAGCAGCTGTTAACGGCAGACTAAACTTATTTCATTGTACACTTAGGCAACCGGTGTGTTTTGTTGAACTGATTGCTGAGTTCGAATGATTGACTTGCTCATTGCCAGTTTTGCTTGGCACTCGTGTAGTGTTGCACGGAAGCTGTCGTGGCGCGCTGCTTGACTTTGAACTGGTGTTTACGCTGCGCTTTCATTTGCCTTGCAGGAACCTGGTCGTGTGCTTTAACGGAAGAAGTGCAAGCAGAAGAAGATTGACTTTTGCTACGTGTTGCTTAATAAATCTCCAGTTCCAGTCTCCGGAGTTCTCCCAAGCTTGTATACTACAATATTGGCGACCCTGCCGAGGCACGTTCATCAGGAATCCTGTATCACTGGTCTAATGAAGATAATGCCGAAGACAACCAATAAAGCCGATGACGAAACTAAGTTTGACGCTAATGATCCGACGACAAAGCTCGCCGCTTCGCTAGATATGTTATCACGGACTTTGCAGAAAATGTCGACTTCTTCAACCAGCATGCCATCTATCCCGCCGCCAGAACGTTTTACCCTGGGGCTGCTGTACCCCAGATGGGAAAAGCAAGTCCAGTTTTATCTGCGTCATTTCCCATCCAACCAACAGGCAGCTGTGCTCGCCGGTCTGCTCTCGGGAGAGGCCTTTGATATCGTTGCAGACAGTAAACGTTTGGAGAAAGAAGTTACAACCGAGACTTTTTCCGCCATGCGCCGATTATTAGCCCGCCCCGGTCTACCTGCGCCCCTACGCAGGGCATTCCATGCACGTTACCAATATCCGGTGGAAACCATACGCACCTACGTTCGCGAACTGCAGAGGATGGCCGATATCGCATACGAGAACGAAACGCCAGATGAACGTGAAAGGCTGGTCTTAGGACAACTCCTAGAGGGCGTTCAAACGCCGTCTATTAAAAGGGAGTTCCTGCGATACCCTCCACGCCGTTTGGACGAAACACTGGAAACAAGTGACCATTTGGAAGACATAGATGCAGCGATGGGTACGCCTACATCTGGCTGTTTTGCGGTAAGAGGAAACACACGACATAGAGGCGTCCGACCTGAAAGAATGACGGGAAATCCCGGCCGTTTTCAGAGATATCCTGCCCCACGACGACCGGCACAATCAGGTTTTCGTTGGCCCCGCAGACAAACGTCATACCGCAACTCGTCTCGCTACAGGAACACGCCAGGTGAGCATACCATGACATCATTTGTGATACCATCTCTTACTTGCAACTCGATTGTGACGTCGCTAACACTAGAATTATCGATAGCTGGGATTTGCTTACTGGGGCTAGTGGATACCGGCGCAGCTAGAAGCCTAATCAGGGCCAGCGTGATTAGGAGCTTCTCAAACTGTGTTAGAAAACCTTGTAACGCTCGCCTTACCGCGTCCAACGGGTTACCACTAGTTGTTCGGAATTCCATCGTTGCCCCCGTTGTTGTAGCCTGCACAAGGTTTAACCATGAATTTATCGTTGCTGATCGGATACCGTTCCATGTTATTATCGGAATAGATTTGTTGAGGAGGTTAAAATGCCGACTTGACCTGGAGAAGTCCCAACTAATCACTGATTCGTGCACCATACTACTGAGAGCAAGCAGCAACAGCAATTTTGAGGATTTTACGTTATATGAGTGCAGTGTCAAAGAGCAACAACGTGTAGACGCTTTTATTCGGTCGATTGGGCTTTCAGCTGGCACATTAACACAGGCACGATTAGCGTAGGTCATACAAAATTATTCAGATGCCTTTGCATGGAAATCCGGCGACTTGGGACGGACCGGCCTCGTGAAACATTCTATTGACACTGGTGTGGCTAGACCGATTAAAGTGCCTCCGAGACGTATTCCAATCCACTGGCAGGGTGAGATACAGAAGCTGATAGATGAGATGTTAGAGAAGAACGTTATCCAACCCTCCAACTCCCCGTGGGCATCTCCTGTTGTCCTTGTAAAGAAAATGGACGGTGGCTTCCGATATGCGTCGATTACCGAAGATTGAACGAGGCTACTCGAAAGGACGCCTACACACTCTTAAGGATCGACGAGCTGTTCAACGCACTTGGCGGATCTATGTATTTTAGCACACTTGACCTGGCTTCCGGGTATTGGCAGGTGGAAGTAGAAGAGAGCGATCGAGCGAAAATCGCCTTTGTCGTGCCCTCTGGGTTGTACGAGTTTCAGACCATGCCATTTGGCTTACCTAACGCTCCAGCTACCTTCCAACGCCTTATGCAAAAAGCATTAGCTGACCTGATCCCGCGTACATGCCTCGTGTATTTGGATGATGTCATCGTACATGGAAAGACGGAAGATGAACACTTAGACCATTTGGCTAGTGTTTTGGAATGCTTGTTGAGGGTGGGATTAAAGCTTAAACCCTCAAAGTGTCATCTCTTGAAAAGGGAAGTGGCGTACTTAGGGCACATAGTATCTGGAGATGGTATTCGAACGGACCCAGGAAAAGGCTGAACAGGTCAGGTCGTGGCCAACGCCAACCACTAAGGAGGCGTTACGTAGTTTTCTCGGGTTAGCATCATATTATGGGCGATTTATTCGAAACTTCTCATCCATTGCAGCCCCATTACACTCATTGCTAGAGCAGGGTCGCATGTTCGAATGGTCGAAGCAGTGCGCAGAAGCTTTCAATCACCTACGTGAATCTCTCTGTACATCCCCTTTGCTAATATTTCCCGATTTGTCCCCGTCTGCTGGCCAGTTTATCTTGGATACTGATGCGAGTGATAAGGCGATTGGAGCGGTGTCATCACAACTGGGCTCGGATGGTGTC